>CM053587.1:165208517-165238027 GCA_028646515.1 Pseudochirops corinnae | reverse complement strand
ACAATTTAGAAATTATTGGACTACCTGAAAGCCATGATCAAAAAAAGAGCCTAGACACCATCTTTCAAGAAATGATCAAGCAAAATTGCCCTCATATTCTAGAACCAGAGGGCAAAATAGAAATTGAAAGAATTCACTGATTGCCTCTTTAAAAAAATCCCCAAAAGAAAACTCCTAGGAATATTATAGCCAAATTCCAGAGTTTCCAAGTCAAGGAGAAAATACTGCAAGCAGTCAGGAAGACACAATTTGAGTATTGTAGAAACACAATCAGGATAACACAAGACCTAGCAGCTTCTACATTAAGGGATCGGAGGGCTTGGAATATGATACTCTGGAGATCAAAGGAGCTAGGATTAAAACCAAGAATCACCTACATGTATCAATAATGCAGTGTTCACAATGCCGACAGTAACTATAAATATGCTGATATGGTTATTAATCACAAAATGTAACAGGCTCTCTACATAGGCAACACAGCTAGAACATTTATTCAAATACTGGAAAACTGAGTCCCAAAACCAGAAAATCAAAGCCATCACAGTAGCCACAGAATTGTCACTCATAGTTAATGCAGTAAACATCCGCATTCTCAAGCCTTCAAAACAGAACAGGCTACTTCAGGCAAAGATCCTCCTCTCCTCACTCACGGCAAATGTTCAGCTTCCATGCAGCTTGCTCCGAAGAGATCTGGGCTTCCACGGTTCCCATCCCTGGCAGTCCTCAGCAAAAGTCCTTAGCAGAAGTTCTGGCTGGCTCAGAAAAAAGGAGTTTTTACTGTTGCCACCACTGCTTCCAGACACCATGTTGGCTCCAGCCCGGCTCTGGCTCCTTCCTGCGCCATCCCTTCCTGCTACATCAGCAAGTTCAAGGGGCATGGAAGATCTTCAAATCTCATTACCATTATACTTACCCAGCAACACTGAGTATGATGCTTCAGGGGAAAATATGGTCATTCAATGAAATAGAGGATTTTCAAGCATTCTTGATGAAAAAACCAGAACTGAACAGAAAATCTGACTTTCAAATGCAAGAAGCAAGAGAAGCATGAGAAGGTAAACAGGAAAAAGAAATCATAAGGAACTTATTAAAGTTGAACTATTTACATTCCAACATGGAAAAACAATAATTGTAACTCATAAGACTTTTCTCAGTATGAGGATAGTTGAAGGGAATATGTATGTATGTATAGGAGGGTGTATGTATGTATAAACATATATTTGAGTGTGTGCATATGTATGTACTTGTATACATAGAGGGCACAGGATGAGTTCAATATGAAAGGATGATTTCTAAAAAAAATAAAATTAAGAGGTGAGAGAGGAATACATTGGGAGAAAGAGAAGGGGAGAGATAGATTAGGATAAGTTATCTCATATAAAAGAGGTAAGAGAAAACTGTTACAATGGAGGGGAAGAGCAGGAAGGTGAAAGGGAATGAGTCAACCTTACTCTCATTGAATTTGGCTTAAAGAGGGAATAACATACATACTCATTTGAGTGTCTTACCCTACAGGAAAATAGCGGGGAAGGGATAAGAGGGGGATGATAAAAGGGAGAGCAGATTGGGGGAGAGGGTAATTAGAAGCAAACACTTTTGAAAAGGAACAGGGTCAAAGGAGAAAATAGAACAAGTGGGGGGCAGGATAGGATGGAGGGAATTATAGTTAGTCTTTTACAATATAAGTACTATGTAAAGGTTTTGTGTAACTACATATGTACAACCTATATTGAATTGCTTATCTTCCCAGTGGGGGTGGGTGAGGAAGGAAGAAGGGGAAAAAAAAATCTGGAAATCAAAGTTTTAAAAACAAATGTTTAAAAAAATTGTTTTTTTACATGCAACTGGGAAATAAGATATACAGGCACTGGGTTGTAGAAATCCATCTTGCCCTACTAGAAAGTTAGGTGGGGATGGAGGAGGATGTAAGAGAGAACAGATTGGGGGAAGAGGTATTCAGTAGGTTCAGTATTTTGGGGTAGGGGATAGGGGAAAGATGGGGAGAAAATTTTATAACTCAAAATATTGTGGAAATGAATATTGAAAACTAAAAATAAATAAATTGGAAAATTTTAAAAATACATATAAATATATATATATATATATATATATATATATATATATATATATATATATATATATATCTCATGTAAATAAATTTGAGGGTGAAGAGAACTTCCAACTAAAACCAATATATTTCCAAATGAGACACTGCTTTAGTGTGGCTATGCCTATGTTTGAGTGTTCACTTCATTGAATCCCTACTATGTATGCCAATCCATTCTAGCATCTGAAAATAGCACATTTACCTAGGATTGCATATTGAATAATCTTTTAAAAGTCCAGGGGACCACAGTATAGGAAGCTCCAAATTTCTATTGTGCTGCATGGCAGGAATGCTTGAAACAAGAATTAAGGAGTGAGATCACAGTAGGTCTTGGGAAAAGGGTTTTTTTCCCCTAAGAACCAATATTTTGTCACAAAAACTACTATACTATATGTCATCATTGAAAGATAAGCAACCTTATGTCTTGCTTACTATCCTTGAATGCCATTATCACTTCCTAAATAATTCACAGGCGACCACATTTTTAAAGTCTTGATAAGTTTTGAAAAGTTTCAAATCACACATGAGATTCATGAGCAATTCTCACACTGAAGGTCTCTTGCCTGTAAAGATGTAAGGATGCTATCATGTGGGGAAATCATTAACTTTGGGCATTGTTCCAGAGAAGCTGCTGAGCTCCGTGTGAGACTGGTAAGAGTCAGAGCCAGGTAGGATCAAATGTTCTGCACATTGCTGAAGGGGCAGCATGGTGAGTATATTTAGATCTTGGACATGCAGAAAGGTGGCATATCCCCCAATCTGCAAGGGTTATTCTTAATAGACTACAGTCTTCAGCAAGCTCACAATAAGTGTCTGACTTTTATCTGTTCATAAAAAATGTAAAACACAATTAATTAAATATTTGGCATGTGATTCTATCTGTTAGAGCAGTATCTCTTGCCAACAGCGCCCAGGGCATACTACATAGTGTGTGATCTAGCATGGCGTAGTACAAAAAGGAATTAAGAGATCTTAGTTCTTATCTCTACTCTGCTACTAGTATGTGTATTCTTGAGCTGGATAAAGAGAGATACAGTTTCCATTAAGAAGGAAGGGAGACTGATATTGTTCTCTGATATGATCAGATTACACATGAAGTATAAAGTCCAGTTCTCAGGGCCACATTTTTTAAGGGAAATCAACTATATAGAATATATCCAGAGGAAGAAGACCAATATAGTGAGGGGTTTCTCATTGGCATCAATAGAATGTAAACTCCTTGATGGTAAGAATCACTTCTTGTTTTGTTTTTGTACCCCTAGCACTTTGTACAGTGTCTTGCATAAAGTTATGCAATTTGTAAATGCTTGCTGGATCAGACTGATTGCCAGAGAAGGACTGATTAAAAGAAATGTGGATATTTAGCTTGGAGAAAAGAAACTTGAGGGAAGAGATGATGGATAGAGTATTTGGTAGATGTATTAGACTTGTGTTTGGCCCTGAAGGGTATAAACAGAACTAGTGGGTAGAAGTTGTAGGAAAGTATAATTTGTATTAACATAAGATAAAATTTATCAATTAATTCTTTCTAATAATGCAATGGCCTGCCTAAGGAGATAATGAGTTTCCTGAATGGAGGGTGGGAAGCTGGAGCTGGATAATGTATGTGGGGTTAATGATTTGGGTAGGTATTGGATTAAATAAGACCTGGTTTTGGAAAGGGAGGACCTAGGTTCAAACCTTGCTTCCGCTACTTACCACCTGTATGAATTTGGGTCAGTTGCTTAACATATTTGTACCTCAATTTTCTCATCTGCTAAAAAAGAGGAATTGAATTGGTTTCTAAGGCTGCTTACAGCTCTAAATCTATGACCGTATAACCGCTGAAGTTTCTTCTGCTTGTAAGTAAATAATGCTATATGTAGGGATCATGGTGGAGAGGAGCTGGTCAAGAAACCCTTGATCAATTTTATGATGAAATCATCAAAGGCTCACTGTAAAAGAGAAAATCAGGCTGTCTTATGTGTTGTATGTTGTATGTTATATGTTACATGTTAAAGTGCAAAGACATGTTTATACTTTGTTATCCATTTCATAGTATGAAGGTATTTTCCTTTATGGAATTAGAAGAGCAGCTTTGTTGTTGACTTGCCAAAGAGCAGTCATTTCCTGGGTGGCCTTTAAAACAAACAACTTTCTAGCCCTGAAGATAGCTGAGATAGGAAATAGCTATAAGGTGTCACCCCTGGCAGTCGTGAGAAGAGCTGGCCACTGAGGAAGAACTAAACTCTTAAGAAAGAATCACTTTTTTTATGTGCCTCTACCAAAGGGCAGCAGGATGGGGGGAAGGGAAAGAAACCATTTTTTCCCAATCCCCTAGAAGCCATGGAGTACTACAGTGGAGCTACTCATCCAATAGGAGACCCTTCACTTAGCAGAGAGTGAGTTCAAGAAGTCAGTCAATTGAAACAGCTCTGAGGAGTGGGACCCCTGACATCTCAGAAGAGAACAACGTGGGGTGGCTAGATGGGGCAGTGAATAGAGCACCGACTCTGGAGTCAGGAGGACCTGAGTTCCAATCCAGCCTCAGACACTTAACACAAAACTAGCTGTGTGACCTTGGGCAAGTCACTTAACCCCAAATGCTCTACCTTCACCCTCCAAAAAGCAAAATAATAATAATAATAATAATAATAACAATAACCTGTATTGTATTAAAAAAAAAAGAAGAGAGCTAGGTTTGGATTTAAGAAAGAATTAGCCCTGGAATAAAAGATTGAGCTACAGAGAGAAGCAGGACCAAAGAGTCAAAAAGATAGTAAAAGCAACTCTGAAGAAAGTGACCTCCGGAAGTGGAGGAGAGAGCCAGATTTGGATTCAAGAGAGAAGTAGCCCTGAAAGTTGGAAGTCATGCTACAGAGATAAATAGGTTTAGGTAACCCAAGTGAAGGACCTGCCCACCGAAGATTCTGCCTAAGATGAGAGAACACTAAAAGAAAAGACTGGACCCTGCAGTACCAGAGGCATAAATTGCTTGGTCATATGTGTCCTCTAATTGTGTGCCTCACTTGTAGTGTACTCTGTGTATGTTTCTGCTCTCTCCCTTAGCGTTTGGTGTATTTGTGGAGAAAATGCACCTCAGCATTATGTTGAGAATGTTTTACAGCTACTATTCTCACTAAGTTGTCTTCATGGAATGCCCTGGCTTCCAGCAAATTATTTCTACTGGTTGACTATTAAAGGTAAGGACACTGGTGGGGGCTTCTGAGCTATAGTTCTCGGAGTGTGTACTACCCAAACCTGGAGTAGTAGTCATATCCTCAGAGATCCAACCTGTGAGTACAAGTGTGAAGCTGGGGAGGTAACACCAGAGGGGGCATTATAGGTAATTCTAAGATATTCATGTTTCTGGAACCTGTTTCTTCACATATGAAAAGGAGATGATAGTGCTTGCCCTGCCTACTACATGGGGAAATTTGTTTTGATTTTTTTGTCTAGATTTATCATTTCATCTGTGACGGGAATTCTAGTTGTAGAATGTCCCCCTGCTATTTCAGATTGGTAGTTCTCTGTATCTTATAATCTTAGACAGTTTCCTGGGGCAGTGAGAAGTTAAGGTCACACAGTCAATATGTGTCAAAGAAAAGACTTAAACTCAGGTCTCCCTGACTACAAGGCCATGCTACTATCCACTGCATCACACTGCACTCTTCTTGTGAGGATAAAATGTGATGATATATGTGAAAACAAGCTGGTAAAAGTTTAAATCCTCATAACTATGAATACTATTATTCTTTTCCCTTACTATTTTCCTTCAACTGAAAGGGTTGTTGGAGTCCTCATCATGACAGATCTTTGAGAAAGAACGTGGATGTCCATCAGACTACGACAAAAGCTTTAGAAAGAAAACTAAACTCCAGATATTCAACAAATCTGTTTAGGATTTCTGAATTAGTGACCATAGATTTCATGTCTCAATGATTCCTAGAAAATATTAAAATGCAGAGCAACTTCATTAAATTAGAATGTTGCCTAAGGCAGTTATTATTCTGTACGAAGAAGTCTGAAGCCTTTTGTGTTGTTCATCCTTTGTTCTTGAAGTGGACCAATAACATCATAAGAGTGATATCTTCACTTGCACATGATTTGGATTTAAGTGAGGCAGAGCTGCACAAAGTGATGAACCTAACTCTCTCCTCCAGAGTCACTGAAGTCCAATGGCAAGACAAATGTCAAGACAACTGGGGATGGCCTGAGATGAATGCTTCTTTGTATACTTAGATCACAGGAAAGTTTATTTAAGGTATAGGATAGATTTCAGGCCTTCGGTTCTTAACTTTGAGGTGTAACCCAAATCAGTATTACAAAGAAGCCCTTCAAAAGAGTGTGAGTTTCTAACAAAACATAGGATGAAGGTATTAAGGTTTTTCTATTGGGGAGGGATGGCCTGGGGAAGAATCTGATTTACCTTATCAAGAAACATCAATGAAGGTTCTGGTAACATCTTATCCTACCAACTTTTCTACAAGGCAGTGATGGAGAAAAAGTGAGTCTGAATGGCCTAGGCCATTCATGAACTGGCACATAATTCATGAACTGGCACATAATTCATGAACTGGCACATAACACATAGTCTACTAGTTAAGGGGCCATTTGTTTATTGTGATGATCACTATCATATGGGAATTTCATCTTCTCTCATGGTAGTGCCAGAGGTGAGAGGTCAAAAGGGCACTACCTATTTGAGCTCTCTCATGGTTGCAAAGCTTCAAATGTGTCCAATTAAGGGTCTCAGCAAGAAAAAGGTGGCAATCACTGCCTTCTTTAACCAATCATTCTTAGTCGAAGAGGTTCCAATGATATTGACAGCCTGAGTTTAACTTCCTAGAATTAAAATTTTATTGAATAATCCAATGTGATTAGTGCAGGCATCCACCTAAATCATATACTGGGATGATGAGTCAACAAATGCAGTCTTCAAATAGGGCACAATTTATTTCCTTTCTAATGATTTACAGGAAACCTTGGTATAATCAAAAACAAGCATTGCCATTTATCTGGCCACAAAGCTTCAGCATCTTTCCATGCATTGTTTTTAAACAATTCAAGAGATCTGGTTCTTCCACTGTCATCTCCAGCACCACAGGAGCAGAGATGCAGCTAGGAATCTTCGAGTGCTACAAACCGCACTCAGCACAAGAGCCTCTTCAGCTGTGAGTGGGGGCAAGGCAGATAGCCTAGCACACTAGCATTGGTTTTCTCCTGGGGTAGCTGCCCTATAGAGGGGGAACAGAGCAGGGTGGCATAGCTGATCCCCTAAGTCTAACACATAATAGCTTACTATTCTTGCTCTCTTAGTCCTAAGCTCTGCTGAAAGAATGTAAGTACTGTTAACACCATCTAAATTTAGCATCCTTTTCAAGGTCCAAGTCAACTCACTCTAGTCATGAGGGAGAATCCATTTCCAGTACATGTGGCTGAAATCTCTCCTATTTTCCAAGCATAAAATGGCTCCTCTGTTCTAACAAGAATTTTAAATGTTACTTTTTCATATTACTCCCCAGAACACATGTAGTCATGTTCAATCAGCACTTGCTTTGGAGATACAGCTATGTGTGTTAATCATTTTAACAGGTGTTAAAGGCTAGGTATATATTTGGTAGGTGCTACTGTGGCAATAGGTGCCAAGATTATGCTTTCTGAAACTTACTTAGAGGAGAGTTGACCTTAAAAATTGTCCATTAATTAACCAGCTAAAGAGAATGGTAAATAATTGGATCACTAGGTGGCACCACCCTCAAGCCCTAGGTCAAATGCTTTCCTGAGAAGGTATTCAGTGCACATGTTCTGAGAGCACATTATCCCTCCCCACTGCTTACCAAAGGATGCTCAGGACATAAACTCTTATGGTCCCCCAGAACCAAGAGAACATCTTACACAGTAAAAGTCACAGAGTCTGAGGACTGATTTTGATAGACTTAGTCCTTCTCAGCAATGCAAGGACCTAAAACAACATCAAAGGACACATGATGGAAAATGCCAGACACATCCTGAGAAAGAGCTATGGAGTCAGAATGCAGAGCGAAGCAGACTGTTTTCTTTTTTGTTTTATTTTGTCGTTGTTTTCTTTCTCATGGTTTTTCCCATTCGTTATCATTCTTTTATGCAACATGACTAACGTGAAAATGTGTTTCATAGGAATGTATGTGTAGAGCCCATATCAGATTGCAAGCTGTCTTGGGGAGGGATGAGGAAGTAAGGGGGAGAAAAATTTTTTTTGAGAGGAAGAAAATTTAAAACTTATGGAAGTAAATATTGAAAACTAAAAATAAATAATTTAATAAATTGGGGGGGAGAGTATCAAAAAACTCTTATGTTCCCCTACTAAAAGCTCCAAGCTTATAAAACTTGTGGATCCTGAGCACTAGGGCCCCAAGTTCAAAAGAGACAGTGGACTAACATATGGAATATGCTCCCATTTACAAAATACTTGAATTTGTCATCTCTGCTTTCAAATGCCCATCTCATATTTGGGAAATCTCTGGCACTTAGTCAACTAACCTCATTCCCTAACCTAGACAATTAATTTGTTAGTGGCCATATAACTTATTGCATGGCAAAACTGTAAAAAAAAAAAAACTGCTTCATCCAATTTCTACTCTCCCTCCTCACAGCAACAGATGGAAGAAAGAACAAGGGAAGCTTATTCATAGCAGCTTAAGTATCTCCTGGAATTCTGCTCCTTTATGGCAGCACTAATATTGTTCACCACCATTTTGCTGGTCTCATCTTACTGCTCTTGCACTGTTCCCTGGTAACCATAATGCCTTAGTCCCATCTTTACTCTGTATCTCCAACTTCACCTCAGAAACTCTCTAAAATCTGGCTTAGTTTGTCCTTTATTATGTCCAGCTCAAGTCCCTGTGGCAGCAGCAGCAACAGCTTTGCCTACCTGGGGAAACTGCATCAACTGAGCACATCAATTCACTCAGTACAGGCACCAATCCCCATCACATTTGTATCCTCAGTACTTTTCAGAGTGCCTGGACATTGTATCTGCATAATAAATGTTTGTTGATTAAGTGACTGACTGCAAAGCAGTATGCTTGGAACTAAAGATTCAAGAACAAAATAGTCTCTGCCTTCAAGAAACTTATATTCTGTTGAGGGAATATAATCTTATGCCAGTAAGTTTTATATAAGGTATTTAAAGAGAGATAAGCCAACACTATCATGACCATGAGTTGCTCATTAAGGGCAACTCCAAATGGTACAGCTATGATCCAACTGACAATTAGATTGATCACTCAGTGTTTGATCCATTACAACAAAAAAAATACTCAAAATGGGCATCATGTGCTCTGACTCTTCACCTCATAATTTACCTTTTATGTTGACCATAGAAAGTGAAGGATCTTCTATAATTTGACTTCTTTAATTTCATCTTGGTCCCCTTTTGTCATGTATGGAAATTACCTAGGTTGATCATAAACCTACCACCTTCCATAGGAGTGGCAAAATAGCACAATGGAAGAGTTTTGGACCTGAAGTCAGTACAGAACTGGGTTTAACTCTTCCCTTTGATACTAGCTGTGTGGCTATGGACAAAGCCAAGGCTTTGTATTTCATTGTCCTCATGGAATAGTAAAACTGGGGTCATCAGTTGTAATAATTAAAAATTATCACATATTTAGCATATTTTGTGAATCCTAAAGTGCTATGTAAAGGCATGAAGTGCAATATAATATAGTTGCAGAGGGATCCCAGAGATGCTGACCTCCCGTGATATATCTTCCTTGTTTTATGTGAAATATCAGAATCAAGGCAATTATAGATAGTATCTTTCAAATCCATCAGACATTCCAAATGAGATTTATTTTTTAAAATAGTTGAATAAAAGCACATTTTTAACGTCCATTTTCTATCCTTTTCTGAACAAACTAGAAAACAAAAAAAAATGTTCAGAT
Source organism: Pseudochirops corinnae (assembly GCA_028646515.1). NCBI lineage: Eukaryota > Metazoa > Chordata > Mammalia > Diprotodontia > Pseudocheiridae > Pseudochirops > Pseudochirops corinnae. Next base: position 165,228,013 of record CM053587.1, on the reverse strand, counting down.
TAACATTTGTACACCCTTGCCTAGCAATTTTGTGCTTTACCTTGTGACGAAAAATGATATGGCAATATTTTTCCTTTAGACTATATTGGACTATAAATTCTTTTGGACGGGGGCTAGGTTTAATATAAACTATTTCCTTTAGCACCTAGGATAGTATTCAACACATTGTGCCCAAATACAAAAAAATGAATCTTCTCATCAATGTAGGTACTTCTTCCAATAATATAGATTATAGTCAACCTCTGCCTGCCTACCCTGTCTGACCCTATGTCCTCCCACAGGTTTGTCACAAGGATTCCACTCAACATCATGAGGGCCTTCCTCATTTTCCTGAAAAGGGAGATACAACCTGTCTATAGGCCATAGGTCTGTCCACCAGTTGTCCCTCTCACCACATGACTAGCTCATCTTTATTTTTGCTTATGTTTCCCTGATATCTTTTACTCCAGTTCTCCTTTGTACTTCACTGTTTGTAATGTCCTATAGTGGGCTCACACTCAACATGTACCTTTTCAACGTCCATTGGATGGTATCCATTGTCATTACTTTGAAGACTATTCTAAGGTTCCAGGACTCATAGTAATATAATGATACCAGTAAATTATTGGCATTAAGAAGACAGGCCTATGTTTCAAGGAGCAGTTTGGGGTTATGAAGAGAATTTTGCAGTTTCCCAAAGGTATTCTATTCCTATTCTGTTCTAGACCCAACTCACTGTCCATGTGCAATTTCTGTCCTAGATAGATATACTAATAAATAAGCTCTATAGCCTGTTCACCTAACTGCATATTGTAGTTTGTATAAAACACATTTTCATCCACTTGATTGTTCTATGCAGCTGGTTACCATTGACCTAAGTAGCATTTTTTGTGGTTTTTAAATTGTATTCTTTATTCTGAACATACACGCTAAAAAATAAGAATATTCCCATACATACAAAAGAACACAAAAAAGGTTGTACATTTCCATTACATGCCTCTTGTTTTTTTAAGATATAATAAATTCCACATGTTATCCTGTGCATGTGCTTCCTTCTAAATTTCTTTCCATTATCTCCTATTTATTTTTAAAAATGTTTCAATGGCCCTCTTTACTAGTATTGGTACTGCTAACACTCACCCTTCCTTTAAAATGCACCCACACCCCACCCTGCCCAATTACAAGACTAGGATAAAAAACCCACCATTCTGTAACAAATAAGCATGACCAAGTACATAACTAACACACAGAAAAATGTAACTCTGAATCTTGTGTCCATCACCTCTCTCTCAAGAAGTAAGTGACAATTTCATTACATCTTTCTCCTCTGGTGATATGTTTGGTCATTTCATTGATCAGTTCCTAAATCTTTCAAAGTTGCTTTTCTTTACAATGTTACTGTCCTTATATAAATTGCTTCACTCTTTGTCATTTCATACTACCCATAAGTCTCTATAAAATCATCTCATTTGCATTTGTTATAATGTAATCATATCTCATTCTACTCATACACCACAATTTGTTCATATACTGGCCAAATTTTTAGGGAGAATTTAAGGCATCCTTTTAGATATGAATTCTTTTCTTTTTTCCCTTTGTTAATACCCATTTCAGGATCAAGAATTGTTATTATTTTTTTGTTTGTGATTATTCTCCCCACAGTATTATCCTTTTAATCACCTTTTCCCTGTGTCCACTTATTTCCCTGTTGAGTTTGACATATTTCTATAACTAGCTCTGTGTGTGTGTCTTCATTGCTCTAATTCTCAAGATTTGGGCAATTTTTACTTGTAATTTCTTGAAATATAGTGTCCAAGGAATTTTTATTGTAGTTACAAAGGAGAATAACAACTCTTAAATTGTCTTTTCTTTGAAATATTTTCTAAGACAGCTTTTTATATCAAATATCATACATTTTCTATTTTTTCATTATTTTGATTTTGTTCTAGTAGTTTTTGCTATCTCATGGAGTCATTAATATCTTTGGTAGCCTATTCTAAGGTTTGGGTACCCCATTTCTCTTTTAAGTGACTCATTTTCCCTATTCTTTTCTCCAGAGCTTTTATTTCATTTTTTTATCTCTGGATTAATTTTTTTCTAGTTATTCATGCAGCCCTTGTAGAAAATATTTTTTCCTTTGAATGTCTGATAACAGTTGTTAAAAAACTACTTGCTTCTTTCTTTGTGCATCTCTAGATTTTCAAGACTTTTTGATTCAGTTTACATTTTCTTTAATTTAGAGATCTGTTAAGTTTTACATCCTGAATTAGAGCTTTGTGCCATGGCCAGGCTCCTTCCCCTGCTGTGCCTTTGATTGAGATGGTCAGCTCTGCTTCATTTCATTATGGGTCTTCTGGGTTCCTGTGCTGCTCTCCACCTCATAGGGTTAGGTCCCCCTGAACCTTTGGGATTAAGAACAAGGCCCTCTATGTCACCTCATGACAAAATGCTAGGGACCTTGGAGACCTGGGAGCCTACAGTATCCTGGTCTGAGCACTGCGACTCTGGTCACTTCTGTTCCCCAAGGGCCCAGCTATTAGTTAACAAGAATGCTAGAACCTCCTGTGGTGGTGGTAATGGGGAGGGGGTCCACTCTTGCTACATCCAGAGAGCTTTTCATGCTACATATGTCTCTGGCCCTTCTCAGGTTACAGCTTGTCTGCCTGTAATGGCTTTGTAGATGACACCCTTTCCTATTGCCAATGGGTTACTGGCTGAATTTTTTGTGAGGTTTTGAGGTGGAAAGTCATTTATTGAAGTATATCACTGGATTTCTTGATCATTATTCAATCTGTTGTCAATTTCAGATTTTTGCTGGAGTATAGGGAGAGCTATGCCTCTGTTTAGGTAGTTATTCTGGCTGGAAATTTCCAATGGTCTTTTAATTGCCAAATTTAATGACATTTTCTCGGTCATCATCCTTCTCCCTGCAGCATTTGACACTGTTGAAAACTTTATTCTCCACCCTCTCATCTCTGGGTTTTTATGATTCTTATCTCTCTTGGTTCTCCTTCTACCTGTCTGATAACTCCTCTGTCTCTTTTGTTGGGTGTTCATTTTGTCACACCCACCCCCAAAGTTCTATTCTAAGTCCTCTTCTTTCTGTATTCTCTCACTTGGTAGTTTGAGGTGCCTTGCACAAAGGAACATAAATTTTGATCACTGAAACCTTGCAAGATATCTTATGGATGGGTTTACAGACTAAATTTCTCTTTTAAGGACCATACCTTAAACCCAAATCACTCTAGTTCTCACTGATTGGCCAACAATAGGTCCCAGACCAAGGTTCACTTGGTTTAGGCTCTGATGGCTCAGAGTGAGTATAAATAGCAATTGTTTATGATTTGGCCAGAAACTCCGAGGGTCTTCCTCTTCCAGATTGATTTTTTTCACTAGGTAAAAAGAGGCTATTTTTTGCCTCATTTCTTACCTAACCATAATCACTGAATGGATATTGCCTCAGACAAACAGACACCTGGGAAAGACCTTAACTTAAAAAAGCCAAGGTCTCCCACTCCATCCAAGGCTATCTCCAGTCTTCTGATCTATATGGTGCTACTGGACCCAAATGGCTCTGAAGGCGAAAGTAAGGCTGGTGACTTAGCACAGCCCTCCCCCACTTAAACAATTTACTTGCAAGTCATGACATTACCTTCCTGAAGTCATGGTCCTCTTTGAGAACGAAGGACAAACAATAAAAGGAGAAATGGTAACTTCAATGATCTTCTCAATGAAAATTACTTCCAGATTTACATATTCACTCCAAATCTTTCTTCTGAGTACCAAACCAGCAAACACCAAACTGGATTGCCATGGGTATTTCAAAAGCAACACATTAAAAACAGTACTCATGTTGTGCAGAGAATAAGAGCAAGCCAAGACCTGGGTTTGAGGTAAATTTAGGTGTGGATTTATTGAGCAAGCACCCAACTACTGGAGTGTAAACTCAAATCAGTAGTGTCCATTGAAGGTACAAATATTGTTTAAAAAGGCTAAAACCACAAAAACCACAATCAGGGAGAAGTGCTAGCAGAAGCCATGACATACAGAAAAAAAGAACAGCATTGGTTAGATCTATAGTTCAGGGAATATGGCGCAAGGGTACAAGGGTGTAACCTTCCTGTCACATGGGGGTACCTCCTAGAACAGGGTGGAGATCACAGGGTGGAGGGTTATAGTCAGCTTCCCAGAACAAGGTGGAGGGGTCATTGGGTAAGGGGGACTGGAATTCCCCAGAACTGGCCAGGGTCATGTTCTGGGTAAAGGGTATGGGGACCCTGCTTGGTCCGTGGAACAGGACAGGGTGGTCTCTACATAAGATATTCTTGTACCATAACCCTAGGCTGATCCTTATACTATGCTGATTCAGGGAGAATATACAGTAATGCTGATTTGAGGAAGGAGAGCAGTCAGGGGACTACATCTTGGGCAATCCCCAGGACTATGCCTTAAGCTGTTTCAAGCTATTACAGGGTGTAGGATAAGAGACAAGGACAAAAATATAAAGGGGCTTAATGGTGGGTCACAAATCAGGTGGTGTGTAGTGACCTGGGATTTGGGTTTGGGTACAACACTCATTATCCCTCTCTCTTAAACTTTCCTATTGTAAAGCCACACACAAGCATCTTTCCAGAGGACTGCTGCTGTGAACAGCTTTGAAGTTCTGATTACATAGTATAGTGAGCACTCTATTTATTTAATAACAAAGCAAAGCAAAGCATTCATAGAAAATCAAAATACAGCTTCTACAATGGTACAACTTATCACAGAAAATCAAAATACAGCATTCACCATGTCACAATTCAACAACTTATCACTAAAATGGCCACATAGTTTTCACCAAAGTGGTCACATAGTTTTAAACATTTAGTCAATCACAAAATCCTTAATTCAATTACAAAGTACAAAAGTCAAAGTTCTCCACCCCTAGGTTATAGTAAATCATAATCTTATCAGTCAGCATCAGGTATCCAAGAAGAGATCTTTTCATCTTGACTCAAGGCTGGCTCTTAGCTTCCATGGTTCCTCTTCCATGGTCCCATGTCACCTGGGTTCAAAGGCAGGCAGCTCCCAGTTCCTTGTCCAGCTCCTTGTCCAATTCCCATTCCATATTGAAGTTCACAGTGTCCAGTCCACTTCAAGTCCTTCATAGTTCCTGTTTCTGGGAAGACAAAGCTTGACAGAGCCACAATAATATTTATTACACAGGGCTGGCACCATCATCAATTCACTATCTGTCTGTGAAATCAACTCAGACTCACCAACAAGGTCTGAGAACTCAACACAAATCATCAACATAGAAATCAATACAAGGTCCAAGAGGTCAGCACAAATCAGCAGTAAAGTCCTAAGACCTCCAAAACCCTCCTCCAGGACTTTTGTAAACATACAACCAGAAAATCCTCTTTCAGGGCTTCCAGTAAAATCCCATGGCTTCTGCACAAAGTATCACAAACAAACATCAACACAGACAGAGCAGACAAACAATGTTGGAATACCACAAGTTTTCTCCTTCTTGACTCTGCCATCATAAGAGTCCTCTTCTCAGTTCTGTTGTCTCTAGCCTGGGCCTCTCCTTATAGATGATCATTAGCTCCTCCCCTTCCTGCTGTAGGAGTTCATAAGTTCTAGGGTTCACAAGTTGTGGGGTTCACATGCTCTGTTTCTTAACAGACTTGATATAAGGCTCAAAAGAAATTTGAACTGAAATAAGGTGTTAATTCAATAGCTGGAACAAGGTGTGAACCACTTTTGTGCTTGCCATTACACCTATAATTCCCAAGGTGATTTTCCTAAAGCGTAGCTCTAACCATATCTTTGCTCTTTCAATAAACACCAGTGACTCCATGTTACATCTAGGATCAAATATAAACCTTTTTGATTGGCATTTGAAGCTCTTTACCATGTGCATCCTTCCTATCTTTCCAATATTTTTAGACATTATTCCTCTCCATATCCTCAGTGCTCCAGCTCTATTGGCTTACTTGATATTTTCCATATACAACTCTCCATTTCCAGTCCTTGTCTTTGCAATGGCTGCTTCACATACCTGGAATGTTCTTCCTCATCACCACTTCTTAGAATCCTGGGCTTCCTTCAGGAATAAGCTCAAGGACCACCTTCTTCAGGAAGCCTTTGCCAGTCCTCCAAACTTCTTCTAACCTTTTCTAAGTTTAAAATCCATCTGCTCTATATATACCCCTATTTATGTCCATGTTGTCTCCTCCCTTCTAAACAGAATTTAAATTTTTTCAAGGCAGGACATGCTTTTTCTTTTTCTTTATATCCCCAGCACTCAGCACCTTGCCTAGCACCTAGTAAGCACTTAATAAAAAAGGATTTTTCAGAGTGTTTATACATCTCTTCAGTGAGGGACTTAATTCAACAAACACATAAACGGGTAACAAATGTTTAAAGAACAGTATTATATTATTGTATCATAATCATTTACATATCTATCTTTAACTCCTATTCAAATGTAAGCACTTTTACAATGAAGATGTATGCTATATACCTTATATCCTAGCATTACCTAGCACTGTGTTTTACAAATAAAAGTTGCCTGATAAACGTATTTTAACTGAAATGGATAATTGAAAGATGTTCCCTATTTCATAAGCTTTTCTGGAACAGATTTCTGGAACAGATTTTCACAGTTTTAATAAGTGAACATCTTTTTCTAATGCTCTACTCTATCTAAATAATAGAAAAGACAAGCAATCCCTTTCTTCCTTCTTGGATTTAAGAAATTGTTACTAAAAGGATATAACCACCATGACAGTGGTTTCTAACCTTTGTGAGTATATGCCTTTTTTCTTCTTTAAAAATAATTTTCACTGATGTCTTTTTAAAAATCATTTACATTCAAAAACAGCTGGGAAAAGAAAGCATTATGATAGAAACTAGGTGTAGAATAACATGTCATACCATACCAGCATAAGGACAAAATGACTGCATGATTTACACATAAATGGTGATACCATAAACAAATTAGGAGAGCATTGAATAGTTCATCTTCAGATCTATGTATACAGGAAAAATTTAGGCCCAAACAAGATATAGAGAGCATTATAAAATGGAAATGGAAATTTTTGATTATATAAAATTAAATTTTTGCACAAACAAAACCAATGCAACCAAAATTAGAAGGATAGCAGAAAAAAATGGGGGGAAATTTTATAGCAAGTATCTCTGACAAAGGCTTAATTTCTCAAATATATAAAGAAATGAATCAAATTCACAGGAATATAAGTCATTTCCCAATTGATAAATGGTCAAAGAACATGACAGGCAGTTTTCCGAAGAAAAAAAATCAAAGCTATTTAAAGTCATATTTTTAAAATGCTCTAAATCACCATTGATTAGAGAAATGTAAATTCAGACAACTCTGAGGCATCACCTCATACCCATAAGATTTGTTAATATTAGCAATAAAAAGGAAATAATAAATGTTGGAGGGGATGTGGAAAAAAATTGATCTAACCATTTGTAATAGTAATGAAATTTGAAGTTGCTTTTGTATTGCTAAGCTGAGAGGTACTCAGCACCTAGTTTCAAATTAAGCCTCTGTTAAAGAAACAGAAGGTATGAACTCCTATTGCTGATGGAGCAAGAAAGGGCTGAATAGGGAGGAGCAATACTGTATATAAGGAAAGACTTTGGCTGGGAAAGTCAGAATTTCTTGGGACAAGCATCTGGAGGCAGAGCACCTGCTGGAGAGAATTGAGAATTGAGAACTGAGACAGAATTTCTTGGAGCAAGCCATGTGGAGGCAGAAGCTGGAGCTGCTGAAGGAGGCATGACTGTGGTGTCAGTTTTTTGTTTGCTTGTGGGTTTGTTAAGCCTTGACTTCCCAGGAGCAGAGACTATGAAGGGTTTAATGTGGACTGGACACTGTGGGCTTCAGCGTGAAACAGGAAGTGCATGGAGAGCTAGACAAGGACCCAGGAGCTGTCTGCTTTTGAACCCAGGTTACAGTTTGGTGAATCCAGATAGGATCTGGGACCATGGAAAGGGATCCAGGGAAGCTGAAGACTTGCCCCAAGTCAAGATGAAAAGACCTCTCCATGAATACTGAGTAGTGACTGACCCTGATGTGAGGTTTTGCTTTGGAACTCACTTTGGGAGGAATTATGTGATTTGGCCAGATGAGACTCTGGGCAGCCGTTGAGGCCCCCCAGCTTTGAAAACCCAGATGTTGGTGCTTCCCTCTCTGATAACTAACTAGGTATGGATGTAATGGTCAGACAATTGGAAGCCCTGTCTGCTGAATTATGTTATTTTCTGTTGAGTAATGACTGGTGGAATTGTAATTTATTTATGATTGTACTTGGTGATTGAATTAAGGACTCTGTGATTGACTAAATGAATGTACTACCCAGGGGTGGAGTACTTTGAATTTTGTATTGTGTGTCCCTTAAGCCTCCTTAAGAATGATTGAATGATTGAGTTACTAAATGATTGTTCTTTGTTGAAAACTATATTCCCACTGAGGTGAAAATTATGTGGCCATATTAGTGATAAGCTGTTGTGAATGCTGCATTTTTATTTTCTGTGATAAGTTGTAACATTGTGAATGCTGTACCTTGATTTCTGTGAATGTTTTGCTCTGATTTGTTATCAAATAGAGTGTTCACTATACTGTGTAATCAGAATCTTGAAAAGCTGTTCACAGTAGCATTCTTCTGGAATGCTGCTCGTGGGTGGCTTTACACCATTCTGGAGAGCAATTTGGAACTATATACAAAGCCCTACAAAATTTCATACCCTTTTATCCAGCAATACCAGTACAAGGTCTTATTCTCCTTTCCTTCCCTACTGTGCGCCACACTGATGATTATCATTCAGTTTAATTGAGCAAGCATTTTTAAGCACCTACTATGTATCAGCCATCGTGCTAAATATGGGGTTACAAAGAAAAAAGCAAAACAATTTAGGGAAAATCTGTGAGAAAACAATACATAAACAGATAAGTAAATAGGAAATCATGCAGAGTACTTTGGAGAGGAAGAAATTTAACAACCTGGGGGGCCAAAAAAAAGGCCTTATGCAGGAGGTAGTATTTAAGCTAAGCCTTGAAATCAGCTATGTATTGTAAGAGGAGGAGCATTCCAGGCAGGGAACACAGCCTGGGCAAAGGAGAGGTGGCAGGAATTATCATGCTGGGTAGGAAACTTCAATCGGATCATCTTAACTGAAAGCAAAGTAGATTGGCAAAAAGGAATGTGAAATAAGTCTGGAAATGGGCTGAAGCCAGATTGTGAAGATCTTTAAATCATATCATAACCACTTTTCAATTAATCTTTAGAAAAATTATTCATCCATTCTTCTTATTTAATCTTTTTTATACTGCATTGTGATTCTCTTTTTTAAAAGATTCTCATTTCTCCCCACTGGAGAAAAATTTAAAGTCCTTTACCTTTCCCTGTTTCCATTTTTACTATCATCCTGTTCTGAATACATTTTTATAATTTGCCTTACCTTCCTTCAAGAAAGGCCTCAATGATTATAGTATTATAATATATATATAAACACATATACATACACCCTTTCCTTTTTCATCAAAAGATATAAATCTTCAAGTTTCTGCACACCATAGCCCAAGACTGCATATCCACTCTGAGATCCTGGGAGACCCCGTTTGGGTTAAAGTCTAATCTTCCTTCTTATCCATAATTCAAGTTACATGCCCAGTTGAGTCATAGTAGCCTCCATAAAAATAATAAATGATGTAAAGTCTTTATCCAAATAGATATATTGATTTCAAAATGTCCCTAAAAATATCTCTCTTGGAATGGTAATCAAATGGTGCTTCTTGTTGAGAAGCTTAGTCCAATAAAATCAGACTATGGAAATTAATTCAGGTCTTGTAAGCACCACTTCCCACCAACAAAAGCAACAGCTTTGCAGCTCATGCTGCCTAGATGTTTCCCACTGCCAGGAAGCCAACAGACAATCCACAGAGCTTTGCTCATGAGTATTAGATAAATATATTTTGCTTTCTATGTACATGTCATCTCTACCTTCCCTTGACTGTAAGCTCCTTAAGGGCAGGAAATTTTTTTGTTTGTTTGTTTGTTTTGTCTTTGTATCACCCGCACTTACCACAGTACCTGGCTTATGGGTACCATGGAATAAATGCCTGTTAATTGATTAATTGTTTGAATTGAATTAGATCCATTATTACTGCCTTTTCATCTCATTTTCTTTTGCATCTTTGCTGAAAACTAGTCAGATTCTGATGTTGGCTGTGATTCTGCTGAAGAAAGTTTCCAAGTTCAGCCCCTCTGCAATTCTGGTCCAGAAAATCAAGTTAATTAGAGTTGGCTGTTTTTCTTTCCTTTAGGATGAACAATTTCCTTTGACTCAATCCATTTCTTTTGCTAACATATCCATCCATCCTCACTAACGGAGGCAATCCAACATTTTCAGCAAGCAAACAACCCAGTTCTTTACTCTTGTTCTAAACGCACTTATTTCTGAAAATACAAAAGGAAAGGACAAGAGATATTTAAATTTGAACCACTGGCTGAATTGCTTCAAGAAATCAGTAATATCCTAGGCTCTAACACTTAAAAAAAATACCTTTATGGAGCACTAGGTAAGGCACTGGGAGAAACTATGGGCATGAATACATGCAAATCATTTGAAGGGAAACACCAGGCTTCTAGAACAGATCATATTCAACAGGAGATACTTGAAAGATTTCATATCCAAAGGGTCTATCATCTAAGCAAAATAACATTAACACTGGTTTTCCGCAAACCAATATTATACTCTTACGAGAAGACATATAATGAAGGTGCCCCGTGCCAACAACTGAAGCCCCTCCTACTAAATGGGATTTAGGAACCTATATTTAAAGTACTGTTAGCCACAGATTTATAATGATCCAGTCTCTGGTCCATCCCTGGTCTGAGAAGTGGGTGAATTTAGCCTCTAACATATGGATGTCTCTGGCTCCCACCCACATTTCACTAATGTTAACTCCACATGAAAATCTCCATGAAAATGAGTCAGTGTGTGAAGTAACCATTTTTAAACCTCACTTGGCCAGGCAACTTAAAACTATCCTAAGGCTCACTGACTCGGATTACAAATGAGTCGTCTATAGGCAGTGTTTAAACAAAAGCCAGTTCAAGGTTAAAAGAGCCTCAGAGCATCTGAAACTACTTAAGTCTTTCAATTCCCATAAATGAAAGACAGATAAACCAACCTAAAATGTATTTGAGTTGAAATATAGAACACTTCCAAGCTGAGATTTTATCCTGAATGAATATTTTTAGAAATGGCTCTCAACCTCCACAAGTGAGTTTATAGTGTTAACCTTTGCCATAATCCTCAATTCTAAGGTTAGCTGCTTGAAAGATTTCCAGCAACTCTGCTTACAAGGAAAAATATTAGCCTTAGTCCAGTAATGATAGGGAGCTGGGAGCAAAGAGATTCTAAATTAGAAATTCCCATAAAATTTTTCCATAAGATAAAATATTTATTCCTGAGTAAAGCTAAACATCTTCCTAGAGTGTTGAGAAATACACACAAATGCATAAATGCCTTTCTTCAAATTTTTGTTTAGTTTCCTTGGATTATTGTGGATGGTAGCTTGTTTGCTTTTTATCATCACTCAAGGCTCGCATAACCTCTATTTATCTTTAACAGTGAGTGGGTATGAGTTCATGCCATGTTTTATTAGAAAGAATAGCGCTGGATAATTGCTAGAGAGGGGTCCTTAAGAGTCAGGAAGGCCTGGCTTCAATTCCCTCTTCTGACATTTAGTAGCTGTGTGACCCTGGGCAAATCACTTAAACTCTCAATGCCCCAGGCAGCTCTTTAAGACTAAAAAGGCAGAGAAGTTGCCCATCTATGGTAGACTGGTAGAGAATTTTATTACCAGGCACTTCCTATATCAATGAAATCAGATCTACTGGAAAAAGAAACAAAAAAAGAATGAAATTTCATAAACATTCATCAAGTGTTTACTATGTACACTATATGAAGGGCTGGAAAGATTTGTTCTTAACGTTATTGATGATAATTCTTATGAATCGAGTAAATATTTACCCTCCTACACAATAGTAAAAGAATCAAAGGACCCAAATGTTAGTCTTGAAGGTAAGAAATCCCACTCTGGGTAAGGCAGCATGCCCTTTCCATGCTCAATGCCTATCTAGGCTCGTGGTCCTTTCCATACCTAAATGATACACTGACACAAAGGGCTGATAAATGAAAATCAGACGAATATCCTTCTCTGGCATCATGTGTATTTTGTTTTTCATAAAAATGATTACATTTTAGGCCCAACTTAGGGAAGGGAAAAAGCGTTTATATAATACTTATTATATAAATACTGTGCTAAGTGCTTTATAAAGATTACTCTATTCCATAAATATTATTCGAGCCTCACAACAATCCTGTGAAGTAGGCGCAAATGTACAATTGAGGAAAACTGAGATCCTTGCCAGAAAAAATTGAGGTCATTCACCTTGAGCTCCCTGTTCTCCCCTCTTCCTTATCTCCTATCATTCTCATATACTCTGTCACTCTCTCCTCCTTTACCCTTATCTCATATGATGAAGTGGCCTTACCCCTCTACTTGTTCCAGCAATCCCATTCCATCCCACCTCTTTCAAAAGACTGTCCCCTCTGATAATGGAAAGTAGAAGGGCTTGGAGTATTATGGTCCAGGGGGTAAGGAAGGGTAGGACTTGACTGAATGACTGAACAACAACTGTCATCCCCCCCTCTATCACTTATTTTCCTTCTTAAATTATTTTTACATTTGATTTTTTATTTTTTTCTTGGACAGGGAGGATGGAGCAATTGGGGTTAGGTGACTTGCCCAAGGTCAAACGGCTAATAAGTGTTAAGTGTCCAAGGCTGGATTTGAACTCAGGTCTTCTTGACTTCAGGAGCCATACTCTATTCACTGTGCCACTTAGCCGCCCCCCACGTTTGATTTTTTAAAAATTTCTCTATGTAATGTTAATATTTCGGTAACACTGCCTGGGAGGCTATTTCTAAAAAATCATTGACCATTATTCAAAGTATCTTTTTGGTTTTAAATACTTATCAGGAAAAAACAAATGACATAAAAAAAAGGTGAAGAACTTTCTATTACAAAAATGAAAAATTGATTTGCATCTAAAAGTGCACGAGGTGATACAGAAATAATTCTCCCCTTCACCAGATGGATGACATGGTGACATGTGGCCCATAGTTTCTACTGTTAGAGAAGGTGGGTGGATTTTTTATGCCATTGTAGAGAATTAAAAATTTCAATGAATTAGTATCCATAATCACTACATATATACAAACCAGATCTTAAAAAAAATACCCTGTCTTAGAATGTATTTAATTTAATTAAATTAGAACTTTACAAGATACAGGAAAACAATTTGCACGGTCAGGTCACCAAATTTGATTTGTACTTTTAAAATGCTAGGCCCAAAAAACCCAAATGCATGGTAATTCTATTAGCAGTGTATCTATCACTTATTTTCAGTCTCTCCCTGTGTTCATTCCCTACTACCTAAAAATATGTCCATGTCTCTCCCATTCTGAAAGAAAAAAGTCTCACTTGATCTTTCCATCCATGCTAAATATCTCTTACCTCCTTTATTGCTAAGCTCCTCAAAAGTCATCCAAGGTAGATGTTTCTATTTTCTTTCCTCCCACTCACTTCTTAATCCTTTAAAATTCAGTTTCTGCCATTATCATTCCTCAGAAATTGTTCTCCAAAGTTACCAATGACTTCTTATTTGCCAAATTAAGTGACCTTTTCTCTGCCCTCATTCTCCTTGACTTCTTTCTCTGCACCCTTTGACACTGTTAACCACTCTACCTTCCTTGATATTTTCTTCTCTCTGGGTTTTTAGGACACCCCTCTCTCCTGGTTTTCTTCCTACATACCTGACCACTCCTTCTGTCTCCGTTGCTAGGTCCTCATTCAAATCACAGCTTCTAAACACAGAAGTCCCTCAGAGTTCTGTGATGGGCCCTCTTCTCTTCTCCCTCTCCACCACTTAACTTGATCTTATGAGTTCCCATTTCTATGCTCATGATTCTCAAATCTATCTTTCCTGACCAAACCTCTCTGATGAGTCTTCAGTCTCCCATCTTCAACTGCCTCTCAGACATCTCAAACTGGCTATCTAGTAAATATCTTATAGTAAACATGTCCAAAACAGAACTCATTATATTTTCCTCTCCCTCTCCCCCACTTTCCCTATTACTATAGAGAGCAAAAACATCCTCCCAGTCCCTCAAGCATTTAACCTCACAGTTATCCTCTACTTCTCACTATCTCTCACCTCCTACATTCAATCTGTTCCCAAAGCCTGTCTTTCTCGCCTCTGAGACAGCTCTAGAACACACCCACTTCTGTGATACTGCCCCTGCCCTGGTACAGGCCCTTGTCACTTCATGCTAAGACTATAAAAGAGCCTGAAGATGGATCTGCCTGTCTCAAGTTCCTCCCCACTCCAATCCATCCTCCATTCAGCCTCCAAAGTGGCTTTCCTAAAATATCATGTCATCCCCAAACTCAATAAAATCCAGTGGCTTCCCACTGCCTCCAGGATAAAAAACAAAATGTTCTGTTGGGCATTCAAAGCCCTTCTTCCTAGCCTTCCTCCTACCTTTCTAGTCATCTTGCACCATACTCCACAAAAGTACTGCAGTTCTGGGGGTTTCCTACCATTTTAAGCAACTTCCATGGCAGGTCCATGTGATCTGCCTCCATTGTCCCTGCTCAGTTTGCATTGGTTGAAGAAATATTATGGTATGTGTCTTTATCAATGATGTCGTTATCAATAGTTAAAAAAACTGAATACTTTGTCTTAATGGAAATTTAGAATAAGCAAGGAGCTTGAGAATCTCCATTCCAACACCCTCATACAATGAGAGAACTAAATCTGAAAGAGAGAAACTTAAACAAAGTCCTTAAACCTCCTCTTTCTTCTACCAAGAGGATAAATGAATGATAGATTTAAGAATGAAAGGGACCCCCAAGGTCATCTAAACCCTCTCATTTTACAGTTGAGGACCTGGAGGCTCAAAGTATCTAAGTGACTTATCCAAAGTAATACAGTTCATAAGGGGCAGAGCCACGATTTGAATATCAGTCCTCTGACCCCATTTGGGGTTCTTTTGGCAAAGATACTGGAGTGATTGGCCATTTCCTTCTCTAGTTCATTTTACAGATGAGGAAACTGAGGCAAATAGGTGCAGTCACAGGGTCACCCAGCTATAAGTGTCTAAGGATATATTTGAACTCAGGAAGATGAGTCTTCCTGACTCCAGACCTTGCACTCTATTCACTGCACCACCTAGATGCCCAAATGGAGAAGATGACATGAATATATAAGTATCTACTTAATAAATACAGGTAATTTCAGGACAGAGGGAACTAGCCGCTTTGAGGCAGTGGGGATCAGGAAAAGCATCAAAAAGAGAAGGTAGTGCACGACCAGAAATTTAAATTTAAAAGACAGCAGGCATTTCAAAAGATAGAGAAAAGGAGGGAGCATACTCCAGGTATCAGGGAGAGTCAGTGCAAAGGCATGGAGTTAGTAGATGGAGTATTATGCATTCAGAGGAGGGAAGAAAATAATTATTATTAAATGCCTACTCTGAGTCAGGCACTGTGCGAAGTGCTTTACAAATATTATTTACAAATATTATCTCATTTGATTCTCACAAAAACGGGAAGGTTTTCTATTACTATTCCCATTTTATAGTTGAGTACACTGAGGCAAAAATAAGTTAAGTGACTTGCCCAGGGTAACACAGCTGGTAAAAATCTGAGACCACATTTGAACTAGGTCTTCCTGACTGTGGAACATAAAGCTGTCCAATATGGCACAATGAAAAAGTGTTAGAAAAGGCGGTAATGTGTTGAAACTGAAAAAAAAAAATAGGACTAGACCAGATTGTGAAGAGATTTAAATATCAGACAAAGGAGTTTACATTTGATCTTGGAAGCAACAGGGAACTGCAGAAGTTTATTAATGGAGGATGGGTGGTTAGGATTGATATGAATTTTAACCAATGTTCAGTGGACTTTGTTTACTGACTAAAAGGTAAATGTGTAGTGTTCTAAGAAAAAAAAATTCTTAGAGGTTACAATAAGTGCAATTTCTACATCTATAAATTGTATACTATTCTCTTGGATACAAACATAAGGCAAAGGCACAAAAGAATGTTCAGAGGAGAAAATAATGTCTCCACCACTGTGCCAGGACACAACACATAAGGAATCACTGATTTCAAACTCCCTGAGCTGCCACATCATCACGGTATGGGGGGGAGCAGAAGTTAAAGTGAACTGGCACATCACTGAAGCCAGCAGTCCACTAAGGCTGCCCTCTAAGTAAGATCGGCCTTCTCCATGGCTTAACCAGAAAATCACTATGTCCCAAAAGCACAGAATCTCAGCATTGGAAGGTGACACATCAGGGGCACACAAGAGGACAGTCTGTGGAACTGCAAGGGACCCCAGAGATTGTCCGGTTCAGGCTCATGTTAAAGATGAGAAGACTGAGACATAGAGAGTTCAGAGGTCACATAGCTAGTAAATAAGGCAGCTGGAATTTGAACCTGGGGCCACTGACTCTAAAAGCAGTGCTTGAGGTTACAAAGTCAAACAGAGCCAAACCAGGACTTTTTCGTACAATATCCAGGCCATATGATCTACCCACAGAACTCCAGTGAAGGTGAAACTACTCCCTCTTGAGGCTGATGGTTCCATTTTGGGGCGTCTCTAATTGTTAGAAACGTTTTTGCTTTTCAAAAATCTCCTCCCTCATAAAAAACCCTTTAGCAAAGACCAGATGACCATCTGTCAGGTAGGTGGCAGAGAGGATCGACAGTGTTCTGTCTTTACAACATTTCTTATACTTTCTCCTCTCCACTTACCCTAGATCAGGCACTCCTTACCTCTTACCTGGACTGCTGAAATAATCTCCTGCTTAGTCTCCCTTTGTCCAATCCATCCTCCCTAAAGATGCTAAGTTGAGTCCTAAAGCACAGGTCTGAACGTGTCACTGTCCTGCTAGAGAAGCTTCCCTATTGCCTTAGGATAAAATACAAATGCTCTTATTTGGCACTTCACATGCTAACTCTAAGCTCTCTATCGTACTTTACTTCCTCTCCTGCATTCTAGATCCCTGCCAAAAAGACCTACTTATTCTGTGCCCGTTTACTGTTGCCCAATCAGTCTCCCTCCTCCAGGCCTCCAAATAGATTGTTCCTTGTGCCTGGAATACTTTCCCCCCCTCACATCTGCCTCCTTATTCCCTACAAAATTTAGTCCAAGGGTCACTTTCTACATAAGACCTGCTCACAACCTTTCCAACACCCTCTGAGTGAAGTTTATTTTTAATTATCCAGAGACTAAAGTTTTTCATCACTTGTAGTCATACGGTATCAGTAGGATATTGATATCAAAATAATCGATCATTACTTCAAGAATATCAGGAACATTAAAGGAGTTTTGTGATTTGGCCACCCCGCTCCACTCTCCTCTTCCAATTCAAGTCTAGCACATGGTAGGAACTTGAGAAATCCTTGTGGAATTTATTTCTGACACAAGTTGAACCAGATGGATTCTGAAGTTCTGTTTAATTCTGAGAGTTTACTAACCTGCCTCTCTAAATTTCTAGTTCTGCCCTCTGGAATCAAGCAAAATAATTCTATTCTCACTTTCATGAGAGTCCTTCCAATGCCTGAAGATGGCTGCTATCCTGCTGGTAAATCTCTTTTCTTGTCTTGTTGTTCAGTCATGTCTCACTCTTCATGATTCCATTTGGGGTTTTCTTGGCAAAGATATGGCAAAAAAAAAAGGGGGGAGGATTGCCATTTCCTTCTCCAGCTCATTTTACAGATGAGGAAACTGAGGCAAACAAGGTTAAGTGACTTGCCCAGGGTCACACAGCTAGTAAGTGTCTGAGGCCTGATTTGAACTCATGAAGATGTACCTTCCTGATTCCAAGCCCAGTGCTCTATCCCCTGCACCATCTATTCCCTCACTAGATTCTAGATGCTCTTCAGCTTGTCCTTCCTATAATACGGCACCTGGAAGACTGCATAGTGTCTCAGATGTAGTATGACCAAGGCAGAGTACAATAAAACAATGACCGCCCCCTGAGAATCAACCACTGACTCATACTGATCATGAAACCCACTAAAACTTCCACTTCTAGCCAGGCTTTTCCTCTATCCTCTACTTGTACAGTTGATTTTTTTTTTACCTAACTTAAGAACTCTACATTTGTTCCTATTAAATTTAGTTAACACCTGAAATCACACCATTAAAACTTCATCTCCTTAGAGTTTTAGGAAGTATTTTTCCATCCGTGTTTTGTGGAATCCTGAGATTGGTGGAATCCTGATTTTAAAAGCAATAAATTTGTAGTTAGAGGTGGGAGCTGAATCCCAGCTCTGCTACTTACTGCTGTGTGACACTGGGCAAGTCTCCCACTTCCCTGGGCTTTCCTCTCTTTAAGTGTAAAATGGGGAGGGAGGGCACGAGTGGGCTGGGACTAGATGGTGGCTAAGGTCCCTGCAAGCTCCAAATCCACGAAAAAAAAAAAAAGGTATGATTCCTAAGCAGGCAAGTAACTGCCTAGGCAGAGAATGTATAAGATAATAACATGTTTTTCTTCATTGTTTTTTTAACTTTGTGCTAATGCTCACTGTGAAGAATTAGGTAAAATTGAAAAGTTGAAAGGGACTAAGAAACAGAAATGTTAAAACCCAGGTCTGGATGAAAAAAATATCCATAAACTCACACAAAGACTAGAGTACTGGCTTTAGAGTCAGGAAGACCTGAGTTTGAAATGTGCCTCAGATACTTACTTACTGTATGACTCTGGATGAGTTAATTAACCTCTGTTTGCCTCAGTTTCCTTATCTGTAAAATGGGGATAATAGTAACACCTACCTCTCAGGGTTGTTTTATGTATAATCACATAGACTGAAAGGAGCTAATAGCAGTTTTCTGGGTATTCCCCTGTGAATCCATGCCCATGGAGAGAAGGGGACTAAGGGGAAATCACCTCCCTTTCTTTCCAAGGAAGGCCCAAAGGGAACTGAGACAATGAACACTCTGTGTCTAGCAGAATGGACTCAAAGGTAAGGACTGCAGCCCAGTAGGAAAAGGGATTTTCTTAGTTTCTGTAGACTCATAGAGGTGGAAGGGACCTCAAAGATCGGTTAGACCAGCCTTCCCTCCTCATTTTACCTGAGACTTCCACAAGTTAGACCAATGTATGGACTAGACCCCAAGGTCTCCTGGCTTGTACTTCAATTTTCATTTTACTTTAACATACTGTCATCAGAAGGAATTCATATAAGATTCTTTGTTTCAGGGGGCAGAGCCAAGATGGAGGCATAGCAGCAGCAACATATCGCAGCTCTCACATAGCCACCCCAAAATACCCATAAAATAGGACTCTAAACCAATCCTAGAACCCCAAAACGCACACAAGGGTACTTCCCACTAAAGTCAGCTCGGCTAC
>CM053587.1:165193309-165208017 GCA_028646515.1 Pseudochirops corinnae | reverse complement strand
ATATATATATGTATGTATACATACATTATATATGTATGTTTTTATAAATATTATGTGACTGTGGGCATTTGTATGTTCATGTATACATAGAGGGTGTAGAATGAGTTTAATATGAAGGAATGATATCTAAAAAATAAAATTAAGAGGTGGGAGAGGAATTTATTGGGAGAAAAAGAAAGGGAGAGATAGATTAAGGTAAAATATCTCATATAAAAGAGGCAAGAGAAAACTGCTACAATGAAGGGGAAGTGCAGGAAGGTGAAAAGGAATGGGATA
The DNA here is from genome assembly GCA_028646515.1 of Pseudochirops corinnae. Taxonomy (NCBI): domain Eukaryota; kingdom Metazoa; phylum Chordata; class Mammalia; order Diprotodontia; family Pseudocheiridae; genus Pseudochirops; species Pseudochirops corinnae. Next base: position 165,207,741 of record CM053587.1, on the reverse strand, counting down.
ACCATACTCTCATTGAATTTGGCTTAAGGAGGGAATAACATACACACTCAATTGGGTATATTACCCTACAGGAAAGTAGGGGGTTAGAGAATAAGAGGGAGGAGGATAGAAGGGAGGGCAGATTGGGGGAGACGGTAGTTAGAAACAAACATTTTTGAAAACGGATAGAGTCAAAGGAGAAAATAGAATAAGTGGGGTGTGGGATAGGATAGAGGGAAATATAGTTAGTCTTTCACAATATAACTACTATGGAAATGATTTGGGTAACTACACATGTACAATCAATATTAAATTGCTTATCTTCCCAGTGGGGGTGGGTGAGGAGGGAAGAAGGGAAAAAAAATCTGGAACCCAAAGTTTTAAAAACAAATGTTTAAAAATTTGCTTTTTACATGCAACTGGGAAATAAGATATACAGGTACTGGGGTATAGAAACCCACCTTACCCTACTAGAGAGTTAGGGGGGTGAAGGGGAAGGATACAAAAGAGAACAAATTGCAGGAAGGGATATTCAGTAGGCTTGCTATTTTGGGGGTGGGAGTAGGGGAAAGATGGGGAGAAAAAATTGTAACTTGAAATCTTGTGGAAATGAATATTGAAAACTAAAAATTAAAAAAATGTAAAAGAAAAAAAAGAAAAAAAAAAGAATGTTTTCAATGCAAGTCTATCCACAAACCTCATTCTCATAAAAATTTTGTGTAATGGGAAAGTAGACCTATGGGTTGGTAGTGATTGATATTCTCTCAGTTGTCTTTATTTGTGGCAATACTGTTCATTTGTGTCCTCCCCCCACTTCAAATATATTGAGAATTCATTCAATGATGTCCTTAAATTGTATCACCTCCAATAAGGAACTGCTCTGTGTATTCCTGGTGTAGTCCAGCTGTTTTCCCCAGCTTGGTTTTCCTTGTAGCCATTTCCAGTTTCTCGGATAGCACATCTGGGACTATGGCACTAGAATCCAAATGTGGAAGCTCTATTATCCTTAGTATTGAAAAGAATTTGTTATACATTTTTTTATAATTCTTTTCCATTTCTCCATTTCTCTTTCATTTTTCTTGTTCCATTTTCATCCTTATATATACCCTTTGAAATAACTAGCTAGGTGGATATCTTGCCAAGTATTCTTTATACCTGTTTTTTCTGCTGTTGCTTTTAGCAGTTTTTTGAATTGATTCTGTCCATAATCTTTCATCCTCTTCTGCAACATTTTACAAACAAGTTTACATTGTAAGCCAGTCATCCTTTGGTCACTATTATCTTTCTGCTTTGGAAGGAATATCTTCTTTTTTCTTATAGTTATATTTTCACACCCTTTTCACCAATCACAATGAAAAGAAAAACATCATATTAGGGGAAAGATTTCTGGCAAATGAATCAAACAAAAGTCCAACATCTAAAATTGGTAAGAAACTGATATAAATATTCAAGGGTAATACCCATTCACCGTTGGTTAAGAAGCTATATATATTACAAATAATCACTTTTTTAAAATTTGGCTTCACAAATAATCAGAGGAATACAAATCACAAAAAAAAAAATTAGGTATCAATTCTTACCCATCTAACTAACAAATACTTGAAAAAACAAAACTCCATGTTGTCATGGCTATGGAGAAATTGGTACACTTGTCTATTATGGTATAATAAAAAAATTCATTTTTTGGAATTTTTGGAAGGCAAGCTAGAAGTACTCAGAGTGACAAAAATAATAATACCCTTTGACCTGATGATGCCATTGTCAAAAATAAATATTCCCTAAGAGTGTTATCCTAAAGAAGATTTAAAATATAATTTCTTCAAAAATATACAGCAATGTTATTTATAATTGCAAAGGAGTGAAAACAAACTAAATGTCCAGTAATTGATAAGTGCTTGAATAAACTATGGTGTATCAATTTAATGGAATATTACAATGCCGTTAAAAATAATGAATGAGGAATATAAAAAAATCTGGAAAGATAGAACCAGATGATCATTATATAAATCACAGCAATATAAAAAGAAAAATGTATAAACAAATACAGAGATGGATGAACAAACAGAATGAGAGGAAATGTAGAGAATAAAACTAATAAGGCATTCTGGACATATTACATGTAGAAATTAATTTAAATAGTAATGTGTTTACTAGATTTTGTGGTTATATATATTTAGGAAATGATAAATCACTTTTATTCAAAGAACACAATGAAGAAAAGTAAACCTATTGTAAACATGATGATACACCACATGAAATTACATTCACATTTCAAAGAAAACCAGAAGTGACAAGGCCCAGGAGAACTACACAAAGTCAGTAAGTACTTTACAGTCCAGAATCTGGAAGAACCCAGTCTACAGAGTGTTCTCACAGGGGCCCATCATTCCCTTACGGAATATGTTTTTCTGTCCTTGAAGCTGATGACTAACTGCTCTATCATGATCTTTTGTGCATCTAGCTAACATTTTTATGTAGAAAAGAAACAAGTGTCTCTAAAATGATATGAATAAGTAGAAACAAAAATAACACCATCCAGCAAAGAACAGTCAGAATCATAGCCATAAAAAACTGGAACTGGAAGAATCTTATAGTTTGTCAATTCCTTCATTTTGAAGATGAAACTAATCCTTAGAAAGGTAGAATGACTTACCTAACCCAAGATCACTAGACTAGTTAAGGGTATACACTCCTTCTTTTGGAAAGTGAAAGTGCCAAAAAAAAAAATCTATTTCTACAATAGTTTGCAAAAGAATATAAAACTAAATAACACAGGCAAGGCTTATTGGTTAAGAGGGGGAATTCTTTGTCCCAGAAGAATTCTATCTCTGAAAGGATCTTTGAAAGATAATCCAGCAAAACTTGTAACATTTAAACAAGATAGTCTTTGAACTTGAGTGTTTGTTTGGTTTCAATTTTGAGGAATTGCTAATAATTTAAATGTAACAATTTTCTAAATGATCTCAAAATAATGACTCTTGAAATCATTTAGAAAATTGTTACAAAATTCAATTCAATTCTTATGGCACAGGTAGGAAGAGAGGGTTGAGGAAGTGAACCAGTGAAAAAATTATTTTTTTATCCAATACTTGTTTCTACATATAGACTTCCTTATATGTTGGTTGAAAAGAGCTTTTTCAAGAAAATTATACCTTTTTTTTTTCCCCTAAGACTGAATGAATTATAGTGGGTGAGCAATTTATACTCTGTCACACACGTATCAGTGCATCTCTTTTTTACCTCTTCATTGAATTTTTGCAATGAGATTAATTATCAACTCTCTTCCAAAAGTGAAAAGCAATATACACACTCATGATTTTGTCTAGGAATAATATAAACACACACAGTTGTTTCCTCGTTTGAAATGAAAAGTTTGGCAATATTCGCCACTGGTAGATTTTCCTACTGTTCATGGACCAAAGGGAAACAAGAGAAGATCAGGCCATTTCTATTAACTCTTCCTTCATTGTTAATTTGTTAACTGAGTCACAAATGTCCCAGGGTTTGATTGTCTTTATAAGTGGGTGTTGCATCCACATCGGTTTAGAAAAAGACATGCTCTGTCTTCTCTTGAGTACTGCATATGAATGTTAAACAAACATCTTGGTAATATGGTTAACATCAGATGCAATGAACAGCTGTGGGGGTGGAGTGAGATGTTGCCTGAGGTAAATTTAAAAAATAATAAGTCACTTCAGTCCCTAAAATTTTTACATAGCAAGCCACGTGACTACAGTGCAAACCCCTACTGATTTTTATAACATAGCAACAGCATCTCACCTGGAAAAAGATAGCACTGACCCCCTGTCCAGTGGAATCTCAAATCATTGCTGTACAAGCCCAAGTGAACAGATGGGGATTTGAAAGCCTGGCTGAATCATTGTGCGTAATTAACATCCCTTGTGAATTTCCAGCATGTGGTGGGGCCAAAACAAGAAGCTGGAGGATGAGACAAGGGAGCCCCAGAGTATGGCAAGAAGATGAAGATTCATTGATGGTTGGCTTTCAGTCACCTAATCTTCACCACATACACACACACACATACACACACACACACACACACACACACACACACACACACACTTAGGGGATGGATGGCAAAGCAGTGAGAGAGATTCTTCAGCTCTCATATTTACATTCATGGGGGAGCTTTTAAGCTATGCCACTTGCTAGCATTAGAATAGCTTCCTGACTAAACTGACCTTGATTTTAGTCATTATTTCAAATGCACTAGTGATTTCTTTTTCATACTAATTCTGGTCTGTGAAGTGCATCATTGATTTCACCATGCAGTCATAGAATTATAAATTTAAAACTGAAAGGCACTTTAAAGGTCATCTAGTCCAAACCAGTTTCTTTACAGATAAGGCAACTGAGGCCCAAAATGTAAGTAGCCCATCCAAGATCACACAGGTAAGTAAATGGAGGAGCTGAGATTTGAACCTAGGTCTTTGGACTCCAAATGTAGCATGTTTTGACCAGTTTTGCTGTCTCCTGCTCTTTTATCTGGGGCAAGTAAGTGGCTTAAGTGGCTTGAGTGCTGGGTCTGGAGTCAGGGAGACCTGGATTCAAAACTATACTTACTTAGCTGTGTGACCCTGGGTAAGTCACTTAATCTTGTTTGCCTCAGTTTCCTCATCTATAAAATGCGCTGGAGAAGGAAGTGGCAAACCACTCTAGTATCTTTACCAAGAAAACCCCAGATGGGGTCACAAAGAATCAGACATGACTGAAACGACTGAACAATAACAAAGCCCTTGTATCTACTAACTGATTACCACATTCCCAGTCAAAATGAGAAGATTTTAACAAGAAGTTGTTGAGTGAGGGTTGTTTTTTTTAAAGTCATCCCCACACAGCTTGCTAAAGAAGTAAATGTGAGTGTAGGTGTTTATCCTGTTCATCAGTTTTTACCTTTTCAAACATTCTCTTTTATCCCCAAGCCACCTACCCCAACTCTTCACTTTTCCCTCTGAGCTGGGACCTGCCTTCATACATTATTGAGTCCATCAATGGCAAGCTCCCTCTTCTCTCCAACTCTGTACTCCATCCTATCAACATTATCCCTTTACCCTCTTTCCCTTTATTCCAGTATGGAAGAGTTACCAGGTCCAATTCCTCTACTTGTGCCCTACTCCAAGTGTTTGCCCTTTTGATATCTTCCCTTTTAAAAAAAATATCTCTTATTTGTTCCTTCTCTGCTGCCTACAAACATGCCCAGATCTCCATCCTTAAAGAACCTTTCTTCATGCTTTTTTTCATAGACTCCTCCATTTCATTCAGAGAGTGTTCTAAAAAAAAGTCACTTATATTCCTTGGCTCTAATTCCCCACCTCCCATTCCCATGTCGATCTTTTGTAACTGGTTTACAATCCCACCACTTGACTCACATTCCAATCTACAAGGTTACCACAGTTCTCTTAGTTCATGAATCCAATTGTTTTTTCCAATTGTTTTCATCCAAAATGTTTTCATCCCACTTGCCCTCTCAGTTTCATGATGCTACTGGCCACCCTTTGCTCCTAGAGACTCTCTCTCTACTGCCTTTTGAGAAATCTGCTTTCTCTTGGTTCTCCACCCATCTGCTGGGCTGCTATTTGTCTCCTTGCTGTAGGGTGCTTAATAAATGCATTTTGACTATCATCCCCTTTACATGTATGTTCCCAAGCATTCTGTCTTGCTCCCTTCTTCTCTTTCCTCTCTATAATCCCTTAGTGACCTCATAAACTACCATGAGTTCAGTTAAAATTTCTAGACAGATGACTCTCACATCTAGATAACATCTATCATAATATATCACCAAATACTGTATTTCACTGCATAATCATTGTACCCTGTATGTTGTCTGGGGTTTTTTTCCCAGTCTGAAAACTGGTTTATGACCTTTCATTGTGTAATCATCGCAGAGTATAATTCTGTTTGTTAAGCTGCTTAAAAGGTAAACTGAGCAACATTGCATTCACCAGTGGCATATGGATACATGTTTATCTCTCCCGCATTGCAAACTGCAAGCCTTCTCAAAGCATGCGCATTACCAGTATTCAATTTAACATATATTCACAAGTATTCCATGCATCCTAATCTTGCACCCACAGTTTAGTAATAAATGATTTGTAAGTAACATCAGCACAACTTTTTTTAAAATCTTCACATAATGGTTACACCCCACTTTTTTGCAAAAAAAAAAATTGGCATAAAATCTGTAACAATTATGCGGTGATATGGTACTTGTTGGATATCTCATAGCCCTCTCATAGGTAGAGGTAACATGGTGCAGTGGATAGTGCTGCAGTTGGGGTCAGGAAGATCTGTGTTCAAATTCCTCCTCTGATACTGCCTATGGTTCTGGTTAAGTTGTGTACCCTCTTTAGGCCTCAGTTTCCTCATCTGTCAAATGAAGAGGGCAGATAAGATCAATGAGGGCAAACCAAGAAATAAGAATGGAATCTCTTGTCTCCTAAACTCCTTACTTCCATGAAATAATGTGAATAACTGCTAAACATGCTGTGTTGTCCACAGATATTTCCCCTATCTTTTGAAAGAAGTTGACAATGGAAATAAGTATATTATCTATTAAAAATAGAACTTTGAGACTTTAAAAAGAAAAATCTGATGTCCCTTCCACGTATAGAACCAGAGTCCTGTGATCAACATATCATCCTTGATTTAATGCCAAGTCAATAAATATTCATTAAGTATTTACTGTACTCAGAGTCCCATGTTAAGGACCGGAAGAGACAGAAAGTTTGGCTAAAATACACCCCCTCATCTCATGGAATTTACAATCAAGTAAAGGGATATGGTATAAATACAAGCAACTACAGACCCCTTAAAAGTGTCAGTCAGTCACCAATCACTGTCTAAACTCTTAATATATGCCAGGGACTGCACACAAGAAAGTGTGGTCAAACTTCTACATGAGGTATCAATGAAGAAGGTCTCCTTTACTTACTGTGGGATGATCAGGGAAGTCTTCCTAGAGATGGTGCCAACTTGCTGGAGTTTTAAAGGGTAGGCAGAAACCCAAAAGTTTCAGGGGAGTTGAAAAGAGTCTATTCTTGGTACAGAAATCTGTGTTGATCTCCTAGACCAGTGGTTCTCAAGCTTCCTAACGCTCGACCCTTTAATACCCGTATACGGGCATATCTGCATGTGGGCTGACCCACCTGGAGACAGATAGAGGAGCGGTGTCTCAGTTCCTAAGACCATCAGGAATATGTGTTTGCCAATGGCCTTAGGCGACCCCCGTGAAAAGGTCATTCAACACCCAAAGGGTTGCGACCCACAGGTTGAGAACCACTGTCCCAGGCAAAAAGGCAGCTAGGTGGCACAATAAATAGAGTGTTGGACCTGGAGTAAGATAGGCTTGAGCTCAAATACGACTTCAGACACTAACTACTTGGACAAGAGACTTAACTTCTGTGTGCCTACAGTCTCCTTGACTGTAAAACAGCGATAACAAAAGCATCTACCTCCCAGGGGGATCAAATGAGACAATAATTATAAAGGGCTTACAGCACAGTGCCTGGCACATTGTGAGCACTATATGAATGTTAGCTATTATCACTATTACTCATACAACAGAGTAGGCATAGCCATTTACCACATGACTAGGCAAAGGACAGCATGCTGTAACCACAAGTGATGGTCCATATGCCACCAATGGGATCATGGTGGCCAGGTCTTTAGTGAGGCTCACCTCCTTTCCTATATCATTAGATGCTCCTATTTTATATCCACAAAAGTCACTTACAGAAGCATTCAACAGGAGTGTCAACCCTTTTCTGAAAGCAAATGATTATTTCCTTAAGAGATTTTCCATTTGAGGTATCTAACAACTTTCCAATCTTAAAAGACCTTACAGAAAGCTTCCCTCTCCAGCCTTGCCCTATTCATTTCTCTAAAAGTATATGGATACTTGTTGCTTTAATTCCAGCAGCTACATTGTTTTGCCATCTCACTATTTTAAAGGTAAACTGATCATTTCAATTTTCATGGAGAAAACATTTAATTGCTTTGCCTGACTGAAGTTGATCAAGTGATTTTGTAAATCAGAACAGCTAATATTTCTTTTCTTTACAGCTTTATAAATTATTGCGTATGGTCAGAAACTTTCTGGTATTCTGACTCTTGTAATTTGGCTGTATGAAAAAGGGATTGTGCTGGTTTGGAAGGTAGTGAATTGTAGTAGACCAGACTTTAAGACCTAGTATGATTATGATTCCTGTGGAGAGTGAGCATTGGTTTTACTCTCGTGCTGATCATTCTATTGCCAAATCAATCACCAATTGGGTTTTAATCAAAAAAAGAGATGTATTTCCTGTACTGTTGTTGGGATAATTGCTTTAATTTCTACTACAGTGAGCAGTGTTGCTGTGTCTACATCTGTTAGTACTGTACAAAATCAGATACTGCAAGCTCAATTTTTGCATGAATTGTCTGCCAATGTTTCATGAGGGTTTTTGTTACAATCAGAAATCAATAAGAATTTCTATAAAGCAATAACAGTGAATTCCCTGATTATGGAAGAATTCAATCAGAAGAAGGTTTTCTACTTGTCAAGAGGGACTTTGAAGGAGGTTCTTAATTTAGTCATTCAATATTTATCAAATACTCACTATAAGCAGCACTAAGTGCCAAAGAAGTTACAGGACTACAGAAAAGGCTTTGAAAACTCCTGACCCACATCTATTACATACACACACACACACACACACACACACACACACACACAATTTATTAGTGTTACCAAAATTTGATAAAGAGGATCTAGAATGGCTATGGGAACTCAAAGAAGTTTGTGGCATTTCCAGACTCATGTCTTCCTTAATTACATAATCATTACATATCTCCTTATTAGTACTTATTAGTACTAAAGTAAAATTCTTTCCTCACTTACATTTGATTATCACTCCCACTTGGGGGCAGCTAAGTGACTGGCTCAGTGGATAGAACACTGGGCCTGGAGTTAGGAAGACTCATCTTCCTGAGTTTGAATCTGACCTCAGACACTTACTAGCTGTGTGACCCTGGACAAGTCACTTAACCCTGTTTCCCTTAGTTTCCTCAACTGTAAAATGAGCTGGAGAAGGAAATGGCAAACCACTCCAGTATCTTTGCCAAGCAAACCCCAAATAGGATTTTTACAAATAACCAGCCAGCCAGGACTGAACAACAACCACTCTCACTGATATTGAAATATTCCCAAATACCATCAATTAGTAAATAAATATACTTTCTTAAGAAGGAATATCCAAGTATGTTCTACCCTGTCTGAAATTATCCCTGTCTATCTCTTCCACATGACTCATTTTTTTCCCTCTGCCAGCTATCCCAGAAACATGTTTACTTCATCCTTCAGTGCTACATCTGGGATGCTTATTAGCAGTTATAAAAATATACAATTTAAATATAAGGAAGCTCAGCCTAGCAAATTTGCCTCCACTGAAATCACCATTGTTCCTAACTATTAGACTGAAAAAAATGCATAATCATTACTGAATTGCTCCTGTCAGCTTGGAAGAAAAAAGATTACCTTATATTGCACAAAATTATTAGGACTGTTCTCTCTGGGATATTTTAGTTCTCATTTTGCTTAAGTATCTAACATGAAGTTATAGTAAAAGCCCACAAGAGACAAGAATCCTTGGTTCTATAAGTAGCTCACATACTCACCAACAACTTCTCCGTGTTTTAATTTCTTCAGCTGAAAATAAAAAATCAAAGCATTCCCATTTGTTGAGATGTTAGTCACAAGAGATTGCCTTGGTAAACATTAAAGATGCTTCCATTATAGTAACTGATTGAAAATGATCATTTTGTTAATAATTTGTGCCATGGCAAGTCACACTGCTCTTGTCTCAAGTCTTCATCTGGAAACCTAAAGGAAATATCTTAAGTGAACAGCACATAATACTGGCCCCAATTCATCACTTGCAAACATGGTGGCCATGACATACCAAATGGAATATTCATTAATGGAGAATTCATGTGGAGAGGCAGCCCCTAGTAGAGAACTGACTTTAGAGTCCAAAAGACCTGGGGTCAAACCTTACCTCAGAGACACACTAGCTGTATGACTCCGGGCAAGTTATTTAACTTTGCAGTGCCTTACCCTTGAGCAATTTTCCAAGGCTATAAATTGTAGAACCTCTGGAGATCTGCATTGGTAATGAGAGTTTCTTCCCTGGGAGTTCTCTATGCCTATGAAATTAGTCTGAATCAATGTCGATTAAGTAAGGCTGATGGAATTTACTAAATAATTAAATATTAAAAATTAGGGTGAAGTAGTAGTCAAAAATAGTACTAAGGTATTAAATATAGGAAACGGCTAGGTGGCACAGTAGTGCCCATACTACAGTAGTGCACTACAGGCCTGTATGAGAAGTTTCATATTCCTGACTTTAAATCTCCTCTCAGACACTAGCTTTGTGATCCTGGGCAAGTAACCCTGTTTACCTCACTTTCCTTATCTGTAAAATGAGCTGGAGAAGGAAATGTCAAACCATTCCAGTGTCTTTGCCAAGAAAACTCCAAATGGGGTCACAAAGAATCGAACGTGACTTAAAACAACAAATGTAGGAAACTGGGTGGATGGTAGTGTTGCAGATAGAAATAGTGAAATCCAAAGAAAGAAAAGGGTTTTTTTGCAAGGGGCAGGGGGAATCACTAGCTCATTTTTGGACATTGAATTTAAGGTAAAATGGGTCATCCAGCTGAAGATGTACAGTAGATAATTGTAAATATGGGACTGCAGCTGAGGCAAGAAATTAGGGCTGGAAATTAAGATCTGGAAGTCGTCTGTACTGAGGTTCTAGTTAAGGTCATTCAGATGAATAAGGTTGCCAAGGGAAGAGTACAGGAAAAGATTAGAGGACCAAGGGGGGCCAGAGGCACCGCAGCCGCAGGGAAGCAGAGCTAGGCGGGATGGCTCAGGTGCCAAACCGGTGGATTATAGGTGTCTCTCGATGAAGAAGACACGCACCCCAGCATAAACACGGCCAGCCTCTTCCGCTGGCGGCACCGGGCACGAGTGGAGCGCATGGAGCAGTTTCAGAAGGAGAAGGAGGAGCTAGACAAAGGATACTGGGAGTGTAAGTGGAAGGTGGCCGAAATGTCCCGGGAAACTGAAGGAGCTGGAAGTGGTTGAGCCCAAAGGTAGCCAGCAGAGGCCCCGCAGCTGCAGAAGGAGGAAAATAGCTGGGAGCAAAAGCTTGATGAACTGTGCAGGAAGGGGAAGAAGATGCCATGGAATGTAGACACGCTGAGCAAGGATGGCTTCAGCAGAAGTGTGTTCAATGTTAAGCCAGACCAGGAAGAAGATTCTTAGGAGCAGAAAGAACAGGAGCACAAGACCTTTGTGCAAATGTATGAAAAGCAGATTAAGCATTTTGGCATGCTTCTGCGCTGGGATGGATTGACAGGTAGAAGTACCCATCTGAAAACCCACTCCTGGTCTGCGAGGAGACGTGCATTGACCTGGAAGTGGAAGAGAAATGTGCCCTCAAGGAGCAAGTGGCTCATCAGACATTGTTATGCGATGCATTCGGGGGTTGGCCAAGAGCCTAAAGCTGGATCTCATGGTCTGCTTCAGGCAGTGCTTCACAAAAATCAAGACAGCCAACTCAAAGCAGGTATCTGGATCATGGAAGGCTTCACAGATGAGCTGGAGTCCTTCAAAGAGCAGGTGAGAGGCTGTGCCAAAATGCGGATTGAGAAAGCTATGATGGAGAGTGAGGAAAAAGAGAGGAAGAAGTACCTGGGTCCTAGGGGCCTAGACCCTGTGGAAGTCTATGAGGACCTGCCTGTGTTGCTCCAGAAATGCTTTGACACTAAGGACATGCAGATTCTGCAAGACACCATCAGCAAAATGGACCCTGAGGAAGCAAAGTATCACATTGTTGCATCAACTCAGGCCTCTGGGTCTCCAATTCAAAGGCAGCGGGAGGGCTGGAAAAAGGAGAAGATGAAGTCCCAGCTTCAGACCTTGTGGGAACCATAGGTTTGAAGAAGAGAAAGAGAACACCTGATCTGGCCCCTGCTGCAAATTTTATACCAGACTCTCCTTTAAGATGACAAAACCAACAAATATAAGAATATATAAAATCTGTAGGATTTTGAGTCTCGGGCTGGCTTTCCACACCAAATCCCCAATGCTGACATTCCTCCCAACACCCACTCTGTCCCAGCTCTGATCCAGATACCTACTTTGAGTGTAAAGGGGCTTCCAAATGGCTCTATGTGCCACCACTACTTCCTACCTTCCCCCATCAGTCATTATCTTGCCCTGTGCCCAGTAGGAGTGGGAGCTGGTACCAGGTCTTGGGGGAAGGAGCTTGGTTGGAACTTGTAATTGTATAGGGTTGTAGGAATGGCTCTAAGCACTGTTATTCACCCATTAGTGCAATGGTTCTCAACCTGTGGGTTATGTTCAATTTGCAACAATGACAATATATCCTGTATATCAGATATTTACATTACGATTCATAACAGTAGCAAAATTACAGTTATGAAGTAGCAATGAAAATAATTTTATGGTTGGGGGTCACCACATGAGGAACTGTGTTAAAGGGTCGCAGCATTAGGAAGGTTGAGGGACCAGGCATTAGTGTATTGTTGTGTCTCTTTTTGAGGTGAAGATAATGCAAACATCTTTAAATAAAAGATTTTGAGGGGGAAAAAAGATTAGAAGATCAAGAAGAGAACCATCATAAACGCTCAGCACAATGTGGGGCAGGAAGAGAATGAAGTAAAGAACATAGAAAAAGACTGGTTAGAAAGTCAAGAGAATTGAGAGAATTCCATCTCTGAAGAAAAAAGAGAATATATATAAAAGAAGATGATAATCAATAATATTAAATGCATTTAGAAAACCCAATCATGGTTCCTAGGAGATCTTGGTGTGAGGGATAATTTGCAAGGAAGTTTCCTCATTCTGAAAAATCAAATCTAGAGTGGCTTCAGCATCTACTAGGCCTAAGTTTAGAAGTCACCTGACCTTACAGGAATCTGGGACTGAGAGAAATGGAGATAGTGCCACCTCAGCACAAGATATGCCAAATAAGGACAAAACTGCTTTCCTGGCTTTGCTTTGGACACCCACATGTTTCCGTGTCCTTTTTCTCCAAGATAGACTGCCGAGCTTAGGTTGTGGGCCAGCCTCCCTACCAATGAGAGTGATGGCCAGTTGAGGGGTTAGGTTTCTGCATTAGAACATTATATAACCATGGGCTTGCTTCTACCTGGCAGATGCCATTTGAGTGACAGGGGCAGGGGGCCCTTTCTCATGAGGAAGAATAAAGACCTTTTCTGATCTCAGACTCAGACTCCAAACTCTTTCATCCCACACACTGGGAACCTCTGGAAGTAGTTTCAGTAAAATGGGGAAGCGAGAAGTTAGATTGCAAGGATCTGAAGAGAGTGTGAGTGGTGAGGAAGTAAGCACACTGATAGATCAACAAGCATTTATTAAACACATAATATGTGCCAGGTGCTAGAGATACAACGACAAAGGATGAAACAATCCCTATATTCAAGAAGCTCACATGCAAATTAGAGAAGCAAAAAATACATTATATAATACATGCAGGATGATCATAAAGTGAATACAAAGTAGTTAAATAGAAAGTATTTGGGAAGAGAGTGGACTAGAAATTGGGAGAATCAGAAAGGTTTCCTGGAGAAGTTGTGTCTTAGAGGAAGACAGCTGAATGGGGCAGAAGGATGTTCATGCCTCTGTACTCTTCTCATCCTAAAAGATCCATCCACTTCTGTGGCCTTCTCCTCTTTGACCTTGCAGCCCCGTAATGGTAATGGAATTTGGAGATGCCCCTGTATTGGCTTGGTTTTTTGGGTTGAGTGTTAAAACCCAGAGCTTGTGAATCCCAATTGTGGGATGGACTTGTTGACATGAAGAGAGAGGACTGAACTGGGAGGAGCCGTGAATTGGGAGGGAGGCCCAAGCCTAGAGAAGGCTAGAAGGACTTTTGGAAGGCAGTATCCAATATCATGGAGCCTGAGTTGCTGAGAGAAAGACTGCTGAGGATCAGTTGGAGCTGCCCAGGACTTTTGAGAACTGCCACTCAGAGCTGCCAAGAACTGAGGAGGCATGGCTGTGATACCGGTATTTTGTCTGTCTGTTTTGACATTGTTTTGCCACATTCACCTGCTGATGAAGGACAGTGCTGCTGTTGTAGAGGTCCTGGAACCTTGTTGTTGGTTCAGAAGCCCTGAAGGAGGATTTTCTTGTGGTATGTTTACAGAAATCCTGGAAAAGGATTTTGCTGATGTTTTCAGGGGTTCTGGGACTGTTCTACAGGCAGAGAGTAACTTGATGAGGACACTGGGTATGGCTTTGTTGAGCCTTGTCTCCCCAGGAACTGAGATTGCTGAGGGCTTATCTCCAGTCCAGATGAAAGAAGGGCCTTTCCTTGGGTTTTCAATGCTGAGATGAT
>CM053587.1:165143628-165193209 GCA_028646515.1 Pseudochirops corinnae | reverse complement strand
GTATTGTAATTCAGTAGTGTCCAGGGGTGTGAAACATTTGGCGTTTTTTGGTGCTCTGTGATTGACTAAATGAATGTACTTTATGATTGGAAACTATTCTCCATTTGAGAAGAGACTAAATTAATGTACTGCCCAGGAGTGAGCTACTTTGACTACTGATCCAGAGGTGGGATACTTGGATCTTGGTACTTTGCAATTGACTTGAGAACTTACTTGCTAAATGAATGAGTTACACTGTATGTTGACTTTCTCTGTTCTGTGAATGTTTGCTGAATAAATGGGGTTTGCTATGCTGATAATCTGAACCTTGGAAGTTGCCTTTGCTTGGCATTACAGGCCCCTTCCTCTGATCTATTTGCTCTATTCGCTCCTTCATGCCTCTCGTGGCTCCAATCCTGACTCTGGACTTTTTTGTCTTCCTTTTTATTTGTTGTCTTCCTTCTTCAGACTGTAAGATCCTTGAGGGCAGGGATGGTTTCTTATATCAGCCATTTCATAGGATTAATTATTTGCATGAAATTGGACCTAGCAGGATTCCTAGGCACAATACCTGACATGTAGTGAGCACTTAATAAATGTTGATTAGGTTGATTTGGATTGAGGGGAGGCACCATGGTGTAGTGGTTAAACTGCTGATCTGTAGGTCAAGAAGACATGATTCATCTCCCACCTGAGGTACTTATTTAACTGCACAAACCTGGATAAGTCACTTACCCTCACTAAGTCTCAGTTTTCCCATCTGTAAAATAGGAACCCACCAGGGTTATAGTGAGAATCAAATGATGTAATGTATATAAAACACTTTGTAAGCTCTATATCTTTGTTATAGTGCTCTATAAATACTGTCTACTAATATTAGCATTATTACCTGGACTAGAGATACCTGAACATGTATGTCACCAGGCAGTAAGGTAGGACCCTTCATTGAGGAAGAGACTGAAATTAGCAGCGGCTATATGCTTGTAGGTCAACTCCTTTTCAAACCATTCTCTCATAGGATATTTCTAGCAACCATGGTCTTAGAGTAATGGAGTCACTCCCCGTACCCTAGCAGGTATCCACCCCTCTATTCAAAATGAGCCTATGGAGTGGCTCTCATTATTATAGAACCTTCTGAAAAAGCGCATGGCTCAAACAATATAGTACCAGACCAGGTGTTAGTGCCTCCTTTGAGGGATGACCCACTTCATTACTGAAGGTCTTGTCTGCTGTACAGCCTCTTGAAAGTCCCTAGAGGAGGGATATTGTGGGAAATGTAAGTGATGCAAAAAGAGATATTGATAAAAATTAAATAAAAGAATGAATGGATAATGGAGAAAAATAGAAAGCCCCCAGGATAGAAAGACTGAGCAGAGTGGCTCAAAAACCTCAATGCCTTTTATACCTCTAACAACATTAGTGAATATCCCACACCCAAGAGAAAATTCCACACTTGTCCTGATGTTGACAAAGCATTTAATTGTTTCCTCAGTTAATCGCTATTAAGACCCCAATTCAACAACCATCTATTACATGCCCATTATGTTTATGTCACAATACTAAACACTGGAGCTATAAAGAAGAAAGAAAAAAGAAACAATCAAAAAAACCTCCACAGTCTCTCGCCTCAGTTGCATTCTACTTGGGGAGAGAATGACAATTATGTGAAATACACAGAGAAGGAGTAATCAGGTATGACTTAGTGGAAGAATCCTCCATTGGCGACTTTCAAGAGGTTGAATACACAAAGAAAAGTCCTTCAGGAACTTCACCCTTCAAAGGTTACACTAACACCATGATCTGGTACCATATAACTAGAACCATGGTCTCTTCCAGAAGGTGCTACTTAAGTAGGAGTGAGGAAGAAGGAGAGGCCACTTATGTAAAAGAAGAAATGGAAAATTGGGTTGAGAGAACAGCTAGCAATTTCAATTTTATTTTAATGTAGCATGAAAGAAGGAAAGTAGTATGAAATAATTCTGGAAAAATAGTCAGACCATGAAAAGTCTTGAATGCCAAGGCAAGTGAGTTCTTATTTTATCTTAGAGGCAACAAAAAGCCACTGAAGGTTTTTAAGAAGGGAAGTACTAAGTAGGGGGTCTTTACTTTTAAAATAATATTTTTGGGGTGGCTAGGCGGTGCAGTGAATAGAGCATCGGCCCTGGAGTCAGGAAGACCTGAATTCAAATCCAGCCTCAGACACTTGACACAAAAACTAGCCGTGTGACTTTGGGCAAGTCACTTAACCCCAATTGCCCTCCAAAAAGCAAAAGTAAAATAAAATAATATTTTGGCAACTGTCTTTAGGGAGAATTGAGTAGAAAGAAAAGAGGTTAGAAGTAGGGGAACTAGCAAGAAGGGTGTTAAAAATAGTCTAGGTAGTGAACTAGATGTGAGTGGAATGGAGAGGAGAAGAGAAACAATCAATTAATCAATCAATAAACATTTATTAAGCACCTCCTCTATGTCAGGTACTACGCAGGGAGCTGAGGACATAAAAAGAGGAGAGTCCCTGCCCTTGAGGGGCTTACAGTCTAATGGGAGAGACAACATGCAAACAAATACATGCAAAGAAAGCTATAAATAGCTTGAACAGGAGATAATAAGCACCTGAACCGAAGGCACTGGAATTAAACGGGGTTGGGGAAGGCTTCCTGTAGAAGGTGGAAGTTTGGCCTGGGAAGTTAGTCGTCAGAGCAGATGAGAGAACATTCCAGGACTGGGGAACAGCCAGAGAAAATGTCTAGAGTCTAGAGAGGAAATGTTTTGTTTGTAGAACAACTAGGACAGTGTCACTGAATCAGAGTTTTTGGTGGGGATAAGATGTCAGAAGACTGGAAAGGTAGGAGGGGGCTAGGTTATAAGGAGCTTTGAATGCTAAACAAAACATTGTATATTTCATCCAGGAGACAAAAGGAAGCCACTGGAATTTATTGAGGAGGTGGGTGAAATTATTGGATCTGCACTTTAGGAAAACCATTTTGGCAGCTGAATGGAGGATGGACTGGAGTGAAGAGAGACTTGACTGATTAGACCAGCAGGCATTTAATCCAAGTGTAAGATGATAAGGCTTGCACTAGAGTGGTGGCAGCATCAGAGAAGAGAAGGGGACATACACTAGAGATGCTGCAAAATCAACAGGCCTTGGCAATAGACTGGATACGAGGGGCAGGAGTGAGAGGCTGGGAGAATGGTATTGTCCTCTACAGTAATAGGAACGATAATAGGTAGGAAAGGGAAAAATTCAGGGGGAACGATAATGAGTTCTCTTTTGAACATATTGAGTTTAAGATACTTATTGGATATCCAGATGTTTAAGAGAGTTGGAGATGTGAGACTGGAGGTCAGCAGAGAGATTGGGGCCGAAAAGGTAGATCTGAGAATCATCAGAATAAACATGGCAATTAAATCCATGGAAGCTGATGAGATCATCAAGTGGAGTAGTATTGAAATAGAAGAGGGATCAGGACAGAACCATGAAGGACACCTACGGTTAGAGGGCATGATCTGGAAGAAGATCCGGCAGAGGAGACAGAGAAGTAACAGTCAGATAGGTAAGAGGAGAACTAAGAAAGAACAGTGTCCTGAAAACCTAGAGAGAAGACAGTATCAGGGAGAAGACAAGAGTGACTGTCAAAGGCTGCAGAAAGGTCAAGAATGGGGATTGAGAAAAGGCCAAGGGATTTAGCAACCAAGACTTCATTAGAAACTTTGGAGAAAACAGTTTCAGTGGAACAGTAAGGTAGGAAGCTAAATTGTAAGGGGTTAAGAAGAGAGTGAGAGGAAGGAGAGTGGAGGCATCTATTGTAAATGACTTTTTCAAAAAGTTTAGCAACAAAGGGCAGAAGAGATATAGAATGATAGAAGAGATGCAAGGATCAAAGGAAGGTTTTGGCTTTTTGTTTTGTTTTGTCAGGACAAGGGAGACATGGGAATGTGCGTAGACCAAAGGAAATAAGCCAGTAGAGAGGGAGAGACTGAAAGTAAGTGAAAAAGTGGAGATGACAGAGGGGACAATATGTTGGAGGAAATGGAGATCATTTGAACAAGGTAATGGAGAGATGGAAGTGAAAGAATTGGCAACTGATTGGAAGGGAGAGGGTTATAAAGGAGGGAGGGCTGATTTGCGTTACATTATTCTTATTACCCAACTCTGTCAGCTACTTCTGGTTGGGGTAGTATCACAACATCCTCCCCAGCGTGGATACTACCATTCTCTTAAGATAGCTTTGATTGTTTGGGGGAATAGAGGGAAGAAACTAGGTTGGGTAGAAGCCAAGGGATGGAAAATTATCTGAGCCCGAGTTACATAAATAAAACCATTTTCTTTCAAAGATTCATGTGTGTTTGTATAGTTTTCACTTGCTAAAACTTTCTGTTTAATCTCATAGCTTTTCTAAAACATTCCCTTATCTTGTCAGGCATGTTCTAAGAGGACAAGAAGTCTACACTAATTTTGAAATCAGAACATACAAACAAGATAAAACAAAAGTCATACTGCCACATTAGAAAGTGGTAAGTAGGAACATCTGTAATGTGTTTGACAGGGCTGCTCTTCTCAGAGCAAGAAAGCAAATACACTGAAACCTGCAATATATTGATGTATGATAAATTCCTTGCTGTGTTATAAGAGGACAAAGAGAGAAAGAATTCTCAGTTCCATAATTCAAAATGCTTTGCACATATTATCTCATTTGATTCTTTAGACAACCTTGTGAAGAAGATAATAACAGGTATTATCCCTAAGGTATAAATGAACAAATTGAGGCCCAGAGAAGTTAGGTGAGTTGTCTAAGGTCAAACAGCTAGTAATCAGCAGAGGTGGGACTCAAACCCAGGAAACTAAATCCTGGATGCTTCACCTTCACAACTTTTCTTTCCTCCATACAAGCACAGCTACCTCCTTAGGATAGGTTTTCATTATCACTACCCTTTACCATTGCAGGAGCCCCCAGTCTTCACTTTTTATACATCTTTTAATACAGCTTTCATCTCACTGCCCAGATAACCTCCCTTATGCATAGATTTAGTCGTGTCAGTTCTCCATTCAAAATTTTTCGATGACTCTCTACTGTTTCCTAAGTAAAGTTCAAACAGTTTTATCTGCTATTTAAGACTTTTCTCAATCTAGAGTCATCTTACCTTCCCAGTATTATCTTATGAAAAACTGTCTTGCATACCTACTACTACATTCCAGTCAAAATGATCTATTCTTTGACCTTCAAATGCATCCATGCTTCTTGATCCCTATAAAATTCAACACTATACTAGCCAAGCGATTTGCCTCCATTCACTCAAGGCAAGATATAAGAGAGGAAGGGGTGGGAATGACAGGCTCCTCGTTAGGAGTGCTTACAGTGTTACAAAAGCCAGGGCCTTCTTCCCCTACACTGTTAGGAGTCTTCCATTCTCATTCAGAGGTGGATTAGATCATTCATTCATTCAACAAACACTTCTTCTGGCACTGTGTTAAGAGCCAGGGATAAAGAGGCAAAAGACAGTCCCTGACTTTAAGGAGCTTACACTCTAATAGTGGAGACAACATGCAAACAAACATACACAAAACTATATACAGAATAAATAGGCAATAATTAAAAGAGGGAAAGCTCTGGAATTAAGATGAGTTAGGGAAGGCTTCTTGTGGAAGGCAGGAATTTAGTTGGGACCTAAAGGAATCAGAGGTTCTTAACTTGTGGTCTATGATTTTTTAAAAATGTTTTGATAACTTTATTTCAATAGAGTTAGTTTCCTTTATAATCCTATGCATTTTATTCTATGCATTTAAAAACATTATTCTGATAATAACTTCTTTAGATTGCCAAAGAGGTCTGTGTTACAAAAAAATTTTGTTTTGTTTTTAAACCCTAGCCTTAAAGTGATGTCAAGCTCAAATAGAAACAGATTCCTGAAGGCAGACTTAGAAAACCACAAATTAACATTATCTATGTTGTATTGTATTTTTATTTATTTTGTTAAACATTCCCCAATTGAATTTTAATCTAGCTCCAGTCACACTGGGGAGTTTTGTAAGCTAAAAAGTGAGTTGGACACCTGATCTAGATGCTCTCTCTGGTCTCTTAACTTCTCTGGACCTCAGTTTCTACATTTGTAAAATTTGAGTTTGAACTAAATAGCCTATTAAGGTCCCTTTCGGCTCTCAATCCCTTCCTAGGAGGGCAGAGATTCCTTTTTTTTTTTTTAATTGATTTGTTTATTTACTTTTAGTTTACAAGATTCAGTTCCACAATCCCCTGAGTTTCAAATTTTCTCCTCTCTCTCTTCCTCCCCCCAATGGTGGCATACAATCAAGTATAGGATCTGCAAATATTTTCACATTGGACACTAGTCTGGTTGTATAGAAGAGTTTTAACCAATGGAGTGAACAATGGGAAAAAAGAAAGAAAGCCAAACATGAAAAAGAACGATAGCATGTAGATTGCTTCAGTGTCCATTTAAACTCTGTTCTTTCTAGATCTTTCTATGAATGTAGATGTCTCCTTCCATCCTGACACTTGTAGAGTTGTCTTATAATTGTGCATTGCTGAGAAGAGTCCAGTTTATCAAAGTTGGTCGTCACACATGTGATTGTGTACAAATTATTCCTGGTTCGAGGGCAGAGATTCCTAGTAGGGAAAGTTTGTTTCTGAAATTTCCAAGGGACTGGGATATCCTGCAGAACAATGAAACAGTTCATGGTGAGGCAGAGGTAAAAGATAAGGCACTGAGAAGCTATTAGGCAGATTTTTCTATTGGATTAGCACCTGAAGAAGAAGAAACTTAACATGAAACATCCATCAATTCAAACTATCACATTTGCTTAATAACTACTGACATTTAAACTAATCGTTTTCAATATATGAACTATCATACTACTTTTTCAGTTTCTCCTTCTGCATCTCCATTCGGATTCTCTGTACATTCATTCACATTCACTTCTCATCAGATAACTATAATTAATGTGTATACCATTTTTCTGCATTGGCTTTTTTCAGTTCATATCATTTCAAAAAGGTCTTTCCAGGTCATATTTGCTAATCTTATTCATGTAGAATCTTGAATTTTCCTAATGTGCTACAATTAAATTAATAATTTCCATATTGTTAGATATTTGAGAAGTACTTTTTAATGGTATGGGCAAAGGAGGGAAAGTGGAAGAGTATAAAACACGTTCAAGAAACAATGAGTCACCCAGCTGGTTTAAATATTAAGCTAGCAAGATGGATTAGAGTCTAACTATGAATGGCTGTCAGGCTAAGGAGTTTAGACAAGTTCTGTAGGCAAATGGAGGGAACTGAGGGTTTTTGAATACAAGACTAAAATGATCAGAGCTGAACATTGGGAAAACTATCCTTATAGGGAAATATAGAAAGGATTATGAATGAAGAGCCTTGGCCCTGGAAGATAACTTAAGAAACTACTAAATAGTTCCAGAGAGAGGTAAGGAGTAGCTTACCTAAAAGAGAGACAGACTTTTGTTGGCTTCCCTAGAGACCTTTATTTTTTATTTTTATCTATTTAATTATTTTTTTGTCTTCAACATTCACTTGTTTAAGATTTTTAGTTACAAATATTTTTCTTCCTCCCTCCCTCTTCTTCCCTCTCCCCAAGACAGCAAGCAATCTGATATAGGCTATACATGTACAATAATATTAAGCATATTTCCACATTAGTCATGTTATTGAAGAAGAATCAGAACAAAAGGGAAAAACCAGGAGAAAGAAAAAGAAAGAAAGAAAGAAAATAGTATGCTTCAATCTGCATTCAGAATCCATAGCTCTTTCTCTGGATGTGGATAGTATTTTCCATCATGAATCTTTTGGAATTGTCTTAGATCATTGTATTGCTGAGAAGAGTTAAGTCTATCAAAGTTGGTCATCACACTATGTTGTTGTTATTGTGTACAGTGTTCTCCTGGTTCTGTTCATTTCACTTGGCATCAGTTCATGTAAGTCTTTCCAGGTTTTTCTGAAATCTGCCTGCTCATCATTTCTTATAGAACGATAGTATTCCATCACATTCATATATCATAATTTGTTCAGTCATTCCCCAATTGATAGGCATCCCCTCAATTTCCAATTCTTTGCCACTACAAAAAAGAGCTACTATAAATATTTTTGTACGTGTGGGTCCTATTCTCTTTTTTATGATCTCTTTGGGATACAGACCTAGTAGTGCTATTGCTGCGTCAAACAGTTTATGCCCCTTTGGGCATAGTTCCAAATTGTTCTCCAGAATGGCTAGATCAGTTCACAGCTCTACCAACAATGCATTAGTCTTCCAATTTTCCCACATCTTCTCCAATATTTATCATTTTCCTTTTTTGTTGTATTAGCCAATATTATAGGTGTGAGGTGGCACCTCAGAGTTATTTTAATTTGTATTTCTCTAATCAATAATGATTTAGAATGGTTTTTCATATAACTATAGATAGCTTTAATTTCTTCATCTGAAAACTTCTTGTTAATATCCTTCAACTACTTATCAATTAGGAAATGACTTGTATTCTTCCCTAGAGACTTTTATGTTGATGATTCTCAAATCTACCTATCCTGCCCTAAACTCTTTGCTGACCTTCAATTTCACAACTGCCTTTGGGATATTTTGAATTGTATCTCCAGTAGACATCTTAAACTCAGTATGTCCAAAAGAGAACTCATTATCTTTCCCCCTAAATTCTTCCCCACTGCTTTCCTGTTACTGTAGAAGGCAACACCATCCATCTTCCCAGTCCTTCAGACTCACAAGCCAGGAGTCATCCTGGAATCCTCGCTACTTCTCAGGCCTCATACCCAATCTGTTGCCAGGCCTGTCAATTTCACCTCTGCAACATCACTGGACCTCTTCTCTCCTCTGACACTGCCACCACTCTAGTACAGGCCCTCATCTTCTCACACCTGGACTTCTGGTGAATCTGTAAGGACCAAGTCTGTCTCCACTCCAATCCATCCTCCATTGAGCCTCCAAAGTAATTTTCCTAAAGCATAGGTCCAATTATATCACTCCCCTATTCAATAATAGTTAGATGGCACAGTAGATAGAGGGCAGAGCCTGGAGTCAGGAAGACTCCTATTCCTGAGTTCAAATCTGGCTTCAGACATTTACTAGTTGTGTGATTCTGGGCAAGTCACTTAACTCTCTTTGCCTCTGTTTCCTCACCTGTAAAATGAACTGAAGAAAGAAATGGCAAACCACTGCGCTATCTTTGCCCAAAAAACCCAAATGGGAGCAATGAAAAGCTGGACATCACTGAAATGACTGAACAACCCTCAATAAATTCCAGTAACTTTTTATTACCTCCAAGATTAAATATAAAATGCTCTATCTGGCATCCAAAGCCCTTCATAATCCAGTCCCCTACTATCTTTCCAGTTTTCTTAAACCTCACCCCCTCACACATACTCTTTGATCCTGAGATACTGGCCTCTTGGCTGTTGTAAGAACAAGATACTCCCTCTCTTGACACTGGACATTTTCCCTGTTTGTCCCCCATGCCTGAAACACATGACTGACTTCCCAACTAAACTTCCAACTTCTACAAGAAGCCTTCCTCAACCCTTCCTAATTCCAATGCCTTCCCCCATGAATTATTTCCTATTTATCTCTTAAATTGCTTGCTTTGTATATATTTGGCCTCATGTTGTTGCCTTATCAAATTGTTAGCTCCTTGAGGGCAGAGATTGTCTTTTGCCTCTTTTTATACTGGCACATAGAAGGCACTTAATAAATGTTTATTAATTCAGTGATTGACCTAACCACAATTTACAGCACTATTTCTATGGGGAAATGTGTTCTAAGTTCTGGAAAAAAAACTGATTTAAAAACCCAAACAAAACAAAACAAAAAAACCCAGTGCACCATAGTATATTCCTAAATTGGAAATTTTCTATACATGAATGTATAAGTCTTAAAAATGCTAAAGAGCACTATTCTCTTTATGAACTAGTGTTCCCCATTACCTATCGGATATGAAATCTAAAGTCCTCTGCCTGGCATTCAAGGCCTTCCAGCAGTTTAAGCTTTCTAAGCTTTCTAAGCTTGCTGTTCACTACTCCCCATCAAATCTAAGAGATGTGAGCCCAACATGTAAAGCTGGTTGTACAATAAGTCAAGTAACTTGACAGCTCTGTGGTAGAGATATCCTGAAATGTCTTAATACTCTAAAAATATTGATCTCTTTTCCTCTCTTCTCCTCCCTTAATAGTTACCTGAAATTCCTACCATTAGAATCCCTCCTTTGGGGTTGAGCCATTATCTCTAGAAAATCCTTGTTTAAAATGCACATGTGTAATCTGGGTTTGGTAACAGATGAACAAATTAGCAATTAACACATAAGCACAAATTAATTTCTCAGATTAGCTAATTGTCAACTTCACATAGAGCAAGGCATTGGAGGATGGGACATATCAGCACTTGGGTTTTGACTGGGAGAAAAGGATTAGGAAAGGTTTAGATTTAGAACATAGGCTGCCTGGGAGGGAGAACAAGACAGAAAGGGAAAGAAAGGAAAAAAGAAAAGGGAAGATGAAGGGAAGGGAATGGGGAGAGGAAAAAAAGGAATTTCTAATAGTAGCATAAAATAATTAACATGGAGGTCATTAACCACTGGTTGTGTCAGGGAAACCTAATATTCCAAGATATTTTAAAATGCAGCTTGACCTCATAGATGATAATAGCTTTAAAAGCCACCAGTTCCTAATGTTTGTTCAATTATTTACGGGGTAGCGTGAATTGAAACAGAATAAGCCCATTCTTTAAGAACTGCTAAATTAATCACAGAAATATATATAAATTCAGTCATGATCATATTTAAGGATTGGGAAAAATGTGGCAGAAAAATGGGATTTTATCTTTACCACTGATTCAATGTATAGTTTTGAATAAGAAAGCTTTATATACAGTGCCTTCTTTCCAAAAGTACTAGATTAGATGCCTGGAAATCTAGATTCCAAGCCTGGCTCAGCCACTAACTTCCTTGTTAAATCACTAATTTCCACATAGCTCAGTTTCCTCATGGACCAAAGAAGGCTGATTATGCCAACAACTTATATCACAGAGATGTAGGAATATGAGGCATGAAACCACTTTTGAAAAAGTTTGAAAAGCACTCTAAATGCAGTGTTCCAACTGACACTCTGATGAACACAGCTTAGCCAGGGGAAGGCATAGTGGATCCCATTGTTAGACACAATGGCACATTAGACAGGAATACAAGCACTCACCATAAAAAGACTGGTGATTGGGGGAGGTGAGGTCAGGCTGAACCAGACAAAGCATCAGAAATTCCTTGTATTTCACCTTTTGATCTAGTAGTGACCTCCTGGTTTAAATGTCTTCTCTTCTACCCAATTTTCTCATTTGCCTCAGCCTTACTGATTTCATTGCTTTGAATGAATTAATGACTTAATTAATTATTGGGGAAAAAACATTTGTTACATGCTTACTATGTGCAAAGCACTCTGCTAAGTGCTGAGAATACAAATAGAAAGAATGGGATAGTCCCTATTCTTAAGGGGTTCTAATTATGGGTGACAATACATATTGAAGAACTCTTGGTCTTGTCAGTATACCAAACTTGTGGCTGTCCCTTCCTTCCCCTAACACTATTCCAATCCCCTGCAAAAGCTGGTTGCATATTGAGGGATAAAACAGAGTTTAGAGGAGGTCCCTACACTGTCTAACCCAACCCTGCCAAGCATGTACTTACTACCTAGGCAATCAGCCAGAGAAGAGTGTCATATACCATAAGGCCAAGACCAAAACACAAAAGCAATTAAGCAAACACTCAAGGGTGTTGATAACCTCAGTGATGTAGGTATTCACTCCAATGAGACAGATAACAACCCCTCCTTGCCTTTCCATTCCTTGTGTCTCTTGTCCAAATCCTCCCATAAGTTCACTACATTGGCGTCTGACCAACATTTTAGGAGCATTCCTAGTTTTCACTTGACATTGTGAGGTTATCAAAGGGGCACATGGGCTGTCTATTTCCCCAAGTCTTGGAATGTGTCATGGGCCAGGCATAATGCAGACTACTCCAGTGATTCAGGTTTGGGACTGAAATTAAATAGAAAGCTCATAGAAAGAGAAAAAGGAAGGGAAGAAGGAGAAAGAAAACAAGGAGGAAGAAAAGGAGGAGGAGAAGAAGAAGAAGAAAAAGAAAAGAAGAAGAAGAAGAAGAAGAAGAAGAAGAAGAAGAAGAAGAAGAAGAAGAAGAAGAAGAAGAAAGATATTCAACAATAGCACAGAAGGCTTTCTTCACAAAGAAATGGCACAGGTTTAGGCACATACAGCTCCCTCATCTCCATATGGAAACATCTGGTCAGACTGGTATATTGTATCAGAAAGGTGTGGTAGTTTCTGTGGTGGAGTGAAGTGCCCTGATTCTTTGTGAGCTGATCTTTTATTCCCCCAGGTTACCACAAAGAATCAATTCCTGGAGCTCTGGTTCCCTGGACCAATCAAGCCTCAGAGACAAACTCTTTGCCTTTTAAGGAAAAACCAGCTCAGACATGGCAGAGACCCTTGTGGATACTGCTCCTACCACACTGCACCCCCTGGGACAAAGATCCTATACAGGACCTTCCAACACTTCAAGAGCTTAAGGACAATTACTAGACAAACTTGTCCTTGGAGATGTAAGAGATACAGGAAGTACTAGAGGAAGAACTTAGCACAGATAAAAGAAAAAAATAACAGAAAATTTCCCCCCCTCCAACCCCCCCTCCCAATCAAACAATGTATTGGTATTTTGGAGAAGTGCAGGACCAGGGTGACCGAATGTGGAAGCCAGCAAAGACCAGATATCCCAGGCTCTGCATCTCTTACTTTGGAATGACCACATTTCAGATCTTTCATAGGGTAGGTGATGTTGGGGGCAGTTCACAGTGGGTCAATCAGTGACAATGAGCAGGACCAGAACTAGGAATATCAAGGGTAGAGCACAGAGGATGATTCTTCTGGCATAGTTAATGATCTCAATTAGATATCACCTGAACTAAGGTAGCTAAGAAGTCATAAATCTCTTGCACGCAAAGTGTCCGAGGCAATGAGTGAACATAGAAACTTGCTCATACCATCAACCATTCAGTGTCCCCTCTCAATCTGAGTAAACTAGATATACATTAGGGCACCTATAGCTGAGCATCCTGAAGAGGTATTACACTTCAACTCTGGCACTCTTTTGGGACTAGGGTCAAAAGGGTCTGCATTTGATGGCACTTAGGCAAATTAGAGCCGCTTATGAAGATCTGGTATATTGCCAAGTTGGTTTTAGTCAGAGAGTTTAACCTACGTAGCATCAAGTGACATGCTCTCCCCTGATATGTTGAGAGCAACCAAAACAACCCACAATGCCTTTAGACAAAGAGTGATTTGGTCTCCTGATAATACTTCCTTTGTTATCATTACTGCTAGCTAATTGTGCATATATTTGTTTTAAACTATAATAATAATAATGTTTGCAAAACATCCACAATTTGTTAGTTTATAAGGTTCTGATCAGAATAGAGTCAAGAAGAAAAGGATAAATCACTTGTGAAATGGCCTATATAAAATCTTGAGCTCAACAGCAAAACATGTTACTTTCTGTGTTTACTCATTGCTACTCTCAATTATGGGATAAAACCAAATGTGCATCGATGAGTGATGAACAGAATTAATTTTCTTGGAGAACAAAGAAACACATGGTAGCATGACAAACAATGTTAGTGTTTCTTTAAACACAATTGACTGGAGATTTTCAATACCCAGGCTATTCCACCATTGTTAATTGTATTCTTCCTAGACTCCACTATTTGTAGAGGTTCTGATCCAAATCCCTGGAGTCACAGGACAGCCCACTGTTGTCAGAGCTTCATGGAGATATTTAAAGGATAATTCTTCCAATCACCCTACTCACTTTTTCAGAAATTAGACCTTCAGCCCAAAAAAACCTATAGCCCAGGACTCAAAATTGTAATGTCAGTGGGCATGAACTAATTTTCAGATGGGAATAAAAGTAATTGTAGTAATGCCTAGAAACCTGGAATGGCATTATCACTATGGTGGGGCCAATGACAATCCAGAGAGTCAATTATTTTCTGCTTTTTTTCCATTAAAAATATTTTCTATCTTTATGTCATTTAGTCCTGTAGCCATATTAGGATGGTTGCCCCATTTGAGGGACACCAGACCACAGCTGGAAAGTCCTCTGAAAGCAACTGCTTAATGTTTGTGTGTTCCTTGAATGCAAGCATTGTTGTTTTTGCTTTGTATTTTGTTTTTGGAATTTTTGTAGTGGGCATCTGGTAGAGGACCTTGCAGCTAGTAGGCATTTAATAAATGCTTGCTGGTTTGCTTTTTCCTATAACTTTTTCTGTAGCCTTATTAACACATAAGTAAGTAATATAACCCTTTAACATAAAAGATCAGCTTTTATCAGAATTTTTTTTAAAGGTGAACTTGACCATTTTAAACTAAACTTTGTGTTTACATGTGATGTTTATGCTGTTAAATTTAACTTTTAAGGTTAAAAAATGTTTTAAGAGGCCCAAGAATTTCATGGGGCAGTTAGGTGGCATAGTGGCTAGAGTGCTGGGCCTGGAGTCAGGAAGACCTGAGTTCAAATGTGGCTTCAGATACAAACTAGCTGTGTGAACTTGGACAAATCACTTAACCCTGTTTACCTCAGTTTACTCATCTGTAAGATAAGCTTGAGAAGGAAAGGGCAAACTACCTTAATATTCTTAGAATATTATATATTAAATATCTAATATCCTAATATCCTTGCCAAGAATACCCCAAAGATTTGGACACCACTGAAAGGAATCAACAACAACAACAACACAGCCTTTTACATGAGGCTGGAGATCAAGAAGGAATACTGGAATGAATAAAAATCCTGCTATCCATAACTAAGAACTATAAAAAGGATATCATTATTTAAAAATAAATCATAACAAAACTTATTATCAAGAAAGCAATGTAACATTAGTTCAAAGTAATTGAGTGACTATCAATTGATCAATAAGCATTTATTAAACATTTATTCTGTGTCAGGCACTAAGCTAAGCCCTGGGGAAACAGAGGGAAAAAAAAAACAAAAACAATCCTGTCGTCAAGAAACTTACATTTTAATGGAAGGGACAACATACACATAAATCAGCACATACAAGATAACACACAGTAGATGGGAAGTAGACTCAGAGATGAGACCCCAGCACCTGTAGAAACTTGGAAAAGCTTGTTTCAGAAGGTAACAAGTAATAATTGAGCTGAGTCTTTTAAAAAGCCAGGGCTTGGGGAGGCTAGGTAGCACAGTAAACAGAGCACTGGCCATGGAGTCAGGAAGACCTGAGTTCAAATCTGTCCTCACACACTTAACACTTACTAGCCCTGTGACCTTGGACAAATCACTTAACCTCAACTGCCCTGCCTTCCCCCCTCCAAAAAGAAAAAAAAAAAAAAGGCATGGCTTTTAAGAGTCAGAAGTGAGGAAGGAGTGCATTCCAAGTATGGTCTCAAGATCATAACTAGCTACAAAAGCAAAACAATTTAATAGAGGCAGACTGGGTTAGAGGATAGACAGATAACCTTGAAGTGAGGAAAACTTGGGTTCAAGTCCCAACTCTGGTACATACTGACTGTGGCCATAGACTAAGCATTTAACTTCCTGGTGCCTCCCCGAAATTCCCTTTCTCTAAGAGCTATCCTTCCCCTCCCCCACCCCAAAAAAGCTATTTGGTATTATTGAATTACAAATCCATGTTTATGTAATCAAGGTTATCTTAGATTTCAACAGATTTATTTAAAAGAAAAGTCATAAAATGATTTCATTTCATTCAACTGTATTAAATGGGAGGGATACAAAAATGAAAAATAATGTCTCTTACATCAAGAAGTTTACATTCTAATATGGCAAATAAAAGGTATGCAGAAATATATTAAGGATGATACAGATAAGACCATGGTAAGTTGATAATAGAAAAGCATTCTTAGAAAATTTGAAGAGGAAAAGGTGGGGGCAGGAAGGGGATACAAGAAGTCTTCATAGAGGATAATTGCACTGATAAAAAAGGAGGAGGTGGATTCCAGATGCAGACAACAACCTATAGAAATTCACAAAAGTGAGAGAATGTGGAATTATATGTGGGAGGTAGTTAATAATCCAGTTTGGCTAGAAGTGAGTACAATAGACAGTAGTACAAAATAAGCTTGGAATAGTGTATGTGTGTGTGTGTGTGTGAAGATGTAAAATTTTATAATACTATATAAGTACACATATATACACATACATAAAATAGAATGCTATTGTGCCATAAGAAATTATGAAGGGGATGGTTAAAAAAAAACTTGGGGAGACATATGAATAGATGTCATGAGCAGAAGCTGGAGAACAATTAGTACTATAACAATTGTAAAAATAGTTAATTTTGAAAGACTTGTAGATGCTGATTATCTCAGGGACTAACTATGTTTCCAGGGGACCAGTGATGTGATTGCTCCCTACCTCCTGACAGAGAGATGATGAACTCAGGACACAGAGTGAGACAAACAATTTTGGGCAAGAATAATGTGGAAACTTATTTTGCTTAACCATGCATATTTGTTATAAGAATTTTGCTTTTTCTTATTTTCCACTCAATGGTGGATAGGAGAAGGAAAGAAAATAATTGATTAATTGAAATATATATGTATGTATATATGTACATATATATTTATATGTGGGGAGGAGAGAGAACAAATGAATGAATTTGAGGAGCTAGGTGACAGAGTCAGGGCCTCGAGCCAGAAAGACTCATGTTCCTGAGTACGAATCTGGCCTCAGACTCTTATAGATGTGTGATCCTGGGCAAGTCACTTAATTCTGTTTGTCTTAGTTTCTTAATTCCCTGTATACTTTAGAAATGAGGCTGAAATGGCAAGTCTTAACTGAGGGACCACAGAGTCCGAATAAAAAGTTTTAGGAGCTTTATTTTGTCAGCTGGGGCTGTTGCATGCCAATCTGAAAGGAGAGCAGCCCATAGCTGAGAAGTGCAGAATCTTTTATACAATACAGCTTAGGTTTAGTATCTAACTAACATAATTTGTCATTAAGTAGGTGCAAACAGAAGCTTTTACTATGGCGAGGGGGATGTTGTGATTACATCTGTAGGCAGGGGGGTTGTGAAGGTAAGCAGAGGGACACAGAGCATGACAACCAAGCAAGAAGACGAAAAATGAAGAAAAAGACAAATTACCCTAGGCCAGTTTCTTGACTCCTATCTTAAGTCCGTGAAGTTTTTCACTTAACTAGTTCCTGGCCATTTCAAGGCATTTATCAGAGACACTGGTTGTGAAAATTCTTTCCCAATTTCCCACTTCCCTCTTAATCTTGGTTACACTGGCTTTTTTGTACAGAAACTTTTCAATTTAATGTAATCAAGATTATCCATTTTGCATTTTATAATGCTCTCTAACTCTTCTTTGGTCGTAAAGGCTTCCCTACTCCATAAATCTGACAGATAAACTGTTCCTTGCTTCCCCAGATTACTTACAGTATCAGCCTTTATACCTAGATTGTGTACCCATTTAGACTTGATTTTGGTCTTAGTTCCTTATCTATAAAGTGAACTGGAGAAGGAAATGGCAAACTACTCCAGTATCTTTGCCAAGAAGACCTCAAATGGGATCACAAAGAGTCATATGTGACTGAAATTACCTTTTTCCTTACCTTCAATGTTTAGTTTTCTAGCTTCTGTTTATTCTACCTCCACAGTATCTACCTCCCATTCTCTACTCCCATTTGCCTGCTACCCCAAGTCAGGTCCTTCTTACCTTTGTTCTGATTGCTATAACAGCCTCATGACCACTTTTCCCTGTGTCCAATATCTCCTCTCTCTTATCCTCTTCCATAATTAAGCCACAGCTCTGATGATGTCACTTGTCTCCTTAAAAACCTTCAGCATCTCCTTCCCTGTTTCCTCTACAGTGAAATGTCATTTTGTTATCCTAGTATTTAATGTCCTCCACAAACTGACTCCCTATCTTTCTAGGTTTGCTTCTTTTTTTTTTCTGTGTTAAATAATATATATTTTATTTATTAATAAGAGTCATATGTGACCCTGAATTTTCAAGGCTGAGTGATAAGGAGGATGGTAGTGTTATCAACAGAAACAAGTAGGTTTGCCGGGAAAGGGTTAGAGGAGATGATGATGAATTTAGTTAGACATGTTGAAACCGAAGGGCCAGCAGAAAATATAGGTGGAGCTGTCCAGCAGGCAATTATAAAGATGGTATCAGAGGCTCAGTGGAGAGTTCACATTGCATGTAAAGATTTGAAATTCCTCTACACAGATATGATAACTGATCCCCAGGGAAAGGATAAGATCACCCAATGAGAAGAAAAGGAAAGGAAGAACAAGGACAGAGCCTTGGGGCACCATCACAACTAGAGCGTATAAGGAAGACAAAAAACCGATAAATCTAAAAAAGGAAACTGGTGAGTTAGGAGCATTAATAAGTAAAATATAAGAAAGAAAAAAGAGCAGGTGGTATGACAAGGCACCCACACAACTTAACAAGATTTTTCCAGTTTTGTTTTTAAATGTATGCATATCACTCAGTAAAAGAATAGACTATTACATTAAAAGTCAATCTAGTGGACTAAAATGAAAATGTCTAGAGAAGAAATAGAATCTATTTACATAAAGTTACTATAAATAATCATTCACAGGTATTTATTAAGTGCCCAATAGAAAAGAATGAAATTGCTATCTTGGATAGCAGGTTTAGAAATAAGTGGTGAGGAATTGCTTAATATATAGACACTTGCTCAATCATTCAAACTTAATAATGCCTTAGAAAGTCTCCTGGGACATTGAGAGGAAATGTTATTTATATAGGGTGATACAGCTTTTATATTATCAGTGGCAACATTTGAATCCAGACATTGAAGAAATTAAAGCATTGTATTCTACTGGTCAAAAGGAAAACACCAAAAAATAATGACAACAATGTCAATAAGGAGCAAGTGTATTTTTTAGAAATTTAAGTAAGACGTAGCATGGCAGAATGGAAAGTGCATGAGGTAGGTCATCAGAAGGCAAGGGTTCAAATCCTGTGTCTTTATCAGAGAAATTATTATTTTCTACTACATAACAACCCATTATTAATTAGGATTCAGACTTTTTTATTTCCTCCTTCAGGGACCAGCCCCTGTAGGTCAGCCCTTCTCTGAAGGCACGACTGTTGGAGGAGATTGCCCTAATACTCAGGGTATATGCTCCTCCATCTTGGGCAGAGACCCCACTCAGCCAGGAGACTTTACTTCTGTTTGAAGTGTAAATAGAATAATCTAGATTAATTCTTGCCCTAAGGGAATAAATCCATGTCCTTGCACCCCTCCCTTGGAGGTTAGGGTGACCTAGCTCATGAAGTAGAAAACCAACCAGAGTAGTGTGGGTAAAATGGATTTCTCTTCTAGACTGTTCAAGGCAATTGAGTCTCATGATCAAACCACACTCTAAGTAGGATGAGCTAAAGATTTTTAACTCACCTCCTCATTGAAATGTTCACAAATCAGGGTTGATTTCTCCTGTCAGGGGCATTCCTTTTTCCATATTTAAAGCATTCGGTGGTTTTATCATTGGTTACCAAGAGAAACCACTGACCATCAATTTATTATTTGCTAGCCTAATTAATAAATTGATTATTAATTACCCAGAAATTCTATCTCTTTGACTTTTCATTCATCACATATTATACACATGACCTCAAACAAACACCAGCCCCTCTAAGCCTCACTTTTCCAATCTGCAGAATGAGGGAGTGGGATTGGATGATTCCCAAGAACCCTTCAAGACCTGAATCCTGTGCTACAGGATAAGAGGAAAGACCAATAAAAATATGCTGGAATATTCAAATTTTATGCTAATGATACTATACCAAGATATAATTCTGCGATGGTTATCAATCAATATAATTTTACTTAAACATTATGCTTATTAAAATTGATGAGGTGTTAAACTATTATATCTTTAAACAGGAGGAACATTGGAAGGCTAGAGGTGGGAGTGAAGGCCTGTGAAGTCAAGCAGAAATATTATGGCTAATAAAGAGATACAATCTTGTGGTATATCATTCTAAAAATAAATACATTTCTTCAAAATATCCTTTGGCCTGGCAATGCACCAAGAAAACACAACACAGTTTTCCTGAGTAATTCTTTTCCTTCCTATTCATTGAAGTATGTGATCTTAGGCTGCATTAAGGGCACCAGGGCTTCCAGGAATAAGGAGGTAATAACATTCCCAGTGTATCACTTCTAGAGTTTTGTGCTCAGTTCTTGAAGGACAAGTTTAAGGAGGGCATTAAAAAGCTAGAGAGCACCATTAGGAAGGAAATCAATGGCATAAAACTATTAACATAAAATTTGAATATTTCAGAAAATTTCTTCTAGCCTGTACTCTTAGCCTATAGCATAGAATTAAAATCTGAAGGGAGTTGAGTTCGTGTCATATGAGGATTTGCTGAAAGAACTGGGAATATTTATCCTGGAGAAGAAAAGACTCAGGAGGATATGAAAACTGTATGTAAGTATCTGAAGGGCTGGTAGAAGAATTACATTTGGTCTGTTTGACTCCAGAGAGTCAAACTAGAGATAGGGGTTACAGGACCAGGGAAGGAAGGAGTTACAGAAGCAAATTTAGGCTTGACATTGGGGGGAAAATCTTTCTAAAGATTAGAGCAAGTAGAATCATCTGCTTTTGTAGGTAATGGGTTTCCCATCACTAGAAGTTTTCAAGAAGAGGTTCATCAGATATGCTTAGTTTTAGTGGGGTTCCTCTGGAGGTAGGGTTTAGACTAGATGCCCACTAAAGTCTCCTCCCCCAACTCTAAAATTCTGTGATTCTGTTTCAAAAAATTCTTCAAAAGTAGAAGGCAGTCTTTTCTAGGTAATCGTTCAAAAGTAAATATTGTGGTTATTAGAAACTTCCAGTTATTTATTAATTAGAAAATAGAAAAGTTGTAGCCATTATGAATGATGGCCAAGACAAAGACCATGTGCCTCAATAGCCAGCAATTTTTATTAGAGCTATTAGAAGACTCTGATGACACTATGAAATTTATGTTAAGTACTTAAAATGAATGCACAATGCTGTGACATGATTAATCAATATAATTTTGTGCAATGGTATTATAAAAGGTAGGCTACCATATTAATTAATATCCTTTTAAATTGGAGGAACTTTAAAAGGCCAATGCCTATAGCTAGGATCAAAGTTCAGGCAAAGAAACTACAGAGATCAAATTAACTGAATCACCCTGCTACTGACCCATCTAGTTAATCATTCACAGACAGAAACACATAAAGCAAGCTAGGAAGGAAGTACTGATAGCACAACAATACTTATCCTTGGACATTTTACCAAACGAGTCTGAATTTTAAAATGTTAGGTTAAGGATCAAATAAAATTAATTATTACGAACTTTATGCAAAACACCATGCTAAAAAGGTGTTGTGATAGATGTGGAGTTCTAGAGTACGCAGCCCTCAAGGAACTTTGGAATCTAATTTGGGTGGAGAAACATAAATATATCGAAGATTAAGTAAGGATATGAGAGTTAAATACCAATAAAGGGCCACAATACATGAAGCTTCACATGTACGTGATGGTGAATGAGCACCTTGAAAAAAGTGATGGCAAATAATCATGGTTTCATCCACAATAGGTCATGCCAAACTAATATCCCTTCCTTTATTGACAACATTAACAGACTGTCAAATCAAGTGAATGGCATATATAATTAACCCAGATTCATTCAATCAATCAACAAGCATTTCTTGGTCACCTACCATGTAT
The DNA here is from genome assembly GCA_028646515.1 of Pseudochirops corinnae. Taxonomy (NCBI): domain Eukaryota; kingdom Metazoa; phylum Chordata; class Mammalia; order Diprotodontia; family Pseudocheiridae; genus Pseudochirops; species Pseudochirops corinnae. The sequence continues at coordinate 165,171,409 of CM053587.1, read as the reverse complement.
GTGCCAGACATTGTCCTAGGTGTTAAGGAGATAAAGAAAAAACTAGAACAATCCCTGTTCTCATTGAGTTGATAGTCTACAAAAGCATTAGATAAAGTCCTTCAAGATATTCTTGTAAGTTGGATATAAATTAGATGAGAGGACAATTAGCTGGATTCAAAATAGAATGAATGGCTAAAACAAAGTGTAGTCATCAATGATTCAACGTCAGCCTTGAAGGAAGTCTCTGGATGTGCTGTCTTTGGGATCTGTCTTTGGCCCTCTTCCATTTAACATCCTTATTAATGACTAAAATAAAAGAACAGCTAGCATGTTTACCACGTTTGCAGGTGACCCAAAGCTAGGAGGAATAGATACCATATTAAATGACAGAATCAGAAGCTCAACTAGCACACTAAGTTACTTCCAATAAAATGAAATTTAATAGAGATGAATGTAAAGTATTATGTTTGGGTTTAAAAAAAATCAACCTTGAAAAGGACAATATGGTAGAAGTCATGGCTAGACAACAGTTCAATTTTAAAAGTTCTGGGGCTATTATTAGACTACAAGATTAATATATGTCAACAGCATAATATGACCACCAAAAATGCTATTGTAACTGTAGGCTGCATTCAGAGAAGTATAATGCCCCAGACTAAGGAATGACAATCCTACTGTATTCTGCCCTGGTCAGACTGACGTATTGTGTTCAATTATGAACACCAACTTTTAAGGCTGACATTGAGTAGCTGGAGAGTACTAAAAAGTGTATGACCAGAATGACAAAGGGCCTAAAGATCATGCCATACGAGGAACATTGAGGAACTGGCAGGTTTTAAACACGGAAAAGAGAAGACTTAGGGAAAATGATAGCCATTCAAGGAATATAACATGGAAAAGAAAATAGATGCCTTTATTTTGGCCACAAAAAGGGCAAAAACAGAAACAATGGGTGGAATTTACAGAGATAAATTCAGGCTTGATCTAAGGAAAAACCTCATAACAATTAAAACTATGCAAAAGTGGAATCTGTTGCCTCCAACAGCAGAGAGTTGCCCCTGACTGATGCCCCTCCCTGGAGCTGATGTCGACTCATCTCCTTAAAAGGAAATTCTTGTTTGGATATACATTGGAGTGGGTGGTTTCTAAAGGTCCCTTTTAACTCTGAGATTCCATGATTCATAAGCCCATGCAGTACTAATTACCAACTGCTCAGCATGAACAATAAGTGTTAGGAGTTCAGAGGAGAAAGAGTTCATTGCACATTGGAGCAAATTCATAGTACTTTTTTGCTGAGAGGTACCTTAGAGATCATCTTGTCTAATATCTTCAGATAGGAAAACTGAGGCCTAAAAATCTGGCTCAAGGTCACACAGTCAGTAGAATCAGACTAGAATGTAGGATTTTTTAAACTTCTAATTCACAAAAATAGCCATGTTAGGTCTAGAATGGCCCTTGAAGATCATATATTCCATCCTACTTATTTTACAGAGGAAAAAAATCTGAGACTGTAAAAGAAAAAAAAATCCCTAGAAAATCATCTTTGAGCTTTGGGCTTCCCAGCTGCTTCAGGGCATCTCTGAGCTGCCTTTAAAAGAAATCTGTAACAGCTTTTCCATGTTTTTAGTTCTGTCCTTGGCATCATAGCCTGTAAGTATGAAGATGGAAAATGCCTACAGTTTTTCAGAAATATTAAATACAAATATAAATAAATAAAGCCTCTCTTAGATACAGAGTATGGGAAGAATATTTAACATGCTACTGGCAACTTCACTCATATACCTGAGTTGTGGAGCAGGTTTGAGCATCTTTGGATTATTTCTTTGTGTTGTATTCTTTCCTTGCTCACATTCCCACTCCCTCCATTTATGTGGGAGGAACAAGACCGTATATTGTCACTTTGTTTATTTAACTTATATGCAGAGTACATCATGCAAAATGTCAGGCTGCCAGGAGAAATATCAACAATCTCAGAAATGCAGATGATACCACTCTGATGGCAGAAAGTGAAGAAAAATTAAGAAGCCTCTTGATGAGGGAGAAAGAGAAGAGTATAAAAGCTGGCTTGAAGCTTAATATTAAAAAAAATCCCTAAGATTATGGCAACTAGTCCCATCACTTCCTGGCAAACAGAGGGAGAAGAAAAAGAAGCAGTGTCAGATTTTTATATTCTTGGGTTCAAAGATCACTGCAGATGGCAATTGTAGTCATGAAATTAAAAGACTCTTGTTCCTTTGAAGGAAAGCTATGGTAAATCTGGACAGCATACTTATAAACAGAAACCTCATCACCTTGTAGACAAAAGTTCATTTGGTCAAAGTTATGTTTTTTCCACTAGTAACATATGGCTGTGAGAGTTGGACTATAATAGGACAGGTGAGTGCCTCAGAATTAACATTTTCAAATTGTGGTGCTGGAGAACTTTCAAGAGTACCTTGGACAGCAAGGAAATCAATTCAGTCAATACTTAAAGAAATAAATTCAGACCATTCATTGAGAGGGCAAATACTGAAACTGAAGCTTATGTACTTTGGCTACATAATGAGAAGATAGGACTCATTGGAAAAGATCCTGATGTTGGGAAAGATTTAAGGCAAGGGGGGGATGGGAGAGGGTGAGATGGATAGTGCCATGGAAGCAATAAGCATTAGCTTAGACCAGTAGTCCTCAACCTTCCTAATGCTGCGACCCTTTAATACAGTTTCTCATGTTGTGGTGACCCCCAATCATAAAATTGTTTTCGTTGCTACTTCATAACTGTAATTTTGCTATTGTTATGAATCATAATGTAAATATCTGATATGCAGGATGTATTTTCATTGTTACAAATTGAACATAACCCACAGGTTGAGAACTGCTGGCTTAGACAGACTCTGGGAGACAGTGGAAGATAGAAGGGTCTGGCATGCTATGGTCTATGGGGTCACAAAGACACACACATAACTGAACAACAACAAATATTAGCATTAAGGGGAAAGATGAGGTATAAAACCACAACCCTTCTGTGACTCCTTTGCTTTGAGTAAGTCATGGGACATACCAACAGAAATCATACACTGTCTTTGATTGGCACTCTGATATTGCTCATTAAATACTCATATAGTCTTATCATAGAAGCAGCTCTTGGTAGAGTAGATAGAGTTCTGGGCCTAAAGTCAGGAAACCTGAGTTCAAATCCAGAGTCAGGCCCTTACTAGCTATATGACCCTGGACAAATCATGTAACTTCTGTCTGCTTCAGTTTCCTTAACTGTAAAATTGGGATAATAGCAGTACCTACCTCCCAGAGTTGTTGTGATAATCAAAAGAGATAATATTTGTAAAAGTCTTAGTACAGTGAGGGGCACATAGTAGGTACTATAGTAATGCTTATTCTCTTCCCTTCCCTTTTATTCATCTTCACCTTATATTACAAAGGAGAGGCAGTAGTCATTGTGGACAACTCTACCAATTTGATGTATTGCTTTGAGTGAGTCATTGAAGATCCTCATCCTCATTTGAAAAATGAAGAGAAATACTACTTATGTAATTCAATGGGTGGTTTAGAAATTTTAACTCATCATTGCTCATATAGCGCTTTGGAGCTAAGCTTATTTCCTATTTTGAATCATTTATTTTCTATACAAATGTCAGTCATCGCAAAGTAGTAGCCCTGAAAAGTTATCATCTTAAATTTCTATTATCATAATCCAGAGAAATTATTGTACTTCCATAATCACTGCTTTCTTTCCCCCTCTTCTCTACCACAGTATTACATAACAAATATATACATATATAGTGTATATGTGTACGTGTGTATATATCTATATCTATATCCATATGTATATGTTGGATAGATTATTATAAAATATCTGGAGACATCATGATATTTATTTGAAGCAATGTTCCTAGTATGCCGAAGGCTAGAAAGAAATCAGGTCAGACCAAAAGGGATTTGTGCAGAAGTTTTAAAATATTAATTAATAAGCTCTGCCTCTCCTCTCTAGTCTCTTTCTGGTAGGAGTTTTTGGAAATGAATGATCAAGAAACTCAACGAATGTATTAGTGTTGTTATTTGGGGGTAATCCAGGAAAAAAGTCCTCCACTAAAGTTATCATGGCACAAAACTGACCTTGGATTCTAAAAGGTTATGCCAGTGATGCACAAGCTATGGAAAATTCTCCCAAACTAGGAAGACTTCCAAACAAACCAGATTACAATCTGGTCCCTCTCTGAACCTACATTTGCCCAAGATATGCCCAATACTAGATTGGGCATCTTATTTGACATCTTATTTGATTGACACACTTATTTGACATCTCTATTAAGTTTTCTCTTCCTTCTATAATCAATAGAATCCACCAGCTTAAAGTGATCCCTCCCATCTGAGATTTCTTAGGGCAATACAGATTTCATTTTTGTATGTATCCCATCGTCGTCAGGGATTGTCATTTTTCTTCCTCAAATCCCTCTTTCCTAGCAGGGGCAGCCAGGTGGTCAGATGGAAAGAACATTGAAGCTGGAATCAGGAATATCTGCACTTCCATGCTGCCATAACCACTTACCAGATGAGCAATGCTCCAGGACAAGTAACTTCACCTCTCTAGGGTTCAGTATCCTCATCTTCAAAATAAGAGGTTTGGACTCAATGTCCTCTAAGGCTCTTTCTAAATCTATGATATTATATAATAGGTCCTTGGCTGATAAAATGTTTGTTGAATTAAATGAAATACAGACCCAGCAACTGATTCTTTGCCTTAACTAGGACCATCCTAGATAAGTTCAGCAGTCGGTCACCAAGGGCTAACTTTTGTTTTCTTTTCTTTTGGCTGAAGTAGCTCATGAAACCACCTACTGAGGCATAGAAGGTTTCCATTCAGCATTAGTGAAGAGAAATTATGCATCTTGGGAAGTATGAGGGATATTAATAACAAAAAATGGGAACTAGAATGGAAAGAGCTAACATATTGGTAAACAGAGGCACGGTGAACAGCAATTTGTGGACTGGCAAACTGATTTCATTACCTTCGTTGACTGTGTTTATTCAGAATCCATCAGCACACAAAGCTGAGCCGGGTATTCTAAAAAGGAAGTTAAATAGGCATAACTTAATTCATCCCTTTCTTCTTTTCCCAAAGCCCCAGCAATAAGCCCATCTGCTCCCTTCCCTCAACACTACCAGTCTTCTCTTTTTCCCTGGGCATGTTCTGAGGTTTTCTAAGAGAATTCAATCCTGGAAATGGTAGAGAAACAGACAAGGATTGTCTGAAAATATTGACCATAGGGAAATAGCAAAATTACATAGGCTTATTATTGACAGTGGCACTAATTATAACTATAATTAATTATCCTATTATTAGTAACAGAAATAAAAATCACATTTAATGGTACTTAGTGCTTATAGTATATTTTTAAGTCTTAAAAAGTATCCATTGATTAGGTAACTTCCCAGAAATAATTATTCCTGATCTTTATTGGAATGTGGATGAAGAAAACAATAAATAGGCATCAATAGACCTGAGCTCCACTCTGGATCTGCCTGTGTGGACTTGAACAAATCACTTCATTTCTCCGGGCCTCCCTTTGGCCAACCATAAAATAAAAGGTTTGGCTTAACTGGTATCTAAAGTCACTTCCAGTTCTAAACCATACTATGATTCTTCTTTTCACCCAGTTTTGATCCTTCATCAACTAACCATTTTGGTTTTTTTTTAGATTAGTGCTTTTATCCTGACCTTTGGGGACCTATCCCTAACTTTCCTAGATTCCAGAGATGATGGTTTAGATGAAAGTAGACATTAAATAGTCTTGCGTACAGGGTTCAATGATGTTCACTTTACTTCTGTCTCAGAGTACTAGTCACACTGATCACACTTATCTTTGTCTTTTCTCCTTTCCAATGTCCAGTAACCTATGGTGCACCGGGATTATGCACATCCTTTGCTCAATTGTCAAAGTGACTTTTTCCCTAAATCACAGATCTGACTATGTTACTCTCTTAGTCAAAAAATCCAGGGGTGACTATAGAGTGAATAGAGCACTGGCCCTGGAGTCAAGAGGACCTGAGTTCAAATCCAGCCTCAGACACTTAACACTTACTAGCCATGTGATCTTGGGCAAGTCACTTAATCCCAATTGTGCTGCCTTCTCCACTCCAAAAAGCAAAAAAAAAAAAAAAAAAATCCATTGGCTCCTTATTACCTCCATGATCAAATATAAAATCCTCTTTGACATATAAAGCCATTCAAAATCTGGTCCAACTTTCCCAATTTTCTTTCACCTTACTCCCCTCTATACTATGGCTATACTGGTTCATACTCAATACTCCGTGTCTTGATTCTGTACCTTTGTACTGACTGTCCTCCATGCCTGGAATTCTGTCCTTATTCACTTTCACCTCCTAGTTTTCTTGGCTTCCTTCAAGATTTAGCTAAAATCCTACCTTCCATTGGAGGCTTTTCCTGGTTTCCTTCCCCTCTCACCAATAATGTAGTGTCTTCCTTCTGAGAATGCCTTCCTTATATACACACTCTCCTTCTCCACATGTGCACACACACACACACACACACACACACACACACACACATACACATCTCAATATATATCTCTCTAATATATAGTTATATTCTATTAGGAGAGGCAACATTCAAATAATTATTACAAACAAGATATATACACATATACATACATACAGGTAATAGATGGGGAAATCGCATTTACATACAGTGTAAATGGAGGATAATCTCAGGGGCATGCTGCCTCTCCCATTAGAATGTGAACTCCTTGAGAGGAGGGAACATGTTTTTTTTTTCTTTCTTTGTATCCTCAGTGCTTAACATAGTGCCCAGATCATAAGTAAATGCTGGTTGGCTGATGGATTGACTGACATATTGTTTGGCCCCAAAGAGTAGAACCAGAAATAATAAGCAGAAGTTGGGGTAGCTAGGTGGCACAGTAAATAGAGCACCAGCCCTGGAATCAGGAGGACCTGAGTTCAAATCCAGCCTCAGATACTTAACATTTACTAGCCATGTGATCTTGGGCAAGTCACTTAACCCCAACTACCCTGCCTTCCCCTATCCAAAAAGCAAAAAAAATAAACAAATAATGATCAGAAGTTGCAGAGAGAGAAATTTAGGCTTAATGTCAGGAAAAATTTCTTGATGATTAAATCTAGCCAAAAATGGAATTTGTCACCTCAAGAAGTATGGAACTCCTACTCGCTGGAAGTCTTCAAGCAAAGATGAGATGACTATTAAGTACATTAGAGAAGGGATTCTTTTGGAGGTTTTGTGGTATTAGATGTTCAATGAGGTTCCTTTGAACTCTAGATTCAGTCACTATAAGAAGAGAGAAGGTTTGGAACAGCTGAAGTAGGATATGTGATAGAGTCTGCAACAAATGAATATAAAGATTGTCTTGTGGCAGTGACAGGCCAGTTGAAGTTGGATAGTATGAAGATGTAGTAGATGAAATGTCTTTACTTTCTCCAGCAAAATTTAATCATTCATCAGTAGGAACAAAGGAGACCAAAAAGTCAATAGGAATGCAGACCCTGACCTGTCTTCTCTAGTTTTTAGTCTTATGTGTTTTCCTACTTGTCAATGAATCAGAAGACAGCATGTTGTTTAATTGAGAGAATTTAGCTCTCAGCTCTGTATCTGTCATAAGATTCTTTTTAAAAAAATATTTTATTCTGAACTTAAGAAATAAAAACAAGCATTTCCATGACATAGTAGAATAGAAAAAAAGATGAAACTTTTTTCACAAAACTGCAAAGCTATTATATACAACTTGCTATTTCTTTTAAATATATAATAAAATTGTCACGTAATTTTCTTTTTTTTCCCTTTTTTCTTCCCCCACCCCTGTCCTAAGGATAGCTACCATTAGATACAAATATGTGTTATATATATATGTAAAACTATTTATACATACTTCTATTTATCAGATTTTTTTTCCTCTGGATACACAGAGTCTTCCTTTATATTGCTTTTGTAGTTAATTTGGGTATTGATAATACTCAGAATGGCTTAGTCACTCACAGTTGTTCTTTAAAAAATATTGCTGTTACTGTTACAACCTTCTTTTGGTTCTCCATCTTGCTCTTCATTATTTTGTGCAAGTCTATCCGTGTTTTTCTAAGATCATTGAGCTCATCATTTCTTATAGCACATTACAGTCATATACCACAATTTCTTCAGCTATTCCCCAGTTGATGGGCATCCCTGCAATTTCCAGTACTTTGCCAACACAAAGAGAGCTGCTATAAATAAGGGCTTAGGATTGTTGGATGATAGCTAAGGCTTCTCTGGTACACACTTACACATGACTTCAGATTTATTAAGGCTTTGCTCCATAATCCTGCTGGACTTGAAAGCAGGAAGACCAAGATTTGAGTCTTGCCTCTGACATTTATTATCTATGTGATTGGTCAAGTCATGTAATTGTAATGGCAAGCACAGAAGTAGTTCAAACCTTGTTTCAGCTGTTCAATTAACACCTGTTTCAATTCAAGTTTCTTTTGAGCCTTGTATCAAGTCTGTTAAGAAACAGAATGTGTGAACCCCACAACTTGTGAACTCTAGAACTCATGAACTCCTGTAATAGGAAGGGGAAGAGCTAATGACCATCTATAAGGAGAGGCCCAGGCTAGAGACAGCAGAAAGAAGAAGAGGACTCTTGTGGTGGCAGAGTCAAGAAGGAGAAAATTCGTGGTGTCCCAGCACTCTGTTTGTCTGCTCTGTCCGTGTTGATGTTTGTTTGTGATACTTTGTACAGAAGCCCTGGGGCCTTACTGGAAGCCCTGAAAGGGGATTTTCTGGTTGGATGTTTATCGAAGTCCTGGAGGAGGGTTTTGGACGTCCTGGGACTTTACTGCTGATTTGTGCTGACCTCTTGGACCTTGTTTGTGGGTCTGTGTTGATTTCTATGTTGATGATTTGTGTTGAGTTCTCAGACCTTTTTGGTGGGTCTGAGTTGATTTCACAGGCAGATAATGAATTGATGATGGTACGAGCAATGTGTAATGAATATTATTGTGGCTCTGTCAAGCTTTGTCTTCCCAGAAACAGGAACTGTGGAGGACTTGAGGTGGACTGGACACTGTGAACTTCAATATGGAACAGGAACTGGATGAAGAACTGGAAAAGGAATTGGGAGCTGCCTGCCTTTGAACCCAGGTGACAGTTGGAACTGGGACCGTGGAAGAGGAACCATGGAAGCTAAGAGTCAGTCTTGAGTCAAGCTGAAAGAAGACTTTACTTGGATACTGTGTACTGACTGAGAAGATTATGATTTCCTGTGACTAAGAGTGGAGAATTTTGACTTTTGTACTTTGTGACTGAATTAAGGATTTTGTGATTGACTGAATGAATGTACTTTGTTTAAAACCATGTGACCACTTTGGTGAAAACTATGTGGCCATTTTAGTGATAAGTTATTGGGTTGTGACATGGTGAATGCTGTATTTTGATTTTCTGTGATAAGTTTTAACATTGTTAATTTTGTACCTTGATTTTCTATGAATTTTTTGCTCTGATTTGTTATTGAATAAATAGAGAGCTCACTATACTATGTAATCAGAACCTTGAAAGCTGTTCACAGCAGCAGTCCTCTGGAAAGCTGCTTGTACATGGCTTTACAGTAACCTAAGCCCCAGTTTTCTCATCTATAAAATGAACTATACCTGTAGTAATGTCTTCACAGGATTGTAATGGTCAAATGAGTTAATGTGTGTAAAGTGTTCTGCAAACTTTGAAGTGTATATGTTTCTGTGATTGCTACTGTTATTACTATCATAATTTACCATGCCCTACTGAGGGTAGGCTTAGAGTACAGTCAACAGTACTGTATCCTAGACAATCATTTCCACGGTTTTTGCAGGTACTCAAAGTCTGTTTAGTTGGAACTGTTTTTCAGTGTTGTATTCTGACATTAGCTTCTAGGTTTCTTGTGATATCTAAAAAGCATGGCTACATAGAGCAAATTAAATACTATTAGATCAAGATATCTAATCTGTTGCTGATAGAAGGATGAATATAATATATCTTCATCCACTTCCACAAGCCAAATGCTAATAAATTTTTTAGGACAGTCAATTTTATTCAGTACTTGCTATGAATCTATTCTACCAATGGAGTTCCTTCACGAAGTCAATAAAACAATGCAGTGGAATGGTTGTTGGTTCCTGTACTTTTCCTCTATCAGACATAAACAAATATTCTATGATTTAAAGTCACTTGCAAATGTTATAATGATAAACATGAACAACATAGACACATGTGATTTCTGTCTATTACATGGCATGAAACTTCAGTACCACATAATGATGGCAAAGAACAACCAAGGTAGACATCTGAGACCTATGCTTGAGTGACATTTGAGAAAGGAATGATGTCTTCAAATGCAGTGGGGGAGGGAAAGAATATAATGTAACTTAATTAATATCTTATACTCCTGTGCTAAGGTGGAATCAAGTTAAGAAGAATCAGCATTGAGTTAATCTGGATAGTTACTCGGTGGAGTATACAGCTATATGGAATTATGTGAAGTGAATAAAGTTTTGTGGCTTTAAATTTTTTGCTTAAAAGCAGCCTTTGTATTTTAGGATATTATACATTTATCACAATAGGCAAAACAGAGTTTGTCCTGTTTGGGTGAAACCAACAAGTTTTGAAGGTCACCAAGATTACAATGCTACTGTGTAATTTCTGAGTAACAACAGTTGGTGTCCAATCATTCTTCGCTCAACAGAAAATGATAACTGAGGTCGAAGTCCTTTGTAATTTTATAAGTAGAATCAAGTTCTATTAAGGAGCAAAGTGAATTTGAGTAGACCTGATCCCTTTTCAGTTTTATGAACCATTCTTCAGAGGTATGTATCCACTGCTCAGGAAGAAAGGCCAGTGAGAAGCAAAGTGCAGAAGTGAAAAGATGGCCTATGTTTTCCTTCTAGGTATGATAACAGTCTTCAGTTGAAGGCTTCAGTGTCAGTATGTCTCTCTGTGACTCAGATTTCATCGAGGAAGGGGGAAAAAATAAGAGTGTGAAGAGGTTCCATAGTGAACAAAAGATTGATAATATGCATTTGAACACACACACCCTTCTCATCTTTAACAAAGGAGATGGGGGGGGTAACTGATAAGAGATTTAGATAGAAAACGGAATAACAATCCATAAGCATGTATGCCTTAATAGCAGGGAGGCAAAAAGAAGGTGACTAAGTGTTGGACCCTGGGTAATCATTTTTATTTTCCATGTCTTTGGAACCATTTAGGAGCATAGAGGTAAAAGACAGACGGTTTAAGAAAAAAAAAAGCTGAGGGAAGAGTACCTCAAGAAGACTCTAGGCTCATTAAGGCAGTGGCCTGAGACTAGAGCACTGAGCTATGATCCTAGTATGAATGGACAGTCTTCCCAACAGGCTTCCTACACAACTCATTCCATACCACTGCCTGCTGGTTAACTTAAGTGATGTCTCTAGTTGTCCCTTTTGGCAGTGTGACTAGGGTTCTCCCTTTTTCTCTCCCCTTCTCTCACTACATGGCTTAGGCTAGATTTTCCTTAAAAGCTGACAAAGTCAGGACTGGATTGGCCTAGAAGTAAAGCTTCTTTTGATGCAGCTTTTTTGGTGAACTCTGGCTACATCAGCTGGCTTGTTAGACACTTGGAGATATAAAAGGTACCACCCACATAAAGCTGGTGCCCTTCAGACCTTATGGATGGCCCAAACCAGACAAGTCACCATACCTTGCCCTAGCTGACCAAATGAATTTCTAGATGAAAATGAGAGGAACTATGTCACCAGGAATAAGTGCTATGTCCTTTGCTATTTTATGGCTAAGTAAACTACTTTTTGTTAACTATTCAATGACCTATGAGAGCCTAATTTCATCCCAACACTGAACCTGAACTAATAGGGTACCGTATCAGGCCTGCCCCTATCAGATTCAACACAATCAAATAATCCTGAGGGCACAAACACTCCCAGAAAAAAAAAAAATTTTCTTACAAACATACAGGGTTACTCAGTACCTGATAACCTGAAGAGATTGCACTGTGATAAGAATTTGTTTGGGACTGTGATAATATCTCACTTACTGTGAAAGACATGATTGGCTTTGGCTGTTTTGCACTAAGGATGAATTGGTTGGCTCAGACCACTGTTAGACACAGCAACCTTTTTGTTGCAGGCCTATAAAAGGGAGTTTTCATTGATGAATTGGTCCTTTTTACCATTTTTGCCTTTTTCCACATCAAGATGGACCAGAAAGCAGCAGTGCCAAGAGTTAACCTGAGACCTGGAGGATTTTATCACTACCCTCCCTACCTTTAGAAGCCACTACTTATTGCCTTGGGACAAGCACCTGAAAAGATAGTTCCTCTTCCTCCAAATCTTCTTAGAGAGAATCATAAGCCTTAGGATTACCTCTCTACCTACTCCAAATTTGAATGTTCTGGAGACCAGCCTTCTAGAGGGGAATAGGAGCAGTGAGGGACCAAAGCTAAAGAGAGATCCAAAAACGTGGATTATCAAAAGGTACACATAGCTCAGATGTGATAAGAAAAGAGCTGCCTCTCCATTTCCATTTTTCTTCTAGGGTAGTATCCTAAGCTTTAAGGCCTATATAGGTTAAAGAGATTCACCAGAATGTAGGGGTTGTTGATCCCTCAACAATACCAAGTTTGTTTCCCATCTAAGGGGAGTAGAGACCAGCGGGTGGTAATGAAATTCATGTGGAACTCACAGAAAAAGACAGGTGAATTTTATCAACTATACTGGGATATTGTAAATACTTGATGTTGTTTTTGCATTTCACAGAGAGTAAAAGTTTTCTGCATATGGTATTCATTATTAACTAACATAAGATTCTTACATAGAATCAGGGGACCCTTTAAACTAATATGGAGAGATGAGATACATTCTGACAGGAGAGAAACAACATAAGCCCCCCCAAAAGTAATCAAAGTAGAGAGGATCCCTCGAGATTGGATCTACCAATATAAATCCAGAGCCTGGCATGCTGAATCACAGATTACGCATATATAAAATTAAGAACAGTATATTCTTTTGGTCCTATGAAACAAACTTCAAAACTTCAAGAATCTAAGATTTCATCAAAGGAATTCCTTCTACCAGTGCAGGCCGAAAAACAGGCTGTTATGGTCAAAAAACCAAAAACCTTGTAGCCGTAGTTCTGGTGATAAGCTTCTCACACTCTAGTTAAATTGTTACTCAGACAACATAGTCTGGTACTTGCTCTGGAATACTTTAGGATCACAATTGGTTTTTAGCCCAATAATAAGACTTTAAAGTTATTTCTATTGAATTTCATCTCACCAGATTCAGCCCAGTTCTCTAATGATCTGTCAAGATCTTTTTGGATATTGACTATCATCTGGTATGTAAGACATCCCTCCCATTTTTAGAAATCTAATGAGCAGGATCTATGTACCCTTATCCAAATCACTGATAAAAATGTTAAACCAGAGAGTCAAGCACAGATCTCTGGGTCACTCCAATGGAGCCCTCCTGCCAAGATGACCTTAAACCCAGCCTTTACCGAAAGCCTTTCCAATTTAGCAGGATGTGTCAGAGTGTAGGTGCCATGGGCATAGCTTTTCAGAACCTATCACCTCTAAACAATAGTGAATCCAAATAAGTATTTAGTAGAATCTATAAAAACAAACCAAAAAAAGCAAGGCTTTGAGACTGAATTAGTTAGCCAGCATCCACCACAAGTAAGACAATAAAATGAACTTCTACCTGTCTCTTCCCTGCTCTCTCACCTGATTTTCAGCCTTTAACAGTTCTCTGACCTTAGTTTCAGAAGGCAGTTAGCAAGATAACTTCAGACTAATCCTGGCATCATCCAGGTACTGCTTTCTTTATTTGTCATTGAGAGATTATTTTACTTGCTGCCTAAAATGTTCCCCTAAGTAAACACAACAGATACAAAAAGAGGGAGGAAAAAGGCATAGTTTTGAAAGCATTCCATGCATTGCTAGAATAATTTCCTTTTTCCATTTACTGTAGGTAAAACTTCAAAGTCAGTCTGTGTGATTTCTATCCTTACTGTTGCCATCCCTAAAAAATATCTGGAAGGTCATTTTAGACACATGGCAATTTAACTTTAAAAATTCCAGCTGGTTCAACTTTAAATTGACATTTCATTTAGGAGAAAAGCATGTGTTTCTTCTGTTTTCAAGAACAGAACTAGAATCCATGGTGAAAGCATTATGTGAAGTTTCTCTCATGCAATGACTTAATAGTGTTGATGAAGAACAGGTTGTTAACAAGGCCTCTAAACTCTATCTACACATAACAGTGATTTCTGGACATGAACAATATATTTGAATGTGAGCCTTCTAGGAATACCATCTATCATAGGCACTAGCATGGGCACAGAATCACACCATCTGACTCAGAAGTAACATCAGAGGCCATGTAACCCAACTGCTATACCTGAAAACAATCCCTTACTTGTCCCTGACAAATGATCATCCAGCCTTTGTTTAAAGACCTCTTGTGAAGAAGATTCATTACTCCCAAGGCACCCCATTCCTTTTTAAAATAGCTCTAATTGCTGTGTCATTTTTCCTGACTTCAAATTTATATTTGCTTCTTTGCAACATGTACCCAGTGTACCTTGTTCTGCCCTCTGAGGCCAAGCAGGATGAGTCTCTCTTCCATATGACCACCATTCAATGACTTGAAGAGACCTACCATGTCTTCTCCTAAGTCTACTCTTCCCTAGACTAAAGATTCCCAGTTCATTCATTCCTTCCCTTGGCATGACCTGATGACCCTTCACCATTATCGTCACTGTCCTTTAGGCAACTGTGTAGCTCATCTGGCATGGAGAATTGGTTATATTAGCTTGGAAGAGTTAAAAAATCAAGACAACAGAAATATTATCAAATTAGATGGAGAACAATGTTTTATATAAGAGATCAATTATTAAGAAGACTCATATAGTCCTTTGGTATCCTCCTCTGGAGGCTCTCCTTTTTATCAATGTCCTTCCTAAAATGTGGGATCCAGTGTTGACACTAGTGAGATTCTGCTGAAACCCCATAACTAGCACTGATTCCTCCCTCTCTGCCTAATCAGATCCTCTTCTTTCAAGGCCCAGCTTAAGTATAACCTTCTCCATGAAGTCTTCTCTGATTCCCCCAGATAAAAGTTTTTCTAAAGAAGCATACCCTGACTCCTTTATACATATTACATTTAACCTCGTAAGTATCTTTTTACATGGTGCTTTATCTAATAGATTCAAAGTTCCTAGAAGATCAACACTGTGGCATTTCCTTTGCTAAGCTCTAGGCCTTGCACGGGCACACACGTGCATGTGTGCACACACAGAGCAGGCATTTTTAAAGTGTGTGCTGTATTGAAATAAACAAAAGTCTGTAGGATATAAACATCCTTTCCCTGAGAGTAAATTGTCCACATTTAATGCCAAACTGAAGTTTTCAATGCTTTCTTTTAAAAAAATTGATTATTAATATCTACTGCATTAATATTTATGTGCAAATATCATTAATATTTACTGCAGGCAAATTCTGTTCTTCAACAATTGCTTATCAAGCTAAGTCATTCACTGAATTACCCACAGTAGAGAAATAACAATTTAAGGCTTTCATGGTGTTGGAGGGAAATTGAGTAAGGGTTTGAAAATACAAACCTGAAACTCAGGAAGAAGACCATGGCTAGAGATACAGAGGTGGACCTTAATTGTAAAGATGTGAAGGTAAGAGTTGAAGTTCTAGAATTGGGTATAAAGAAGCAGGTGGGACAGCTAGGTGACGCAGTGAATAGAGCACTGGCCCTAGAGTCAGGAGGACCTGAGTTCAAATGTGACCTCAGATATTTCATCTACTAGCTGTGTGACCTTGGGCAAGTCACTTAATCCCAGTTGCCCTGCCTTCCCCCCTCCAAAAAGACAAAAAAAAAAGGCAAAATAAGAAGACCATAGGACCAATGACATAAACTTGAGGAAAGGTCACCTTTAAGGAAGAAGAAGAAGAAGAAAAGCCTGGGAGAGGAAGCAACTTCTCCCCATCTTACTCTCAAAAAACCCTAAATCTATCATAAAAGACACATTTTAAGATATACTAAAAAGCCATATAAAGATTTTTAGTAATGCTAGAGAAAATGTGCTGCACCTTACCAACTCATTCACCCTCTCAGATACTAAAATAGATAATCCACCAGACATACAGATGGACACTTCAGAAATTAATGTTGTTTTCATGCCAATTTCAAAGAATTGTGTGATATATCAAGATTTGAAGGTTTTTTGGGAAATAGAGCTCCAATTTACATGATTTCTTCTGTATTACACTAATTTATTTAATATTTAGCAAGGACCTACTATGTCACAGACTTTATGATAAGTACAGTGGGGGGTACCAAAATACAAGTAGAGCTATGCCTGGGGTATGAATTGGGAGAATATACCAGTTTGGGAACTTTAGGGACCAGGCAGCTGGAATGAATCATGAAGGCATCAAAATTAGCACCTGCTATTTCTTTAAAAAAAAAAAAGCTGAGGCAGGCATATACATAGAATCAATAGGCCAGTGCTGGCTGCCTACTTGGATCCCCTTCCTTATTTCCACCCAGCTCAGGGTACAAACTGTCTTTTGGGGACAACTTCCGCCTTTTTGAGGTTTTTAAATTTTTCTCTTTAACTATATTTCACATATATACAAAAGACTGTTGTGCAGTAGATGTAACCAGCATTTGGAGACAAAATCCCTGAATTCAAAGCACAACTCTGCCTCTTACTACCTAGGTAACTTTAGGTAAGCTATTTAACTTCTGTGGGTCTCAGTTTACTCATCTGTAAATGATGGGGTCAAACTAATTGATTTCTAATGTCCCTTCCAGTTCTAAAGCTATGATCCTTTGCATTTATGGGGTATAGGAAAGGAAACAATTATTAAGCACCTACTGTTAAACTAAGCACTTTAGAAATATTGTCCTATTTGATCCTCACAACAACCCTAGCAGATAGGTGTATTGTTATCCCCACTTTATAGTTAAGGAAACGGAGGCCAACAGATGTGATTTGCCCAGGTCCACACAGTTAGTGAATGAAGATAGATTTGAACTCAGGTCTTCCCAACTCCAGGCCCAGAGCTCTATCTGTAGCACCAACCAGCTAGCAAGGTGAATGATGGTTTAGTGTGATTTGCCTTGCATATACTCCTAAAAGAGTCATCTGATTTGTAAAGTTTTGAGTTTACACTGGGGACAAAATTTTTGTTTTGTTTTAAGATGGGGGAAGTGTGATTTCAAGACAGAGGGAATTCTGGATGTGGTGTTTGCCTCCCTACAGAGATGCATATCAGAAATTTATTAGATCATTATAAATTTATAGCCTTAGCAAATTGCCTGAGACACCGAGAGGTTAAGTGATTTGCCCAGGATCAGCCAGCTAGCGTCTGAGGCAGGGCTTGAACTTCAAGGTTGCTGGTTAACCACCTTGCCAGGCTGCCTCTCAGCCAAGATAGTTACTAGAGAAGTTAAATAGTTATAGGTTATACCAATAAGTGCTACAGGATCAAAGATTCAGAGCTACAAGGAACCTCGTCCGTCATTTGGTTCAAGCCCCTCCTACTACAGATAAGCACAGTTAGGCTGAGATTTTCACTGACTTTCCCCAAAGCCACACAAGAAGTAAGGGATAGAAGAAGGTTTCTAACCCAGATCCTCTTACTTTAGAGCCAAGACTCCCAACACTGTACCAGCCTATGAAGAACATGAGATTTCCAGGAGATCAGAGTAGACAGAGGTTTTATAGTAAATTGAAGTTTCATAGCCTAGGTGGGACCTTGAACACTAAACCATTCCCTGCCCCCATAATCAATTTAATAATAATAATTTTAAAAAGCACTGATCTCTATTGACAAATTACAGTCTTTCGCAGTGTTTCTCCAGTTCGTGTTCAAATAGGAATCCAAAATACTAATAGCAACAGCAAACATATCCAGAAGCCACATCAAAACACATCACCTTATTATTACTGTTAATTATTATTATTCTTCAGTTAAGATACCAAGTTTAATAATCAGGACAATACTATTTTGCTATTATGTAAGCAGCATAACACCATTATTACAGCAAGCATCTACCGTAAAACAAGTCCTTGAATTACACTGTAGCGTTCCATGCCTTGGGGTTCACTTCCTAAATTCACAGTATTGCAGACTATGGATTAAGCTATCTCCGCATCTACCCCTGTACCAACCCTTCTCGCAGGGGACCTCCTCAGCCTCAACTCCCTTGCAGGTACCCTCCACAAGGTGAGGTTAATCTCTCAAATTCCAGAACAGAACTTCACTCCCCAGGGGCGAGGTACATGACCTCGGACCCTGAACAACCTCCTGGCTGCAGCCTGGATTGCACAGACCCTAGCTCGGAGCTCCTGCGCCACGCCCACTCATCTCTCCTCCCGCGGGCCCACCGTACGCCCTTGCCCCAGCACCCTTTATTATGCACGCACTGGAGAGCCTGGCTCGGCCGGAGCAGGGACCACCTCCCGCACCCTGGATCTTCCTGGAAGGGGCAGAGCCGCGCTTAGCCCTCTGCAGGGGAGGGCGGGGAGGACCCGCCCGGTGGCAGTGGCGATGGTGGCGGTGGCGGTGGCAGCGGCGGCGGGTCACGTGGGGCGGCGGGGGCGGAGCTTCTAGGCGGGCACAGGGTGGGTGGAGAAAACAAAGCCCCCAGCTGTCAGCGGAGGGAAAGCAAAGACAGCAGCGGCGGAGCAGGTGAGTCAAGTGCATTGAAAGGTCCGCGGGTACCCCCCGCGCCCTCTTCCCTCCTTCGCGCTCCCTGGAGTCGCATCCTTCCCCCCAAGTCGCCGTGCGCTACGCAAAGGGACGGGGCAGCGGGGCGCGTCTGCCGGGGAGCCAAGCGGGGCAAGAAGTTGCGAATCGCAGCCCTGGGAGCCCTGGGGCGCGCAGCCCGTCTGCCCCCGTCGGCAGGCTTCCTCCGCCCCACCGCTGGTCTCCACGCACCTCCTGAGGTCTGGGCAGACACCCGGGCTTGCCACGCTGGCAGAACCCGTCGGGAGTGACCGGGGCTCGGCTGGACTGGGAGACCAGAGTTGAGGGTTGAGGGACTTGGGGAGACAGGATTGGGCAGGACTAGTCTGGGCCCCCGGCACAGTCATCTTATCTGGGCGCCGGGGGAGCCTGTCATGGGGTGCGCAAAGCGCACGGGGCACTGACCAGGAAGTCCTGCAAGGCTTAGGGACTCTCAACCCTGGAACCCACCCGGACTCTATTTGCGGGAGTCTCTGCTCCTGCCTCTCTGTACCCATCGTCCCCGCCTTGGAGTTGTTCCTAAAACTGGGCTGCGGGGAAGCCTGCGCTCGCCTTGGCCAAGGCTGACACTGGGAACCGACGGAATCTCTGCTTCCCTCCATGACTGTCTATTTTAAGGGGTATGGAGCGGTGCAGGGAAGGGGGGAGGAGGGTTGCTCATTTTACAGGGCAAGCCCGGCATTCACCGTGCTGCTCAGGCTCTGTGCGAGTGAGTAGAGGAAATTAATTGGCTAGCTCATTAAAGTGAAAATTAAAGTGACTCACCTTGCTAGGAGCAGCTAGGGGGCTGTGACCAGAGCTACTGGACTGTTTCACCACTCACAGCAGGAACAACCCACACATACACTGCCTTTGAAGAGGTCTCTGTCTGGCTTGAATGAATGGTCCTATAAAACTAGTGAAATGGGGGGGCCATAGGAGAAAAACGTAGACACAGGGTCCTTGAGGGACTTAGGAGGACCTGGAGTGTGCCTGTGACTTTAAGGCACTGCTTGACTCTATGTTTTGCCCTCTTCACTATGACCCTTCCCCCCCACCCCCTTAGTTTCTGAGGATCTTCTAAAAGCATTCTGATTTTAAGGTGAAGTTACAAACAACGTGTAAGTTAGACCAGGAAAGGGTCTCCCTCTTCTAGAGCTCTCAAAGTGTACTTGAAAAATTAGTCGGACCCCTATTGTGGGAGGAGTAT
This sequence comes from Pseudochirops corinnae, assembly GCA_028646515.1. NCBI lineage: Eukaryota > Metazoa > Chordata > Mammalia > Diprotodontia > Pseudocheiridae > Pseudochirops > Pseudochirops corinnae. The sequence continues at coordinate 165,151,423 of CM053587.1, read as the reverse complement.
CTAACATCACGGATCCCTGAATATCATCTCCTCTTTGTCCTGACCTTCAGAGCAAGAGTGTCCCTAAACATTTCTGGATGCATTTAGATTATCCCTAATGTTCTATGAGTTTGTGACTAATTAAAATAAAGGGCTTGTCTTCCTGCCCTAACACTGAACCTATGGTTGGATGACTTCGTCTTGATTAGCATAGTATCGGCCCTTAGGCCAGCTCTGAGGCTGTTGAGGTATTGTTCCTGCATACCGAGGGTGTAGTTAGTTCTTATCTTAAGTTTGTTGTTTTTTTTTTGTTACCTTACTTCAAAGAGGATTTAGGGCTGCTTATAGAATACAAAGTAAGTCTTTGAGCTATTAAGAACCACAAAGCAGCTCTACCGGGTGCTGTGGAAAGCTTGGTTGGGTTAAGAGTCGGGGACCTGGGTTTGAATGTTGGCTCTGATGCATGACGTGTGTGACATTGATTGTTTATTTGTTGTGTTTTGTTTGCTTTTGAGCATTGGTTTCCTTATTTATAAAATGGGGAGGCGGAGCAGAGAATTCCTTCCCTCTCCAAATGTATAATCTCAAAGGATGAAGTAGCTATTACCAGGCACTTGAGCATATTGCCACAACTTGGCCAAAAGGGTGGGGGGGGGGGGGGGGAGAGAGAGAAACAAAGACAGAGACCCAGAGAGACCCAGAGAGAAAGAGAGAACATATATATATATTTCTTGTCTTGCTATGGTGACTTAAAGCAGTGTCCCTCTTTTTTGCCAGAGGGGTTTTCTGCCAAACTAATTTGAACACTAGGAATGAGAGATGTGTCAGCAATACCAAGTTTTGGAAAGATTAGGGAGTGTCCCTGGCCCACATTGTGGGAGCTTAAGACATCACACCTTGAGTTGGAATACTGAATGTTCTTAAAGAAGACTAAGCGAGTGAAAACTAGCTATGCCAAACAAAATGCCAGTTTAACTACTTGGGTAAGTAAAGGGGAAAAAAAGGATATACTGACAAATGAATGCTGCCCATAGAGTGCCTTGGAACAGGAAAACTGATGGCCTTTTTAAGGACAATAGGACTTGACTGTTTCCTTTCTAACACCCTCCCTCTGCATTCTGTTTCCTGTTTAAAAGACTAAAAATTGCTATCAGAATGACATCCAGTTCTTGCACCATTGTTGAGGAACATGTGGTAGAAACTTTACATTTGAGTAGTAACTAATGTAGAGTTGGTGAGATAGTGAAACCTAATAGGAAATGCACCCAAGACAGCCGGATACTGTACTCTACTGGAGGTGGAGCTGCTATCACTGTTTAAGAAGCATTTATATATAGCTTAAAATATTTACACATACATACCAGACTCCTTTAGAAATGACATTGGTTTTTGTTTCTTTCTTTTCTTAATGTCTAATCCTCAGTGTGTTTGCTTATCAGAGCCTCTGCCTGTCTCTGTACCTTCTTAGACTGTTTCATTTGGAACTCTTACCTCCTCATTTAGGGGTAAAACAGCTCAGACAGAGCTTTCTTTTACTCCATGGGAGGCACTAAAAAAAAGTTATGAATTGTAATATGTTTCTGATAAATCATAAGAATTTAAGTTTGATTCAGAAATACAGTAGGTAAGTTGGCTTATAATACTTCTTATGAGCATCTTTTTTTTTTAAGTAAAGGAAAACTATACTGACGGTACTATTATTGGATGGATCAGTAAACCAGGTAGGCTATTCTTCGGAACCTGTGTATATCAGAACCCCTCCACTGTGCCTTATGCTAAAACACCAGGGATAAAAGTAAGATAGCATGCTACAGTACTAAGAGTATTAGTTTTGGAAAAAGAAGACGAGAGGTTCAGAGTGGTTCTGCCACTTACTACTTATGTGACCCTGGGTATGTTACTAATTTTTCTGAACCCCATTTGGATTTCCCCCTTGTACAATGTGAGGGTTGGTCCATAATTTAGGCTGGTCCTTAGATAATGTTGCCTACTACATAGTCGATGTTTAGTAAAGGTTTATCTATTAATTGATTGGTTGGTTGGTTGATGAGATGATGTTTAAGACTCTTTCTGGAACTTCAACATAGTCACTATAATAGGGTCTATTCAAATAGAAACTGGTATGCTTGGCTTTAGTCAATAATTTTAACCCATATTTCTTATTAATATTATGTTATAATTATATTACTAGTATGATAATATTATTAATCCACAATTATTAACTCAAAAACATGATCCTGAATTTAATATCTTTCAGTACTCCAAAGATCCATGATTTCATTAGTGTGGATACTTTTTCCACCGTAAGAAATCACAAACCTTCTTTCCCTTTTTAGATGATCTACTGTGACCAAAAAACACTAAACAAACCACTCAGTGATCAGTTTTCTGGTTTTGAACCTCTCTAGGCTGGTCCTCAGGTGATGGTTGCGTAATCTTCCACTGGAGTCCTCAAAATCTTGGAATGACATATCAGAACTTGTGAGATAGCCTTTGAGAATCCTGGGTCATCTCTGTGATACAATGAGAAATCAGAAGATGACTGTAGTTGGGGTTATTTAAACTACCTTTTGGAAAAGGTTATAGAGGGGGAAAGACAACTGGATATAGCACTGGGCCTGGAGTCAGGGAGACCTGAGTTCAAATCTACTTTTTAGCTGCGTGATCCTGGACAAGTCACTTAACCCTGTTTGCCTCAGTTTCTTCATCTATAAAATGAGCTGGAGAAGGAAATGATAACTGGGGTCAGAGAGAGTGTCTGAAACAACACAACAGCAATATCCAAAATAAAAGCTTATTCCATTATAATCAATATATAATAATATATATTATATAATATATAATCAGTAATTATAATATAACATATAATATTATAATCAATATATAATCAATATGTAAACATTACACCAAGGATTTCCACAAAGTTAAACTTTTATTTCCTTACTCCTTCCTGTTGTCTTTCAGTTTTTATGCCTCGAACCTCATGTTTTATATTGTTGCTATTTTCTAAGCTGTTTTCAACTTTTTCCATCCTTTTAATGTTTTCGTTGTACTCGACAGCTTCCAACTCAACTCATTTTTAATCTCGTCCTTGGAATTTGCAATATAGCAGAATCATAAAGCTAAATGAGACTTCGTAAACCATCTAGTTCAACTTCCTGATCTTTCAGATATAGAAACTGAGGCACAGGGAGGGTGACTGGTTAGTCTTTTGTCACACAGGTAAGTGTCAGAGTTTGAATTTGAAGCAAGTTCTTTGACTCCAGAGTGATTGTTCAATTGTTCTTTCTGCTGTATAAAGATAATTTTATTGAGTTTGGGGCAGTATCAGATATCAATTGCTCTGAGTCTCTCCTAGTAAAGCCTTTGGTAAGTCACTTAAAGTCTTGAATCCTCAATTTCCCCATATAAAAATGAGAATGATGGAAATATGGTCCCATCTAATTCTAAATCAATGCTGTCAAAGGAAAAGGAAATAACCTTCATCCAGATACCTGAAGATAGAGCAGATTTCCACAGCAGGAGAATGAATTTAGCTCTAGGTTTTCTTTTTTTTTCTTTTCTTTTTTTTTTTTTTTTGCTTTTTGGTGGGGAGAAGGCAGGGCAATTGGGGTTAAGTGACTTGCCCAAGGTCACACATCTACTCTGGTCTTCCTGACTCAGGGTCCAGGGCTCTATGCCCTTGTACCACCTACCTGCCCTCTTTCGAATTTAGCAATTTGTAAAGTTTTATTTATTTTTATATATATCTTCTAGTAGCATATATCAATTTTGTTCCTTCCCAAGCCACCCACAAATAACTTTCTGATTATTTTAGAGTATATACTTTATGCATATATGTATGTTTATATAGAGATATATTTAGAGTATGTATTATGTTAGAGTATATGCAATCAGGCAGTGATAGAAAATTCCATAGGATTGTGACTTTAGAATTGAAAATTCCATTGATCACAACTTTAAAGGTTAGGTAGTCCAAACCTCACATTTTCTTGAAGAGGACGCTGAAATTCAAATGACTGCACAAGAAGTTAGTGGTATAGTCTGAATTAGAACACAGCTCTTTGACTACAAATACAGAAACTTTACCATGATGTGTCTCATGAATATGCATCCTGTATGTATAGAAATTTTTATTCTTTGGTTGGGCAAGATCTGAATTGTACTTTTGTGCTCTCTATGGGGAAAAAATTGCTTAGCAAATGGAAAACAAACCAGTTTGGAGGGAGAATATTTGCTCTAAGGGTGAGAGGGAGGGTGGTGTAGTAAAAAAGCACACTGAATCAGATCTTGGCTCTGCTTCTCTGCTACTCCCTAGCCATGGACAAATCACTTTGTCTCTCTGAGCCTCGGTTTACCCATTTGAAAATAAGGGGATTAGACTGGCTGGTTCCTAAAATCACTTCCAGGTCTAGTGTCTTTGTGAGAGGTACAAGTCTTCTATAACCTACATCTACAAGTACTTTTATAAGCTGTCATTATGCTAATTGCAAGCCATTATCTATTCATTAAATCAGGAACTCTCAGGATTTCCCACTAAGGTTACAATTTGTTACAAAGAAAAGGTAGTACATATAATGGTAATAAAATGACATTTAAAAAAAAAACTTTTTACTAATTCATATTGTCCCTCCCTCACCAATGAGTAATCCAAATTGGTGCCTCTGATTAATCCAAATTAGTGATCCTCTGAATTTAGTCACAGACGTTTAACTTAACCTGAAGCTTAACTAAAATAGAAGGATGTCTGGTTCTGATATTTCACATCTGCTAATTCAACAAAATGTGAACAGTAAACATACAACATGTGGGAGGAACAAAAGAATTTTACTTAGTCGAAATTATCAGCACATTTGCTTCCAGAGAAACTCATTTACAAAGCCTCATACTAAAAACAGCTTTTTACTGTTGATGTATTTTTGTATCTTAAGGACAAAACAGTAAGATTCTCTCTAGACTCTCCCTCTGCTCCATTAATTCCAATGCAACACACTCCATTTATTAAAATGACTCAACACTGATTTAAAACATTAGTCCTCAATTTTTCTACGTAGTGATGACACAATGTTTCTGAATGAAATATTCCTATTACAGCTCTTCTAATCCCACAGATAGAGTGTTTGCTTTCCTATCCCCTCATTTGTATATTAATTTGCAAAAGCAGCAAGTTGGTTCCCTGATTTAAGTCGTTTGGTCAGAAGGTAAATTTCTAAACCTAAATAAATACCAATAGTTGCAACACCAACTTATATAAGGCTAAGGCATCAACTCTGTAGCTCTAGATTCTCAGAATGTATGTCCTTGAAATAATGTTAACCATATAAACTATGTTACAGTTGAGAGAGCTTTCTCTGATCTTGTAATAATGGTTATTGCTCTTCTTCAAAATACTTGTGAAATTATAGAATTAAGATGATTTGTAAAAAGTCCTATATAATTATATGTGTGTTTAACTTACATGGTAAATTCTTTGAGAAATTGTTTCATTCTTTGTACCTTATTTGTATTCCCAGTGCCCACCGTTGCACCCAGTACATAGTAGATATTTAATAAGGACTTGTTAGTATTGTTAATCAATAAAAACAAAGTACCTTCTAGGTGCCAGGCACTATGCTAAGGATACAAAAAAAAGAGACAAAAGACAGTCCCTGCCCGCAAGAAGCTCACAATCTAATGCTACATTACAAGCAGTCAAATTTAAGTTCAACCTAAGGAACAACTTCTTAAACATTAGAGTTAATATAAAAGTGTCAAAGGCTGATTAACACTTTTTCATAGCTTGAATGGTTAGAAGTACTACAGGTCTTCAGGCTGGATGACCATTTGTCAAAGAAATTGTAGATGGGATTTTTCATTCAACTGCAGGTTGAAAGAGAAATCTCTAGGTGTTCTTTCAAGTCTGAGCTTCTGTGGTTTTTCTCTAGAAGTATGTATATAAATATTTGGCACCTTTACTCCAGAGAAACTGATTTGCTAGCTGCAATAAATGGTTGAAATGAAATGAAAGAATACCATTAAGTATTCTCCAAAATGAGAACCAACCATGATCAATCAATAAGCATTATTAAACACTTACCATATGTCAGGCACTGTGCTAGGTGTTGGGGATATTGAGACAAAAATTGGGCAACCTCTACCCTCAGGAAACTTACATTCTACTAGGGGAAAGCAGCATGTTCAGAGATATCTGAGTAGGAATAGGGATGGAGACTGGACCTGTGATTTCATTGATACAGGGAACTCCTAGATGAGGAAATTCTCCCTATTAATTCACATTAGCACCCTTTTCAAACATAGGGTCTTAGAGAGTTGCCTAGAGCACTGGGAAGTTGTGACTTGCCCAGAGCCACGCTAGAGGCTATGTGTCTAAGAGCCAGACCTCAGAATAGTTCTTCCTGGTTTTTTCCTACTCACTTCAGCTTTCTACTCACTATACCACACTGTCATTCATTCATATGTGTGTATGTGTCTATACACACTCCCTCACAGACACATATATTCACATATCGACATGTACATATGTGTGTATACATGTATGTGTATGTATGTATGCATATACACACATTAGTTCGATCACATCTGACTCTCCATGACCCCATTTGGGGGTTTTCTTGACAAATATACTAGAGTGATTGACCATTTATTTTTCCAGCTCATTTTACAAATGAGAAACTGAAGCAAATTGGGTTAAGTGACTTGCCCAGGGTCACACAGCTAGAAAGTGTCTGAGGTCAAATTTGAATTCAGAAAGATTAAGTCCTCTGGCCTCCTCCTCTCTCCCTTCCTCTGCCCCTCTTTCTCTCTCTTTCTAAAGCCTTGAGTATGCTATTCTGGAGAAGATAAATCCCAGCAAATGTATTAAAGCAAATTTAGCCTGTCATTGCTTGAAAGGTTAGAGTTAAGAGTATATTTTCACAATTTAGAGCTATGGGATTCGTGGTGTAGCACTCCATCAGTTAGTATTACAACTGTCAATGGTTATTCCAGAAGTTTTATTTTGATTGTAACATTTTAAGTTCACGCAAAAATTTGGAAATTAATTTACCACTACTGAAACTCAATATTTTATTTTTTCCAAAAGAAACATATTTTATTTTAAAGATATGAAACAACAAACTGATTTTTACTTAAATTGCACTTTGGCTGATGACATTCAGTAACTTAATAGAAAATAAATACAATCACTAAACATTGTCAGGAGTTATTCCACGTTCTGTTATAGACAGATTTGATCTTGATTGGAATTTAGCTAAAAAATGATCATATGGCATGTCTGATTTTGTTTTTCTTTTAAGACTTTTGAATATTCAATATTGGATTTAAGGTAGTTAAGAGTTCATTTGCCGCCTACACAACCTCTGTATAAATATTATTAAATAAAAATTGAAGAAGGCAAGTTTGAAATTGGCAAACTCCTGGAATAATTTCATTAATAAGAACTTGTTTAAGATAACTTGATGAGGTATCTTTACAAAACTTCCTTCTGTTAAAAGAACTTCCACTTTTTAAATCCTAGACTGTTGGTTTTAAACTGATAGTTCATAACCATCTCTAAAAGTTTCTTTAAAACATTTCTTAGTTTTTTTGTTGTCATGGACCTTGTCTCAGAATGTTTTTGTTTTAAAAACCACCAGTCTAGGATATAAAACATAAAATAAATAAATGGGAATATAAAGAAAACTAATTATATTGAAATGTGGTTATCAAAATTTATTTAAAACAAAATTTAAAAAAAAGTTCTAGCATTCCAATTTTAAAAAAATATGTAGATAGCCTTCTCAGTGGCCCAAAAAAATGTCCTACACCAAGAAAAATT
>CM053587.1:165114861-165143128 GCA_028646515.1 Pseudochirops corinnae | reverse complement strand
AAGTCTCAGGATGGAAGGAGATATCTACATTCAGAGAAAGATCTAGAAAGACCAGAGTTTAAATGGTGGCTGAAGCAATCTACATGCTATCATTCTTTTTCATGTTTGGTTTTCTTTCTTTTTCCCCCATTGTTCACTCCATTGGTTACAACCCTTCCATACAACCAGACTATTATACAATGTGAAAGTATTTGCAGATCCTATACCTGACTGCATGCCACCATGGGGGGTGGGGGGAGAAGGGAGGGGAGAAAATTTGAAACTCAAGGGATTGTGGAATTGAAACTTGTAAACTAAAAGTAAATAAACAAGTCAATCAAAAATTTTTTTAAGAAGTGATGGAGAAAAACTAATAATGCAGATTAAATTTACAAGTGTATCACGTGCACATTGTTCTAGAATGAACTCATTGTTAAAATATACCAGCTCAGCCCTGGGTAAGGTGTAGTGTGCATGTGGACCTTACCTTAAGCATCCAGGAGTGTTCCTGGTTGTTGAAATGAAGTACTCCCCTAAGAAATATGGTACTAGAATAAAAACAGAGAGAGAGAGAAAACAAGAGTTCAGTACAGTTTAGTACCATAAGAACATGGGGGAAACAAAGTCATGTTATGGTGAACAGGGTGTTAGCAGTGACGAAAAAGGTAACAGGAAAAGTACATCACAATACCTGGATTCAGTCGCTAATACAATAACCCAGTGGTTAATTAATATTCACAACTGGATGGAACTGCTGGCCTTTAGGAGTTAATACATTCTTAGGTAGTTGTCAAATGCAATCTAGTATTCTTTTACCTCCAATGGATTTAATTTGTATTTATCTTCTCTCTTAATGACACCTCTGTTAGGCTACTAGCTGTGTTTCTCTGGAGATTATTAAAAAAAAAAAAAAAAGAAGAAGAACAGTATTTTCAAAATTGTCCCAAACACCTAATCTAAAACTAGAATGTCGACTACCAAAAAAATCTCATTCTGTTTTTCAGTGACAATAAGAATGCTGACACCCAGTGTCTTGGTCAAATTTCAATTTCACAATATCAAACAGAACAGCATTTTTCCAGGTCAAACTATACTACAGAATGATAAACTATATATATTTTTTCAATTAACTAACTAATCAATAAGCATTTATTAAACACTGTGCTGGTATTAAGGGCACAAAAACTAAAGTGAAGCAATCTATTCCCTTTAAGGAACTTATAATATATAAAGCATGGAGATGTAATATATACATATATAGGAATACAAAAAATAAACTGCCAAATAAATACAAGATAAATTTTGGGGGTAAAGGTGTCTGAGAGACACAGAAAGGCCTTAAAGGGAACTAGGGTTTCAGCGAAGAGAGAAGGAGGGCATTTCAGATATGAGATACAGCCAGGACAAAGCCTGTGGATAAGCAGAAGGCCAGTATGGCCAGATAGCAGCGTGTGCGAAAGGAAGCAGTGTTTCCCAATTGGAAAAAAGCTAAGTTGGAGCTGGGTTGTGAAGACCTTAAAAGGCCAAACAGAGAAGTTTATATTTGTTTACTGAAGTAATTGATATAATGTATAAAATTCTGAAAAAGGAATCAGGAAAGTCCAAATTTACCTACCCCGAACTCCTTAATATTTAGCTGCGTGATCTGAAGGCCACTTAACCTCTCTAGGCCTCAGCTGCCTCATATGCAAAATAGGAGTAATAATAAAGTTATCTCACAGAGGATTGTTCCATAGGTAAAATGAGCTAATTTGTCAAGCCCTTTGCAAGCGCAGAAGCACTATGTAAATGTATTTGTTGTTATTAATAATAAAAAGCCACTGGAGTTGATTTAGTAGGAGAATGACCAGGTCAGACCTGTGCTTTAGGAAAACCACTTTGGCAGCTGAGTGCAGGATAGATAGCCTGGAGCAGAGAGATTGAGGTATCAAGATCAGGAAACCATTCCTCCCTCCAATGTTTCAGAGCATCTCCAGCATCCTCAAAGAAAGAAAGAGTAAACTGTGGGAGGAATGGGATGTAGAGAAATGTATCACAGGACATGGAGCTAGAAGGGCCCCTAGTGGCCATCTAGTTCAAACCCCCCATTTTTACAGATGAGGAAAATGAGGTCCACAGAGAGTTAAATTATTTGCCTATAAAGGTGGTAAACAGCAGAGGCAGAATTTGAACCACCGTCCTGATACTTTTTTTCCCACTATTTCATAAAGTTTCATGGAAAAAGAATTCATTTAAGTTTGTAGATTTTACTACCTAAGGTTAACTACTTAAGAGTTTTGCTGATCAGTCATCACCTCTTCCTTCCAAACATCCTGATGTTTATATGTAATTGAGGAATATTTAACAAAATTGAAAATACAATAAAACGTATATAATATTACATTTTAAAACTAAGTCAATAAGCAGTCTGCAGGAATCCTCATGTCCAGATGAAAGATTCCTGCTTCTATCTGAGTTTGACCCCACTGATACATAGGGCATGTGGTCTCCATTCAGGTCATCCTCTCTACCAGAAAATTAGACTCTACTTCTGGAATCACCCTGGGCCTTAATATGCCATTTTGGGGCTTGTGCTCCCCAGTAATCTCTATGACATATTACTGTGCTCATAACTACCTTTCAATGCCCCTTTACTTGTGTTGCTGTCCTTGAGGTCAGAGACTGTTTTGCCTATCTGTATCTCTAGAGTTTATCACATCATCTGAAACAAAGCATTATTAAATGTTCTGTGTCCATCTGTGCATCTATCTATTGATAGTGCATGGAACATGAATGATGACCCAGCAAAAGAGAATGAGAAGGAGTCACATGGGTAGAAGGAGAAACGAGAAAATAATGTCACAAAAATCCAAAGGTGAATCCAGGAGGGTGGGACAGTCAATTATGTCAAATACTTATGAGACATTAATAAGGATACAGATTAAGCCCTATTATATTTTGCAACTAAATGATAACTGGTGACTATGGAGAGAGTAGTTTCAATTGTGATAAGGTTGAAAGCCAGACTGCAAAGGGTTAAGAAGAGCATTAAAAAAAAGAAGTGGAGGTCCTGAGTGTAGAGGGCTTTTTCAAGGAATTTGACTGAGGAAGGGAAGAGAGATATAGGATGATTGATAGATATGTAACTATAGACTTGGTCCCAGACTTTGCTTATCCCTTGTTGCTGACCAATGGGCAGTGCGACTAGAGAGAAAGTCTCTGGAAGAGGGGCAGCTGACCAGAACAAAAGGCCTAATACTCACATGTCTATATTTGTCTTCAAGTTTTACTTTTAAAAATTTATCTGTCCAGGAGGGGGAAGGGGAAGAAGAGGGAAGAAATTTAAAACTTATGGAAGTAAATGTTGAAAACTAAAAATAAATTAACCTAAAAACAAAGGTAACCACTTCTGACAGGGAAAAAAAATAAAAACTAAAAACTGGCCCCATACTGATCAATCAGTTAGTTTTCCATGTTCCTTTGATTGTTTACAGACACTTGATGGTAGTGGGATACTTCTTTTTCTGAATTCAGGAAATTGCACCCATATGCTCTCCCCTTCCAACTTAAAAAGTCGCTAATCTTTCATCCAATTAGAAATCATATTATCTAGTGTTATATTGTTTCTTTTTTATCAATTGACCTTATTTGATGTTTTTTAATGTTTAAAAATCTGCCTCCCTCTGCCAGGATCCAGGCCTAAGCTAAGGAGGGTTGGTCACGCTTTGTTAGGAAACTGCCATGCATTGCTTAATATAAATTGATATGCTTGGGGAAAAAAATTCTCTTTCCTTTCAACAGGAAAAGTCACAGTGTGACTTGCCTTCAAATCTCCCTACAGACAAACCTGAAAAGATTGTAGAGTACTGTTAAAATGTAAAAATATTTTATTTATTTTTTTCTATGTATTGTGTAGGGAGGTACTAAAGATAATGGTGGAGGGGAGTAAAGAAGGGATCTTCAATTATGTCATGTTTCTTTGAAGGAACTCAAAGTACATTTCCTTTAAAAAAATAACAGGGCAGAGGGAAGTTATACGGTTTGCTTCAAGTCATATAGAGAATCATCAGTAACACTCAGCTGAAACTAAGTATGCTAATTACAACTCAATATATCCTCCAGGCTACTTTCTTTCATATCAGGGTAGCATTCACAGAATTTCAGACTTGAAAGGCACATCAGATATCATCTATTCTAAGTATTTCTGAACCTTTTTGATACCAGGGACAGCTTTTGGCAGTCTGGTAAAAACTATTAAGACCCCTTTCTCAGAATGATGTTTTTAAATGCATAAAGGAAAACATATAGGAATAAAAAGGAAACTAATTATATTGAAATGAAGTTATTAAATTTAAAAAATACTAGTTAAGATCTGATTCAGACTAATTTGCATCTGAAAATTCAATTAAATTGAAGATATGTTTTTAAAGCCCTTATTATGTGCCAGACATGACACTAGAGATACAAAAACAAAATCACCCCCGTCCTCAAGCAACTAATATTCTGTTGGTGGGGAGAAAGTATGTAGGGAAAAGATACGTACAGAAAAAAGTGAATACAAATTATAATACAAAGTAATTCCCAGGATTTGGAGGGAAGCTACAGATAAGGAGATTTTTATGCTCTTCACAGTACCAAAGGTAATATAGAAGGTAAACAGAATGGTAGATGGTTGGCTGGTCTCTGGTCCTGTCTCATGGTAAAAGTAGTAGAGTCCTGGGGCCTATTTGTTTATAGATAGAGAGGTGAGGTCTATTTGAGCTACACCCCCTCCACTATTAATATTGGGTTTGGTAGGCTCTGCCCCAAGGCTCACTTCTGATTTTGTGTCTATTTTCTCAGTCAGGAGGGGCCGATCTACTCAGTTTTGCAGTAAACCTCATGCAGAGCTCACCTGACTGGATTATTCAGGTTAGTTTTCCTTATGTTTAAAAATAACCTTTATTCTATCTGTAATTTCTCACATTTTGTTCTGCTTATGATCTTGAAATTTTCTTAAAAGTTTTATTTGTTGCTTTTTGATTTTACACAATCATTTCCACGTAAGCCCAAGTCCTCCCTCTCTCCTTACTAAACACATAAAAAGAAAAACATATGTACAGTGCTTTTTGTATGTTGACATTTTGGTTTCTTTAAGAGACAAATAGGAATTGTGTAAGGAACACCAATAAAATAAGGATGAGAGGGGTGTAAAGGTAATGGGAATTTGAAGATCTTCCCTGCCCTTTAATAAGCCTAAGGGAATTTGGAGATCTTCCCTGCCCCCTAATAGGCTGAATGTAATCATATGGAATCTGTGGTGAGAGGAGCTTGTTGAAGGGTGGAGCAGAACCCACAAGAAGCTAGGAGCCAGAGCAGTTAGAGCTAGAGGAAGGAGAGAATGCATTCAGGGAGACAGCTAGGCTTGTGAGTGTTTGTGGGAAGGCTAACAGATGGTTTGTTATGGTGTATTAACTTCTTTGGTGTTATGATGGATTCAGCTTTCCGGTTTTGGGATTTGGTTTTCTGGTGTCTGAATAAAATGTTTTGCTTCTGTCTTCTATATGGAGAGTCTGTTATATTTTGCAATTGAGAACTATGCTGGCATATTTACAGTTGCTGTTGGCTATGGGGGAAAAACAGCCTTCAAGAAAAAATTATGGAGAGAGACTCAGACTTCTCTGAGGGCCAAAACAACACCTCATATACTGAGAGGACCTTTCTGAAGGCAGAGCACTGAGTTACAGATGGTTATAGTGCACTACAGTCCATTAGCTTGATTAAATATCACTGTTTCCAGAATTTTAAAGACTACAGGAGATAAACTATTGCTAATAATAATAGCTAGCATTTACATAACTTTTAAGGTTTACAAAGTGCTGCATATATGCTACCTCATTTTATCCTGACACCAACAAATAAGAAACCTGAGTATGAGACAAGTTAAGTGATTTGCCTAGGGTCACAATGTTATTAAGTGTCTGAGGTGGAATTTGAACACAGGATTTCCTGATCCCAAGTCTAGTACTCAAATAAAATAAATGTTTGGGGACTACAGAAAGATCATATAAGGCAGTGGTTCTCAACCTCCCTAATGCCTGATCCTTTAATACTCTTATGTGGGTGTATCTGCATGTGGGCAGACCCGCCTGGAGACAGATAGAGTAGTGGTGTCTCGGTTCCTAAGACCATTGGAAATATGTGTTTTCCAATGGTCATAGGCGACCCCTGTGACCCCTGTGAAAGGTCATTTGATGCCCAGAGGAGTCACGACCCACAGGTTGAGAACCATTGATATAAGGACAGTTAGAGTCATGCCTGACAGAAAGGTAGAATTGGGTCACATGGATGCGGAAGCCTGATGTGTGGCATCAGAAGTCAGGAAGTGATAAGCAAGAAAGAGACAACTAGGTAAACAAAGAAGAAGCAAAGGAATCTTAGTGTAAAAGGCATGAAAGATACAAAAGGCAATGTGAGTAGCTGCTTCCAGTAGGCTACAGAAACTCATCAAAGATGAGGTTTTCCTGGAAGCAATGCTAATTGCTTTGCTGAGACCTGAGTAGCTACAGAAAGGTAGGATGGCCTTCTAGAGTCATTCTGCAATCTGAGAGAATCAAAATTTCTCAGGGCTTTCCTTGTATCACCTTTTAACAGTTTGAGAGGAAAAGCAGAGAAAGATAGGCTTTATATATACGGAGTATGACTTTTCTAAGAGCTGAATGGATTGGCAACATTGTTATCTAAAGAAAGGCTGCATGAGTCTATTGCTAGTTATAGCTTGAGGAGAAGCTCCTAGAAGACCCACAGTACATCTGAGGAGCTTGTGAGTTTTCTAGCTTATGGGAACTGTCATTAAGAGAATTAACACTTTCTCAGCCCCCTGCCAAGAATGGCTTTGTGTTAAAATAGCTTGTCACTATTTACCCAAGTTGAAAGTAGTAGAGAATTGGCTTTGTTCCACAAAAGAATGGTGAAGAAGAAGGGGAATAGATATCAGAGAAGCAGTTTTGTCCAGCAGATGGTGTGTGGTACACACTATTCTCAAAAGAGACCTCATACACTAAGGCATGCCATTCAGAGTTGTGAGCTGCCCTGGACACATTTCTGCTAGGGTTCTCTGTGTGCCTTCTCTCCTTATGTATGTATATACAGTGGTAGAAGAGCATGACCTGGGTTTTGGACTGTTAAGACTATATTTATTCATGTTTTTATTGTCTATTGAATAAATAATATGATTGTTCTTAGTCTTCCATTATTGTTTAGTGTTCCATGTTTAAGAGTCAATGGTGTCATAGATTGATTCCTGCAATCAATGTAGTCATTGATGGATTTCTATAAATGAGAAACATACCAATGGGGGCTCAGGAGTTGCAACAGTGAGTAATAGGAGCTGCTAGCGTGAAAGCAGGTTGGAGAGAGTGATTCATTCCAGAGAAAGAAATGAGATATATGTACCAGAAGCCATACCAGTGGGCTACACTGCTTATATAGGTGGGATGGTACCACATCCAGACTGTATATTTAAACAAAGTCAACCAATTTATCAACCATGTCTAACAATCTATATTGTATTTCATAATTACAGTCCCTACCTCTACTGAAAGGAAAAAAAAAAGTATTTTCTTCTTAGGTCTTAAGGATGAATACTGTTTCTTTCAATTCATTGAATTCAATTGCTTTTTAGTGTTAAGTTACATTATTGTATATATTGTCCTCTTGGATGTACTTCCTTCAGTCTGCACCATTTCATTCAAGTCTTTGCATGTCTTTCTGAAGGACTCATATTCATTCACCTTAATTTTACAGACAACTCTCAATTAGTCATGTTTTACAGTGAGAGAGAAACAACTACAACCATGAGTCACATTTGTATAGCACTTTCATGTTTGCAAAGCACATTCTTCACAACAACTCTATGACGTAGGTATTGCAAAGGGAAATTTTATTGATAAGGAGATTCAGAAAGGTAAACTAACTTGCTTCTCTTAGCTTCTTAGCTAAAAATTAATTGATGTGGGATTCAGACTCAGTTCTCTTGACTCCAAGACTAGAACTCTAGCCACTGATATCACACATAAGAAAAATAAAAAATATTCTAAGATTAGTAAAACAAAACAAACAAAACGAACTCTCCCTCATTAATGTCAATCATCACCCCAAATCCTTTTTATTTAAAGCAAGAATTGTCACCAATTTGAAAAAAATGGATTTAAATATTTTAGATGGAAATAACACTGCAATTTGGAGTCAGGAGTCAGTTCACAATGTAGCCCCTTCACTTACTAGTTGTGTTATAAGATACCATAGACCTTGGTTAAGTCACCTATCCACTTTAAGCCTCAGTTTTCCCATCTATTAACAGAGAAGTTTGAATTAGGTGATATAAAGTCCCTTGAACTCTAAATTCAATAATTCTTACCTCTAGTTTCTAGCAGAGGTTCAAATACGGAGAGAATTGCTCAAAAGGTAGGAAAAAGGATGGTGGCAACACTGGTTAGTCTATAAATTGGATAATCAGCCCTTAGAAAATTGAGAGTTGTCAACATACAATTTGCCTTTTCCTTCTCTCTGAAAATATCCCACAGCTCTACTTTTCCAGCAGCTGGAAGGAGGGCCTCACGTGCCAGACTCTTGCTTCTATATCGAAATTAGGCGATGGAAGTTATCACCAGATCTCAGTGTAAGAAAAAATCCAGAGTTCCTAGGAAATGCTTGTTCAACAGTGGAAGTTACTTTCTTCTCTCCAGTTTCTGAATCTCAGAGCTCTCCACTGGGACTGCAATCCTCGTTGCTTTGAAAAATATATTAATTTGCTTGGAGGATAGAAATCCCTGGGGTCAACTGATGTAATCCTTGCAGGAAAATGCAACATAAATCACACTGATCTTTGGATGCACAAGGCAAACGTCTATTGCCCTGAGGACCCTGCAGTCCTTTTGTAATTGAACCAGTATAAAAAATAACAATACCACATGCCTTTTAAAATAGGTATAATGATATTCCTTTCATTAGAGGTCTGCTATAAAAAAGTCCCTCTAAAGAAAGAGTTCAATAATAAATGATAAAATTGAATGATATTACATCTTAAAGTGTTTAATAACCATTATTGTTAATTATGCTCTTTTAATGAAAATCTTTGCTTTGCCATAGATGGGGCATATTCTCATTACAGAAAATCTTGCTTTTATTCAGTCATTAAAACTCTCCCCACCCCCAACAAATGGTGATTATGGAACTGTTGGGGAAGGGACAGCATGATATTAATGGATTAGAAGGAAGGAAACCAAGTTTCTAATCATTATTGAGCTGTGTGACCTTGGGTAGTCATATTGCCCTGAATTTAATTTCTTTCATTGCTAGCTGAGAGGTAAATGAGAGGATCAGACTAGATGATAGTTGAGGTCATTTTATTCTGAAAATCTATAAACCTATTTCTATGATTACCCACATGCTCCTCATAGCAGCCAGACCAATTCCAGAATTCCTGCAATCTAATGCCATTTCATAAAGGGAAAGTGACAGCGGGGATGCTTATATTCATTCTGAAGAATTCTCTACCTTCTATTTCATCACCAGCCCAGAGATGCAGACAGACAGAGAGGAAGTTGTGGTGTAGTAGAAAGAGCACTGGACCTGAAATCAGGAGATCTGGATTTGATGATGGGTTCTGACACATTCTAGAATCATCGATTTGAGGCTAACAGAACCTTAAAGATTCTCTGATCTAGTTTCCTCATTTTAAAGATAAGGAAACTAAGCCTCAATGGAAGTAAAATGGCTTTGCCTAAGGTTAAATAGGTAATAACAAACAGCAGGTTCAGATGATCACCTCAAGTTTTCCAACTCAAAATCTAATATGAGACGCTGGGCGAGCCCTTAAACTCTCAGGACCTCAGTTTCTTTCTCTGTAAGTGAACAAAATTAGTGCTTATTCTACAAGCCTTTATTCATATGATCCCAGACATATAACTGGAAGAGATCTCAAAGGTCAACTTAGTCCTACCTCCTCATTTTAAAATCAGGTAATTGAAAGCAAGAAAAGTGACTTGGTCAAGGTCCCGTCGTGGTAGGGAGCAGAGATAGTATTCACACCCAGGTTTTTCCCAACTGTCTCTTCTTGGAATTGTACTGGAGAAAATGTTGGGTAAATCTTAAAATGCCCATGAATCATTACTATTTCAAGGAAGTTAAATTCAATTTGACAAACACCTGCTAAGTATCAATCAACGTTCAGGGCATGAAGGATTCAAGAACTAAAACAGTTCCTGCCCTAAAAGGAGACTGCCATCTAAAAGACAATAGTTGGGGTGGCTAGGTGGTGCAGTGAATAGAGCACTGGCCCTGGAGTCAGGAGGACCTGAGTTCAAATCCGGCCTCAGACACTTAACACACAAAAAAAAAACTAGCTGTGTGATCTTGGGCAAGTCACTTAACCCTAATTGCCCTACCTTCCCCCCTCCAGAAATAATAAAAGCAAAAAAAAAAAAAAAGACAACAGTTAACTAAGTATCAAAATAATTAAGCTGCAAAGGAGAATGAAATCTGGGCAGAGGAGGAGCCTAGACATTACTCTTCCTTGCTCACTTTCCCAAACTGGTCTGGTTGTTCCCTGTACATGCCACTCCACCTCCTGCCTCTCTGTGTCTTGCACAAATTATTTCTCAGGCATGGAGTTCATTCCCTGTCTCTTAAAATCCTCTGGCTGTTTCCAAAGCATCATTACTGTTACCTACCACAGGAGGCTTTCCACTGTCTCCTTAAGAGTTAGTTTTCTCTCTCTCAACTCTGGAAACGACTTTCTATTTATTTTTTTTATATATTAATCATTTATCTATAAATTTTTATGATTTAACATGTAATTTCATCAGTAAGGTACCCCCTCTATTGATATACATTAAGAGTCTTAAGAGTGTTATCTGGAAGCAATGAAAAGAGGAAGTGGCCTTTGTAGAGTCACATAGTCATGATATGTCAGAGGTGGGTCTCTTGACTCTGAGGTCAGTTCTCTATACCGCATTGCCTTTTATCTTGTACATACTTATCTATCCTGCTTTAGTTCCACATCACCAACTACAATTGGCTTCTGCCTATAGGTATCACAAATTCACTTCTAAAACAGAAGCTATTATTTTTTTCCTCCCAGACTCACACATCTCATGAACTTCCTTATTTTTGTCAAAGGCACCACGAGCCATTCCTCCAGTCATTGAGGTTTCTGACCTCTAAGTCAGTGGTGTCAAGCTCAAATAGAATCAGATTGTTGTTGGCCTAGTCTCATATTGACTTAGAAAATCACAAATTAGCATTATCTAAGTTGTATTGCACTTTTATTGTGTTAAACATTTCCCAATTAGATTTTTCTCTGGAGTTTTGCTGGGCCTCAGGACGAGGGAGTTTGATACCTCTACTATAATGAACTCTCAACTCTTTTCTTCATTCCTGTGCCTAATCAGCTGATCAATTTTTGTCAATTCTACATCCATAACATGCCTTGCATTTGTTCTCTTTTCTTCACTCAAACAGCCACAACCCTCGTTAAGGCTCTTATCAACTCCCTCCTGGAATATGGTGATATCCTTTGTAACCTCTTTGAAATACATCCCTCATACGGATGTCAAACCATGCCAATCTCAAGTTCAGGGAACTTCAAAAGCCCTGTTGTAGGAGATAATACAAGGCTGGGTTATTATTATTGTTTTTTAACCTTAAAACTTTTTCACAATATGACTGCTACCTTTATTTAGTAACTGACTAATTTCACATTATTCCCCCTCATGTACTTGCTGTTCCTGTACATGATACTGTAGACCAGCGGTTCTCAACCTGTGGGTCATGACCCCTTTGGGGGGTCAAACAACCCTTTCACAGGAGTCATGGGTGTCACCTAAGAGGGTCCGCCCACATGCAGATATGCCCACATAGGAATATTAAAGGGTTGTGGCATTAGAAAGGTTGAGAACCACTGCTGTAGACAGTCCCTATCCAGCTGCTTTCATGAAGACCTGGTTATGTTGAATGAGTGGGTATCTTTACACCTGAATGCACTTCTTACCTAAAATTCCCCAAATATCCAAGCTTTTTGACCAGAGAAAGAAGTTCTTTCTCCTGAGAAACCACGTGGCAAGACAGAGAAAGGAATTATAAGGCACAGTGGTCCCCTTTACCTCTTCCATCAAGCTAGCGAAAAACTGGGGAACTCTGTGCTACCTTGGTATAATGGCAAGGGAATTTGAAGATCTTCCCTACCTCTTAATAGGCCTAAGGGAAATTCCCTGCCCATTAATAGGCTGAATGTAATCACATGGAGCCTGTGGTGGGAAGAGTTTGTTAAATGGGTGAAGCAGAGCCCAGAGGAAGCTGGAATTCAGAGCAGTTAGAGGGAGGGAGGAGAGGACATAGGCAAGGAGACAGCTAGGCCTGTGTTTGTGGGAAGGCTAAAGGATGGAGTGGCTCCCTGCTGTGTTACGGTATATTAATTCCTTTGTTGTTATGATGGATTAGGTTTTTTTGGTGTTGGGATTTGGCTTTCTGGTTTGGGGATTCTGCTTTCTGGTGTCTGAATAAATGTTTTGTTTCTGTCTTCTATATGGATAGTCTGTTATATTTTGTGATTCAGAACTATGCTGGCATATTCCTAGTTGCTGTCGGTACTGTGAATATTATGTTGGCACTACCCTTGCTGACAGAAAGTGGAACAAGCCACACAGAAATGAGGTTGTGTGGTGTGGCAGAGTGAGAAGTAAGTGGAGAGGAAAGCAGACTATAGTTGATGAGACTATCAAAATGGAATCTGTAGCATTTATAACCCTCCGTGTGTCCCCTTTGCCAGCCCACTTCACTTACCATTTCCTCTGTGCCAACTAGGATAGGGATAGAGAAGAGGTTTCCCCAATCCTATCACACATCCTAGAAGCTGCAATATCCTGCAAATACTTATTTGTATTTCTATGTCACTTCAAGCTACAACTGAAGAATCTGACTATTTACATAGATAATCTGTATAAGCCCATAAGTGTGCTGTGTGGGAATGAATGAGAGTAAGTTAACTCAAAAAAGGAAAGGAGATTTTCCTCAGCTCAGCTGGGGAAAAGGCATAAGAGAAATAATTAAAGAACTTCTACAATCTTATACATCTTTAAGATATTGATACCTAATAAACAGCTTGGAACCCAAGAGGGATTTAATAAGGAAATGATCCAGTAGCAGTGAGATGAAAGTTGGTGTCTTTGTTCAGTTGATTACATCCCACCTCATTACATGTTGAGGGCCTCCTGGCTATGTCATACCTGTGGGGCGCCCTTGTCAGAATTCACCTGGACTATGTTTAAGGCTTAAGGAGGACACTGATTAGCTGCTGGAGTGTCCAAATGCAGGCATCCAAGACACGAAGGCTTTATGACATAGGAGACTTAATAGAAGAAACTGGTCATTTTTAGCCTAACAAAGACTCAGGAGGACATAAAAGCCATATTCAAGTGCTTGAAGAGTTGTCTTTGGGACTGTGTACTGGATTTGCTGTAGTTGGCCTTAGGAGAGTAGAAACAGTAGCAAATAATGATAATAAAACTAATAGGCAGAATTATATAGCACCTACCACTGTGTGTCAGGCATTATGCTGAGTGCTTTACAAACGGTATCGCATCTGATCTTCACAACAATCCTCAGAGGTACACACTACACTATAAACGTCAGGAAAAACTTCCTAACGTAGAGCTGGCCCAAAGTGGAATAGGCTGCCTGGAGGGGTGGGAGGTTGTACTTCTTAGTCAAGCAGAGGATGGATGACTCTTTGTAGATATGCTCTAGGAGGCATCCCCTCATGCACTGGTTAGACGTCACGCAGAGCTACCAAAGTCCCTTCTAATTTGCTAATTCTGTGATCTACCAGTTCCATACTTTTGCAGAGGCTATATTGTCTGCCTGGATTGCTCTTCCTTCTCATTTCCTGTTCGATTGTTTCAGTCATGCCTGACTCTTCATGACCCCTTTTAGGGTTTTCTTGATAAAGATATTAGAGTGGTCTACCATTTCCTCCTCCAGCTCATTTTGCAGATGAGGAAACTGAGGCAAATAGGGTTAAGTGATTTGCCCATGGTCACATAGCTAGTCAGTATTGAGGCCAGATTTGAATTCAGGCATTTAAAAAATATATTTATTTTTGGGGGGGAGGGAAGGCAATCAGGGTTAAGCAACTTGCCCAGGGTAACACAGCTAATAAATGTGTGAGGCCATGTTTGAACTCAGGTCCACCTCACTCCAGGGCCAATGCTTTATCCACTGTACCAACTACCTGGCCCTGAACTCAGGTCTTCTTGACTCCAACCTCATCATTTAATCCACTCTATCACCTAGACTCCCTTTTAGTATTCCTAGCTTCTACAAGGCTCACCTTAAGTGAAACCTCCTTCATAGGACCCTTCATGATCACCCTTAGTGCCTAATGCCTTAAATGTCTTTGTACTCTCTGAGTAAAATACCCTATTATAGCAATCAGCTAATTTTAAGCCTAGGGGAAATATAATGAGGTCTCAGATACACATGGTTCCTTTCTCTGCTGCTTTAGGGAATTTATATTAGTGAAAAGGTAGGAGTACAACCAACAACAGCCAGGTTCACATTTTAGGAAAATTCTCGACATTTTGGCAAAGGTTTGGCTTTTTATCTTACACAGTGAAATTCATCTCTAAACTAACCCCTGACATCTTTTGAGGCAAAATTTAGGTTAGGTTATCAGAAACATTTGAGTAAAGAAGCAGGAGAGTATATTACAGTGTCTGTTAAAAGGCACCAGGAGGACAATTTAGGAAAAGAGCAGACATGTCCTTGGACCTTCCATAAGTCCTCGAGGAGGTAGGTACAACTGGTGACATCAGCCTGAGTTTTCTGCTTTGAGATGCCTATATAGCTCCAGCTTTCCCTTCTCTGACATAATAGCTACTTCCTTCTGCTTTTGTCAGTTGCTTCTGTGCTGCCAATTCTTTCTGGCTCAGCTCTTAATATTACTACCCATTCCTCTCTGTTGCCAGACCCTCAAATCTTCCCTGCCTTAGACCTTGCTAATAGTTTTATACAAGTTCCTGAGGGTATGACCAAGTCCCTCATCCAACTGGAAGAGATTTCCTGTTGTACCTACTTGAAATGTCTTTGACTCAAGAAGTAGTCCAGAATTATTTCACACCTAGTTCTAATTGATTAAATCAAACTGTAAAAGACTTAGCTACTCTGATCAAGACAATGATCTAAGATAATTCCAAAGACCCTTGATGGAAAATGCTACCTATCTCCAGAGAGAGAATTGACGAATTCTTAGCGCAGACTGAAGCATAATTTTTTACTTTATTTTTCTTGGTGTCGTAGATATGTTTTCTTTTGCAACATGGCTAATATGGAAATGTTTTATATGACTTCACATACATTGATGTCAGTTTCATATTGCTTGCCTTCTCAATGGGTAGCGAAAGGACAGGGGGGAGGGAAAGAATTTAGAACACAGAATTTTAAAAAGTGAATGTGATGTGGTAATTAATGGACCCCTACCTAGACAATTGTGTATACATTTTATTTGGATTTACTGGTATCCTATTGTTTCTTCATAAAAATCCCTTAAGGGCAAGTACTGTTTCATTCTTGTCTTCAGATCCCCATGGTACCTGGTAAATAGTAAACAATCAATAAATGATTGTTGAATGGACGAATAAGCAATGTTAGGGAAGCCAGAGACATACAGGGAAAGGTCATCTGGGATGTCAAATTCTGTGGATGCCTTAAGATAGCCTCTAGGGACACAGGAGTCCTCAGAATTCCTTTCTCTCCCCTGCATTTGTTAATTCTGAGCACAGTCATTACTCCCTCCTCCAAACCCCACAGTCACCTTTTCAACACTCATTCTGATCAAGATATACTGTGAAGTAGCTACTGTATTCAGACTGTGATCACTCCTTGTTACTAAGACACTTCTCCAAATCAGAGAGTATACCGTCATTATCCTTTGAGATAACACACACCTAACTGGAAACACAAACACTCAAGAAACACTACCCCCCTTCCAAAATCTAGACTTTCTGAAATTCCCACCCTTGCATTTTTCTCCTGCACTTTGAAAACCTTGTTCAAAAGCATCATATAGGAACGGTTTTGGAATTAGAAGAGCTGAATTTAAGTCCTGGATAGTAATGCGATCTTAGACAAGTCACTTTCCCTTTGAGCCTCAGTTTGAGTAGCTATAAGATGAGAAGACTGGACTACAAAATGAACTTCTGAGGTTCTTACCAGGTCCTAGGATCCTATGGAATGTTGCCTCTGGTTTCCCTTCCTGTGCTCTTGACTGTCTTCCTTTCTAAAATGCTACTGAATTTCAAATAGTTACAGAATAGAGAACAAAAGAAATACCTCTAAAATCAAAAGGGAATTTTAAGTAATGGTTTATCATAGCCTTAACTTTCAAGTCTGATATCCTACTCTTAAAATCCATACTTATAGTTCATGGGACTTCTACATTTTCTGCATCTTATTTGAATAAACTAGGACAGAGTTCCTCCTTGATAGTTACTTGGAGACTGGCAAGTGTCAGCACACACTTTTCAACCTAGCCCACAGGTTAATGAATAAAGAAACAGCCAAATTTCCAGTGTACCCGGAGAAGTTTACTTTGTTCTTTCAGAATAGATTATTTTTTACTTTCACTTCTGGATTTTCAGAGACTATTCACCAATAATTAACTTGTTGCCACCTCTAAGGTTTTGCTTTAGTGTGGTTTTTTTTTACAACTGTTATTTTTTTTATACAAACAAAAAAAGAAGTGTCTTTCACCTTAAAATTAAAACCTAGACCTCGAAGTCTGAGACCTGAGAGAACAAAATGTGGGGTAAAACGTGTTTAACCGTGTGAATTTGGGCAAGGTGTTTACCCTCTCTGATCCTCAGTGTTCTCATTTGTAAATTGAGGGTTTGGGACTATCTATCTGAACAAATTTTCTTAAGTTATGCTCCTACCGATTTTTGTCCCTCCCTGGAATGAATCCAGAAGTAAATGACCTTTCTCCAGCTGAGACAGCAGCCAAGGAAGCGCGTTCTTTTGAGAGGGGGGAGAACTCAGAATCTTTTTTTTTTCCAGTTTTCCCATTCTCTCTAGCTTTAAGATTATTTCTTTGGCAGACCTGCCTCACAGGTACATCCCATTAAAACTGGCTCTAAATTACTTTGACTTGCATAGAACAAGATGTCATTAAAAGTATATATAAGTGGTTTTTAATAATAGAACATCTTTTTCCCCTCTGTTTATTTATGGCAGGTATAACTTTGGATGAACACAGGGTTAAAGCTTTCTTCTCACAAAGGGGGCAGTTAGTGCTTCTACAGCTGCTCCCTGCTCTTTCCAGGAAGAAAACACAGCTGGGACATGAACCCAGGTTTTCCTCTTGGGAGTTCACTAAACAAGCTATCTTTGGTACTAATGAGTCTGCTGTAACCTGTATTTTACACTCTCTGGTTATCTTATAATATTGATTCACTTTAATATTGCACTATATTCTTCAGCTTGTAAGCTGTGAAGGGTGTATGAGGGGCAATGATGGAGGAGAATGAGGAAGGGTGTTGTCCTTTCCCATTAAACAGCATCACTCCAAAGTATACTATGCTCCAATATGCACTGCTTCAATTAGTGATCTCTGAGCTGAATCGATGCACTGTAGGCCTCTCCCAGTGATAACAGTAAAAGGTTATTATCTGCAAAATCTAGCTACCATCCTAGATGAGAACCATTACTGTGAGGATGCCTTGACAGCCTACAGCAGGGTGACAGAATTATGGTATGTTTTTAACAAAAAAGCAGCTAATTTTGCTGAATCTTTCCTTCAAAAAGATGTACTACCTTAATTTCAAAATTGTAAACTAGCTAAAATTTATTATATAGCATTGAGTTTAATTGTTTTGTTTTTTGGGGGGTGGGGGAGAAATCAGGGCTAAGTAACTTGCCCAGGGTCACATAGCTACTAAGTGTCTAAGGCCGAATTTGAACTCAGTTCCTCCAGATTCCACAGCTAGTACTATATCCACTACACCACCTAACTGTCCCTGTAGCATTAAGTCGGGTTTTTTTTTTTAAAGTATTTTACATATATCTCTTTACAACTGGTTGAGGTGGGGACTCTTATTCTCATTTTGCAGACAAGGAAAGTGAACCACTGAGAGGTTCAGTTACTTGTCTAGGATCACATTGTTAGTAAATCTCTGAGGTGGGATTTGAATCCAGATCTTCCTTACTCTACATACCACACACTAACTGCTCTATGCTATGATGCTGTCTCTCTAGTCAAAAATTTTTCCAAATTGTAGATGTTATCAAAGGGAGTTTAAATAGTATATGTTATGGGCCATATTAGTGTTGCCAACTGCTTTTGAGTCTTATACATACAGAAAACGACAACCATAAATGTGTGTTTATGTGTGTTGTTGAGTAATTTTTGTCTTCATGATCCCACGGGATTTTCTTGGCAGATACTGGAATGATTTGCCATTTCCTTCTCCAGCTCATTTTACAGATGAGGAAACTGAGGCAAACAGGGTTAAGTGACTTGCCCAGGGTCACACAGCTAGTAAGTATCCCAGGCTGGATTTGGACTTAGGAGGAGTCTTTCTGACTCCAGGCTCAGCACTCTACCCACTGATGGACAGAGATAGAGAGATATAGATATAGGTATAGATATACACACAGTTCTGTGTATGTATATGTATAAATGTATTTGTGTGTATGTATACATATATATATGCTTCAAATATATGGTATATGACTACTTTATATAACGTGTAGGGTTTATTATGATAAAGAAAATTCTGGTCTTTTCAGAGACTACCATAAACCTTCACTTTTCTATTCCCCTACTTCCCATACTATGTTCGCTGGAGTTTTATAGAGTATGTCTATGTTTTTTGCATGAGTATGGAACTTGATTTAAATAAATGCTCAGGACTTCTCTTTCGATTCTACAATGGGTTTTTCATGTTGCTAATTGAATACTTTAAAATAATGTTCTTTTAAAATTTGTTGTGACAAGTTACTATATATGTGAGTAACTCCATATACACAGTTGTGCAAACTTTTGGGCTGCACAAGGTCACCATTTTATTCTTCAAAAATCTCTCATCCATCTTATCCTCTCTCCTCAATAACAACTTGTGAAAACAAAGTCATGGGGATAAAAAAGGGTGGGTTCCTTTCTCCTCACAAAGGTGAGGGCTTATAAAATGTAAAGGAATGCTAAATAAGTGTTCAGAGACTGGGGTTCAAAATTCTACAGGGATCCTTAACCCCTGTCACACACATCTTTTCTTTAAACTCTTATAATCTTGGCCATGCAAAGGAAGAAAAAGCTTGCAAGAGGCATAAACCACAGCATAAGGAATGAAGGTAACTAGAAGGAAGAACTTTCCAGAGTGAAGCCAGGGCAGACGATCAAATGAGGGAACACAGAATTTCCCTAAAGAGTTGGATTGCCTTTCGTCCCTGGTAAATGCTCTACTCATTGGTCATTTCAGATTCATTTCCAGCTTTACCAGTTGTTACTTCCCCCTCCCCCCCCACTTGTTACCATAGTCTGCTCCTGAAAGTCCTGATAATTGTCTGGAGCCAGCCCAGATGTGTGGGAACATTTGCATAATTTCTTCCCACAATGTTCCTTTCTGAGCCCATGTTAGTTGTAGACTCGCTACCACATTGTGCTTGGATCTCTTGCTGTGACTAGATTTTAGGCAAGATCACTTGGCCTTTGGAGTTATCACCAGGAAAAAACAAAAACAGGTCCCCAATGAATCAGAACAAGGACCCACTTGACATCGATTTCAACAGCAAAGTCCGAAAGGAAAGCTAAAATAACAGTTTAAATTTTGTCCACCTATGCCACCCAACTCTGCTTATAGCTAGCGAGGATCTGTAAACTGCTTTAGTGTTTGCAAAGCATTTTACACATGTTATCTCACTACAATCCAGTGGGATAGGTGCTATTATCTCCATTTTGCAGATGAGGAAATTGAGGCTGAGACAGTAGAAATTATTTGCCCAGGGTCATTGCTGTTTGCCTCAGTTTTCTCAACTGTGCAATGGGGATAAGAACAGCACTTACCTCCCAGGGTTGTTGTGAAGATCAAGGGAGATTAATAATTGTAAAACACAGTGTGGTACATAATAAGTTATACAAATGCTAGCTTTTATTATCATAATTATTATAAAGAAAGAGAAGGCTGGGTGGGAGGTGGAACATGGGGGAGAGCTTCCGGCTCTCAGAGATCAAGGGAGCCAAGAAAACAAGTGGAATGTATGACTTTGAGAATATACGACAGACCACCAAGACAGAAAAGAAAAACGGACAAGGAGTTCAGGAAACTGATCACAAGTGTGGCACACAGGCGTGACATATTAATAATGGGGGCCTCAAATTACACAGACATCTTCTAGAGCTCACTCTTTCTATCAAGAACAGAGAAGCTGATAATTTACTGACTTGACTTAATGTTATTCTTCCAAAGATGGAAGAACCAACAGGGGAAAAGTCTTATTCTGGATCTGATTCTCACCAATTGAGAGGAACGTGTTCAGGGGAGGGGACCCTGAGACCTCAAGACCACGTGTGGCCCTCTAGGTCCTCAAGTGTGCCCCCTGACTGAATCCAAACTCAGCCCTGAGATAGTTTAAGTGGAAATGATAAGAATATGGGGGAAAATAAGGTAGCATAGTAGAGAGAATGCTAGACCTGGATTCAGGAAACCCTGAGCTCAAATCAGCTTCAGATACTAGCTGTGTGATGTTGTGCAAGTCTGTTTGCCTCAGTTTCTTTATGTGTAAAATGAAGATAATAATAATAATACCTAAATCCCTGGGATGTTGTGATGATCTAATGGGATAATAACTGTAAAATGCAGAGTATCTGGAAAATAGTAGTGCTATATAGTTATATATTAACTCTTGTCATTACTATTAAGGTAAACATTTCATCTTAGCAAAGGAAGACCAGGAATAGTCTGACATGCTCCCTAGATCTGAGGAGAGCACACAGCAAAGGGTTCAGAAGAATGACGGATGGAATCCCATGGACAAAGATTCTCCATCCTCCATGAGAGAATGAAATTCTTGACACACAAATAGAAACCATTCTGAAGATGAAGAAAAAAAGGAAGAATGTTTTAGAGACATTAATGGGGATGTACAAAGAATTCATAAAGACATGCAGAGAATATGAAAGTAATAACATGTAATAGGATGACTATAAGAGTAAGGTAGACTATAGCAATAATAGTATTAGGAAGTATTCAAGCTCAGAACGAACTAAGGCCATGGAGAAAAACTAAGGACAACAAAAAATGTTGTTTTCTAGGGGAAATGGAATGATCAAGAAAAAAGGTAGGACTGATACTTTAGGGCAGCGGTTCTCAACCTGTGAGGCATGACCCCTTTGGGGGTCAAACCACCCTTTCACAGGGGTTGCCTAAGATCATTGGAAAACATATATTTCTGATGGTCTTAGGAACCGAGACACGGCTCCACTATCTGCCTCCAGGCGGGTCCACCCACATGCAGATATGCCCACATACAAGTATTAAAGGGGCACGGCATTAGGAAGATTGAGAACCACTGATTTAGGGGGATGGGAAAAATCTGATAGTGAGCAGAGCTGCTCAATTCTTAATTTTAGTTGTTTTCTCCATCAAGGGAAATGGTCTTTGGCCTAGAAAGAACTGAGAAAAAAAAAAATGAAACAGCTAACAAGGAAGTTGATACCCCAAATAAGTATAAAATAATAAGGGGCACCCAGATGCCTTTAATAAGTTCAAGTCAACTGGTCCCAATAAACTACATCCATGGGTAATAAATGGACTACCAGATGTGACTGTTGGGACACTGCAACTGACTTATTTGCAGGACTAGGAAAGGACAAATATCCCAATTTCCAGGAAAGGGAAAAAAAGGGAGTTGGAAAACTATTAGGCCTGAGTTTGATTTCAAATCTGGGGAAAATTCTAGGATGTGCTATTAAAAGGATCTTAGTGAACATCTGAAAAAGGAAGCAATGATGGTAAAGGACCAGCATTCTTGAATCAAGAACAGGTTATGCCAGACCAAACTAATTTCCTTTTTTTTTTGACAGGCTTAGGAGTGGCAGATGAGACAATTACTATACATGTATATAATTTACCTAGATTTCAGTGAAGCACTTCATAAAGTATGTCACATTATTATGCAAAAGATGGAGACCACACTACTATTAGGTGGATTTGGAACTGGCTGAATGGCAGGATTCCAAGAGTAGCCAGTAATGACTCAATGTCAACTTGAAGGAGTGCCCTAGAGATCTGTGTTCAGCTCTGCATCACTGAAAATTTTTTATCTTAGATAAAAGTATAGATAGTAGGCTTATCAAATTTACACATCACACAAAGCTAGAAAGAATGTCTAACACATAGCAAGCTGGAGTCAGGTTTCAAAGCAATCTTGATGTTAGATTAAAAGACTTAGACATCAGTTGAAAACAATCAACCTTTCAAGTACAAAATGGCGGAGGTGTGGCAAAACAGCAATTTGTATGAATAAGATCTGTGGGTTTTAGTAGAGTTCAAAACTCATCATGCACAGGAATATAGGAAAGTTAGTGAACTCTTAGGCTGTTCTTAGTATTTCAGAGGAGGGAGGTGATACTGCTGTTGCAATTCTGTCCTGGTCAGGATATCTTGTTTAGTTTTGTACACTACATGGTAAGAAAGATGTTGATAAGCTAGCAAAAGTAGAGCCAATTAGTAAAGTAAATGGCCTTGAGACCGTGCTATAAGATGATCTGAAGTAATTGAGGATGTTTAACTTGGAGAGGAAAAGATTTGGGGATGGGGAGTGGCACATGATAGTTGTCTTCAAGAATCTGAAGGGCTACAATATGTAAGAGGGATGTCTTGTTTTGCTTGACCCTAGAGGGCAGACTTAGAAGCAATTGATGGAAGTTGAAAAGAGGCCTGAATAAGGACAGCTCTCCTAGTAATTAAAACTTCCCCAAAGTGGAAAGGACTGCCTTGAAAAAGAATGTGTTCCTTGTCACTAAGTCTTCAAGCAAAGGCCAGACAACCACTTATTTGCTGGCAGGTTGCAGGGGGGTGATTCTCAACCCTTTATTCTCTTAAAAATCCTTGGGGATCCCCCCCCCCCAAGGACTCTTTTCTGTATAGGTTACATCTATTGATGTTTACTGTACTAGAAATTAAAATGGATAAATTTTATAAATATTTGTCTACTAATTCAATTAAAATAACAATAATAAACCCATTGCATATGGAAATAAATTGCTGTTGCTTGTTGTTTGTTCTCAAAGAAGACTATGACATCAGAGAGGTGATACCATGACATGCAAGTGAGTTGTATTTAAGTGAGAGAGGACTGATGAAAATAATGTTTTATGAAAAATAAATATATTTTCATAAAAAATTAGTGAGAAAAGTGGCATTGTTTTACATATTTTTGGAAATCTATTTAATGTCTGGCTTAATGGAAGACAGCTGGATTCTCATATCTACATTCAATCTGTTTTGGTTGGAATATATAAAGAAAATTGGGCATCACAAAGATACGTAGTTAGAAAATAGGCTTTTTTTTAGGCTTCTTCATTTTAGGTTTATTGTACAGAGAGAAACACAGGCAAATTGAGACTGGATTCTAAGAAGCAAGTATACAAAAGGAGTAATTTTAAAGTTGTGAGAATGGGTTAAGAGAGCCAAAGATCTGAGCTCTTCCTGGATGAGGTCTCCTAGATGTAGGAAAAGGTTCTTGGGCCAGAGTCCTTGGTGGTTGCTACTGTTTGGTAGGTTGGTAATTCATAGGACCAATCATGCTTGTTGGGTCATGAGAACCTTGAATCTCTTTTTGATAGTGATTTGGTGTCTTGAGAACCTGTCATCTGGAAAGAATCTGGCTGGGTGAGCTGAACAGGTCTATGGTCCTGCAGGATCTGTTTTCTTTAAGGTGTACACCTGGTCCCCTTGCTCATTGAGGTAATAACTGTAGAAACATCTCGGCCAATTCACTTCACAATCCAGATATGCCACGGAAACACTCAAGCTACAACTACTCCTCCACCTCCTCCTTAACCCGGGAGACTCCAACAGCCACCAAATGAAGCGTTTTCAATAGGCATCCTAATATTATTATAAAAAGAGTTTTGACTTCATGGACTCTCTGAATGTGACTTACAGACCCGCCAGGGGTCCATGGACTATGCAGTTTGAGAGCCACTATCATAGAGGATTGAACAGGTTTAGAGCTGGAAAAGTGCTAAGAGGTCACAAAGACTCAATTGACAACCAAGGAAACTGAGGCTGCCCTAAGGCTACATAGGTAATAAATGGCAGAGCCAGGATTTGCAGTCATGTGTTTTGATTCTACATCTAGAGTTCTTTCCATAGTATTCAGGCATATCCTGCATGAGCTGACCTCTAAGGTCCCTTCCAAAACTAAGATTCTGCAATTCAGTTTTATGGCTCTTTATCTATATGCATGTTCTTTCTTTCTTCTTAAAAATATTGTTTATTTTAAACATTCTTTTCTTTTTAAACTTTGATTTCCAAATTCTCTCCCTCCTTCCCACCCTCACCAAGAAGGCAAGCAGTATGATATCAATTATACATGTGAAATCATGCAAAACATATTTCCAAAAAAAGCAAGAATAATAAAACAAAGTGAGAACATCATATTTCAATTTGCACTCAGAGTTCATCAGCTCTCTCTCTGGAGGTGGAGAGGATTTTTTCACTATCAGTCCTTTGGACTTACCTTAGATCATAGTGTTGACCAGAGTAACCAAGTCTTTCACAGTAGATCACTATTACAACATTGCTGTTACAGTGGCTAATGCTATCCTGGTTCTTCTCACTTCATTTTGCATCAATTCATATAGGTCTTACCATGGTTGGTTTTTTTTTTTCTGAAACTTACCCTCCTCACCTGGTCATTTATTATAGTACAATAGTACTTCATTACAATTCTATATGCATTGTCAACTAAATTTGATTGTCAGAGTGTGTTAGCCCCTCCTAGACTTGCTCTCTGCTTTTCAGGATGACAGGTAGTTAATGTAATTAATTGCAGTTGAGTGCTAGGGGGTATTAATGGCTCATGTCGATACTTCTATTGTTACTGCCTAGCTGTGGGGCTGGACCTGATGGCATCTATTATACTATTAAGCAAGGAATAGGAGAATCAAATATTCAGCCAAGTTGGCCATACAATTACTGTGCTTGAGAGCAAGAGATGAGTCTTATAGAACCTGAATACACTCTCAAGCAAAACCAAACAATGTCCAGCTCAACCTAAAGACATCACAAATAGTAAGCTATATCACACCTCTGAAAAATAAGTTTTAGAGATGAAGGGACCTTAGAGATTCTCTGATTCAGCCTACTCATTTTGGAGATTAGAAGATCTCACCTAAGACTCAGAAAGAATAAACACAAAAGAAATGGAGGTACCATCTGCTTATGGAACCACACCAGCTGAGAGTGGGACAAAGGGTGAGCCACCTTTCTTTCTCCACCTGGAGCTCACAGCAGTCCTTGTCCCCAATCACCAGGGAGTCTAGAGATTTGAAAGGCCATTGGGACTTCAGTTCTGTATGCAAATTCAGTTCCATCTCACCACCTCCTGATTTACTGTTTCCTCTGTCTCTGCTGCCAGTCTTTCAATCAAGCATGACGGGACCATCATTAGACCTTAGTACATTGGGCAAAGGAAACCGATTTCATTGCAGTATTTAACAACTCTCCCAAACAAATCATTATTAGAGCATCACCTTTACAGCTCTTAGAGGTAGAGGGAATGACGTTTGATTGCTTCTCTATCAAGTACTGACAGCTTTCAATTTACAAATGGGTTATATTTTTAAAGTGTGTTTGCATTAGTTGTTTGAAACTTGGACATTTTTCTAAAGAAGCCATCTTATAAACCATCAGGTTCTCAGGTGAGCTAATAAAAAGTGCACTGAATACATAATACTGATGAAGCAGCCTGTCATATTGGAAAAAGGGTTGGCCTTGGAGTCAGAAGGACTTGGGTTCAAGTCCTGTCCATGACACATGTATGGCCAAGGCAAAGTCACTTAACCTCTCCACCCCCATCCCCACCTTAGGAAATTCTCTTCACGGGTAAGTTACAAGTGAGTTGCTGAGCTACATTTGTGGAGGGAGTTTTGACATTAGAATTTTTAACTTGCATAGATAAAATCACATGTCCAGAAAACAAAAACCAAACAAAAAAATTACTCTCAAATTTCTGAATTACATTGCTGTTACACTATAGAACTTAAACATTATTTATAATATTATTTCCATGGAAAGATTTTCATTCTGCATTACCACTTAAGATTGCCAGGAAGAGATCTCTCCCCCTCCCCCAGTTTCCCTTCCTCTAGCCCCAAAACAGGTAGAGGCTCCCATTTATTCACTGAACTTAGTAGGACTCATGAGATTCAATCAGCAGCAAAGGAAGTTTTGGAGAGAGAACTGGTTAACTCCTGAGAGACCCCAGAAGCTGTAAAGAGAATGTAAAGAAGAATGTAAAGAGAATAAAAGGAATGTAAAGAGATCCCAAGTATCTCCAGCAATGGAAGCCACAGTTTCTAAGTTAGGGATTTCCTGCATCTGATTTTCGAGCCTTCCTTAGGAATAGGAATTTCATTGCTATAAGGAACTACTACTACTAGGTGAAGAAACTCCCACCAATGCAGGTTTTCAAAACCAATGCAAGTAGGTACCTTCTCTGACATTTATAGTCTTAGAGACAGGCCTAGGGCACAGAGAAATTAAGGGATTCACCCAGTCACAAAGTAAGAATGTGTCGGAGCTTGGACTTGAGCCCAGGTCTTTATGGTTTTGAGGCCAGTTTTTCATTCACTATACCATGCTGGCTCTTTATAACTGGGGGAGGGGAGAAGAGGGGAGGAAAATTTTGTTCCAGTGACAAGTGTCTGAACTAATTTCTTTTGTGGTTTTGAAACTTCAAGAGGAATGTACTGTACTATCCTTATTCCTGAATATTTAAAAATTATTCAGCTGTTCAAATGTTCCATCCAATTTATGAGTTCAAAGCATCTTCCAACTGATCATTTATAGAGCATCTCCTTTCTAAAATCATCAAAGAGGAAAAAACAGTCAGAACTTAAGCCCGTAAGATTTCTGATATGCATTGTGGCCTTGGGCACTGCTCTGAAACAAAGTCTTAGCTGTCTCATCTCTAAAGTAAGCAGGGGAGAGCTCCTTTTGTGGGCTAGAAGTCTATGAGTCTTGGTCACTGCCAATTTAGTGTGATGCTTCTCCTTTAGAAAAAAAATTATTTACAACATAATTCACATTTATATTGTACTTTAAAGTTTATGAAGGATTATATAAATGTGAGTTATAAATGATATCACTGTTTTACAGATGAAGGAAGTGAGTCAGAGACAAACTAATTGGCTTGGCTAGGTTCCCACAGCTAGTAAATACTGGAGCTAGTACTTAAACTTTTGCCTTTGGACTCCATGACCATTTTTCTGCCCACTATACCAGCCAGCATTTCTATATATGTTGACTGGACTAAAAGAGAGAGATTTCTTTAATGCTTAATTTCTAGAATATAAGCTATTTTTTTTCTTTTATACAAGGAGTTATGTCTAACACATTCCAGCACATACGGTGTTATATAATTATTTGTTGTATAATTGAATCTTTTTTCTCTTCTGGTCTTTAGGCTTGGTATTAGGAAAACTTCCTAACAATTAGAATTATCCCAAAGGCGGATGAAGCTACCAACAGAAGCAGTGGTACCCTCTGTCTGGAGATCTGCACTTTTTAGGGATGATGTAGAGTAGATACCCAATGAATAGAATGGCTTCTGAAGTCCCTAGGCAGGTAGGTGTCACACTTCATAAAGCACCAGGCCTGGAATCAGAAAGACCCAAATTCTTTTTTTTTAAGCCCTTAGACTTTTGTTTATTTTTAGTTTACATCATTCATTTCCATGAGATTTTGATTTACAAATTTTCTCCCTGTCTTTCCCCTACCCACCACCCCAAAACAGCAATCCCACTGTATACCCCCTCCCCCAATCTGCTCTCTCCTATATCCTCCACCATCACCCCTCTGACTTTCTGGTAGGGCAAAATGTATCTCCCTACCCCAGTACCTGTGTATTTCCCTCCTTCTTATTCCACACCCCACTTGTTCTATTCTCTACTTTGTCCCTGTCCCTTTACAAAAGTGTGTGCTTCTAACAATTCTCCCCCCCAACCTGCCCTCCCCTCCATCCTCCCCCTCTCATCCCATTCCCCCCT
>CM053587.1:165085413-165114361 GCA_028646515.1 Pseudochirops corinnae | reverse complement strand
CTTCATGTTTATTGGAGGCCTCTGGTGGGGGCGCTCTGGCTGTGCTCTCCTCCTCCCTCTCTCTCCCATGATCTTTCTTTTCCCCAAAAAAGGAATCTAGGGTTTGGGAGCTGTTCTTACTTTGCTTCTTATGCTTATTCTTACTCATGGTTGTTCAGTCCGTGATTTTTTTTTTAATCTCTATGGGGCTCTGCTTCCAGAAGGGAAAGCTCTGTCCTAAATCGCTGGGGTCCTCCCAGCTGCTGTAGACTTCTGGCTGACTGGATAATGAAGACTCCAAGACCGAGGCCCAAGACGACGATCCGGATCCAGGCCGCTCAACGCGAGAGCCCTGGCCTGAAAACAATCGCTCAGTCCCCCTGCTGTCTACAGGCCGCAGGCGTGAAGCTACAACGCGGAGGCGGGTGCAAAACCTCTGCCTTTTGCTTTTCCTCTCTGGAGACCTTTCGGCCAGACTACTTATCTCCCCCTTTCGCAATTCCCACTTGCAGCTGGTGCTAATCCGCTCACCTGAGAGGGTTCTCTGCACCTCCCGCCCAGCCGCTCCCGGGGCACAGCCTCGGCTTCAGGCCAGGCTGGTTTTCGGTTCACAGTGCTGATATGGTTCCTCGTAGCCGAGCTGACTTTAGTGGGAAGTATCTTTGTGTGCTTTTGAAGTTCTAGGATTGGTCCAGAGTCCTATTCCATGGGTATTTTGGGGTGGCTATGTGAGAGCTGCGATATGTTGCTGCTGCTACGTGGCCATCTTGGCTCCGCCCCCTACAACATTTTTTCAGAGAAGAAAATTTATGTTTCAACCTGGGGGGGAAAAGTGTCTCGTTTTTTGGAAACTTAAATTATCTTACATGAATTTGTTGTTTGTCAAGCATTGACTTTTTCTCATATTGACATTTTTATGCTTTTCTTCTTTCATTTCAATAATAATGTGACCACAGAAGAGGCAAATATTATGTCTGTATCCTATAACTCTTACATAGACTAAGCTTAATCCTGGAGGACAACCTCAAAATACTACCTACCAATCTCTTTGGTTTGCTGTGCTCCCCACTAAGGTTTGTTCACTCTGGGAAAATCTCAGAGTATTGCTTGTGTGGATAGCTCATGTGTAGATCTTTCCAGATGTAGGCAAGATAATCTCCTGCTTCCATACAGGCACTCAGGATAATACTGTATTTACCACCAGGTACAAGACAGTATTTATTCCCCTAATAAACAGTGCAGAGAACACAAAGGACTCACAGGAGCCCTTAATCAAATTCAGAAAACCCAAAGGACTCACAATGGCAAATAAATATTCAGTTCAGTTCTCCTCCCTTTCCAGTGAATGCTACTTTCCCACACCTATGATCCTCAACCCTCAATGCCACCCTGTGTTGCCATTCTGTACCATCAGTCCCTGACACTTAAGTGAATTTCTGTCTTACTCCTTAGGGCGTGGCTTGCCCCAGCAGGAAATCACATTTGGGGCTGCTACACAAAGCATCAGAACTACAGTGTTTAGATAAGTCCAAATGTAATAGCAGAACACTAAATAAAGGCAAATTGTTCCTCCGTATTACGACTTTTAGTCCCTGGCTGCTGCTTTTCCCATTGCTGAAGGCCTCAGGTGAGATCTCTCACCAAGAGGTGAGCAATTCAGGAAATACTCTTGTTTTGAAGGAAGGACAGATCTCTGAATTTTCAAACTTGGGGTTATTTATGTTTCAGTCCTAAGGTTGGTGCTGCCCAGAAGTTCCCCTTTCTCTGGCTAGAAGGCTAAATTCTGGGAACCTAGCCTAGAAAAGGCTAATGCCTAGCCCTGGCCTATAAGAAAGCCTATTCCTGTAAGAAAATTGGATGAGGCAGATGTGACTTCCAGTTAGGCATATTGTGGAGAAGGTGATATCAGAGATAAATAAACCTTGAAAGAAGAAAAGAATAAACTTTCAACAAGCAGAAAAATGCCTAGAAACTCCTCCACCCCTCTACTAGGAGACTGGGGTTCAGGAAAAAATTTTTCAGGAATTCTTTTAATCAACTCTCTACATCTTGATCTTGGCCTTGCAGGGAAAGAGCAGAAAATATAGACAAATTTATACTTTCTTTTCCAAATTATGCCATTATTTAAGAGCAACTGAACTGTTGGGGAAAAGACTAGAACATGAATGTAACTTTTGCATTTTGAATTCATCCTGTTTTCCACAGATATCTGAAAGCCCTTAAAAATGCATTTTTGCCCTTTACAAACAGAGATTTAAAAAACCTTTGTTTATCTTTAGTGAATTCCGCTCTAAATCTGTAGGTGGTTTTGTAATATTTCTCTCTATCCTGCTCTGATCTGTTAACCCACTCAATGTTTACTTAGTAATGAATGTTACTACCAGGCCCCTAACACATTGGTGCTGTGAAGTATTTACAGTAAATATATTGTATTTTTAGGGTATCTTCATTTGTGTATAGCACTGCATAGGTTTCCAGAGTGATTTGATAGACGTTATTTAATTTTGAGGTTTTCCATACCCTCTGAGCTAGGCTGTGCAGGTACAAGTATGGTAGTCCTTTTTTTCCTGATAAGGAAACTCAGTTTCAGAGAAATAAGGTGATTTGTAAAATATCACTCAGCTCAAAAGCAGTAGAACTGTAACCAAATTTTCTGACTCCTGACTCCATTTTAGTTGTTGTTGTTGTTGCCAAATACAGTAATTATGGTTATGGTATAAAAACTATCTACTCATTTTCAGTATTCATAAGGAAAACTTTTATTAAGCAATTACTGTGTGCAGAGGACTCTGCTGGGCATTGAGGGGAACAGAATAAGTTGTAAGACATGGTTATTATGCCCCAGGCGTTTGCAGTTTCATTGGGCAAATAGGAAGCACATAGAAAAAAACTTAATAAAGATAATATGTTCTAATGATATACCTTGTTGTCCCAATTCTCAGGATAGTCTCTGCCCCAGTAGGAAATGGTCCCACCCTGGGCAGTGCCCCTTTTACTCTCATCTGACTGGACAAGAGCCCCAGGAATGGAGTCTGTGATCCTCACTTAGCCAGGTCAGGTGCTATGCCTGCCCATAATAGGCCTGTAACTTAATCGGTAAGGTTGCCCTTGAGGAGACATCCAAGGGACCAGACATGTTTGCAACCTCCTTCATGTGTGGTATGATTTTGTTAATTTAATTACCAGGTGGCATCAATAGCTATTCACTGAGGAGTTCTGTGGCATTTTGCATTCTGAGTCAGCAGAACTTCTACCCTTCTATAGCAGTGGTTCTCAACCTTCTTAATGCCTCGACCTTTTAATACAGTCCCTCATGTTGTGGTGGCCCCCAAACATAAAATTATTTTTGTTGCTACTTCATAACTGTAATTTTGCTACTGTTATGAATTTATCTGATATGCAGGATGTATTTTCATTGTTACAAATTGAACATAACCCACAGGTTGAGAACTGCTATTCTATAGGGTAGTACAAATTCATTATCAAGAGATTTGTGGATGTAACCAATTATAATTGATCTGCGAGCCCCCATCACCTAACAGAGCCCCACCCCTTTCCTTGATCTTCCCTTATTTCAGTGGCATGCTTATTAATAATCACCTGGGAACAAAGCTTAATTTAATCTAATGAACCTTTACTCTAGAAAATGGATAGTTGGAGTTTGCCTCATTTGTTGCTTCCCTTGAGTGGTCAAAGAAGTACCCACTCAATATTCAGTTTAGTAGGTGAAGGAAAAAAAAAACTCTGGGGGCAGTCTCATATTGGGATCATGGCACAAGGAGTGAACTCAGGATCTAGGTGGACTCAAAGATCCCACAGAAAGTACTATTCTCCATTATGGCTATCTTGTCCTTGGAGGGACCTTCAGCCTTAAAGCTTTAACTATCTAACTAGCCAGCTTATCATAAAACAAGTATAGAGTAGGATTGGCAGCCAGTACCTGCAAAGAAACGTAGCTGTCATCACCAAACCTAGCATCCCTTTCTCTACCCAGCCCTCAGCTTGAGGATGGCATTTTCTTACATCCCCCATCCTCAAACCCCAACTCTTCCAATACGGTATTTGGGAGGCGAAGCTGCAGAGTAAAAGGCCATTGTATTAAAATGAGCTTTGTTCCCAAGGGATTTATTAATAAATGTATCATTATGAAATAGTTCCACAACAATATAATGCATGACTCAAAATATGTTTAGAATTTGGATTTGAAGTGAGGAGACCTAATTGGTGGCCTCTGTTGCCAGCTCTCTGCAACATAATATCTACGTGATCATGAGCAAATCACTTCACTTCTCTGAGGCCATTTATTCCTCTCTAAAATGGAGATAATAATATCTATCCCACAGAATTATTGTGTGAATGAATGAATGAACAATCCTTTATTAAGTACTTACTACATACCAGGTATGGTGCCCAGTACTTGGCATACAAATATAAAAAGAAAGACAGTCCTTACCCTCAAGGAGTTTATGTTTTAATTAAGGAAAGACAGCACATGTAAGGGAGTGGTAGCCAGGAAGAGATGATTTGGTCTGGGAAATCAATGACATGCTGAGCACTTTCCAGGAATGATTGGACTGATTTAATTATTACATCAAGAGTTGGAGATGGAAATGAGGAGGGGGCCTGGCATGGCATGTAGATGAGAGGAGAGGAGCACAAAGCATGGTGGTTCTAGGTCAGGCTAGTTAGGGAGAAATCACCAATCAGGAGCAAGCAGGGTCCCAAGGCAAGAACTGGAGCCTGGGTTGCAGCCAAAAAGGCAGATCATAAAAGCAAGCAGGAAAGCAGCAGGTAACTTGTTGTGAAGGACAGATGGCATGTATAAAATGTAAATCATAAAGTGCCATATAAATGTCATTCAGCATCTTTCTACTAAAGCATATCAGTGGGGACAAAAGTAGTTGGGAAAACCTACTTTGGGGTAAAGAAATTGTCCAGCTGCCTTAGAAGTACTGGGCACAGGGGCGGCTAGATGGCACAGTGAATATGAGCAATGACCCTGGAGTCAGGAGGACCTGAGTTAAAATCTGGCCTCAGGCACTTAACACTTACTAGCCGTGTGACCTTGGGCAACTCACTTAACCCCAATTGTCCCTACCAAAAAAAAATAAAGATTTGTATAGGCAGGGAGAGGGAGAAGCAAGAACATTTTGAGTGAAAAAGCATCCTTTTTCTCATCTAGTATTTAACCTACATGGATCCTTTATGATCAGCACTGATCATATTGCTACCAGAGTTGTCTTTTTAAGCATGAGAAGTCTAGCAAACCATTTCCCTTTTCTGATCCTCTATGAGTACATTGTAAAACTAGCCAAAATGGGGGTCCTAGAAGATGGTAAGCTCTCTAAGTGGCACTGGACTGTCTTGCCTGCTGACACCTGAGGTTTGTATAGTTTCTGTGCTATAACCAATAATCAAGCCTGGCATCCTCCACAACCCTTCTCTTTCTAAAAGGAATTCACCCAACCTTACCTAGTTTTTCCAAATGGGGTCTTTAAATTTGCATTTTATTAGACCTGCCGTCACCTGAAAAAAGGAGTGTCAGAAATCACTGTCATATGTTTGGGCATGTTAGAATTACACACCTGGAAACGGAGAATAATGGTTTGGCAGCTCTTAAAATATCCATTGCGCTGCAGATTTTTTTCCTCCGTACTGA
The DNA here is from genome assembly GCA_028646515.1 of Pseudochirops corinnae. Taxonomy (NCBI): domain Eukaryota; kingdom Metazoa; phylum Chordata; class Mammalia; order Diprotodontia; family Pseudocheiridae; genus Pseudochirops; species Pseudochirops corinnae. Next base: position 165,108,723 of record CM053587.1, on the reverse strand, counting down.
AACTATTACATAATCCTGGCAGCAGAGAGCAAGGTGCCCCTCTCATTTGTCCCTTCACAGCTCTGGGTGTGTTCTTGCCCTAAAATGTGAATGTCCACAAGTTTTCTAATGACCAAAGTATTCAATCTGAGTGCCTGGGCCATAAATATATGATTAATGTTAGATCACTACTTTTTGCTGATTTTCTTATAATAGGTTTCTCTAAATACTCAGTTTCAAAAGTGCATGCCCTCACCTCTTTGTTTCTTATAGATTTTATTTGTGTAAAAGTTAATTGAAGGTTATATTTGTATAAAAGTTAAGTAACTGTAGAAGGTGCCAACTTATTAATGGAAAATGTGTGCCAACTTTAAAATTGCACATAATTATAATTTAATTCTGCCTATTAAATCAGAGCTTCCTGGTTTTTTCTTTTCCTGATTGCCTTTTTTCTCGTGTCAAAATAAAATTCATTTTTATTACCCCTGAAATAATTCAATATCAAATCTTTGTAATAAGTGTTATATGCCCCCACAATCTAATATTAGGGTCCTTGTGATATTAAAATTGTATTTGGAGAAGCACAGCATCCTAGATTTCAGATATGCAATCTGGGGGAAACATGATGTTTCGGTTTTATGTCATTTTTAAGTCTGCGCACATAATCAGTTTGGGTTTTTTGCACACAGTATTCGGTTAGTCTTCAGACAAATGTCAGTACTCATGATGTTGGGTTTTATGGAGTTGCACGAACAGCTACATCTTCCTGGTTATTTGTAATGAGTGGGGCCTTGTGAAGTTTGGAGTATACAAAAATACCTGAAGACTAGTGTTTAGTTAGTATGTAATATTTGAAAAGACCTTTAAGAGAAATAACCAATAAAAATATGTTTACAGAATCCTAGGATTCCAGAGTCAAGGGGGATCTTAAATATGATCGAATCTAAACATCTCATTTTACAGGTGGGAAACTCTGTCCCAGGGAGGGAAAATTACTTCCTTGTCCAGGGACTCACAACTAATTAGTAGCAGAGCAAGGACTAAAAACCTGGTTTTGTTTATATTTGATACGTTTTTCATTTTAATGAAAACTTTTTCAACTTCCCTTTTTCTTTTCTCCGTGGAATGTTTCATCTCTAATTTTAGCTTTCTCCTGTGTCTCTTGTCCTCTGGGACATCTCATTGCCAATTCCAGTATCAGGCTTCCCAGAAAATCAGTAACATTTTGTAGTATATATCATTCTCCTCCTTGTCTCAGCTCTTCATTCCAGATCGTACTGAAAGTTTCTTTTCTAATTGTCCTATTTTGGACTCCACATACAGGCCAAAACTTATCTTTTTATAATAAACTTTACATTATATTCAAGTATCTTGTTGAGACAGAATTTATTTACAAAGAGTACCTTGTTAGAAATGTACAATCTTAGTGTGAAGGATTTGGAAGTACAATTGAGCATATGCCCATGTTCTGTCTGTACTGAATTTAGCAAATGGAAAGAAACTTTTTGAACTTCACAATAAAATTGGGGAGACGTCAGGCTCACACCTTCCGTGGCTCCCTTTTTCATTTGATTTTTCTCTTTTAAAAGTTTAGCCAGGCATCCTTTAGAGTGGATGGTTAAGGCACAGAGGAATGAGAGGAGCTTCAGAGCTAATTACTGTTAGGCTGAAAAAAAGAACTGTGCAGAGCTCAGCAATAGCTCAATTTCTTCCCATATGAACAGTACATAGTCAGACGCTTTCATAAGTATTCACTTACCAAATTAATTATCGTCATCTGTGCCAGTATTCTTGGGAATATAGTGCAATCAAGTGAAAAGAGCTGTAAGTCTGGAAGCAAAAATGTGAGTTATCCTCACTCTGACATTTATTATGTGACCTTGGGTGTTATGTAACTTGTCTGTTTTTCCTCATCTGTAAAATGGGGATAATAATAATAATTTTACTGCCTTACCTCACAGAATGAAGAAAGTAAATTGTAAATATTTAAAGCATTATATAAAAGTGTTGTCATTATTATCCTTTTACATCAATTTCTTTTTTTTTTTTTGAGGAGGGAAGGCAAGGCAATTGGGGTTAAGTGACTTGTCCAAGGTCACACAGCTAGTAAGTGTGCCAGCTATCTGAGGCCGGATTTGAACTCATGTCCTCCTGACTCCAGGGCCAGTGCTGTATGCACTGCACCATCTAGCTGCCCCAGTTAATTTCTGTATCATATGTCCTAATTGGCTATGCCCATGATAGTCTCAAAATTCTTTTTCTTTTTTCTTTTTTTTTTCTTCCATTTGCCACATAACCTATTGGTCTTAGACCTGAGCTGTTTGGTTTCTGGATGTTTGCCCATTGGGATTTCCTCCTTAGAAGGAAAGAGGTGAAATGAGTGTTCATAAGTCTCCCATGAGCCTTAGGAGTACCAGTATTTTCTGTAGGGTTTTGATTAAGCCAGCTCATCATGGGTATCAAGGCACCAACTCATGGATAACCTAGGAACGTGTGACCCTTGGGCTTTAGACAGTCTCTTAGGGCCAGAAGTAGAGTATATATTGCTGTATATTGTCAAGGAAGAGAAACTTCTGATCCTAGCCAATCTTATTGTCCCAGTTCCCCCACCCCCCGAGGTGCAGATGCCCAAGACCACAGGCACACATGTGTGCGTGTCATAGAGTAATTTAGGGGTACACGTGCTGTCAGTCCTCCAAGAAATTGACCAAGAAACTACATACAATAAAAAGAGAGATACAAGAGCGAAAAAGAAGCAGGCAGAGGCAGAAAACAGTCCTACATCCAAATGCTGGGTTCAGGGGACACACATCCATGCTTGTGACCTCACCTGACTCCACTGGCCTGGTCTTTCTGTCTGACTCCCTTAGGTACCGTGGCTTAAATGCAGGCTTTCCTCAAGGTCCTCTTTGTTTCTGGCTGGCTGATTGTGAACAACAAAGAAACAAGGCACTCTTATCTACAATTTGTTGCTGTCTTATGAAATTTTTCAAAGGTTTCATATAAATCCTGACCTGGAAGTGTCAAAAATAGAGGGCAGTTAACCTCATCCAAGTATGGTCAGGTGATTTTATAGGGCTTTTAATAAATGTAATGATTGCTTTTTGAAAAATCAGTTTGGCCAAACAATAACTAATGTGAGTTTTATTTTGTGTAAAGGAAGATATTTTAAGTAAACTTTGTTTAGGGGTGAAGGTTTTTGTGAAAACTAAGCGAGAAATCTTTCAGCAGATTTTATCTCTATTCATACTACATGAAATTAATTTTAAAGCCACGTAATATTTGTGCCTTTTAAAAAGCAAGACTAAACATTGCCACTGGCATAACTAGAAATAAAGAGAAGAGAGCCGGCAGTAAGATTAGGAAATCACTGTGGGAATTCTAATTAGTGATCTAAGTTGAAACCAGAGTCGTTCCTGAATTCTTAATCTTCATTTTTGTATGTGAGACCCAAGGCAGGGGATCCAGTTCATTTTAAGCAAATTAAGAAGCACAGTGGTAACAAGCTACAAAATATTTATTTGAGCAAGAAACGGAAGATATCTGTCTTTGAAAATCTGTCGGTTAATCATATATAATGGTATTTTTGCTGATGGAGAACAATGTACTGTTGTGGGATTTTTTTATTTTAATAACTGGAAGTGTTTGGAAAAGCAGTGTCTTCCTTTAAAATGTTCACTTTTGTGGGTTTTTTTTTTTTAGAATTACATTAATAACTTTGTATTTGTGGTAGTTGGAGTTTTTCTTAGGTGTATTAGAAATGTGTCTGTTTTATGCTTCTCCTTCCCCCCACTGCCTTTCCTTGTCAGTGAGACCTCATTTTCCAAAGGCGTGTCCCACTGAAACAGAAAATCAAGCCATGCACTGTGGATAGGAGAGGCTTTGCAGCAAGGCTTGTTGGAAGATGAAGAGTGCTGCTAGTTGCAGAGGCTTTGTTGGGAAGGCTTTCTCTTTTACTAATGCTTGACTATCCAGTATGATAGTGAACATTTGGGTTCCTGAGCAGTGTTGAGAAGTAAAATCAAGGAACTTCAGGGGTTTGGGGGGAAACTACAGAAAACTGCAGAGATAAAGGTCTGAAGAAATGTGACACATTGCTACATGTGCACCTGCAGAGGTGCTGGGAAGATAAACTTCATTGGATAGTTTCTTTGGAATGTACTAATGACATATGGCTTGGTAAGTGTGTGTTTATCCTTAGGGAGTGTCCTTGCAGATAAAGGAGCACATAAGAGTCTCCTGTATTAAAAGGGACAGAAGAAAATGTCTGAAATGAAGAAAGTCAGGGCTAATCTGAGAAGACTAGAAAATTATGCAACTCTCTGCTTTTTAGCAGAGTTATAAAATATCCTTCAAGAAAGGAACTTGTTAACAATACTAAAATTATAAAACTGACAACTTTTAGGGATTGTTTTGGAATAGAAATCGTCTAATCTAATCCTTTGGAATTACAAATGAAAAAAAAGAAAGCCCAGAGAGGTGAACAATTTGCTATACTTACATAATAAGTTAAGAGGCAAAATTCAAATTTGAGTCTTTTGACTTCAAAGCCAGTGATCTTTATCTATTTCGTAATTAAGCAAGCATTTGTAATGTCTGATTCTAAGAGTTTCCAAATATGCTGAATTTATGTAATGATTGCTTAATCAACCTGGGTAGCCCAGCTGAGGAATGAGCATACCTGTACTCATCTTGACTCACTTCTTAAAGAGGCCTATTCACTGAATGGGTGTTGCTTCACTCAAAGAATCTGAAAAGATCTTAGCCTAAAAGGGCCAGGGTCTCCCACTGTATCCTGGGCCATCTCCAGTTGTCCGGATAAATATCTGGCCACTGGACCCAGATGTCCCTGGAGGAAAAAGTGAGGTTGGTGACCTTGCACAGCCCTCCCTCAAGTCAAATCAAAGTCAACTTCAAGTCATGTCATCATCTCCCTGATGTCATAGTCCTCTGCGAGAATGAAGGAAAAACACAACAATGATACCTGTAGGGTCTGACAAATAAAACATGGCCCAAGAAAGATGATGATCGGCTTATTTACAAGAGGCATCCCAGAAACTCATATGATTGAGATCTCAGTAGCACAAGAGGGTGACAATCTGTCATGGCAGTTAGCAACAGGAATTTTAGAAATAGTCATAGAGATCTTGGAACCCTCACTATGCCCATATGAGGAGGTATCTAGAGCATGATGGCACATTCTAGTGACCTGCCAATTTGGGATATATTTTAATTCATACCAGTGGCACCAATCATTTATATGTGTATTAAGTGCAAGCCATTCTCCTTGTTAGAAGAGAAGGTAAAAAGGTTTAAAGAACACCTCTTTGTGCTTCAGGTCATTCTAGAAACCAGAAGAACGGAACCACCTGGAACAGCATTGTTTTTTTTTTGTCTTTGAAGTATCTCTGTTTAGAACTCTGCCTGGCAACTAGTGGGTACTTAATATTTGCTGGTTGAATTGAATAGAAGAGGTGAAAAAAATTAATCAAAGAAGAGGGGGAAGAAAATTCTGAGTAGAAAGGAATTAAAACTATAATAAAGTGTTACATAACCAATAAAGAAATGTAACAGAAGAAGAAAGAAAGGATAGGAAATGCTGAACCCCTGGATTTATATAAAAATTATGAAGCTTTTCTTACAAAGCGTGAATTTTTACCTTCTTGGGAAGAAGTAGGATCCCATGTTGCCCAGAGCAATGAGCAGGATAATAAACAGGTGCCATCAGATATAAGAACCAGATTCTGGTCCCCAGAAAAAGAGAAAAGTGATGACCATCGGTGACGCCCTTCAGAGTATTCATGTTCTGATGGGAGGAGTGTCCTATTCTTGGAGCAGGGGTCCAAAGCAGAAAAGAATGTGTTCAAAGACTTTGACAACTTCCTAACAGCTACACATTTCTGATGATTCATATGAGAATCGTGGAGACTACTGGAAAAAACCTCAAAAGTTATCTCTTAGTAACTACAAAATCTTGGGCAGAGTATTGGAGGATTTAAAGGCATACTGGTCTTTTTCATATCTTCTTCCAATTGACGTTTGGACTTTAAAAGAGAAAATGAGAAATAGATAAATTAAGATGCTAGAGTAATGGGATCTTGGCTAAGGATGAAGGCTGGAAAGGAATATTTGGCCATAGACTTGCTGCTATGATCCTGAAGTCTTTAAATTATTAATAAGTCATGGACTGTGAGAAAAATGGCTACATAAAACTTTAAAACCAGGTATGATTAGTGATTTCAGCTATGGTTGATAATAATAATTATGATAATAATAGAAAAAATAACAGGTAAACCAGTACTCTATAAAATAAAATAATTAGAAACAGGGATAGAAATTATAATTAAGTTTAGATATTGTGGTAAAAGCAACATCCTAAGGCTAGGCTTGTTTTTCCTTAAAAGGTATTGAAACCCTCCTGGAGACCTAATTGGATCAAGACCATTGACATAGTTTTCTGGTGCCCTAAGTACAAAAACCAAGGTACCACTAGTCACCTGCCTCCTGCCCTCCAGCTTCCGAGTGTGAACCAGTAGCATGACCAGCACTGACAAAGGGATCCTGTGCTCAGATGAATCAAAGCCCATTCCTCACTAAATACCATCTCCCTGCTCTGAATATCTTTATGCTATGGCTAAGAAAACCTCGCAGATGTTCTACAATATCTCATTTCTACCCATTATCAAACTTAAGTATGAAGCAAGCTGTCCCGTCCTGAATGTCAATATACAACGTGCACATATGTGTGAAGTGGATGCCTTTTGTTGTTCAGGAGACTCCTATTCAATTGAGTCTCCTCAGGCTTCTTGATGCAGTTGTGGGCTATAAGTAGCAGGTAACAGAGACTTGAAAGTGTTAATTTTAGGTTTTTCTCCCTTTCAAGTTTTGAGTCGTTGTGTGACTCAGGTTTGACTTTTGTCGTGAGCGGTCTGTGCCCAGATTTTAAAGGAATCCTATAAAATTATAAGATTATAATATTACAAATATTAGAAAATTAGAAAATTTGATGCCAGTGTAATTGAAGCTTAAAAATGTTTATATTTCTTTACTGATAGGAGCTGTGAAGAAACTCTTCAGTTAATTTGGTAGAATTATAAGACTGCTAGCCACTGGCTGATTGACGGAAAAGTCACAACCCTGCCTCCTGCCCCCTGGTTTCTGAGTGTGGACCAGCAGCATGGCCAGCATTGGTTGGTGGTCTTTAAAAATTAAGAGCAAGTTCTGAGAAGTTGTTTAGGCAATTAAAGTCATCTCTGGTAGTTGAGAAGAGAGCCAGCTATGAAGTAAGACCACGGCTCTTAAAATGGAATAATTTTTTTTTCTTTTTTCCTTGTACCTCTTCTATAGCACATTGGGAGAAGAGATTTGCCTTTCCTCTCTCCACCCACTGCTGCTATTTGCCCAGTAGGAGATACTATGCCCCCAAAACAGCATGCTCAGAGAAGCCAGCTGTGAACTTGGGCCGAGCTGCAGAGAGGAGTCAGAAGGAGCAGGCCCAGGGAGACCAGCAGAACATGCTAAAGAATTATGCTTTGCCCCAGGGGGAGCAATGTGTGAACACCAGGAGAGGAGAAAAGATCCTGGCACCATCCATTCAGGAGATGTGAATTGCCTTGGCCGTGTGTGTTCCCTCCCCACAGGTGTCTCTCTTGTGCGTGCCTACTGGTGCTGATTCTGTGTGAATTTATGGGAGAGTGTGTCCAGGTTTATAGGACAGATGTTTTTCAACTAATGTTCTTATGCTATACTTTGAGCTAATTTTTGTGTACTCTTAACTTACAACTGCAGGTAAGTGTTATTGGTGGAGGCTTATGAGCTATATAACTTTAGGAGTGTGGACCCACAAATGTATCTTGAACCTGGGCAGCCACACTTGTGAGTGTAAAATGGGGAGATTTACTTAAAGGGGGAGCTGTGCACATGGCATAATACAGTTCATAAACAAGTTTAACTGGAAATTTTAACCAAAAAAGGTAATTTTGACCTCAAAGGAATCACTGAGAATTGGTGGGATGGAACTCATAGAACACAACAATGGAAAGGTAAAACTTGTTCAAAAGTAACATCTGAAAGTTAGCGGGGGGAACAGAATAGTTCTGTGCTGTAAAAGCATGGAACCCTCTATGGAAATCCCAAAACCTAAAGGTGAAAACAGAGTGATGATCAAGGCAGATAAGAAGAAAAGGAGGAAAAAATGTAAGAAATACATTTCTGATGTTATGCTACTTGGTGACTGATCAGATAGAGAATAATGATGATGCTTTCCACAGAGGCAAGTACCTGGACATCTTTTGTAGAATACAGCCAAAATAGCATGTGAAAAATTCCTGACTCACCTGCTGGACGGTTTTAGCTTTCAGGAAACAAAGTGGTAAAGCAAGCTTTGGAGGGATGTTTCCATCAAGGTGAATGATTTTTTTACTGGGAAAGGGTAGATCATAAACATAGTCAAAAAGGAATTTGATGAAGAAATGGTAAGAGAGCGTCTACCTATTCTAAATAAAGACCACAAATCTGGCCTTAGACACTTGACACAAAAACTAGCCGTGTGACTTTGGGCAAGTCACTTAACCCCAATTGCCCTCCAAAAAGCAAAAATAAATAAATAAATAAAGACCCAGTTGAATAACATCCCAAGGGCCTCAAAAAAGTTGTAGGTGAGAATAATTTGTTACTGATCTTTTGAGAAATCATGGAAAATAAAAGAGGTTTGGAAAGTCTTAAAGATGGCAGATGCTGTGCCAGTTTTCTGAAGAGAGGGAAAAGGTATATTCTGTAAACTATAGTGGCGAGTTTAGTGCCGATCCTGAGCAGAATTGTAAAACATGACCAAATGGGGGATTTCTCTGTATTTGAAAGGGAAGTAGTGAGCACTAGGTGCCAGCATGGATTCCCTAAACTTAAGTCATGCCAAATAACCTTGCTCCTTTTCTGAAAGGAGTATTAGTCTAGGGAGAGGAGAAAATCTCTGTGTGTGCAACATCTGTGGATTCTAGCAAGTCATTCGATAGCCTCATCTGATTGGAGAGTCTCTGTGTATACAGTACTGTTACGTAGATTTATAAATGACTGAATGATCACACTCATAGAATATTGATGAATGGATCAGATCGTTCTAAAAAGAAGTCTCAAGGATATCCATTAGCCTGTGAGCTCCTTGAGAGCAGGGTCTGTCTGTTGCCTTTCTTTGTCCCCCGCACTTAGAACAGTGGCTGGCATGTAGTTTTGTTGTCATTCAGTCGTTTTTCAGTCGTGTCTGACTCTTCATGACCCCATTTAGAATTTTTTTGGCAAAGATCCTGGAGTGGTTTGCCATTTCTTTCTCCAGTTCATTTTATGGACGAGGAAACTGAAGCAAACAGTATTAAGTGACTTGCCCAGGTCACACAGCTAGGAAGGGTTTAAGCTCAGGAAGATGAGTCTTCCTGATTCCGAGCCCAGTGTTCTACCCATTGCTCCGCCTAGCTGCCCCTTGGCATGCAGTAGGTATAGTAAATATTTGTTTACCAACTATTTGTTGCCTATGCTTCCAATTCTGTCTTTTTTTCAAAAATTTTTGTCAGTGACCTGGATGAAGGTCTGCGTTACATCTTAATAAATTAGTAGATTATCTAGGCTAAGTAATAATTACAGAAATAGGTTCCAAATAATAGGCTGAAGCTAATAAAATGGATTTTAATAAACATAAAGTGTTGTAATGAGAATGACAGTGAGTAAGACCATTAATCATTTTAGAAGTGGAGTTTAATAAGCGGGTGGATACAAGGTCTCAAGCTTACCCAAATCAAGCAGCCCCGAGATTCATTTTCTCGGGGTTTATATAGGCCCAAACCATAACATAACAGTAGCTAAGGGAAACCACAACTTAACAGTTTCTAAGAGCAAGCGGGAAAATACAGAAGCCAAAAGGTAGCATTGATTAAAAATCTGTAGGTTACACAAACAGTACAAATCTCCTGATTCGTTCTTAGGTAAGGGTGAAGGGCTGTGGAGTTCTGCTTGGTGGGCCTTTCTAGCGGGCTTGGGCAGGCCTGACTTGGTGGGCCTTTCTGGCAGGCTAGGTCTGTGTTGTTGGTGAGTCTCCTAGGGGACCAAGAGTACAGGCTGGGTTCTTAGGTGAGCTTGATAGGAAAGGGGGTTGGGAAGTGTTCCTAAAATGGAGGTTACCACAAAGTCCTATGCTTAGGTTAGAAAAATCAATATAATAAAGGATGAGGTAAGTGTGACAACAGAATTTATATTAAACAAAAAAATCTTAAGAATTTTCTCTGAATTCCCTGATCTTAGCATGCCATCTCCTATTCCTATGCATTCACCAAAGCAGTTGTCCATGCCTGGGGATGCATTCCTCTTCATCTGCCTTTCAGTCTTATCTTCTTTAAAGGTTCAGGTGCCACCTCCACTGGGAAGTGAAGCCTTCTTTGCCCTACATCATTTTCTACCTTGTGTCCCAGTATGTGACCTCCACAGTTCTTGGTGACTGTCTCTCCTGGACCACGATTTCAGAAAATCCCCAGCCATGCTTCATTCACCATGTGTGATCCCAAAGGGGCCATTTGGATATGGAGTGACTGGGGGCTTGCTCAGATCTGTGAGGCCTCCCTATTACTGAAACAACCTGAATAACCCCTGCCCCTACTGTATTTGCCATCATTCCTAGGACAAGGCAACAACCAAGCTAGTCCCTAGGTGTGGTGCAGGGAGAAAAGAGGTATAGTTGTGAAGGCATGGCACTGTCGTCTCACTATCAGACACCCCCGGTTTTAAAAAATGCCTTCAGAGGATATATAGACATACACATGCATATATAGATAAACCTTGATACATGTAGGCATATGTGTGCGTATACACACACGTTTCAGAAAGTAACTTTTATACAGTTACGGAAAAGTAAAAGTCTACTCTTTTTGACCTACAGAGTTGATGGTGAGATCATTTCTAGGCAGCTGGGAAAGTCATAGCACAAAAATAGATGACATTTTAAGTTTTGAGCCTTCAGGTTAGTGGCTGCCAAAAAGAGAGTAACTAAATGCTGAAGACAGGGAGGGCACAGTTGCCCCCCAAAATCCATGATGCCTTTATTCCGACTCCTAGTAGAATGTTCTCAAAAACACTTCCTCTCCCTCACCTGTCCTACATTACCTCATCCCCTAAGCTCTAGTTATTGGCTAAACGAGGGAAACACCAGAGCACAAGGTGGAGGTAATCATTCAGCCTTGGGTACTCTTACTAGTTGTATGACTGAGCAAGACACTTCACTACTTTAAGCTTCAGTTTTCTCATCTGTAAAATGGGTATAATAATACATTCGCTCTCTACCTTTTAGTTTTGTTGCCAAGAAAGCACTTTGCAAACCTTAATGTGTTCTACAAATGGGAACAGATGTTATTATCTCTTCTCTCGCTCCATTAACTTGCCTTGTTGCCTTCCCAAGCATTTCCTATTTTCAGCTGACCAAGGACTATTGTCATCCTAGCCTTTTCTTACTGATTTTATGTACTGAGGCCATCAATGAAGCATACAATATCAATATGGTGAAACAGACAAAGAAATCTATTCTTGAGCATAGTCTGTCATGGGAACATTCACTCTGTAGACTAAGAGAAGAAAGGGAAGAAAAAGAAACCGAATCTTTGAAACTGAGCAGTTTTTCTAAGAAAAAAAAATCCTTATATCCTGAGTCCTTTTCAGAAAAACAAATAAAACCAAGCAAAACAGTCCATTTTGTGATAGTATATAAGGCATTTACTGTTTCAAAGTGACTTATTATATACATTATCTCATTTGTTTTCTTGATAATTTCACTCAAGTAGGTAATGTAAATGTTATCTCCATTTTTTATAAGTGAGGAAACTGAGTTCCACAGAGGTTAAATGCCTGTGAAGGATCCCTTGACCAGTAGATAGTAGCCCTGGAAGCTGGTATTCTTACTGCATCTTCACCAGTTTTAATTTTGTTTTTTTCCTACTATACATGCCTGTCTTTCAGCAACTCAGGAAGAAACTTACTGAAAAATGAAAAATAAGTATGGCCATTTGCTGAAGGTTGGGATTAGGGATAGGGCCAGGGCCAGCATGAAGGAATTGAGCCTGTAACCATTGATTTTCTAGCTACCAGTAAGCTCTTGTAGTTCAGGAAGTTAAGATAATGAGGCATTAATTTCATTGCATGCAAAAAAAAGAGCCTTCTCATCATCTATTCTAGAGTACTCTTCTCCCACATGTCAACAAAATGATAATATAGCAGTTGGGAATGGAAAAGTGACTCCCACTCTTTCCATCTTAATCATTTCTTTTACCAATCTACAGTAATCTTTGGTGCATCCAGACCCAACAGAGAGGAGAGAACCGTGTAAGTGCCATGGTGGCATTTAACACACCGGAACGAGATGGTCCTTGCTATGGATTCTAAGTGGCTCTTAAACGTGATGACTTTTTTTCTTGATAATGCATGTCACTTTGTCTCCTCTGTGCATCAAGATTAATTCCAATACTTTCCTTCTGTCATTTCAGGAGCGGCCTATTGCCAGTTCATGGACATGCTATTCCCAGGCTGCATTAGTTTGAAGAAAGTAAAATTTCAAGCAAAGTTGGAGCATGAATATATTCACAACTTTAAACTTCTGCAAGCATCATTTAAAAGAATGAATGTTGATAAGGTGAGGAACTGAATTGCACTTAATAAACTATGTCAGTTGACCTTAATGTTGTCTTACAGAGTAAATACAAGAGTCAGCCTTTAGCTGCAAAGTCAAAAGTACGAATACTAAGGTCCATATGTGACATTAAAAAGTCAGTCAGTCTGTACAGCAATTAAACATGAATTTTTAAGAAGGAGATAGTAGCCATCTGGTTTTATTTTTTAAATAATGACTGTGTTTCAGAAATTTTTCCATTTTTACTGTTATATGGCTAGAAGCACTTAAGAGTCATTATTAGTTATATTGCTTTGGTTATAGAGAGGAATATCTTCCTTAATTATAACAGTTTTTCTTAAAGAAAAAAGAATATTGAATAAAAGGAAAGAAGTAGCTTAGTTTATGGGATCATAGAATAAAAACTGGAAAAGACCTTAAAAGGTACTTAAGCCCACCTCCCCCTCATTTTGCAGATGAGGAAATTTGCTGAGAATTTGATTTGGCAAAGAATTAGCCATAGCGAGTGGCACACCCTCGTCCTCTGCCTTTGAATCTAGGATGGCTTCCTCTGCCATGTGAAACTTGTCTAGGCTCAGGAATGGCCTAAGGAAGCTCTAAAAATCAAGAAAGGAACTAGGGAGCTAAGATTGTGATAAGATTAGGGGTATGTCAGGAGGACCGGAGTTCAAATATGGTCTCAGACACTTAACACTTACTAGCCGTGTGACCATGGACAAGTCACTTAACCCCAATTGCCCCTACGAAAAGCAAAAAAAAAGAAAACGATTAGGGGTATGTGTATTTTATATATTTCAAAATGAAGATGACATATTCTCTAACTTGTGAAAATGCTCAGAAACTTACTTTCCAATGATAATAATTTCTCCTTCATGTTTTAAACCAGCAGTTCTCAAGTCATCGACCAGGGACCACTGGGGTCCCTGCAACTCTATCAAGGGGTCTGTGAGGTCAAAACAATTTTCATGATAATACTAAGATGCTTTCATTTCTGATGTGGCAAATGCCAGCAGATGTAACACATACACGAAAACTCTTTGAGGTCCTCAGTAATTTTTAAGAGTGCAGAAGAGCCCTGATACCAAAAAATGTGAGAACCATTGCCTTCAACATTTGACTTCTTCTAGAACTATTTTCTTTATTAGTGGAGTGTTGAGACTTTCCTTTCTACCTTTTTCATTCTATTCATAGTTGTTCCTCAGCTCTTCATTGCCATTCTTTAAAAGTGACTTAAGGTATCCAATCTGTTTTTACTATATCCAGGTAGCAAATAACTTTTTGATAATCACTAGCCCTTGTTGCTTAACTTTTCTTCATAATATGGTGCATTTTTCTGAACTTGGTTAATATCTTTGCTGAAAGAAAGAACATCATACATTTTCATAGGCAGAGGTATGGAACCAACTGCGTCTTAAAATGATGACTAGATTACTCCATTATTGTCTCACTTCATGCCATCCTACATACCAATGCCAAATTTATCTTCCTAAAAGCAACTCTACAGCTCTTGTCATACATACCCAGTTTTTTTTACTTAAAATAGCTTCTGATTTTCTATCAAATAAAGTTTAAACCCCTTAGTCTAGGATTCTAGGCCAGCTCCCACCTACCAACCTATCATTCCAGGCTTTGCTTTCGCTACTCCCCTTCAAGTACAATAGGTCTCAATAATATTTGACCTGCCTAATTCTCCATTAGTGCATAGCATGGATGAAATTTCCCATCTGTGCCTTAACTTTGTTTTTCCTTCATACCTTGAATATAATAGATGTTTAGTATATGTTTGAATTAAAGTAAAGCAGAGGGGAAAAATTAAAGCAGAAATTGTATGACTTCATCAATTCTGGCACCAGGAAGAAAATTGTACTCAATTTCTTTAATTTTTGTCCAGCACTAAAATTTTGTTACTGTATGCTTGGAAGGCCTTCTTAGAGAGAGGTCCTCTTAGGTTTCATGCTGGTGATCTCCTATAGTGGGTAATAGAAGCAAACTTTTTTGTAAAATATTGCTTAGGGCTTCCATATTTGAACTCATTCTCTTATAACTTTGACTTTTATATGAAACTCAAAAATTGTTTTCTTCTTAAGGTTATTGTCTTAAAATTTAAGTGCAAAATCATCATCATCATCTACAAAGATTTATTAATGCCTAATACCAAGTTGATTAAAACATGTGTCAATAATTTCTGTACTCTTAAGTATGGTAACTTCAGAAAAAAGTAAGAGTGGTTTTTGGTTTTTTATTTTTTTTTGTTACCTGTGAGTAAAAAGAGGTTTCAAGAAGATGGTGGTATTCCCTCCAATTCTCAGTCTGTCTTATTTGACTAAATTTGGTTTCCTTAGAATCTTTGTGAAGAACATCCTTTAAAAAAAGACATGGCACATGATTTGTGAAAATGCTCAGAAACTTACTTTCCAATGATAATAATTTATCTATTATTAAACTATAATAATAGTTTAACAGCATAACTGAGAGCAGCATGGTATAGTGGAGAGAGCGCTGGATTTGGCATCATAGCCTAGGCTTTGTCACTGATGTGTTAAATGGCTCACTCTCCTTTTATGGATCCAAAATGAGATTCTGCAGGTATAGAGCTGATAAACACGGTAACTGCTGACATTGCACATCCTCCCAGGATAGGTTCAGTTCACATTTGCTAAAAGTGTTGTTCTCTTGACAGAAGGGGAGCACCACACATCTAATCCAATTCTTACACACAAATTCTGACTCTGTCGTGCCTCTCCCTCACCATCAATCCAATATGGAAGGAAGTGGGGGATGGCATTTGTGGTGAAGAGTTAGCTCATTTACAGGCAAGCTCCAAATTCGTCATCAGAGGTATGGGGCATCCTTTCCTGCCCACCCACTAAGCACGTATGTGCTGATGAGAACTAAGTATTTTCTGAGCAGCTCAAAGACCTTATATGAGACCTCTAGGAGGAGTGTTGACTGTCAGTTCAGATAATGAATAGGAACGTCCTGACTGAGTCTTACATACTGATTCTTCCCTTGAGTATGATTCGTTGCTGGCCACATTCTTGCAATCACTTTATCCTTGCACAGTTGTGCAAGGAATTATAAAACAGACCCTGGGTTTGGTTGGAAGTTATTTATTATTCCAAGAATGACATTTTATTTGCTACTTCTTCTAGAGAGTAGTTACCCGTTGATGTTAGAATAGAACTGTTCAAAGACAAGAACCTGAGGTAGAGAAACAGTAGTCACAAATCACAAACTGGGCAAGGAAACAAGCATTTATAAAGTGCTTACCGTACGCCAGGCACTATGCGGAATGCTCTGGATACAAAAAAAAAGTAAAAGATAGACCCTGCCCTCAGGGAGCTTACAGCCTAGTGGGGGAGACAACAAGCCAACAAACATGATTTGATTTTATTTG
Organism: Pseudochirops corinnae; assembly: GCA_028646515.1. Classification (NCBI taxonomy): domain Eukaryota; kingdom Metazoa; phylum Chordata; class Mammalia; order Diprotodontia; family Pseudocheiridae; genus Pseudochirops; species Pseudochirops corinnae. Next base: position 165,092,692 of record CM053587.1, on the reverse strand, counting down.
ACAGGTCATTCCAGTGGAGAAGCTAGTGAAAGGGCGCTTTCAGGACAACTTGGATTTCATCCAGTGGTTTAAGAAGTTCTATGATGCAAACTATGATGGGAAGGAGTATGACCCTGTGGAGGCTCGGCAAGGCCAGGATGCAATTCCCCCGCCGGACCCTGGTGAACAGATCTTCAACTTACCCAAGAAATCTCACCATGCAAACTCACCTACAGCAGGTACCATCACAGCAAAAGTGTGTTGGTCTGAGAAAAATTTTTGAAAGTTGAGAACGGTCAGGGGCGGATAGTCAGGAACTTTCAGAAAGCATTTGGAAATAGCAAAGTCCTGTTCTTCAAGAATATATTCCACAGCCTTAGTGTAGAAGAAGTAGGAGAGTGCTGGAACTGGAGTCAGAGAATGCGAGTTGAAATCCCAGCTCTTTTACTTTGTGTCCGTGTGAATTTGGGCAAGTCACTTACTATCTCTGGGCCTCAGTTTCCCTATTTGTAAAATGAGGGAGGTTGGAATAAATCCCCTCTAAAGTCCATTCTGGAAACCATCAGTCTATGGTCCTATATTAGTTCATGTACCAAAGCTCATGTACTTCATTCCTCAGAGTCTTTTTACTCTTTCTGATCCCTGATTCTAATACCATTGGCTGTCTGATTGGGCAAGTCACAACAAATTAGAAATAGCAAAATATAAAAAGGTCAGAGGTATGGCTACAGGAGTGAGAAGTGTGACTGTGACTGTTTGACATCAAGCAAGGAGACAGGAGAGGGACAAACAGCCCCATCCGTTTTAGTGATCCCCGAGGGCATTGCTGTGTTGCACCAAAATATAACAGTTTACGTTCATGATGAATATTCCTAAACTGTTCAAAGATGTTCAAATTATGTTCACTCTAGTCTATTTAAGAAGACAGAAAAAGTTTTTAGGAAGTTTCATTTTTACATTTTGGAAATTTTCCATTTCAAATGATTAAAATTTTTAGATACTTAAATGTTTAAATGGATGAGTTACTTAGAAGATTATTTCATATTGAACCCATCATTTTCCAACAATACTGAGTAAATGCAGTCACTTAAATCTACTGTTTGTCACCCCCACTAAGCATAGGTAGTAGTACTGAGGGGGCCCCATGATAGAGAGAAAGAGTGCTCTGTGTAAACTCAAATCCTTGCTCTGCTACTTGCTACCTGAGTGACCTTGGGCAAGCCTTTTTAGATGGGTCTCAGTTTCCTCATCTGTAAGATGCTGGCATTGGAGCAGGTGATATCTAAGGTCCCCTGGGACTCCATATCCTATTACTTAAGGAATACGTTGGTTAATTCTTACTTATTACCTTTGTTGGAGGAAGTGGCTGGGTCTGAAAGGCTAACACAGGATTTGAAAAGGCTGAGATGTAAGAGAGGGTGTCCCTGATGTAGGGGAAAGCAGATGCAGCAGAATATGGGAGAAGCATGGAAGTTGGGCAGTCCAGTTATTCTAGAGTCAGGGTTATGTGGAGTGTGTGCTATGGATGCAAGCTATGAGACATATAACTTAAAATAGTAGATGATCCCTTGAAGCATTTCTGTTTAGCATTGAAATATATTTTGTGCCTTAGTTATAATCTGAACAGCTATCTGGAACAGTGAATAGACCTGACTCCAAGTCTGGAGTCAGGAAGAGTTCAAATCTGGCCTGAGACACTTACTAACTATGTGACCCTAGACAAGTCACTTTACCCTGTTTGCCTCAGTTTTCTTAACTGTAAAATAAGCTGGAGAAGGAAATGAGAAACCATGCCAGTATCTTTGCCAAGAAAACCCCAAATGGGCTCACAAAGAGTTGGACACAACTGAAAATAACAACAGCAAAAAGTCTGTTTGCCTTCCTTGTGAATATTGAAACGTATTTTCCTTCTTTGAGCAAACATGTACTGCTAACTTCAGGAGGCGTGCTAGGAGCATCCTGTAGGGAAAAAGGAAGTAGACCTGGAATGAGAAGTTACTACAAATAAGATCATGCACAAATGTGTGAATAATCAAGCATGGACTCTTCTGGGCACGACAGCAAAATGTCCTTTTGCTTTCTGTGTTCGCGAAGGAAGCCTTTTGTGTAGGCAAAATGTCTGTGTCCACCTTGTACATTCTAAGGGAAGATTCCATATTTCTTGAGCCGCCCAGGATGTTCAGAATATTACCTTCTTCATTGCTAGTGAGAGACAGTGTTACAGTGGGGAGAGAGACCCACTTCCAAGGCCTTCCTCTGGCACGTGCTCTCCACACAGCCCTGAGCAAGGTGCTTAACATTTCAGAGCCCCAGCCAACCTTTTGAGGCTCTAAGGGGCAGAGCAGGTGGGTATCTATCTACTTTAGAAACAGAAGTTCCTCAATGGGAGTTCCCATATTTCTGATGAAATCACAGGTCCTGTGCCAATGTTAAGTTCCAATGGAACTGATCAAATGACTTGATTTTCTTTACATACTGAAACAGCTCAGCAAACTCAGGATTAACCTGTAATGTTACATGGTTTAGGATAAACTACAGATAACCAAATCAGAGTTTATGATTTCCTGGCAAACTATATTTCATTTACACTCAGGAGGATGGTATCTTGAAAGGGAATATCTTTATCACTTTTGTTCTAACAACCAGGGACATGTTTAAAAATACATGTTTATATAATTATACGTGCCTAGTAAATGCAACAATTACTGGAGTTATGAACTTTCTGAATTGCATCACTGAGCCAAAACCCTGTCAAAGATGGTCATCATTAGAGATGAGCTTTTTTGTTGTTTAGTCATTTTCAGTCATGTCTGACTCTTCCTGACCCCATTTGGGGTTTTCTTGGCAAATATGATTTTCCATTTCCTTCTCCAGCTCATTTTACAGAAGAGGAAACTGAGGCAAACAGGGGTAAGAGATTTGCTTAAGGTCACAAAGCTGATAAGTGAGGCTAAATTTAAATTCAGGAAGATAGGACTTCCTGACTCTGGGCCTGGCACTCTCTCCACTACACCCCCTACAGCCCATAAAGGGTGAACAATTGTAAACTTAAAAGAAATTTCAAATCTATGATTCTGACAGAAGCCAAGTAAAATATATAAAGTTATATTGTACTCACATAGAAAAATACAGTAGTTGTTACAGAAGTGGGCAGCTAAGCTTTTTTCTCTTTCCTTTTGAGGTTTCATTATTTCAGCTTCAATATTTGATTGTTTCTTTTTTAAAAAGACAAAAAATAAGTAAGGGAGGAACACCTGACGATTATGTTATAATGAGGTGTTAGAGATGTCATAACTAAATGTGAAAGATGGCATTGTGGATGAATACTGATGGTAATTTTCAGATGAAGACCTGGCTGTGTTCTGTATCCAGAGTTTATTATCTCTAACCCTCCAGACAGAACTTCAGAGATGAGATCTGAGCATATTGAGGAAGCTGATAATATTTGATAAAGGGCTTACTTGTGGTTCAGTGGATCCTTTTTTGCTTCCTGTCAAATATCAGATACTTGCCACTAAGCTAACCAGGGATATATCTGCATGACATTTCAGCAAATTCCTTGAAGTTACGGTGGATTCCTTGACTGATTGGATGTCAGGGGAGAGAGGGGCAAATGGCACTCTCGATAGCAGCGGTTCTCAACCTGTGGGTCACGACCCCTTTGGGGGTCGAACAACCCTTTCACAAGGGTCACAGGGTCACCTAAGACCATCGGCAAAACCAGACACCACTCCTCTATCTGTCTCCAGGCGGGTCCGCCCACATGCAGACACACCCACATACAAGTATTAAAGGGTCATGGCATTAGGAAGGTTGAGAACCACTGCTGTAGAACTAAGAAACGTGCGTGGCTATATATTTTTCTTCTAAAAACCGTAAACAGTACTTATTGAAAACTCTGAAGTTGACAACTCTGCAAAGGCTAGGTCTTTTTTTGTACATATGGCTCAAATGTATTTTTTTCCTTCATAAAGCCATTTTAAAGGAAAAAAACTAACTGAAGAATATAGAAGTAAAATCAAAGGGCCACATCTTACTGACTCCTAGCAACACAAAATCACTTCTGTTCTTTCTTTGCTCTTATTGAATGGTTGGAATTTATGGGTTGTCGGGGAACAAGAGAAAATTGCTTGATGTGTGTGGACAAAGAATCAGTTGAATCTTATTGCTTTGGTTTGGAAAGAGAGTTCTATTGGGATGCCTTTTGTTTTTTTTGAGACACTAAAACAAATAATGATGAGTTCCGTACAGGTGTGATATGCTTTCTTCTGTGCAATTCAAAGACATTTTCCCACATTAAATAGATAGAGAAGCTGAGACACAGAAAAGGTAAGCTGTGTGAGTGCTTCAGGCCACACAGTAGATGAGTAACAGAGACATGTCTGAAACCCATATCTCTTGATTCCTAGACTGGCAGGTTAAGCCACTACTTTCTGATTGTGTCGCTCCATTCGAACTTGTCTTCATGACTCCAGGGTCAAAAACCAAGCTCTCAGCTAAATAGCCAAGTGAATATTTTTTGTGTTCCCAATTCTACTTACCCAAAAACTTGAGCATATTTGAGTTGCCACAGACAATACTACTATGCCAAATGCACCTGGGAAAGCAGTTGTCCTACTTAGTACCAGCAGCGTCTTTTTCTTAGAAGCTTCTGATGCAAGTCACAAAGATGCAGGTGTTCAGTATGTTTCTATTAATGTTGATCAGTTCTACGATTAGCTCTTTCCATGTTGCTGGACAAGTTTGCCCTCCCTTACCATCTCAGTATCAGCCTGGCTTTCTGCCAAAGCATGGGCTCCCGATGTAAAACCTTGTACCAGGCCCATAGGAGCAGGGGCTTTGTACCAGTTTGTTCTGTAGAATGGCTCAGAATGTCCTTTGACTTGCTATCCTTTATTCTGGGTACCTTTATGTGTCACTCTATGTATTCAAGGGAATATCTAAGAAAAGCAGAAAACAATTTAGTGTCTTTGCTGCTTCAGAGGCTCTTCGGGAGCATCTTTTCCAGGCTGATGCACTATTCAATGATTATTGACATGTCCAGGTAGGTCAAGAAAAGTAGGGCTCTAAAGCAGAGGCATAATTGTCTTTTCTCATAGGATCTCAATCCAAAGCTAAGAAAGCAGACAACACAAACATATACCTTAGCTCAGGAAGGACTGAATTTTCATTTTTTTTTTTTAAACTCTAATTCTTCAGGTCACGCTCCTTTCAATCAGAAAGCTTCATTTTGGGGGGAAATTAGCCTATGGCCAGTTGGTTGGTCATGGTACTGATGAGGTTGAGGGTGGTGTTTAAGCCCTTTCCTGTGGCTGTATGGCACAAGTCACAAGAAAGTCTGAGTGTACTACTCCAAAGGAAGAACTCAAAATGCATGCTCTACAGACTGTTGATAGGCAGCACCATCTTTGTACCTGGAAGACAGAGCATCCAGGAGATTTTAAAATTTTCACCATTTTAAGTTTCAGGGTTGTTTTTTTTCTTCCCACTTAACTGAGGCTTGATGCCAGCAGTGTGATGACACCCATGGAGGGCGTTGTCACAGCAACACCCATGTATCTAGTCCTGTTCAATCTGTCAGCTCCATGCTGCTCGCTCAGCCCTTTCAACTGCTTCACTTACAGCTACTGCATTTCCCTGATGCCAGAGTAAACAGGCTACAGACATGCATCCCAAAGGATTGCTGGCATGCCCACCTGAGGGCTGGGTCCTCTGGAGTGCTTCTTTGTCATTTCTGTTGCTTTGTGAAAAAAAATATCGTAAAGGATTTGAAATCAGAAGGTCATGAGGTTTAGTACCTAATGTAAGTATTTCAAAGGAAATTTAATTTTCTGCTTCGAGATGAGAGGCATGAAAAGTTAGAATTGTAATAAAGGGATACATAATGGGTGCAAATAGATTTAAACATTTAGAATTTAAAATTATGGAGAGACTTTGAGATGGGAAGACTTTTTTGTGTCTTTTCTCTTTGAAGTGTTCTCTGAAATGAGGGTGACTCAAGCAGTGCCTGGAAAATACCGGAGGATCACATGATGGCTAAAAATAAACACATCATCTACAGCAGGGAAAATAACCAGGGCAGAATTAACTTGGTATGGGAATGTTAACATAAAATGGAAATGCAGCCCCAAGTCTTTCTCATGGAACAAAGATGGGTATAATTATCTCCCACTAGAGGCAAAGAAGGCATAGGCACCCCTCACTGAACACAGAAGAGATTAGGTATGCCCATACCCATGTCAACGATTGAACTTCTCCACTAATGAACCCATTGACTGCAACATCTCGTGACCTTTCACAGATTAACCAGAAAAGATTGAAAAATGACCAGCTGAAAAGTTTCTCTCACTTACTGCATTGTTTCTTATGATTGCCATTCATTACAATATAGAGACATTTCTTTGACTTGTGATAGTAACATATGTATGTGTATACATGTGTGGGTATATATGTATGTACACATATGTATGTTTACACACACATATATACACATGTGGGGGTGTATCATAAGATGACAGGAACATATGTGATCCAGTTAGGAAATTTTTCTAGGCTGACAACAAGGTGATTGAGACATTGGATTTGGAGCAGAAGTGCTGGGGGGGCGGAGCCAAGATGGCAGCGTAGCAGCAGCAACATATCACAGCTCTCACATAGCCACCCCAAAATACCCATAAAATGGGACTCTAAACCAATCCTAGAACTCCAAAACGCACACAAAGATCCTTCCTACTAAAGTCAGCTCGGCTACGAGGAACCATATCAGCACTGAGAACTGAAACCAGCCTTGCCTGAAGTCTCTGCTGAGCCCCAGGGGCGGCCGGGCGAGAGGAGCGGTGAGCAGATTAGCGGAAGCTGCGAGCAGTGTTGAGAACTAGGTCAGTAGTGCTTGCAAGGTCTTGGGAGAAAAACAGACTGGTGGAAAGGCCTCCAGAGCAGAAAAGTGAAAGGCAGAGGTTTTGCACCCGCCTCTGCGTTGCAGCTTCCTGCCCGCGGCCTGCAGACAGCAGGGGGACTAAGCAATTGTTCTGAGGCCAGTGCTCTCCCGTTGAGCGGCCTGGATCCAGATCGCGGTCTTGGGCCTCAGTCTTGGAGTCTTCATTATCCAGTGAGCCAGAAATGGGAAAGGGTCCCAGCATCTTCCTGAGAGCTATGGCAGCTGGGAGGACCCCAGCGATTTGGGACAGAGCTTTCCCTTCTGGAAGCAGAGCCCCACAGAAATTTTTTTAAAAAAATCACAGTCTGACCAACCATGAGTAAGAATAAGCATAAGAAGCAGGGTAAGAACTGCAACCAAACC
>CM053587.1:165058239-165084913 GCA_028646515.1 Pseudochirops corinnae | reverse complement strand
TGTTTGTGTATGTATGGGGGGACTGTGTGTGTGTGTTCAGTCGTGTCTAACTCTTAAGTGACCCCATCTGAGGTTTTCTTGGCAAAGGTGCTGGAGTGGTTTGCCTTTTCATGTATGTAAGTGCATATGTATGTATATACACACTATATATAATACATATATACATACATATGAGTGGTTTGCCATTTCATTCCTATATATGTACATATATATGTATAAATATATACACATACATATATACTTAAATTTATCTGTCTAGTTATAGAACACCTTTCACCTTCCCCAGCCTCTCCTAGTGACTGATTCCAGGAAACAGCATCACTGAAACATTCACAGCCTGCCTCTTGGAAGAGATCCTGAGATGCTGCATTGTAATCTAACGGATGGGGAATGCCCTTTTGGGGGGGATGTAGGGGGAAAGAAGGAAGAGTAACCAACACTGGATCAACCCAGGGATATTTTGGGGTGATGGTAAACATAAAACAGTTTGACTTTCAGTCTGCAGTGTTTGTGGAGCTTTCCCTGGATGCATATAACTTTGTGCTCCTGCCGCATTCAGATCCAAATACTAAGTGGTGTGGTCTTTCTTTAACCCAAATGGAAACAGCCACAGAATAAACGGCATGGGACTATTTATCTAGATTAGTTGGCCTTGGGGGAATTGAGTCTGGGGGCATAGGGTAGCTATGCATTTCAAAAATGCCAGTCACTTTTCTAATTGTGCTCTTCCAGGATCCCTTTGTAAAAAAACAGGGTGTCTTTGGTCATGCAGCCTGTGCCACAGATTTCAAAGTAAATGTAGCATGCAACGTTCAGTAGAAGGAACTAGACCTTTTTTTTCCCCAGTTCTAAGCTCTTTTTGGTTTCATTTTTGTCTGGGTGGAGGAAGGTGTTAAGGGTAAATGTTAATAACTGCCTTTACCACTGGCAGCCTACAGGGCCTTGTGGGTTTCCCTGAGTTTCATTTTAATGGTGTAAAGAACTTAGTCATGAAGGAGTTAAAAGGTCCCCCTACACACACACACACACACACACACACACACACACACACACACACACACACACACACATCCCATTGCCTGAATCCTTCTTTTGTGTACACAGCTGCAGTTTCAGTATGCAACGGAAAGGAAATGGTTAGAGGAAGAGCTGGTTTTCAGACCAGGCAAGTCTGCTGGGGGGGTTGGGGGTGGCAGCCGCAGGGAGGTGAGACCCAGAGAGGTGGATTTGGTGTTTTACACGCCCCATGTAGGCCCTGCCCTCTCCCCTCCCCCGGTGCATGTTTGGATGTCTTGGTGTGGTCATGCCTGTAGCCCTGTGTGAATTGGGGAGATATGATGAGTTAGCTGGTTGCTATGGTGAAGAACATTGTCACATGACCAGGGAGCTGCTCCAGGCAGTTTGACGTCAGCAGAGAGAGAGAGAAGAGAGCAAGCTAGAGGGAGGGTGGGGGAGGAGCGGGAGGAGGGAGGGAAGCCAGGGAGGGGAGGAGGAGGAGAAAGAGAGGGAGGAAGGGAGGGAGGGAGGGGGAGGAGCGGGAGGAGGGAGGGAAGCCAGGGAGGGGAGGAGGAGGAGAAAGAGAGGGAGGAAGGGAGGGAGGGAGGGGGAGGAGCGGGAGGAGGGAGGGAAGCCGGGGAGGGGAGGAGGAGGAGAAAGAGAGGGAGGGAGGCAGGCGGTGAGCAAGCGAGGGGATCGGCAGCAGAGGAGCAGAAGGGTGAGACAGGAAGACAGACGCAGCCCACCTTCCTCGCCGGAGCCTAGGAAATACTGGCTTTCATTGTCGGCAGAGCTCCAATGCCTGGTCCTACCCAAACCTTGTCCCCAAATGGAGAGAACAACAACGACATCATCCAGGATAACGGGACCATCATTCCTTTCAGGAAGCACACAGTGCGTGGGGAGCGTTCCTACAGGTAATCAGTCAGTGCCGTTACCAGCCAGAGCTCCCTGGGTGTTGTGTGTGCGTGTGAGTGTGTGTGTGTGTGTGTGTGTGTGCATGTGAGTGTGTGTGCTTGTGCCTTTGAGGACTGCAGCACCAAGGGGGGAAATGCAGAGGGTTACATAACGTAGGCAAAGACTGCATTATAAATTATACATATGTGTATGTATGTATGTATATATACATATATGCACATGTCCATGATTTCATGTAAGTCAGCATTTATTTCTATTTTAATGGTTCCTAAGACTGCATTATAAATTGCACATGTGTGTATGTACATAATTTCATTTGAGCCAGGTATAATCCTTATTTCTATTTTAACAGTTCCTAAAACTGCATTATAAATTACACATATATGTGTATATATGTATATAATTTCATTTAAGCCAGTTATGATCATTTATTTCTGTTTTAATGGTTCCTCTTGAGCATGCCGGGAGGTTTAGCATTTTCAAATCCCATTTGTATTGGCCAGATGGAAGGCATTTTGTGAATAGGTTTGCTGTCTGCAGGAGCTCCCCCTCAGTCTCTCCTCCTTTGCATATCGATATAAATGCATGCTAATTTTTTTTGGCCCCTTCAAAAGAGATTCAGACTGCAGTACTTCCTTTCTCCTCCTTCCTCTTTAAAAAAAAATGTTTTAAGGAGACATAAGCTAACTGTGCCCATAACATCAGAGGGTGACTGGATGGAGCAGAAAGGCGTGTGCTTGCCCTAGCCTAGTGTGTGAATGGGCGTGTGTGTGTCTGTGTGTGTGTGTATCTGTGTGTGTGTGTGCAGGGGGAAAAAATAGAATCCTCTAGATTAAACTGCAGTCTGATGTTAAACCGCCAGATTGATGGAGCTTTGTAAGAATTCTGCTTGCTGATTGGTGGAAGGATTGACAGCAGAGGTCATAGTGTCAGGCGTTTACCAAAATTTGCTGCACAAAACCCTGGGTTTCTTTGAAAGAAATTGAGCTACAGCAGTCGTCAAAAGGCAGGGTGCTTCCCACTCCCCGTTTTCTGGGGAGTTTATGGCCTAAATATGGGGTGGGGAGCTCTTCATTCTTCTTGGGAGTAAGAGGTGATTTCTGGGGATTTGCCCGCATCTGATTTGAGGACGGGGCTGCTTTTGGTTATTGTATAGAAGCCTTTTTGATGAAATGATTTGGCCCACACGGTTAGTAGCCTTTTTCAAATTAACATATCTGGCAGTTTGTTTTAGCAGATAAGCTCATTAAAATTGTTTGCATTGTTTGATAAGGATAACGGGAGGCTGGAGTCCTATGTGTACCCTGAGGGGAATTTGAAGGAAAACACATCCTTAGGGCATATTTCCTCTCCATTTCTTTTGTACTTGGGACAGTTATTTTTAAAGTTACCTTGATAACAGCTAACAATGCTTTTGCTTTGAGAGAGAGCATGCATGCATCTAAAGCCATCTTCTTCCAGGGATCAACAGGAAATAGCTTTTTTTCTTTTTAAAGCCTCAGTCTAAACATACAGCTATACTAGGTACGATATGTTCACAAATATAATCATATGACAAAATAAAATCGGAGTACGCATCTTCCTTACTATCTGATTAACTAAAAGGCGGCATTATTTGTTAAGTTTTTCAAAACTTCGAAGCACTCTCCTCCATCATCTCTGACAGTTATGTAAATACTTACTGGAAGTTCATCTTGAAAGTACCCATGAGGCCACAAAAATCTCATGTCTCATGGGTCCCTCTTACCTGTTAATACAGAATCCTTGCCATCCTCACAGATTCCAAGGGCTTTTTTCTGCCCTTACATAAACCAAAATCAGGCATTATTTTCTGATTACCTCTCTCCTAGAGGCCTTTATAGCTTTAAATTTGGAGTTTTTCTTCCCTCTCTTTGCTCGTCTATTGAATGTGAACACTTCTGTTTTTAAAAGGAATTCAAAAGTCCAGGTTTGGGATTTTTTTTAGCTATTTATTTCAGCTATTCTTGCTGGCAAATAGATGTGAAGCCTACATTTCTCCCAAATGATTTAAATTCCTACCACATAACATTTATTTTAGGGGAAGCCTGTTGTTTATCCCATGGCCATTGGAAATTGCCTGGCAGAAGTTTATAACTTCTCTGAACTGACTTGAAATTTTCAATGGAATATAAGAAATATTTGTTTAATTGTTGAAATGGAAAATCCCTTGGCAGGAAAGTAAAATGTGAAAGCTAGGTTTGATTTTAAATAGTCACTTTAAAGTGAACTCAGATCTTTGTTTACACTGAATTATGGCCAGCAATTCCTCTCAACTCCCTGTAATGGGCTGAGAAACTCTATAAACAAGATTCATCTGGCCAGATGCTAAGGTTGTTGAGAATAATCGTATTGTCATGATGTACAATAGGGTTGCTAGCAATAATAGATTTATATCATAGGTCAGAGGGTTGGTTATACAAGACACTCTTAAGTGGTATATATACATATATATACATACATATATATATGTATATATATATACATATATATATATAGTATATATTCTGAAGGATAGAGTTAGAGGAGGAAGAAGAGTAACGGGAAAGGGGGGTAGAAATAAGACATTTTAGCACTCTGGCTACATAGTCAATTTAGGACTGAGAATTCAGAATAATTTACTCATTTTGTTGCTAAGGAAACGTTAAATATATGTTGAAAGCCTGACTACAACCAAGCTAAGACCTGGCTTAGGCTAGAGATTTGATGTAGTCCTAAGTAACGAGATAAGGGCTGGGAGACTGGCAGCCCAAATTTAGAGCATTTAAATGGGGGCCCAAAATGCTTTCTATTCCTGATCTCTTTACTATCTTTTAGATGCCTACCTTCATTTCCCTTCATCTTATTTTCATTCCTGTGACTTAGCAATAGAGAGACATGTAATGGTGGATGGTGTGTTGGGCTTGGGGTCATCAAAAATTAGATTCAGATTCTGCTTCTGATATTTCCTAGCTGCGTGACCATGGACAGGGCATTTAACCACCCATGGCCTCAATTGTCTTCGTTTGTAAAGTGGAGATAATAATAGCACCCAGCTCACAGATTGGTTGTAAGCATCCCCTCAAGAATATGCAAGACACTTTGCAAACCTTAGAGCGCTTTATAAGTGTTAACTATTATAATTTTTGACAGTGGAGTATTTTGCTATCTTGTCGTTGGATAAAATCACCAGAACCAATGGAGCAAGAGCCCTAGGTGTAGGTACCAGTTTTTGCAGATCAGGAAGGAAAAAGGACCAACTAGTTAATGGACTATAGACTCTTTCCTCTCTCTAGCATATTCTCTAAGTGTTCAGGAAAGCTACCATGCCTTTAAAATAAGGCCAGTAGAAGCTTTTATTTTCATGTGTGCCTTAGGTACTCCATTAAGCATGTAATCTAGTGTGTTCTTTGGTCTAGCTGCCTATCTGCCTTGTTGCTAATAATTAATTATTGGAGGAGGTGCGCACTTCAGTGAGAACATCAAGTTGTACCCCCTTCTAAAAAAGGGGGTCCCTTGATTAGTGAGACCCAGGATGCTTTGTTGAGAAGAAATTAAACAAAGCAGAGCCTAAAATGGCACTGCTGAACAGTGTAGACCTGTTTACACAGCTTCTGCTCACTGTTGGGTCAGTTTCTCCTCGGCTCCCAGCTTACTTACCACATTTCTAAATGTTAGGCATACATATATTTTAAGAGGTACTTAGGAAAAATGAGTGCTGTATTGGTGATCTAGGGTGACACTTTTAATTCATGGAGAGAATGAGTCGTGCCCTGGATTTCCCTAGAGAGTATACTCCCCATAGCTGTGTTTTACACAGATGCTACTGGGAAATGAGATTTATTAACTGGCCCTCTGCCCACTGCATCTTTGTTTGCATACTCAAAGCTTTTAAGAATGAATATATTTAAAAGTCTAGAGTATGATTTCCACATTGTTACTTATAATGGGCAAGTACAGAAGCATAAGTTTCTTTCTCTATAAACAAACACTAGCCCCTGGAAATCATCTTTCTTTTTTTTAAAAAACGATAAAAAAAAAAAAACAGACATCAAATGTTTGATTGCAATAGTCAACTTTTTGCAAAGTGTAATTTTTTAAATGAATTCTGCTATCAAACAATATTACAGTCTCTTTTTAAAAAAACAATACCAGAAAGAATAGTAAAGTCACATTGTAGGCTGTAGACCAGGTAGTTTTTATTTACACTTAGTTAGAAAACTTAGTTCGGCTAATAGACTTGGTCATCCTTATTTTTTGACATTGCTACATAGCTTTGGATAGGCCTTTATTCATAGCATATCACTTGATTAAGAGGTACTTTACTAAAAACCTGATTTAGCATGGCTCGTAACAAAATTTAGCCTGATCTCCTTAGATCAATGTTAAGGGAGGTATGGCATAATGATTTTTTTTGTTTTTCTTAGAATGTATTAAAAAGAAGCTATTACCATTTGGGGCCAGATAATTAAACTGAAAAGAACCAGTCAGTTATTGGGAGCCCTTCTCCTTTGCTCTTCTCTTTGGCAAAAGATACTTTCCTGCACTGCAGGTTCCTGCACCAGTGGTGGTATCTGTTTACATTGCATTATCTCAGCAAAGTCATTGGGCTTGGAAGAGCTTCCTAGGACTTAGGTAGATAAGTAGATTTCTTTTTTTAGTGTCCTGTTTCCTTCCAGAATACAACTAACAACAAGATTTGTTGCTTTTTAAAGAAATTTCTCTGTATTCCTTAGAGTAAGAGTCAATTAATGGGAAAGGAAATTATGTAGGGAAGAAATGGTGAAGATAGCTCAGAATATTAGAAGATCCCAAGTCATATTGGTCAGAGAAGGAAGAATTGAACAGGGATGGTCTGGTGTATTTGAGGTCAGAGGAGAAAGGTTATTATTCTTGGGACACAATGACCAATAGGGTCAAATGCCACAGCAAAGCTAAAGATGTAGAAAGGAGGAAAAAAGGCCTTTGAATATAGTGATAAGAATGCTATTAGTGACCTTTTTTTTTTTTTGGAGGGAGAGAGACATGACAATTGGGGTTAAGTGTCTTGCCCAAAGTCCCACAGCTAGTAAGCGTGTCAGGTATCTGAGGCCAAATTTGAACTTAGGTCCTTCTGACTCCAGGGCTGCTGCTCTATTCGCTGTGCCACCTAGCTGCCCCATTAGTAACCTTTTGAGAAAACTGTTTCAGTAGTGTGGTAGGACCAGAATATTTGGGGAGGGCAGGGATTGAGTAGGGGATACAAAAATAGAGGCAGCCAGTTTTAGGATAGTTTGTTTGTAGAATGAGATAAAAGAACAAGTAGACAGGTTGATCTATAAGGTGCGTGAAAAAAGAGAATTTATAATAGAATTAGGTCTCAAATGAGATGGAGACAGGAAAGGAACAGAATGGAGAGTTACAGGTGAAGGAAGGGTTAGCATGAACAAGAGTGAATACCTCTTCCTCTGAGCCTGGAGAGAAAATAATGATAGGTGAGGACATTGGAGATTTAGAGGAGATGGAAGGTTCATGCCCAGTTGTCTCAGTCTTCTTATTAATGTAATAGGTGATGAAACCTGTTGAGATTGAAGGCTTAGAGACTGTGCTGGCATTGGAATCTCGAGGAGAGTAAAGAGAGTTTGGAATGGGGGTCCGAGGAACAGCAGAGAACACGATCCCAAGTTAATAGGAGAACAAACACAAGTCTGATATTGACATATATTGACATTAGATTCCTCAGAAATCAAAAGAAAGTAAACCAGGGCCATGCTTTCCTTAAAAATATGATGCAAATAATCTGTACAGATAATTGAGAACTGACTCATCTTTGCATAAACAGATCTTGGCCAATGAAGATGTCATTTGCTTTGCAATTATCTACTCATTTTCATCTCTTTCCCTTTTCCAGTTTCCCATTGTTTCTCTTCTGTTTGGTACATCCAAATGGATTCATTTCGAGAAACATTTGTTAAATATCTAGTGTGTCTTAAGAGACTGATCAGGCAAAGGTGTAAAACAAGCATAACCCACACTCTCATCATGTTTACAGTCTGACAGGCAGAACAACACATGGAGCCAAAGGCAGACTGTGATCAAGACAAAGGAGGGGTGAAGACAAAGTGTTCAAAGAAATCTCAGCAAGGATTTTAAGATGCACATTGCATTAATTCTATAGTGAGACATTGTCCCTAGGTGAAGATGAAGATACTGGTCCACCAGTCGTAAGACATGCCTTTTAAACTTATTTTTCTAGAGGTGATAGATTTGCTTGCCCACCCACAGGTGCTCTCTTGGTCTCTCTTGTGACCAAAAAAAGATGTCACGTATAATCATGGAACTGAGAAATCTACCTTCGCCCACGCTGGAAGGAAACCCAAGACTTTGATCTCATTAGCATCATGCTTTAAGCAAGTAAGCTTTAGTTGCTCTGGAAACAAATTGTGAGAGCCTCATGTTCTCTTGACAAAAGTTACTGACTGCAGACAGTGGCAGCAGAATTATTCAGAGAACAAAATTATACATAATGATATATAAAATGGATTTTCCTATAGTTGTGTTCTAGAGTTGGTATATAAAAAGCACAGCTATCATCACAAAACTCTTTCTTTTAGAGACTGTTTAAACAGTCTAGTATATTGTGAATTCCTTGGGGGCAGAGGCCAAGTCTTATTAAATCTCTTCATCCCCCTCCCCTTTCACCACACTGTCTCTCAAGTCTTGGTATTGAACCATAGGAGGGTAATTAAGAAATTGTGAGTGAATTACCACGAAGATTTGTATAGCAAAGTCCTGCTATTTGTATCTGGAAGCTTTTCACCATTCTTTATCCACTAGATTTGCCTTTACTCTGCTCTTAAGACCCTGACTTCTCCTTCACACTTATTAGCTTGACCCGTAAAATCAGTCCTCAATTCAGAGTTCTGTGGCAGACGATTTTTGTCAGCTTCCTCCCCTCAAAGAATAAAGTCAATACAGAAAAATCAGTGTTGATCAAAAAAGTATATTGAAGCAGTCTAAAAGCATTTGCTAATGCCATGTATATACAGTTTCCTAATATATGCCATGTATGTACTATACTAAGCCCAGTTCAAATCTGGCCTCAGAGACTAGCTGTGTCACCCCGGACAAGTCACTTAACCCTGTTTTCCTCATTTCCTCATCTGTAAAATGAATTAGAGAAGGAAATGGCAAATCACTCCAGTATCTTTGACAAGAAAATCCCAGATGGTATCGTGAACAGTCGGACATGACTGAAATTACTGAAAAACTGTGCATGCAAGATCTCTATGGAGTAAGATGGAAGGTAATTTTAGAGAGGAAGGCTTTAACAGCTAAGACAGAAATAGCCTGCTACAGAAGGTAGGATATAAACTGAGTATTGAAGAAGCCAAGGGGTATCAAGAGGTGGTAGTGAGGAGGGAGAGTACTGGGGGATTAGAGATTGGGAATAACCCGTGCAAAGGCAAAAATATAGGATGCTGAGGTGGCATATTAGGGACAGTAAACAGGCTACTGTAGCTAGACCAGGGGTGGGGAACCTGTGACTTCGAAGCCACACGTGGCCCTCTAGGTCCTTCAGTGTGGCCCTTTGACCAAATTCAAGCTTCACAGAATAAATGCTCTCAATAAAATGGTTTGTTCTGTAAAACCTGGGCTCAGTCAGAAGGCTACACCCAACGACCTTGAGGCTGCAGGTTCTGCGTCCTTGAGCTAGACCAGAGGGCAAGGAGGGGATAAAGTGTAAGAAGACTAGAAAAGTAGGAAAGGGCCATGTTGCTAAGAGCTTTAAATGCCATACAAAATACTATAAATTTGATTCTGGATGTAATAGGGAGATACTGAATTTATTGAGTGGAGGTAGAGGGGAGAAGGGACATAGACCTAAGTTTTAGGAAAATCACTTGGCTGCTGGGTGGAAGATGGATTTGTGTGGTGGAGGAACTTCTGAGGCCAATTAGAGGGCTATCGGAATCATCATTATGAGAGGTGATGAGGACCTGGACTGGTGATGGCTATGGGAGTGAAGAGAAAAGGATACATAAAGATGCTGTGAAGGTAGAAATGACAAAATCTGGCCACAGACTGGATAAGTGGGGTGAGTGGATGTGAGAAGTCAAGGAGGATTCTTAGTGTCCTTAGTTCTTAGTGACTGGGAAGATAGTGGATAGGGAGGATGTGGAAGTTCAGAAGAGTGGAGGCTTTGGAGGGGGAAAAAATGAGTTCTATTTTGAGCATATGTCTACAAGACATCTCGCTGGAGGCTTTTGATTAATCATTTGTCTCTCCAGGCTTGGAGTTCAAGAGACAGGCTGGGGATAGATATATAAATCAACGAGTCATCTGCATAAAGATGATAGTTGAACCTATAAGAAGGTACAAGTTCACCCAGAAAGTGAGTATAGAGAAAAAGAAAATATATTCTCTGTGTGTGTGTGTGTGTGTATGTGTTCATCCAAAGTCTCGCTCTAAGAGCACTGAGCTCCCTTTAAGACTCAGTTCACATGCTACCTTCTACAGGAGGCCTTCCCTGATTTCCCCAGTAACTAGTATTCTCCTCATCCAAAATTCCTTTGTATTTTTTTATGTGTGTGTGTGCATTTGTTCATTCATTCATTCAGCTGTGTAAAGAGGAAGTATGGCATAGCATATGGGGAACTGACCTCAGAAAAACCAGTGTTCACGCCCTACATTTGATACATACTGGTTGGATGATCCTGACAAAAGTCACATATCCTCCTCAGTGTTCCCAGGCAACTTCCTAAGACTGAAAGCTGCAGGACAGTTGTAATTCTGCATTGGGCAGAAACTTTTTCCTCACTGGGAGTACCAATAAATCACAGGACTAGAAAATGAAAATCTTTGTTTTTCATTTTTGACTTCATATCCCAAGCCCTTAGCACTTTGTGTCTCAAATATGCTAAACACCTTTCCAGTCTTCTCATACCTTGGTCCCTACAATTTACTCTGTAATCCAGTGACACTGACTTCCTTGCTGTTCCTCGATCAAGATTTCTATGTCCCAATTCCAGGCATTTTCACAGTCTGTCTCCCATGCCTACAGTGCTCGCACTCCTCATTTCTGCTTTCTGGCTTCCTTCCAGTCCCAGTTAAAAATCTCACCTTCCTTTATTGAGCCCCGCAAATTCTTGTGCCTTCCTTCTGAGACCCTCCCCAATTTATCCCATCAATAGCTTTTTATACATAGTTGTTTTCACATTGTCTCCCCTATTAGACAGAAATCTCCTGGAGACCAGCCACTATATTTTGTGTTTCTTTGTGTGTCTAGCCCTTAGCACAGTACCTGGCACACTTAATAGATGTGTAATGACTGTATAATATACCCATCTAAAACTCCATTTTTCTATTGACTTATTTTAAAGTGGGAAATCATTTAAAGAAGAGGTGCATATTGTGCCCATACTGTGTACACAACAATGTGCTACATATGCTGAGGAATTCAGACGAGAATGCCTGGTCCCTGCACTGCAGAGCCTCATGAATTAGGAGAGACAAGTCTGACAACATGGGAAGTAACATGAAAATTACATGACAGTATAATAAGGAATGGGGACTAGATGTAGGATTTTACTGGTGAAGAGAATCCAGGGTACGGAAACTCTGTGACTGCAGGTTGGCACCTTCTTCTGCAACTTGTAATCTTAAAGAGTCTCCTCGACCACTAAGGTTAAGAGCCTTGCTCAGGGTCACACAGCCAGTATGTGGAACTGGAACCCAGGTCCTCTTGGCTTATAGTTCCCTATGCACAATGCTAAACTGTTGTAGAAAGTGTAACAAAATGGTAAATTCTGAACACTGAGTGCAATGGAAGCTCAGAGGTGAGGGAGACCATAGGCCCCTGGAGGGGTTAAGGAAAGTTCCACAGAGGAGATGAGATTTGAGCTGGATTTTGATGAATGAGTCTAATTTTTAGGTTGGTCAAGAGGAGAAAGGCGTTTATTCCAGGCGGGGACAATAATCCAAATGGAATGACAACTAGACTGAAGGATAATATGTTGGAAAACAAGATTGGATCAGTGCAATGAGGCTATGTTATGAGAGCCCCTAAGGTCCAACAGGGAAATTAGCTCCCTTTTGTCTTCCATGAGACAAGGGTAGTGGTAGATGACCTAGAAGATTCTGTGTGGTTCTGTCATCATTCTGTGCTTTTGATCCAGTAGCAAATAGGGAGCTACTGATGATTTTTGGGTAGGAGGGTGTGGCATGATGAAGTTAAGATTATATGCTGGAATATATCTTCCTTTCTGAATTAATTTTTAAAAATTAAACTGAAAGGCATTAGGAAAATAGGGTCACCTAGTACCCTACTGAGCTTGTTCTAAGCCATCTGTTCTCCCCCTATGAGAAGTCTGGCAGCTTGTACCTCTCTGAAATTCCAGGAAATGAGTTTCTAAAGGACTCAGCAGAGAGGTAAAGATGCTCCAGCATTCAACAGCTTATTCTGACTCTCTACTCCCACACAGATGTGAGGAGATGAGACTCCTGGCAGGGTCATTATCAAATCGTTGTGCTGGGCACGTTGTTTTCATCTATTTGAGGCCAGAAGGGCTTCAGGCTTCTCATTGGTATTGGAGATAGTTTTTCAGAGACTGAGGCAAAGGCAGTAATTTTATTTCATGCAGGCATTCTCTACCAAGGGCAAAGCGAATTGATTTTCGGCACAGGCCTATTAGGGGTTGGGGCTATGCCTTTGATACAGTGACTCTGGCCTCCTTGATGTTCTACATATAAGACACCCCATCTCTTGGCTGCAGCCATTTCCCCTGGCTGTCCCATATGTATATATGAGCAGTAGAGGTATCCAGAAGCCTTCACTTTTAAGTTAAAGACATGGTTTTTAGAGTCCCTCATTATTGAAAGTTCAAAAACAGCACCCCCCCCACCCGGCTTGTTGTCAGTGATCCTGTCTTGCCTTTTAATGCCCTAGGAGGTGAGGCTGATAGAATTTTTTTTAAAACCTAGGCCTGATAACTGTAGCATTTCCATTTATGTTTTGAATAAGATCATATTGATGAGAAGCAGTTTAGGGAATTGGTATCCTAACATTAATTATAGAGACTTGCTTTCAAATTTTGTTAATTTAGTTTGCTAAGAGAAAAGGGATTTGTGCCTCTTTTGTGAAACATATCCCTTTATTGTTATCAGATATCACTGAAATGATACTTTGATTGTCAGGAAAATCCCTGTTAGGTGAATTTCTGGGTATTTTTCTTTTTTTTCTGGGTATTTTTCCACTAGAAGTTTCTATAATACCAAATCGCATATGCCACCATTAGCCAGTGAAAGCTTGAATGTCACCTCTCAGCTAGGTTAAAGCAGTCAGCTTATGCAGTGGATAGAGTGGAGTCAGGAAGACCTCAGTTCGAATGTGACGTCAGACACTTACTAGCTTTGTGATCCTAGGCAAGTCATTTAACCCTGTTTGCCTCAGTTTCTGTAAAATGAGCCGGAAAAGGAAATAGCAAGCCGCTTCAGTATCCTTGCTAAGAAAACCTCAAATGGGATTCCAAAGAGTCAGAAACAACTGAACAACAACAACTCCTTGCTAGGTGTTAACAGTCAATAAAGTAAACCTCAGGAAGACCTGAGTTCAAATTCTGCCTCAGACATTTACCAGTTAGTTTTGTGATCTTGGGCAAGCTACTTTAGTCTCATCTTCATTTTCTTCATCTTCAAAATAAGGATTATAATAGCACCTACCTGACACAGAGTTGTAGAGAGTATCAAATGAGATAACTTTTATAAAGTGCTTTGCAAAACCTTATCTCTCTACCCAAAAATATTCGTGTGAATCTCATTTCCTCTTTTATTTTGAAATAGTATACATTCAGTGTCCAATTATTTTTTTTTCTGTTTTACATGAATGAATCTCTTAAAATGGGAACTTAGAGGTTGTATAGGCAGAAACCTGAATTAAACTTACCGCATTTCAAGATGATTGTAGTCAGAATGGAGGGATTTACATTATTTATCTGTGTTGTACTTGCTACCACTCTCCCCTCCCCAAAGATTATTTTTCACAAAAGGAACCATTTAGTGAGGCAAGGATCAAAGACATAACTTTGTATGATCCCCCAAAGGGGTATCTTTCAGTATCTAGGCTGTGTGTATATTTTAACCACTCCCTAAATTTCTCCCTTCCCATCCTCACTAGGACTCTACTTTCCTTGAGTTGAAACAACACAGAGCCAACAAAAGCCTTCTTATTAAGAACATTATTATCATGAGTGTACTGATTTTTCCTGAGGCAAAAAAAACCTATTTCTTAAAAATGATAATTTACATGAATTAGCCAGATTACTCATTCCTCTTAGCAATGAGGAAGTCTCATTTTCATCAATGAAAATAATGCTTCCAGTCATAACAAAACTTTTCTCTTAGTGTTAGACGACACCTGGTCCATATAAGGAAAAGTGTGAACCTTAATCAATGCACTGGGACATAGTTCATAATTTCTGTAACGATGGAGAAAAGGGTTAAGGCCAGAAAGAGGATTGATAAGAAACGTGTTGTTTATATTTATTATTATATAAAAATACATAGATTCTTCTTAAGGCTCTTTTAAAAAAAAAATCATGTGGTCTAAAAGCTCTTCATTTTGGAAGACCTACAACTCCCAATCATTTCATATGCATGTATACCTATAGAGAAGGTAGTATGCTGTAGTAGTAAAAAAGGAACTCGAGAAGGCCTGGGTTCAAGTCCTACCTTTGACACATATGACTGTGTAACCTTAAACACCCTGCGGACCCTCACCACCCAAATCTCTAAGCAATTCTTTAAGGTTATAAATTTCTGAGAAAGTGCTGACCTACGTTGGTAGGTAGAGCTCTATAGCAATGAAACCACAGATCCAAATCCTAACCCTGTTTATCAATCAAGGTAAACAGTTCTGCTTTGGAAAGAAGCAAATTTTTAAAATGTATAAAAATGGTTCTTTTAATATTTTGACAACCATTTGCTGATGTTCTTTTTTTCTTTTGCTATTTCTAATACTTTATTATTATTTGGCAGAATTTTACCGAAGTTATAATTGAGAATTAAGAGCATCATCCTATTTTGGTTTTCTAAAAATTGCTTATGTTTTGTTTTTTTTTCTTTAGGGTTTTTTGCTTCGGGTCTCAGACTTTAATTGTTTGTTCTTTAGCGTCAGCCTCCTGGCAAAGCCCTGGGAGGCAATTTGTCAGAAAGGCTAGAGGCAATGACATCTCAGGGAGGCTTTCTGATGTTCGCAGTGTTACTTTTGATTATGAACACCAATATCCTAAATGGTTGCTTTCCATGTGTTTCTGCATGGTTTTCAGTTATACTCTGCCAATAAGGAGAAGAATGCTGTGGCTGCTAACATAGATTGTTTCAGTTTACTCTTTAGCATCTCAGAATGACATTTCAGGTTGCTTAGAATGTGACAGAAAACAAAATCCCTTTTGAATTTTTACAGGATTGATATTCTTAAGAAAAGAAACATCTTTTAGCTTTAAAATCCCAATGTAACTAGAACAGCAGTCTCCTAAGAATGAAAGATACACCAGAATAGTTATATGTCCTATTTAAATCATTTATTCAGTGTATAAGGTGTGCCTTGATAAAAGTATGTTACTGATTTAAAAAAATGTCCAACACTACATCTCCTTAGGACATTTCTTCTGTGGGGAAAAATCATCACACCTACAATTTTTAAAAAATGAAATGTGTAAATAAATTTTAAAAGTGTGCTTTATGCATACTTAAATTGAGGAATATCATCAAATAGAAATTAGTTCATTGTTATAGGGATTAGAAAAAAGCAACTTAGAGGGAAATGAGAAGCTTATTGCTTAAGGTTAAGGAAAAATAAGCTATATATGTGTTACATAGAACTGAGATAAAAAGATAACCAAAATATTTTTAAAATACAGTACCAAATTTCAGAAAAAAGGAAAATTATATGATCATGTTGAAGTCACAAGTAAGCCACTAGATTTCAAAATATTTGCCTAATGAAAAACTATTATGTTAAAACAACTCTGAAACTCATACATGAAATATTGTAATTAATTTTTCATGTAGCATCTACTTTTTAGCATCAAAATCACTTCTTATTTTCCTGCCACATACCAAACCATAACATATATTTAGTTTGTTCCTTTATTTCCTTTAAAGAGACTGAATATTTTTGTAACTGGATGTGTATATTCCATCTACCTTGTAGTAAAAGCAAAATACTCCAAAATGTTCCATGAATTTTGCATTGAAGGCAAAACAGTCCCCTGAAAGGATTATATACATATGTATGTGTATGTATGTATATGTGTGTGTGTTTGTACATTATAGGTGTGTGTGTGTGTGTTTTAAATTTCTCCCAGAATTACAAATTATTGGCACTCTCTGTTATTTATTGTATTCTTCTGTCTTCATCCAACTCCCAAACCCAGCCCTCCCATCTTACTCATTTTGCATGGTAATATCACTAATGAAAGCTGGGATGAGCTCACTCATCAGTTCTGTTCTGGTCACACCAAGACAGATTATTCAGCAGCTTGGGTTAAGGCTGAGTGGTTTTCCAGTGGTGAGACTCAACAATTAACTGAAAACAAAGACTTGAGAGGCTTTGAAGAGATTATCTCCATCTAGCCATAGGGACCTGTTCAATATCCAGGAAGAAAAGAAAGATCCTGAGCTTTGCAAGAAGGATTCCCTAGGAGTGGAGGAAATGGAAGAAGGGGATAGGAGATTTTTTGTAGCCCTCTTTATCTAATTCTAGATTTTTTCCCTCCTGCCACACATGACCACCTTAATTAGCCTTGCCTTGTAAGCAGTGAAATTTTCCATCACCTCACCCTGGCTCCAGGAAATCTTTCTGGTGTTATGGGATCAAGAATGCTGAATGACTCTTACTGAGTTCCCAGCTCATCCTTCCTGGGAGAAAGGATCAACAATTCCATTCATTATGAAGTGCCTATTATGTACAAGGCATTATGCTAAGTTCTAGAGATGCCCTGCAGTTTGGACCTCTATGGTCCCATTTTATTCTAAATCTACAATTCCATGATTCTAGTTTGAAATGTTGATATTTCAAAGGAAAAAATTCATGTAAAGGGGAAAAAAGAGGACTTGGTAAAAGATTGGATGAGTTATGAATGAGTTAAAATAACCAATGTTTGTCACTTGGGATACTAGAAGAATAGTAGCACTATGGAAGAAATGGGGAATCTTTTGACTTTGATTATTCCCACCACCAATCCAATTTGAGACCTTTACCCTCCAGTTATTTAGATACCTAAAAAATTTCCCTAAAAACAAAACAAAACAGAAGGATGTGCTATCTCAAAAAACAGTTAAGGATGAAGTGATCCATCTAGTGTTAGTATCACTACACAGACATTCCAGTGTTAATAGAAACAACAGTGAACATCCTTCCAGATGGTCTGTGTGGGTCACAACCACTTCATCTCCAGTCAGAAATTTGGTTGAGAATGAAGAGAGATGGTCTAGACAATTCAGCATCATCTGTTCCCACTCCAAGCCCCATCCTAATCTAAGATTTTGACATACTTTATAAGGGCCTGACATAGTGGCATATCCACCTACTGTTTTAAACTGTCCTTAGGGGGAAAAAATCAGTGCCACACAGTCTGATACTTCATTTTATTTGGTTTATTCTCTAATTATTTCACGTATGTTTATTATATCTTCACAACTATTATTATCAGTTGGGAAGACTCTAATGGAAATATTTTTTATGAACCACAAGGCCTAGTGCAGTATTGGGGCACAGAGGAGGTTCTGAATAAATAAATACCTGTTTTTTTTGTGTTGATTAAAAGGAAGTGTATCATCATAATATGATGTTTGAAATTCCATTTTGAAGAATTCTCTTCTCCATTCTTCATTCCATTGAATAAATTCTATTTTGAAGAAAGATAAAAGGCCTTTAAGATTTCGTATAACTATATTTAAATTTAGGGGTTATATTCAATATTCCTAAAAGTTTTAATAGACTTAAAATGCTAAATGAAAAGTGTTTTTAAAAGTTCTTTTTGCACAGGCCACATTAAATATTTTTTCATTAGAATCCTTTCAGAGATTGTTCAAGTAACATGTTGTTCCTTATTTTCACTGTTTTCTTAACTGAAGAAGCCAAAGTTGTCTGCATTAAGCTTAACAGCAAAACTTGTGTGACATACTGTTCATAAGACTGAGTTTCTTGAAAGAGGAAGCAAAAATCATATTTAAACTCATTTGGTGTTTTGAGCCAATGGTGAATAATACATCTATTTGGCTTTATATGTTAAGAGGCCAAGGGGAAAAAAAAAGCTGCTCTCTGAAGATAGCATTTTGGTCTTCCCTGGATAACTCCATTTTGGAAAAATTCTCTTTCAGTCCTTGAATAAGAAAATATTCAAAACCAAAAATACCGGAATTTATAATATGAAAGCGTACAAGGATTTGAAGCTGTATTGAAACTGTCCGATGTAATGCCTAGTCATTAAAAAAAAAAAATTCTTGGCTCCCAGAGCTACAGAAGGAAGCTGCTTTGGGCTAATCCAAAGTCTACTACTTTGCTTAACAATCTCCAGGCATAAGAAATTAGAGGTCACTTTGAGTTTCACAAATGACCTAGGGCTTCTAATACGTGGTCGTGAGTGCCATTTAATTTCATTTATAGAAATGTTTCTTTTGCCAAAACCTTAAAGCAGAATTCAAGATGTGTTGCTGGTTATATGTTGGCAATCGTTTTCTTCTAGTTTCGAACTTTGCTATTTACTGTGCTGTGACTGAGTGGGTCATTCCAGAATCACCAGGGAATGTGCTTTAAGAATTTGCCTTAGGACATTCCCTGAAAGGCAGCCAAATCCTATTAGACAGGACATCCTGTGATTCCCTTAGTTTATGGTGACCAAGGGCACAGCTTTTTTTAAAGAAGACATCCAGTCAATAAGGATGTCCAGAAATGCTGAGGATCATTTGACTCTTAGGCAACATAGTTGTATCAAAACAACGAAACGAAGCAATCACCTGAGAATTCATGAATTAGAGGAAGGCCCAAGTCTTTTTGCCTTTCCTTCAGTGAGATACAGATGACCTGGTATCTGTCAGCATTTAAGTGACCACCAGTTCAGTGGACTTGAAATTCTACTCAGCGTTCTGAAAATCAGTCAGTCATCAAGCCTGTATCAAATCCTGCTCCCTGTATGTGCCAAGCTCTATGTGTGTGTATGTGTTTATATATTTAGAATAAACACAAAACTAATACAAAATAGTTGAATGTAAGCAAGGGAAGGCAGTCACTAGTGTCTGATCAGTCTGACACCTGAATAGAGGATAGACTGAAAGGGGGGAGACTTCCTGTGGAGACCATCCAGCGGGGCTATTAAAGTAGTTGAGGTGTGAGATGATGAGAGCCTACACCAGGGTGACAATTCTGTGAGCCCAGAGATGAGGAGTTACACAAGGGATGGATGTTGTGAAGGTAGAAACAATGAGACTTGGGAATAGATGGGATATGTGGAGTGAGGGCTAGTCAAGAGTCAAGGCT
Source organism: Pseudochirops corinnae (assembly GCA_028646515.1). Lineage (NCBI taxonomy): Eukaryota > Metazoa > Chordata > Mammalia > Diprotodontia > Pseudocheiridae > Pseudochirops > Pseudochirops corinnae. Next base: position 165,065,484 of record CM053587.1, on the reverse strand, counting down.
AACACCTATTTAGCTGAAAGCAAGTGGAACTTGGGATTTCACCGTATTATAACACTATGTCGCCTAGAGGTAAATGGTATAGCTGGTCACTCAATATGGTCTTTAAGAAGCTATGTAAGTTCCATCTCAGATTAAACTATCTTCTACCTTGAAATTGGTCATCTTGACACCATAGTAGAATGTAGGCTGGCAAGAGCCAAATCACAACTTTGGGCTGTCTGAAGCTGCAAATTTATGCAGATACATGGGACAGTTACCATTGTACCTGTTACCATCTACAGTTCTACAGAGCTAGTGGAAATTTAAGAAGACATAGTTGGAAGTTACATATCTTGGGAGTTAAACATACTGGAATATTTTCTCTTCATTAGCGGTTTACACTTTCCTCATCTTGTTAATGGGCTTAATTTTACTGGTACATCATTTTCTATTTCCATCTCAAAATGTTCTCAGAGAGTTTAAAAATGAATTTTACTGTTATGGAAATATTGCCCTTTGGATAGGCACAAGTCCTCTAGGGTGATACTCCCAAAGGGTTATTGTTGTTGGGGTTTTTTTTATTTCAAAAATAGATTTTTCTAAATATGTAGCCAAGATACTAATCAGGGACTCTGAAGTAAGTCTTTATTAGGGCTGAAAAGAGTTACAAGCAAGGAATGATGTGCAGGGTCTTTGTCCATTTTTACCAAGTGACCACAAATAGCAATTTGAAAGACCCAAGGAATAAAATATGTAGTCACTGGATATGTTAAATCCAGTAATTCTGAAAATATCAGCCTGGTTTATATGTTACAGCTGGCAGATCAGTGAGCCAGAAATCTTTCCCAGCTCTCAATCCAGAGACTAACCACTTAAGTCTTTGTGTTTCAGGTGTTTCCCTCAAAGAGGTTCGAGTTAGGTGGCATTGTAATGGGAATAGAAAATGATGCTTAGTAAAATTAAGGAAAGAAAATAATTTTGATTGTTAATACCCCACTATTTCTGTATCCTCTTGCCGTCCTCAATACTGTGCTCGGTTCTATTCCCATTTCGTCCAGTGGTATGTACTCACAGGACTAACCTTACTCACAGGCAAAATAAACATTTACCTGTTTAATGTGATTTAGGATCCTAGCAAGTTTCTGTCTTGCTCACCTTCCTCTCCCCTCCCAACCCCCTCAAATTTCCTATTTCCTTTCTGAAATTCTCCCAAAAGAGCTTCGTTCTTCTAACTTAAAGTTTTGGCTGCCATGAAAAGGAAATTCTTCCGGGAGGGGTCAACCTGAAGTTGCTTTCAGTCTTTTGCTTTTTTCAAAGCAAGAATTCTTTCTTTCTTGAAAGCAGCTTTTATAAAATGATCTTGGGCACCTGATTTGGAGAGTAAACTGTTAAGGAGACAAGAGAGTACAGAACTGAGAGGCCAAAGTACCAGACAACAAGACACTCAACTGTACCCTGTGGTCTAGGGCCTAGCTGGTATCATGACTACCCTACTGCCTCTCACCCTCCACTGACCCTGAATATGCTCTTACCTAGCAGATTTGTAACAGCGCCTTATATTGGCTTTAGCTTCCCAATTGTGGCCTCTTGCTGCTTGTTTGCCCAAAATTGACTCAGGTTCATGATGATAAGATGAGCGTCTAAAGATTTGTCATCTAATGGGAGTACTGGGGCCTTGGCAGGAAGGGCCAGGGAGGAAGGCAGCGAGTTGAGGATCAAAGGACATGCTGAGGGGTGGCTAGATGGTGCAGTGAATAGAGCACTGTCCCTGGAGTCAGGAGAACCTGAGTTCAAATCCAGCCTCAGACACTTAACACTTACTAGCCGTGTGACCTTGGGCAAGTCACTTAACCCCAATTGCCCCGCCTTTCCCTCTTCAAAAAGCAAAAAAAAAAAGATACGCTGAAAGGTGAGCTGAAGTTGAGTAGGTATCCTGAGGAGAATAGCTTATCAGTAAGTAAGGCAGAATGAGGATGTGTTTTCTACAGAAGTGAGATTCTCTTCCTAACGTATGCTAAGTCAGTCATTTTTTTACTTCTTGCAAAAATAATATAATTTAGTTACAGTATTAATTTAATTTTAGTAGCCTTAACCTTGAAAAAAAAAGCATTCATCTCTTACCATGTACTCAAGCCACATTGAGGATGGGGCATAATGGGGAAAGGAGGAAAGAAAAGAAAAATTTTTGAAGTGCTATGAACCAGACATTGTGCCCCATGTTTTACAAATGTTACCTCATTTGCTTTTCACAACAACCATGGGAGGTAGGTGCTATTATTATCCTTATTTTATAATTGAGGAAACTGAGGCAGGCAGCAGTTAAGTGACTTGCCCAAGGTCACATAGCCAGTGTCTGATAGAAGATTTGAACTTAGGTCTTCCTGATTCCAGGCCTAGCTCTCTATCTGCTGTACCACATGGTTACAGAAATTGTAGTTGGAAATCGCAGGAAGAATTCCTATAGAATTGAAATATCCTTCTGATCCTGCAACATTCTGTAGCTAGTCATTTTGGAGGCCTTACATCAGTTTATGAAGTCTTATGGTATTTTGAGTTTCATTGTTATCAGGTAATCAAAATGTCTGTTCTATCTTTGACTTTCTCTACCTTCTCTGCTTTTAATCTCATCCACTCTCCAGGCTTCAGTTATTATATCTATGTAAGTCACAGCCAGATCTGTCTCTCTACCCCCCCCCAGCTTCTCCCTAGAACAACAGTCCTGTATTTCCAAGTCTCTGCTAGATATCTCCGTGAATATCTAAAACTTAATATATCCAAAATGGAAATTCTCTTCTTTCTAACGCACCCTTCCCCCAAACTTCTCATTTTTCTGATTTCTACCATTTTCCCAGTCACTCAGGCTTGAAGAACCATGGATTCATCTTTTCATTTTTGATTCTTCCCCCTCCTATGTTGTCCAGATCTTTCACTCTATTTCTACAGTAGTTCTTACATGTGTGCCTTCCTTCCTTTCCCACTATAACTGCTGTATTAAATAAAGCCTCATCTTGCTTTGTCCAGCAATAGGCTCCTAACTGGTCTTCCTGCCTCTAGGGGCTCCCTTCCTCAATTCATTCTTCATGTGTGATGTTACTTATTTGTGATTGTGTTCATGGCACTCCCTTATTCTAGTATCTTTAGGGCAAAGGTACCAATCACGGGCCAGCTGCCTCCCAAAAACCAGAATAAGATGTAATTGGAAAATGTCTGACAAAATACATAAAAATGCAATAGAGCATAGATAGTGTTGTCATGTAGTTTTCTGAGTCAGTTTTCCTTCCACAAAGGTCCTAATATACAGTTAACCAACCCCCTATTTCTGTTTGAGTTTGATTTACTGCTTTAGAGTCTTCCCATTTCATGCCATTGACTACCACTCTGACCTCAGACCAGTGAATTCCCCTCTCTGGCTCTCACTTTCCTCTTCTCTAAAAAAAGGGTGGGGATAGTGTTTGGTCTTGGTGATCTTGAAGGTCCCATTCAGCTGGAAATGGAGATCCTCTGGTCATGTGAGTCTGTGAGCCCTCAGCTGTTAGGAACCCTGAGACTTGAGTTCTGACTTTAGATGTTTCCTAGTTGGGTTGCCTTGGGCAAGCCCTTCAACCTCCCTGAGCTTCACTTCCCTCCTCTGTAAAGTAGAGACAATGATAATACCTTAATAATTAATTAATTATTGCCTTACTCGTGGGCTTATCGTAAGAAATGGATTTTGCACTTTAAGTATTATATAAATATAGTTTAATGTTATTTCCTTCCCCCTGCCCCTCGGTTGTTAACTTCGTAATGTCAGGGAATACTGTTGTTTCTTAGTACATAAGAGATGGATATTTAAATTCTTGCTAAGTTGTTGAATGGTAATGAATGCTGTTCCATAACCCATTGGATTGGATTATTGTGTAATCTCTTCTTAAAAATCATGAAGAAACCTATATACTTAGTTTAAACCAAATTCACTCATTCAATAGAATTTAGAACCTTCATAGGATAAAGAGAGCTTAGTATCTGTTTAAGAAAATGTCATTTGGAAGTTGGCATTGGAATAAGGGAAGCATGCCTGATGAGTGAAGAAGAAAGATGATGTCTCGCCATCTTATGATGAGATTTTGTCAGGGTGGTGGCAATTAATAAACAGATGAGGAGCTCTGGGATTGGTAGGCCTGGTGAATTTTTGCCTGAAGAAATGAGTAGGATTTGGTTGATGTTGTTTCTACCAGAACTAATCACAAAGTAAAATAAATGTTCTGAGTAGAACAGAGGTTGTAAGAGAGTATAAGTCATATACCATCATAGACTACAGTGAAAGTTGTGAATAAATTCTGAGATGTCTTTAGAAGAGAGAAGATGATAGTTTTTAAAAGTCAGTCAGTTGATATGAAGGAAAAACAACTGTGAACTGCCAACTAAGAGTCTGGGTTCTATTTCTGCTTTTTTTTAAAAAAAATGAATAGACAAGTTTCCTCGTCTGTAAAATAAAAGACCTCTACCAACATCACATCAGCTGTGGCATCTAACGATCTTTGAAAGTTTAAAGAATCTCAGCTTACTAATAGTGCAGTTTAGTAACAAAGAGATACATAAATTGTATTAGTTTGTTTTCCATTAATTTGTGAATTGCTTATTTATTTTAAAAAATCATTTTTTCTCTCTGTTAATTTTAATAAAATTATGGTTTTTAAAAAATAATTGAATCATTGTATCATTACACTTTTCCATTATCTCTTCATGAAATAAATTTAACTACTGAACCTAAATCAGCCTAAGCAGATATCACCATTCACCTGGCAGTCACTACCTTAAGAGGCTTAATGTCTAGGTCTAGAAGAGTAAATTTATCTTAGTTTTGTACTCCCTAACCTAATTCAGTGAAAGAAACATCAAAAAAATCTTTAAAAGTAAATTTCTTTTATTTAAACTAATTAAAGTATGTCTCTAACCAGAAAGTCGAGAAATAGTGAGATGACTCAATTTATTCATTTAAATCTATGCATATGACAGTTTCTCTCCAATCTAAAGGGAAGGCTTAATAGATTATTTTAAATGAAACTCAATAAAGTTACTGTAGTATGTCTTCAGGGAGATGTTGTGTTATTGTCAAGGCTTGTCTCTAAAGGGCTGTATTTTTCATTTCCATTCCCCACCCAAATAAATTATTACTTCTCTCTTTTATATGCCTCTCTTTTTTTCCTGCCTTTGCTCAATGTCCAGGTCATGAATAATGAGAAAGTGATGAGTAGAGAAGTGTCTCCTGAGGTATTCACCATTTGAATCATCATATAATTTAAAATTTCCGCTCCCTCCCTTTCTCTCATATACACACCATGAACTGAATGTACGAATATCATGTTCATCTGCAAGTAGAAAATTTTATTCAAGGGGGAAGTGTAAGTGTTGCTCCCTGCTAAATAACCAGATCATTGGAGACATACGTGGGAAGGAAGAAGGGAATAAGCATTTATTAAGAATTTACTATGTATCAGGCGCTGTGCTAAGAACTTTGTGAGTGTTATCTCATTTGATCCTCACAATAGCAGCCTTCTCGTAAGACAAGTCTAGAAGAAGCCATTGGGCAGAAGGAATTTTGAATCTTGTAAATCTCAAGTGAAAAAGGATAGGTTTAAACGAAACACGTTTTGCTAGAGCAGGGGTGAGGAACCTGGGGCCTCAAGGCCACGTGTGGCCCTCTAGGTCTTTAAGTGCTGCGCTTTAACTGAATTCAAACTTCACGGAACAAATCCCCTTAATAAATGGATTTGTTCTATAAAACTTGGACTCAGTCAAAAGGCTGCATTCAAGGACCTAGAAGGCCACAAGTGGCCTAAGGCCTCAGGTTCCCCACCCCATTCCCACTTAATTTACCATGTATGTTCCAAATTGAAAATATACCTGATGATCCTAAGGATTTGACCTATGGTTCCCAGCTTTTAATATATGTGCTTAAACATTAAACATCCTTTCCTTACCCTCAGTTCCATCTCTTCTTCTGCCTTGCAAAGTAAAGTCTAGTACAGCGGTTCTCAACCTGTGGGTCACAACCCCTTTGTGGGTCGAATGATCCTTTCACAGGGGTTGCCTAAGACCATCAGAAAACACATATTTCCAATGGTCTTAGGAACGGAGACACCACCCCTCTATCAGTCTCCAGGCAGGTCCGCCCACATGCAGATATGCCCACATATGAGTACTGAAGGGTCATGGCATTAGGAAAGTTGAGAACCACTGTTTTTATCCTCACCATGACCTCCATTCCTTCCACCTCTCAGTTCTTTCCCAGGCCATCATCCCTGCACTAGGTGCACTCTTCTCCCTTCCCCATCTTTGTGAAACCAGTTCAACTCTACCCTGCTCTCTTCTCTCGAGTCTCTTGCCTCCTTATTCTGCGATTGATCTTGCCTTGCCAATCCTCAGCCTTGGACTCCTCCCACCGTCTTTGGTCCTGCACTCCTGTGCTGCTGAATGAAACTAATGTTCCACTACAGATTTTTTTTAACATGATTTCACCCGGGTCCTCACTGCAGTAAGATAGTCCTTTTATACCTCCCTAATCAGTTCTCTATCCTGTCTACCATAATAGCTTTTCCAAATTTTTTAACCCCTCACATGGCTCCCTCTTCCCAAGCTGAGAACTTTACCTCATATTTCACTGAAAAAACTGAGACTATTTGATGACTTGAATGTAAGCCTTCTGATTGTGAATGCAGGCCACTTTCCACTACGAAAGTATTGGGTTTTTTGGAGATGAAGATGCTGCTGCTAATCCATGAGATCACATAATTGGGGTTGTTTTTCCATTAGTTGTAATGAATTGTGCTGAGCCATCCACAAATTTGCCTGGTAGCCAACAACCTGTAGTTTATGAGATAAAATAGAAGTGTGTGCTTTCTTTCCAAGCAAGTCAAAGATGAATTTGCCAAATCTTATTTTTCTTAAACACAACAACGAAAGAAAATCCAGATTTAGTATTGTTGTAACTGGCCTGATCTAAGCCCCCCTGGCAAATAATATACATTTATAATCACTCAGACTTAGAAGAAACTCTCCTATACCTCATGAATTATAAACAATTGTCATTTTTTTCTTATTAATATTTTATTTTATTTATTTTAGTTTACGTCATTTCCATGAGATTTTGAGTTACAAATTTTCTCCCCATCTTTCCCCTACCCCCCTCAAAACAGCCATCCCCTTGTATGACCCCTCCCCCCATCTGATCTCTCCTGTGTCCTCCCCCATCACTCCTCTAACTTTCCAATAGGGCAGGATGAATCT
>CM053587.1:165036311-165057739 GCA_028646515.1 Pseudochirops corinnae | reverse complement strand
TACCACAACTTGTTTAGCCACTCCCCAATTGATGGGCATCCCCTAAATTTCCAGTTTTTGCTGCAATAAATATTTTTGTACATATGGGTCCTTTTTCCACTTCTATGATCTCTTTGGGATACAACCCCAGAAGTGGTATTACTGGGTCAAAGGGTATGCAACCTCCATCACTTTCTTAATGAGGGCAGCAGGGTGGATAGAGTGGATAGAGCATTAGGCCTGCAGTCAGGGAGACCTGAGTTAAGATCCAACCTCAGACGCTAGCTGTGTGACTCTGGGCAAGTCAAGTTAAACTCTGTCTGCATCAGTTTCTTTCTTTCTTTTCTTTTTTTTATGCTTTTTGGAGGGCAGTTGGGGTTAAGTGACTTGCCCAAAGTCACCTGGCTAGTAAGTATGTCTAGTGTCTGAGGCCAGATTTGAACTCAGGTCCTCCTGACTCCAGGGCAGGTGCTTTATTCACTGTACCACCTAGCTGCCCCAACATCTATAAAATTTATAACTATCTATAGGGATAATAATAGCACCTACCTGCCACGGATGTTGTGAGGATCAAACGAGGTAATAATTAGAAAGAGCTTAGACCAGTGTCTGACACATAAGCGCAGTATAAATTTAACTATTTTTATTAAGTGAGGATAATACTTATACTACATAGCTTGCAGTATCAAATGCGATAGTCATTGTAAAATGCTTAGCACAGGATCGGGCACATAGTAAGTGTTGTTAGGATGCTAGCTATTATTATTATCAATTATTTTAAAAAGGTTTGTTAAATAAGGATAATACTTATACTACAAATCTGACAGGATCTAACGGGATGTGAGATAATAATCGTAGTGGTTAGCGCAGTGCCTGGTGCGCATAGTGTACCAATGTTGGCTATTTTTAGTATTAGACAATCCATAAAACAATACATCGACCTCTGGTTTGTAGTGTTTGCTCATTTCCTAGGTGTAAAGGCTCACACTCGGTGAAAATTTAACAATTGATGCTTCAGACCCAGTCTCCAGCTAGCTCCAGCATACCAATGGCCTTATCATTCATACCCTTACTATCAATTTGTTTTTTAACACGAGGACAATGACCATAACTTTTGAAATTTCAGTTCTTACAAGGAAAGTCATTATTTTTTAATGAAGGATATTCTTCAATTACTTATTGTTGGATAGGAGCTGCTCAGCTCCCTGAAGGTTCAGCGGATCTGGACAGGCTTCGAACAACAGTGGAGACCACAGATGAGGGTGCCGTGTTACTTTATTCTCGATGGTGGCAGGTCCAGAAGAGATGAGGAAGCATCTTCCTTTTCTTGGTGGCTGGCGAGACCGGGGCTGGAGGCATCCTTCCGACCCTACAGCATCCCCAGTATTCCACATTCACGACCAGTGCCAGTTTGATTTGTAGAGAAACACACAAAGAAGACAACATGCCAACAATAAGCTCATAAGTTTATATTAACTATGGTTATATAATGATGTGTCAGCACAGAGCAAACACAGTGCTGGTGTTTTGGGGCTAAGCTTATCAGCATAGCACAAGTACAGTGTGAGTGTTAATGGCCAGGATCCTGGCCTGCTTGTATCAAAACAAATCCAAGCCACCTTATACACACTTATCTTTATCCCATAACTAGAAGCATCAAAGACCATCAGATCTTCCCAAACCATTTACAGTTTGGAATTGGCCTATAAGCTCCCTGAGGTCAGGGGCTGATTCTTATTTGTCCTTGTATTCTCCAAGCCCTTAGCACAGTACCTGGAAAATAGGGAGTCTTTAATAATTTTCATTGAACGACTGAATAAAATTTGGGAATGATAAGTGGTTTAGAGAAAGATGATTTCTTTTTTGGTCTTTTTTTTTTTTGACAGAGGAAGGCAGGGCATTTGGGGTCCAGTGATTTGCTCAAGGTCACACAGCTAGTCAATGGTAAGTGTCTGAGGTCCAATTTGAACTCAGGTCCTCTTGACTCCAGGGCCAGTGCTCTATTTGCTACACCAACCTAGCTGCCCCAGGAAAGATGATTTCTAGTCTTGTGTAGGAGAGCAAGTTAAACAAAAAATAAAAGGTTCATCTTTTTTTTGATTTGGGATTCACCTCATAGACATGGTAATATTCTTAACCTTAGTTTCTTTCTTACTGATACATTAGTATTCCTCTATCTACTGATGCCTGTAAGGCTCATTTATAGGAAGGCAGAAAATAAAGAAACAATGAGCCCAAGTTCCACCAGATGGCAACATTTAAAAAGCCATTTAGTGTGTGGTTGCAAGCTGATGAGACAATTATCCTTCTAGAGTCTTGACCATGTCTCCCTGAACATTCCCCCAAATTATCACAGGTGTTTTGCTTCATCTTCCATCCCCTCCTTGCAGCATTCCCAGTTTTCATTAACAAATTTTTTTTTAACTTAGAGAAAAGAAATGTAGCCTGCACGAATATTGTTACTTCTGAATGTTGTTACGAACTAACCATTGAAGGCACAAAAAAATATGTCCTAACAAAGTGGAGCAATATTTTGTGCTATTATTGTCTTGTTACTAAATCCACTGACTATTAGCTCCCTACGGGCAGAGACCATGCTTTTTACTATCTCAGTACCTAGCACATAGGAAACAGTTAATAAATGCTTGTTGACTAAATCACATGAGTTCTACAAGTATTTGGCCCAGGTTTTTATGATTCGTTTCTAAAAGGAGAATAGGCATGCCTTGTAACTTGACTGCAGGAAAACCTTTTCCTTTTAGGTTCTATCAGTGTGGGAACATAGGTACAGCTGGGAGGTGATCCAGGTGACAGGAAAGGCTATCCAAAGAAGACTGGAATAGGTTTCAGGGAAACCTGTATGGGGACAGAACAGTCACAGAGGAGGTGGAAAGGAATTTGAGTACAGATGAAAGAGGACTTACCCAGGCTTATGGTTTATGTGTATAGCATAGGAATAAAGACTGGGTCTGTCATTTCATTGGTTCTGGAAACTGTTGGAGGAGGAAATTCCTCCTGTCTATACCTTCTCTGCAATTGATAATATTAGAGAGCTAAGAAACCCAGGGGTTGTGACTTGACTGGGGTGTCAGGGGTGGATGTGTCAGAGGTGGATCGAAAACCTAACTCCACCTAGTTTCAAGGTCAGCTGTCTGTTCTCTCCCTCAGATGTACTGTCTCTGAAACAGCATGGTTTAGGAAAAGCACCTTGGGCTCTTGAGTCAGAAGGACTGGTATTGACACGTATTTATTGTTGCTCAGTTGTATCTGACTCTTTGTGACCCCATTTGGGGTTTCCTTGTCAAAGATACTGGAGTGGTTTGCCATTTCCTTCTTCAGCTCATTTTACAGATGAGGAAACTAAGGCAAACAAGGTGAAGTGACTTGCCCAGGATCACACAGGTAGTAAGGATTTGAACTCAGGTTTTCTAAAATTCCAGGCCCAACACTCTATCCATTCTATTACCTAATTGCCATTGATGTTTATAGGCAATCAGTAAATAATCATCAGGGGCCCAATGCTTGTCTGACATTGTGCTGGTTGTACCTCTTCTATTTAAGTAAAATGGAAAAAATTATTCACATAAGGTCCCAATTATTGCTAAATTTTCTTGTAGTTGGAGCTATGGGATAAATATTTTAGGTGAAATAAAAGACATTGAAGAATCTCCACTGAGGTGACCTCTCTAATTCCTCTCCCTCCTCTTCATTTCCTATTGTGTTGGAGGCTACTTTACTTAAGCCTCACAGGAAGGAATTGGTCCAATTAGTTTCCTGGAATCAGATTTCCCACCATTATGGGGGTTGTGGGGTTCCTTTCCTAGGGTTGCTGACCAGATCTGTTTTCTGCAATTATGTGTCAAGAGCCTGCATTTATGTCAAAATAAACAAAATAATAACTGTGTAGATATAGTTTTCTTCCTTCAATTTATTCCTGTACCTTAATCAATTGTATTTTTATCATAAACCTAAATATATTAAATTCCACAGATATTTGTTAAGCCCTAGAAAAGGGAGACTACAAACATGAAAAAAGATGTGGTTCCTGCTTTTGGGATGTTTGGAATCTAGCGAGGAAAACAAACTATGCATATAAATAACTATAAAACAAAATGAGGTATTTTAAACCCTTAAATGAAGTCAGGTAAGGTGTCTTTCAAGATCCAAAAAGAGAGAGATCATATCTAGGAAAGCTATAAATAAATTGTCTTTAGGAATTCAGATGCGTAAAAGAGAAGTTCCTATTTCCTGAACATCTTCTTTAGTAAGTGGCATTTATTTTGTATATAATGAACATTACAAAATTTAAGAGGCAGCATGGCATAGTGGACAGAATGAAGGACTTGGGAGTGAGGAAGATGTATCTGTATTCAGATGTCACCAAAAATACTTAACAGTTGTATAACCTGGGCAAGTCACTTAATGTTTTTTAGTCCCAGTTTCTTCATCTGTCATACGAGCCTAATAAAAGCACATATTAGACATCAGACAAGGATGTTGTAAGGATAAATAGTGATAATCAATGTAAAGCAGTTTTCAAACTTTAAAGTACTGTATAAATGTCATCCATTACTAAGCTCTGTCTTATAAGTGGAATTCCAAGAGGTGGAGGTTAGGAGGGAGGACATCCCAGGTGTGAGTAACTTTTGACTTAAAGGTCAAGAGGCTGGATGGAAGGCTGTATCCAGGGAGCAGCCAGCAGGCAAGTTTGACTGGAACAGGGTAAATGAAGGGGAAGGATAAGGAAAAAAGACTGGAAAGGTAGGTGGGAGTCAGATGATTAATAATAGATGACAGTTATATAGTGCTGTAAGGTTTGCAAAATGCTTTTACATACTTTATTTCATTTTAGTATCTATTACATTAAATTCAACAGACATTCAAGGCTTACTTCTTTTAGATTCTTTTATGAGGATGCTTGATAGGTGAATTACTTGTTAATGGGAAAACTGCAGTTTTCCACCTCTGTCAGCTCCCTAGCATTTCTAACATGACAAAGTTCATAAGGGCCCTAGGTTACATCAGCTTAGTAATGGGTGTTGGAACTATTTGAAAGGTAGTAGCATGTTCCTTTGTAAACACGCTACAGTTTTTAGATTCCCTTCAGGTAGTAAGAACTTTTTCTTCTCTTGAATTGAAAAGTGTGTTTTAGATAGGGTTATACTTACTAAAACTGGAATTGAAATCACTGTGAATTTATCATGAGTTTTTCAAATTTGTTTATTGTGTACGTAATTATTTTTAATAGTTACGTAAAGGGTGCAGGACAGGGAATCAAGAGACCTAGATTGCCGCCACAGCATTATCTAGCTGCATGCCCTGAGTCAGTTAAGCAATTTGATAAAGTGGATGGAGCTCCTTACTTGGAGTCAAGACCACCTAGGTTTGATTCACACCTCAGCCACTTACTATCTCTGGGACTCAGGGCTAGTCATCTCACCCTCTTTAGGCCCAGTTTCTTCATCTGTAAAAGGTAGGGTTTACACTCAACATCTAAAGTCACTCTGTGATAACATGGTCCTAAGTCACTTAGAATCACGGACTCTGAGGGCTGAAAGAACTCTTCACTTTCATCCATTCCAAATGAGAAAACTAAAGCCCAGGAGCCATTCTCAAGGTCACAGAGAAAGTTACCAGTAGAACTAAAACTAGGACCTGGTTTTTCAACCTCATATATAAGTAACTCTCCCTCCCTCCCTCCCTCTCTTCCTTCCTTCCTTCCTTCCCTCCTTTCTTTCTTTCTTCCTTCCTTTCTTTCTTTTTTGTTTCTTCCTTCCTTTCTTTCTCTTTCTTTCTTTCTCCCTTCCCTCTTTCTTTTCTTTCTTCCTTCCTTTCTTTTTTCTTTCTTCCTTCCCTCTTTCTTCTTCCTTTCTTCCTTCCTTCCTTCCTTTCTTCTTTCCTTCCTACTTTCATTGTGCCTCATGTCAAATGGTTATAACAATGTACACCTTCCTTTCCTCACACAGTTGTTAAAAAGTTAAAAACAATAATTAAAGATAGTTGCGGTATTATTGTTCTTTCATACATGCTCTCTCTGTATGTATTCATATGCACGTGCACACACGTATTATACATACACTATCTACAGTTATCCCTGCCATGTTGTGGGAGTTAGGTGCACAGCAGCCCCCTGCAATCTAGAAAATCCATATAAAATTTTTTAGCGTTAATTTTGTACCGGGGAAGTCTGAATTTTTTCTTTTTCTTTTATAGGGTGTTTACAGTACCTTATTATAAAATTTAGGTTGATGTTATACAATGCTATACATATATTTTGTGCATTTCTGAGTTTCTAAATTTTTTCTGTGTTGTCTGCTGGACTTTGTATGTTGTCTGCACCTCTATAAAGTTCCTGTTTAATTTCTTCGCCGACCTGCAGTATATTGAAACTGCATTGGGGAAAGTTATGATGTGGAAGGGATATCTGTATAGTGTGTGTGTGTGTACATATATACACATATACATGTATGTGTACAAACACATATGTGTGTATGCCTACACATGCATAAATACACATTTGTATATGTACTTTGTGCTTGAGAAGTAGCTTGGCTGTAAGGTAGAGGGATGTCCTTAGAGTCAAAAAGACCTGGGCTTATTTCCCACTCATTTCCAGTCTCTATCCAATACTGTGTGACAGACTATAGGGAAGTCGCCTTTTATGCTCCCTAGGAAACTAAGGAGACAGGTAAGGGGCTCAGTGGATAGAAGGCTGGGCCTGGAGTCAAGAAGACCTGCATTGAAATCTGGTCTCAGACACTCACTAGCTGTGTGGCCGTGTGCAAGTCACTTAACCTCTTAAGCCTTATTCTGTTGGAGAAGGAAATGGCAAACCTCTCTACTATCCTTGCCAAGAAAATCTCATGGACAACATGTTCCATGAAGTCATAAAAAGTTGGACACAAGTGAGTGACTGAACAACAACTACAGGAAATTAAGACTATAGTTCCCAAGGAGTTGTTGATCTGCATTGGTAGAGAGTTTCTATAGCATGTGTTCCCAATCGATGCTCTGTGAGCAGAGACTGGATAATCAGTTGCTGGATGTTTTCTACTTGAATTTTTTCCACACGTTGGTTAGACTAAATGGCTTCCAAGGTCTCTTCCAACTCTCAGATTCTCTGACTCTGTGGACGCTGATTAGATCCTAAGTCTGGAACAAAATAAATAAATGAGTTGTGTGTGTACAGATACTTTTGTAACATTGCCATGTCTGAGTTTTTTTGTTCCATGTTATAGAAGACTGCAAATGTTAATCAATTTTCTTCATTTTTTTGAAGTTATTAAGATGAGTTCTTTGTGAATCTAGTAATAATGTTATCCACTAGTGAGCCTGGGAAATTAAAACTGCTGCACAATCTATATTTGGGGGGAGCATGTCAATAAGCGACCTCCACTATTTCTTTTTATGAAAAGGTATTTGGGGCACCAACATCTTCTCTTCTAAAAGCATTGCTGTAAAGGTCAAATGACTAGGCTGGGAGTCAGTTGTTTGCCATGTAATAAGTTTGATATTTGCATGGGGGTTGTAGCCTCATTCACACAGGGACCCTCACTGATGGAGTAGTTATTATGAAAGTAAGCCTGCTAGGGCAGTCCTAAACAAGCAATTTACTTGCTGCCATGCTTTTGACAGTTTTATGGAGCTATCTGATGCTCTTTGCCTCTCTTTCTCATAGTTCCACCCCACTTCGGTTACTGACAGCATAGATATTCAGGACTGGGTTAAATTGTTAAAGAGGGTATATAAATGAAGCTGATCCCTGGCTGTCCAACTCTCCAATACCCAGTATCTTTGGCAATACTGGAGAGGAAAAAAAAAACAACACATTTTCATGATGGGAACAGTATTCCCTTTCTCTGTTTATGAACTTTGGTATAAGATGCATAAGAGCATGGTTGAATAACATTAATTCCAACATTAAAATCACCTTAGAGTTGATAAAACTGCACTCAGTGATTTGCCAGGTAAGAGGTATGTGGAGAGAATACCACTTACTGACCTCAGCCACCTAATCAGGCTGATTCCCATGCTTTTATATAATAACGAATTAGTAGTTTATTGATAAATATTCGGTAAATGGTTTATTGGCCTGACTGTAATCAAGTTCTACATCACAGTATTTGTGTTTTGCCCTCTTTTTCTTTCCCCTCATACAGAGGCCTAAAATTCATTGGAAATCCATGACGTCATGAAGAGAATGCAGTGAGATTAATGTCCTTTCCCTCTGCCACAATACCCCATCACACTCCACTTGTCAAAGCCAGTCTGCTTATAAGGCAGTTGTTCAAGAAAAAAGAGAACACTTGGGAGGCTTAGTCAGGTCAGGCCTGATCCTGGATAACTGCTAGTCCAGAGATTCTGTTACTTTTGTTTTTTGTTTGTTTTTGAGGGGGGATGGCAAGGCAATTGGGGTTAAGTGACTTGCCCAGTCACACAGCTAGTTAAATGTCAAGTGCCTGAGGCTGAATTTGAACTCAGGTCCTCCTGACTCCAGGCCTGGTGCTCTTAGCCACTTAGCCACCCTGATTTTGTTACTCTTAAGGGTGAACTTAAGGAAGTACAGAAGGCCTGAGACCAAACTGGACTAGAAGATTCATGTTAATTGTGACCCATGCTTTTAGTTTATCACCAAAACCAGATTCCTTTGGACCACAGGTTAAACCCAGGCTAGTACCCAACCCCCTCCCCTTTCTCCCTCTCTCTCTCTCTCTCTCTCTCTCTCTTCATATATATATATATATATATATTGCTAGATTCATGCCCCTGGGCTAGAACCAAACAATAATCATGGTAGTATTAAGTTATGCCCATAAGACAAATATTTTCAATTGATAAATTTTCTTCATGGTTTTTCCACAGATTCCACACACCTGACTTATGCTAATTGGATATCATCTTCTATGAAAGTAGCTACCTTAATAGATTAGGACTTTGGCAGTTCATCATTTGATCTGAAATAATACTTAAAGGAGGCAGCTAGGTGGTGCAGTGAATAGAGCGTTGGGCCTAGTGTCAGGAAGACCTGAGTTCAAATCTCGCCTCAAGCACTTACTAGTTATGCAACCCTAGGCAAGTCACTTAACCCTCTTTGCCTCAGTTTCCTCATCTGTAAAATGATCTAGAGAAGTAAATGGCAAATCACTCTAGTATCTTTGCCAAGAAAACCACAAATGGGGTATTGAAGAATCAGCCACAACTGAAATGACTAAACAACAATATTGAAAGAATATACCATTAGGAACAAAAGTTCAAATATTGGAATACAGCAGTTATGTCTCTTCCCTACCCCTTTTCCCAGTCTTCTTTTCTCTGGGCTAAATATCTCCAGTTCCTTGAACCATCCTCATAAGATGTGATCTCCTTACCCTTCTAGATGCCATCTTCTATATGTACTTTAATTTGACAATGATTCTCCTAAAATACAGCCCGAGAATTGAATTCATTGTGCATGTGTCTGATTAGGATAGACTACATACCACAAAACTATCAATCTAAGTACTTTGAATACTATGATTTTAGTAAATCAGCATAAGAGCATGTTAGCTTTATTGACTTCTGTGTCACATGGATGATGCATGTCGAGTTTTCAATCCACTAAAACTCCTAAGTCTTTTTCATATTAATCATCACCCAGCCTATACCTTTCTTGGCCAATTTCCTCATATATAACATAAAGGTGTTGGACCTTTTATTAGGTCCCTTCTAGCTATAAATCTATAATCCTCTGATCCTATGTCCTAGCTGACATCTCTCCATTTTATCTATGAGGATATCATGAGAGATTTTCTCAGATTTCTTGCAAAGATCCAGCAATATTTCTGCATTCTTTTGCTCATCCAAAAAGGAAATAGGGTTAGTCTGACAAAACTCCTTGTTGGTGAATTTGTGGTAGTTCTTGGGGCTCACTGTTTCCCTTTCAAAATGTTGAAAATCCATCACTTTAAATATACTTTCTAGTCAGAAATACTATGTCAGACCTACTATGTGCCGGGCACTGTGCTTTGTGTCAGCAATATAAAAAAAAAGTCAGGTTTTTGTCATAAGAGCCTGAAGTTACTACCCTCCAAAATTTTTCTTAAAAATTAGAAGATTTTCTATGTCTAGGCCTGTGGATCCTCTCTCATGCTCCACAATCTTTTTAACATTTTTCAGCAATCTCACCTGTCAGATCTTTTAGTACCCAAGGATAAAGTTCATCCAGGTTTGGTGACTTGAACTGGCTGAGGCCAGTAAAGTGTTCTCTTGCTATTCATTCACTCCTGTTAACTATTTACATTTTATCTTTCACAATCCACAGACTGTTTATCTTGGTCAGGAAGCAAAGAAATAGAAGAATGATGTAATTCTGCCTTCTCTCTGTCATGTCTCCTTGTCATTCTAGCAAGCAATATTCCCATCCATCATTGAAATGGTGCTCCTTAAACTCACAGATGTACTGGATCCCTTTCTCCCCCTTTTATTTTTGATGTTGGTTAGTTGTTTCAGTCTTTTCCAACTCTTCACCACCCCTATTTTGGGGTCTTCATGACCCCATTTGGGGTTTTCCTTTTCTAGCTTATTTTTAATGATGAGAAAACCGAAGTAAACAGAGTTAAGTGACTTGCCCAGGGTTACACATCTAGTGTCTTAGACCAGATTTGAACTCAGGTCTTCATGCCTCCAAGCCTGGCCCTCTATCCACTCTGCCATCTAGTTGCCCCTTATCCATTTTGTCAGTCTTTTAAAATAGAAACTGGGCTTGATGGGAAGGGAGGGTCAGTTTCCTTATTTTTAAAATGGGGGTGTTAATCCTTTTACTACCTATCTCAGAGTAGTTATTAGTATCACATGAGATGATATATTTAAAAGTGTTTTATCTACTTGAAAACACTTTACAAATTTAAATTGATTTCTTCATGTGTATCACCAATAGACTCAAGTGACTCAGTACCAATCATTGAACAAATATGCACTTGGGGTATGAAGAGCACAGTGCTTTGTGTCACCAGCAAGTGACTTAGTTGGATAAGGAGAGGAGATAAAAAGATATGCAATGCAAAATATTACCTGATAAATACATTGGAAAATTACAACATAGAGTGCCATGAGAAGTCTGAAGGAAATGTTGTCGGGAGAGCAGGGAACACTGCTTAGAGGAGGTAGCATTTGATTTAGCCTTAAAGAATGGGTAACCAGCAGGCAAAGATGGGGAAAACTCCCCATTCCAGAAATGGGGAGTGACTTGAGCAAAGACATAAAAAGGCAATGTGTGTTTTGGAGGTAGGGGCTTCTCCAGTTTAGTCAGAGAATAGAGTGTATACTTTGAGTTAAGACTGGAAAGATACAGAGTCATCATATTATAAGGACTCAAGTGTTAAGTAAAAGAGTGTGAGCTTTATACAGGAAGCAGTAGGGAGCAACTGAAGATTTTTGAGCAGTATAATGAGATCTCTATATAATGAATATTGGCAGCTGAATAGAGAATTGGGAGAATAGGAAAATAGGATGAGTAGAGATTGGAAAATCTTTAAGGATGCCATTAAAAGTTTCTGTTCAAATTCTACCTTTTGCAGAAGGTCTTTCTTGGTTCTCCCAGATGGTAGCTCCTTCCCTTCTGAGATTATCCCCTGTCTACCTGTTTGTGTTTTTATATGTCACTAGTTATTTACTTTGGCAGCTGGATGGCTCAGGGAATAGAGCATTGAACCTGGAATTAGGAAGACCTGAATTTAAATTCTGCCTCAGACGCTTACTAGCTGTGTGACCCTGGGCAAGTCACCTGGCCCTGTTTGCCTCAATCCACTGGAGAAGGAAATGGCAAACCATTCCAATATCATTGCCAAGAAAACCCAATAGACAATATGGTCTGTGGGGTCGTAAAGAGCTGGACATGACTGAGCAACAGTCATTTACATGCTGTTTCCTCTCGTTGAATATGAATTCCTTGAGAGTAGGGACTATTTTTACCTTTTTTTGTATCTGCAGCACTTAACACAGTGCTAAGTGATTAATGAATGCCTTTTTTTTTTTTTTTTTGAGGAGGGAAGGCAAGGCAATTGGGGTTAAATGTCTTGCCCAAGGTCACACAGTTAAGTGTCAAGTGTCTGAGGTCAGATTTGAACTCAGGTCCTCCTGACTTCAGGGCTGGTGCTCTATTCACTGTGCTACGTAGGTGCCCCCAATAAATGCTTTTTGATTGATTTATAATGAGAGCCTAAACTGAGGGCGGAGAGGAAGAAAAAGCATTTATTGAGTACTTACTATGTAGCAAGGTCTCTACTAAGTACTTTACAAATATTGTCTTACTTGATTATCACAAGACCATAAGAGGTAGGTGCTAATATTAACATCACCATTTGCCAGACAAGGAACTGAATCAGTCAGAGGTTAAGTGACTTGCACAGAGTCACACAGTTAGTGTCTGTGGCAATATTTGAACTCTAGTCTTCTTGACTCCAGAACAGTGCTCTGTCCACTATGACACCACCAACCTAGGTGCAGCAGGGAACTCACGGTAGGAATAAAATAGAGGAAGTGCAAGAGATTGTAGAGATTGGAATGGACAGAACCTGGAGATTGATTGACTGTGGAGGGTGTGAAATGGAACATAGTTAGACCCAAGCTAAAAATATGGGGGTCAGGGTAAATGCTGGTGTCACAAATAGAAATAGAAAAATGGAGGCATAACCACTGGTCAAGAGGATTACAAGGAATGTGGCAACCTAAGGAGGAAAGTTTTTATTACAGTGGAGAGGTGGAGGGAATGTTGGTCCAGAAGTTCAAGGATGTAGTAGAGTTTATGGGTGATAGGTTAGGGACTCCAAAAGGTGTGATAGAATGAACTGGGCAACAGGTGAATTGGAGTTACAGTGGGACTAGGAAGAACTAGAGACAATAAGAATAGGGGTGAGTATTCAGCAGAAGGTAGTATGGCTGTTCTACTTACACTCATTTATGAATGTATAACTGGCTAATTAATATTGGAAAAGTTTAAATAGTAAAAGTATAAGTAGAGGTAGATTATGACTTGTTCCACTGGCAGAACAAAACCAATAGTTCTCCTCAAAGTTTAGTGTTTGGGAATAATATGCTTCCATGAGATGTCAGCTCTAATTTTAACCCTTTGATTAAGGGAACAAGACTTCTGGTTTCTGTGCTCTAAACATCTGGGTTCCAGATGCAAGAGGGTCAAGTGTTTTGATGAATGGATACCCAGCCTCCTGCAGCTTTCTAGGAGGGAAAGGAAGGGGAGAGGAGGAGGTAAGCATTTTATTAAGTTCCACCTATGTGCTAGACACTATCCTAAGTCCTTTTACAAACATTACTGCATTTGATCCTCATTTGTGAAGATAGCACACAGTAAATATTTTAATACTTATTGAGTTGAATCAATGGCCTCTTTAAAATTGGCCAAGGATCAGGCTGTATTTTTTTTTTCTGTAGATAAGATATTTCATTTTTTTCTTTCTTTCAATTTTATTTTTTATTCTTAACAAATACTCAATAAAATGAGCTTTCCATATATATTGTGGAAAGAGGAGGAGATTATACATTAAATCGTGAATCCATTATGCAAACTTACTTTTTCAGAAAGTATATTATGAAGTCAACATGTCATTTTCAATGTTGTCTTACTTGTTTGAGATTCCTTCTGACATTTTCTCATTTGGTGTAAGGGACTGCTCTCTCTAATTGCCCTCTCCTTCCTACTTCCTCCCATAAAAACTGGGGGAAAAAAGCCCACCTTATTAAAAAAAAAGCAAAAGAAAAAAGCAGAGTCAAGCAAAACAAATTCCTACACTGGCCACACCCAAAAGTATTTCTGGTTTTGTATTTTGAGTCCGCCACCTCTGTCCCTGGGGATGGATAGCTTCCTTCATCTTCTGTCCTCTGAAACTATGATTGGTTACTATGTTGATCTGCTTTCTTTAGTCCTTTGTCTTTTACAGTGTTCCTGTTATATAAATTGCTTTCATAGTTCTGCTTACTTCACCCTGCTTCATTTCATACAAATCTTCCTAGATTTCTCTGAACCGGTCTTTTTCATAATTTCTTGTAATGCAATAATACACCATTATATTTATATAACATAATTTTCCAGCCATTTCCAGGTTGATGCATACTCTATGTTACTGGTTCTTTGCCACTACAAAAAAGTGCTGTTGTAAATATCTGTGTACATATAGGTCCTTTTCCTCTTACTTTGATCTCTTGGGGGTAGTAGAGTTATCACTGTGTCAGAGGATATACACAGTTTAGACAGTCAACAAAAATTTTAATTAGCTCTTTTTATTTTTTATTTTAACAGTATTTTATTTTTTCTATTACATGTAAAGACAGTTTTTAACATTATTTTTTTTTTTAAATATTGGTTTCCAAATTTTCTCCCTCCCTCCCTCTCTCACCTGCCCTCTCCTTAAGATGGTAAGCACTTTGATATAGATTACATATGTACAATCATGTAAAACACATTTCCGTATTAGTCAAGGAGGAAGGAATTCATTCTGGGAATATAGGAGAGCTAGTGAAAATGTGTGAAGACAAGAAATAGATTGTGTTGTGCAAGAAACAGCAAAGAGTCATTGTTACTGGACCACAGGGGTGTATGGGAACTAATAAGGTGTAAGAAGACTGGAAAAATAGGAGGATGCCAGGTTTGAATATGAGAGGATTTTGTATTGGATCCTAGAGGTGATAGGGAACCACTGGAGCTTATTGACTGGAGGGTTAGGGATGACAGGATCAGATGTAAAGTTAGGAAGGTCATTTTGACAACTGAGTGGAGAGTGGACTGGTTTCGCAAGTGACTTGAGGCAGGAAGACCATACATAAAACTATTATGGTGTTCTAAGTGGAAGGTGATGAGGTCTGTACTGGTATCAAAGGAAAGAAGGCGGCATATATGAGATATTACAGTGGCTAAGGGCTTGGCAACAGGTTGGCTATTGGGAGGGCTTGGTGAGATAAAGAGTTAGGAGTTAAGGATGACGCCTCAACTGCAGTCCTGGCGTACTGGGAGAAGTAATAGTAATAGGGAAGTTCAGCAGAGGGGAGAGCCGAGGTAAAAGATAATGAGTTGAGCTTTGGACACGCAAGTTTAAGATGTGTATGGGATTTCTAGGTTGAAATGTACGATCAGTACTTGGAGATGCAAGCCTGAAAGTCAGGAGAGACATTAGGGCTAGATGAGTAGGTTCGTGAATCAATTCAAAGCAAAGCAGTTTATTGACTTTTGTTTACCAGAATGGCTAGACCAGCACAGTGCATTAATATAACTGTTTTCTTTTTTTTTTTTGGAAGGGCAATTGGGGTTAAGTGAGTTGCCCAAGGTCACACAGCTAGTAAGTGTTAAGTATCTGATACCGTATTTGAACTCAGGTCCTCCTGACTCCTGGGCCTTCACTGCGCCACCTAGCTGCCACAATACAACTACTCTCCCTCAGCTTCTCCAACACTGACCATTTTCCTTTTTTGTCATCTTTGCCAGTCTAATGAGTGTGAGTGGGAGAAAACATAGATTTTAAATATATCATGTCCCAGTATATTTATGCTTAAAATATTTCCAATAATATTATTGGTTCTGTCTTAAATGTAGCTAACCACTCTCCAGTAACAGTTTAAAATGATACCAGCTGTGTTATCAAGCTACTATCTGATCTAATTAGAAAACCCAAATAGTATGTATCAAGGCACACAACAGGATTTTCACTAGTCTCCTCCGTCTGTGTACACCTAATGACTTCTGTGAAAATTGGATATTGTTTTAGTTGGTTGTTTAGTTTGTTTTCCAACTAGGATACAGACCTAACTTTGGAGTAGTATATGATGGAGTCACTGTGGTAAAAGAGGACATAGGTGGCAAAATTATACAGAGGAGCCTTCAGGAATTCTCGGATCCTATGGTATTTTTCCCATAATAACTCAGCTTTTATGGCTTCTTGGTATAAAACTTCTTAGGGTTAGCTTCTCAAGGAGATCATTTGTGCAATACACAGTTTTCTCAGATGTGTGTCTCACTGGCACTCATCACCGTATTAGTTTGATTTCTGCTTTGAACTTAGTTACCCGACTCTTGAGTGCATGTCTCAGCAACAGGCAAAATTCAGTCCACAAATATTATTGGGAGCTCTTGGTACTCTGGATGAAATCAGCGTTGCCACCAGGGAACAACACAATTCCATCATTGTTTTCAGGAATAAGAAAGTCTGATGCTCTTGTCTTTTCCTGTATAAAGTATAATCTCAGGTAGTGTGAAGAGAAAGCTTACTGTTGTGTAGATACTATCTGAATATTGTGTGACCAAGAGTTGAAGAACCTGTCACATTCATTACATGGTGAGATTTAAAATAAAATGTGAAGTTTTTGTTTTGGCACCTGACTTCTCTGTCCTGATTCCTGCCCATTATTCTTGGTGACTTTGGCATTCACATCAATGACTCTTGTAATACACTGGCTTCCTAATCCATCCTCCTTCCTAGATCTCCATTCAGCTTCAACCACCCACAAAAGAGGTCATAAAATAGATTCAAGCATACTGTTTCACCACAAATTCTGAATTCTGAAATTCCCTTCTTTGATCATGACTATCTTGCTTCCACCCCTTTCATTGCCTTGCTTTTACTGAACTTTGTCAATCTGGGAACTTTCCCTGTTATCCTTATCTATGACCCATAGTTTCATTTTCCTCCCTTCACAGTCTTGACCCTGTCGTTCACCCTGTCGTTCACCTTGTCGTTCACCTTGAACCCCTTATCCAGCAATTCTCACCCTGGATCTTCACCCTTCCTTTTCCCCCACACCAAACCAGTCCGCCTTCTCTAACTCCACTCCTAGATACAGAAGGAAGAATTCACAAACTAATCATAATCTTGTAAGCACTGATCATTTAAAAAACCCTCCTGTCTGAGTCTGGGCTATTTTTTTTCTTTTTTCTTTGGAGGTGGTAAAAAGAATAATGATTTTGTCAAAAACAACAATCAATTTTCAAACTTAGTCCCAGTGAATGGAGGACACTTTGAAGGCAGGGGCTCTGGCCCTCATGGTGAAGGCCAGTATTTTGCCAAATCATGTAACTGAGGTGGCAGTTGTGGTTCCAGTAGTCAATGGCAATAGCAAAAGATTTGATTTCTTTTTGGGAAACAAAGCTTGACCAGAGAAGAGAGCCAGAGAAAGAACAAGGAATCTACAGGTTAGTGGGAGGACCTAGCTATTATAAAAAGACATATTGTATTTTTTGCTTTTTTTTTTTTTTTTTTTTTTTTGGAGAGGCAATTGGGATTAAGTGACTTGCCCAAGGTCACATGGCTAATAAGTGTTAGGTGTCTGAGGTCGGATTTGAACTCAGGTCCTCCTGACTCCAGGGCTAGTGCTCTATTCACGGCGCCACCTAGCCGCCCCCCAAAAAAGACACATTTTACACAATTCTTTATGTGCATAGATAAAATAAACCTCAGGACTGTATTTGTGACTAAATATGTAACAGATTATTTTAGTTTCTAGTCTGGGGGAAGTGTAGAGCATTCCAACAAGAGTTTTAATATCAATTTTGGGGGTTTTTTATACCCGTGCTTCTTGTTATTTAGTCATTTCAGTTATGTCCAACTCTTTGTGACACCATTTTGGTTTCTCTTGGCAAAGATACTAGAGTAGTTTGCCATTTCCTTCTACAGCTCATTTTACAGATGAGGAAACAGTCAAATAGGGTTAAGTGACTTGCCCAGGGTCACATAGCCAATACTTGTCTGAGACAATATTTGAGTTCATGAAGGTTCCTAATTCTAAGCCCAATGATGTCTATCCAGCATCTATCCACCTGTGCTAGTCTGATCACAACGTTGAATAAATGTAATTGGATTTCCTACAAATTCACATTAGTAAACCTCAACTGAGGCTACACCATTATATGGTAATCCTTTTGTTAATCCATGCTTGATTATCTATCATCTTTCTCACAAATTTTCCATACTTAACATTTCAGGCCCCCTAGTTCCATTCCCACTGCTCTCTCATCAGCATATGAACACCTCTTCTACTTTAGTGAGAAATTCAAAGCCATTTGTAGTGAGTTCCCTCATCTCACCTATTCCACACCTCAAAACTTCTCCCTGTCTCCATCCATCCTTTCCTCTTTTGCTTCACTTTCAGAGGTTAATGTCTTTGTGACCTTGATCCCATCACTTTTTTTCTCCATTAGTCATTCTGCCCATCTCTTTCTTTTCCTGAATCCTTCCTCTATTGGCCACATATCTATTTGGTCTGCAGAGATGCTCTTAGTCCACCTTGATCCTTCCATCCCTGCAAATTATCTTCCCCTATCTATTCTCTGGCTGCTTCCCTGCTGCATGTAAATATGCCCGTATCTCCTCTATCCATAAAAATCCCCACTTGATCTATCTGTCCTAGTTATCATCCTATATCTCTCCTCCCTTTATGTCTAAACTTAAGTTTAAGAAATTTGTCTATATTTGGTATCTCCATTTCTCCTGTAATTCAGTTTAAACCCTCTGCAATCTGGCTTCCTGCCTCATTAATCAGCTGAACTATTTCTCCAAAGTTGCCAGTGATCTCTTAATTACCAAACCTAATGCCTTGTTTTCAGTTCTCATCATTCTGCAGACTTTGACACTGTAACCCTTTTCTCTGGTTACTCTCCTCTAAAAGCTTTCTTGATACTGCTGTCTCTTGGTTCTCCTACCTACTTGGTTATTCCTTGTCTATCTCCTTTGCGGGATCTTCATCCAAGTCATACTTATTAACCAAGAGGGTTTCCCAAGAATCTCTCCTGGGTCCTCTTTTCTTCTCCTTTTATACTATTTCACTTTTAATCTCATCAGCTTTCTTGGATTCCATTATAATCTCTATGCAGATGAAACCCAGATCTGTATCTCCAGTCCTTACTTCTCTTCTGAATTCCATTGTATATTAGCAAATGCCTCTTGAATTTCTTGAACTTGGTGTTCCACAGATACTACCTGAAATTCCATATGTAGAAAACAGAACTAATTATCTCTCCCCATAAACACTCTTCTCTTTCAAACTTCCTTTTTATTGTCAAGGGCACCACCATCCTCTCAGTCCCGTAGACACTTAACCCTGGTATCCTCCTTGACTTCTCACTCTCACTCATCTTGCATGTCTAATCTGTTACCAAATCTTTTTTCTTCTTCCAAAATACCTTTCATTTAAGTTCCCTTCTCTCTACTTACATGGCCACCACCCTGATTCAGGCCTTCATCACCTCATATGTTTATTCTATTTCAGTAACTTTCTGGTTGGTCCTCCTTCCTCAAGTTTCTCTCCTCTATATCATTCTCCATTCATCTGCCAAAGTGATTTTCCTAAAGAGCAGGTCCAACCATGTCAACTCCACTGCCCAACTCACTAAACTCCATTATCTCCTATAGGATCACATATAAAATGTTTTGCTATTTAAATCCCTTCTCAACCTTTCCTACCTTTCAGATTGTCTTACATACTACTATCCTCCACACTGACATTGGCATTCCTACTGCCCAATGAACACACCACTCCATCTCCTGACTCTGTGCCTTTTCAATGACTGTCCCCCATTCTTGGAATGCTTTCCCTTTACATGTATACCTTCTTGTTTCTCTCAAGACCCAGATGAAATCTCACCCTCTGTAGGAGGCCTTTCTCAGTCCCCCAAACCTCACTCTTAGTGCTTCCTTCTGAGAATGCCTTTCATTTACTTTCTACATATCTTGTATGAACATTTAAAAAATTATCATCCCCTTCATTAGAATGTGAACTTCTTAAGGGTAGGGATGGTGTTTTTTCCTTTCTTTGTATCTCAGTGCATAGAACAAGATTGTTCAAATAGCAGCTCAAGGTTCTGACCTTCTGACCAGTGAGAGAGCCTAGTTCATCTTCCTGGTGATGGTCATCTTTTCCAGGAAAGGTCGAGTTGAAGAAAGTACCTCCTGTTGCCAGACACACTGAATAACTCCCGACCATTCAGACTCACAAAGAAGCGGCCAAGGCTAGAAACATCTATCTCTCAAGATCATTGTTTGGCCATCTGAGTTTAGGGAAGGAGTCACAAAACTGAAGAAAGAAATAGCCAGGGACTTGAGATCCAATATCCAATCCACCTAGGCAAACATATGTACTAATTGTCATTTGCATTATGAGTAGTGTAGGGACTGCTATCAGGGTGGGGAAGGAGGCAAAATCCCCTCCCTGCCAGTGGCAGAGCCAAGAAAGAGTTGTCAGATTCTTCAGTTAACAGTTAATAAAGAGATTAAGAGAAAGCAAGAACAGAAGTTATTTCTCCTGCTACTGTATGGGCAGGTTTGTTGTTGTTATTCAGTTGCCATCACTTTTGACATACCCCTGAATGACATACCATGGAGACCAGCCACGAATCTCTGGTCATATGTGACTTTTAGTAAGGTGCATTAACCACAGGAAATGGCATGCAGGAGTGCAGAAAGTATACTTTTTACCAATATCACATTGTAACTTTACAAAAATTAATCAAGTGCTAGGGCATAAAATCATAAGTAAATATAAAAATCTAGTATATATATTTTACAAACTGCAATATAATAAAAATAATAATTAATAAAGGAAAATGAACAAAAAATATGAACATAAATGAGCATTATGTAACTAGCTTAAGTGAGCAAGGACAAATTGTAAAAAGAATATCAAAGAGAATTATAATAGTAAGATAATTTGCCAAAATAAATGAGATTCATCAAAAGCAATGTATTAACAGAATAGAAAAAGAGAGGCCTAATGAATTGAGCCTGTGAAGAAACCAAGAAAATCAATTGGGTTACAATATGAGTGGTTTAAGCACAGACAAAAAAATCTACAAGTAAGAGAAATAAATTGGAAAGAAAATTTAAAATATTCTAAATTAAATAAGTAAAGTACCATAATCAGACTTAGAAAACTTAAAAACTATTCCATTTATCCCAATACTTGATAGAGTGGGAGGAGCTGACATAATCTTCAAGTATCTGAAAATCTGTGCACTTAATAGTGCGCCTGGAACATTGTAGGTATTTAATAAATGTTATTGGCTATTGCTGTTGACTATCAAATTTAAGAGAGATTACGCATTCTGATTGACTCAGAGGGCAGAACAAGGAAGTAATGAGTAGAAATAACAAAGAAGAAGTCTTAGATTTAGTACCAGAAAAAACTTGTTAATTAAAATTCTGCCAAAGTAGAATAAAATTCCTCAAGAGATACTGGGTTTTCCAACTTAAAAGTAGGGATTCCTTTCCAGTATGGGTTGTACTTAAATAGCCACTGATAACCCCTCCAACTATTAAATTCTGTTATTCACTAAATTCTGTGAAATAATTTGAGATTAAAGCAGAGTGGAACATTAAATTGTGAAAATGAAGTAAATTTACAATAAATAAAGAAATAAAAGGAATTACCAAAAATTACTATATACAAATATATTCTAGGAAAACATAATTAAAAGGGAA
>CM053587.1:165019412-165035811 GCA_028646515.1 Pseudochirops corinnae | reverse complement strand
TGCACGCCACCTTGGGGGGGGGTGGGAAGGGAGGGGAGAAAATCTGAAACTCAAGTGATTGTGGAACTGAATCTTGTAAATTAAAAGTAAATGAGTAAATAAATAAATAAATTAATTAATTTAAAAAAAAAAAAGATGGCATTATTTGTAATAAAAAACACTGGAAACTTTCCCAGCAAGTTCAGGAGTAAAATAAAGATGTCTCTTCTGTCTACTGTCATTTGACATAATACTAAAAATCCTTGCTATAACTGTAAAATGAGATAAAGAAATTGAGCTATATCAGTAATATGGAAGCAAAATTATGTTTCTGCAGATGAGTTAAAGTTAACCTAGAGACAAACACAGTGGTGCATGCCTATAATTCCTGCTGTTGGGAACACTACGGTTAGTGGATGACTTAAGCTTGGGAGTTCTCAGCTGAAGTAGGGTTAGAGTCATCTGAATATCAACATTTTACCAATATGGTAAGCCCCCAATATTGGGAAGCCACAAGGCTGTCTTTGGAGGGATAAACAGGTCAGGTTGGAAATAGAGCAGGTCAGAATTTCCTTGACAATCAACAGTGAGATCAGGCCTATGAGTGAGCATTGTACTTCCAACCTGGGTGACTTACAGAGACTCTGTCTCCAAAACAAACAAACAAACAAAAAACCTTAGGGTAGGAAAAAAATATGGCAGAGGGATAAGAACCTAGGAATCTAGAAAATGCACCAGTTCAGTCCTGATGAGGAATTTTACAAAGTCACAGGAAGCTATTTGTCTATAGCAGAAAGGTCTTTGGACTTGGGGAACTGAGAAACACCCCTCACCCGTATCACTCCAGTGTCCAGGAAGAAGCTATATACCAAAGAAAGAGCAAGTCCAAGACTCATACCAAGGTCTTATGATGGGGAACAGATATTAATTAATAGTTTTGTTACCTGCTACCCGGTGGTCATAGATCTGGAGTGGCCTAAGAAAGGGACTTGGAACAAAAGGATGGTGTTCCCAATTAGGGGTGCCCTGGGCAATGTATCTAGAAAGCAGGAGGAAGTTGAAAAATCAACACCTGCTATAGTATTGTGTTTCAAACCAAGGTGCAGAGCAGAGTCTCATTTCTAGCATTTAGTCCAGCCTGCAGAGGAATAACCAGTGCAGGAATCCTAGACGAAAAAAGAACCAATAGTTCTTATTAGAACTATAGAACTTTATAGAACTTGTAGAGCTCAGATGAGGAAGGGCAGCAATCACATTTTGCCCTGGATCAGACCACTCTGGGAACACTGAAAGTATGCAGGTCACCAGCCTATTCCTGAGATTTTGGAATAACATGACACTCAGTAACTCAAGAAAGCAGCAACAGAACCATCCCAGGTCTTCCCCCAGAAGTGCTGCAGACTCCAGCCCTAACATCATCTAAAGTCTAAAAGTAGTAGTCTGAAAGAATGAGCAAAGAAAAAACAAAACACACCATAAAGAGCTATTGAGGTGGCAGGAAAGGTCAAAAGAAAAACCTAGAAGGAAAGAATGATTCTAAAACAACTAGAAGGAAAACCTCAGAGAAAAACACAAATTGACCAAAAATTCACCTAGAATTCCTGAAAGAGATGAAGTAAGAGTTAAAAAATTTATAAAGGAAATGAGAGTACTGGAAGGGAAAAAATGGAAAAGAAATGAGAGTTATACAAGAAAGAATTGGAAAGGGAGTTAACAGTTTAATATAAGAGGTACAAAACCTTGCCTGAGCAACAAACTCCTTAAAAATTGGAATGGACCAGGTAGAAGCCCGTGACATCATGAGAAAACAAGAAATACGAAAACAGTTTTTTAAAAACCGAAAAAAATCAAGGAAAAGTGAAGTATTTTGTAGTAAAAACAACTGACATAGAATGAGTAATTGCATTTTAGATAACTACAAAATGCATAAAGTGTCTGGAAGATCAGCTACCATTATACATAAAGGCCTCAAAGAAGCAATTACAAAATAGTCTTATAGAAAAAAGGAAAACCTAAATAAATGGAGGGATATTTAATGTTTGCAGCTAGGTTGTACCAGTGTAATAAAAATGCCAATACTATCTAAATTAATTTAGAGGTCAAATACTTCTTTATGAATCCATAAAGTATACTTTATAGAAATGGATAAATGGATAAAATAAAAATAAAATTCTTAGGAGTATAAAGAGTGCTGGACTTACAGTCACCAGACCTGAATTCAAATCCTGACTTTGCCATTTATGACCTATAAATTTTACTTCTCTGGAATTCAGTTTTCAGCTCTAGGTGCTAAAATTTTAACTTAGCTTTTTTTTTTTTTTAAACATTGCATGATTAGGAAATAATGTCAAGAGGAGAAACATTTAAGCCTTTTTAACGAAATCTGACTTTTGGCTTTGACCAGTATTAGTAAAGCCAAAATGTCTTCTCTTGGCTCTGCATAAGTACATGTTTTTGTATTATATGTACAAATGATAAAATAAGTATGGATATGCAGCTGTTTGGTAACTGCTATGTAGCTCATTGGCAGTATTCCATGTCGTTGCGTCCAAATTTAGGGGAATCTTCACAAGTACTATGAATATAGGAGGAGGCAGCTCACAGAATGATTTACTATACCCAGAGTGGATTGTTTTATGTGCTTGATGTGAGCCACTTGCCAGCATGTCGCTTCCATGTGGGAATGACGGTCAGCCTGAGAGACTTTTCTTATGTGTACAATCCAGCTTCAGAATATGTCACCTGTGGAACTGGGAACATTGGGAAAACCAGCTGGAAATATTCTATTCTGCCTAGTAAAATGTATGTAAAACAAAAAAGGAACATAATTCTAAGGAGTAATGTTTAAAATTCATATTCAGCGCAACTAAGATGGAAATAGCAATGCTGTCATGTTCTGCTCTGTTTTTTTCAGTCCTGTAATTTTCTTCACATTTTTTTAAGCTGATGTTTTGATGACCTTAATACAGCAGTTCTACCTTTAGTGAGGTAATTTGATGGGCAAAGGAAAATTTTTGTAGGAACTATTTCACTTTTGTCTTTGAATCTCTACATTCGTCAGAGTATCGAGTCTATAATAGATGCTCATTAAATGCTGATTAAGATCAAAAGTGAGTTTTTTGAGTGTCGTAGGCCCTTTGTGCTAGTAATGGTTTTGTTAGAACTGCATAGATTAGGGCCTGATGGGTTATATTCAGATTGCATATTTACATTATGATTATTCACTTATGTGAGTTTCCATTCATTTCCTTTCTGGCATCATGAGGTTTTCTTTCTTTCCTTTTATTTTTTTAAGGCTAAATCTTATGATGTAGCTATCATATTAAATTGGGTAAAGCAGCAATGTGGAACGTGGGATAGAGGAACCCACTAAAATATATGCATCTTGAGAGCAGGAACCATTTCTTGTATTCCCAAGGCTTAACACAGTCTCTGTCATAGTAAGTACTAAAATATATACTTGTCAATTGATTTGAAGATGAGAGTCTGTGTGAAAAGCTCCAAAATGTAAAACTGTACATCATCCTGTTGTGTTCACTGTATTATAGCTTTACCTGACACTTTCCTCTATGACAGTTAGTTACTTAATGAAGTCTTGAGAGTTCCAGGTTATCAGTTAGCAGTAGGGGGACAGAGAAAAATGAGGAAACACAGCAGAGAAGAAAGGGGAGCCAAAGCTGAGCTGTCACCTTGCAAGCTTGGAGATGTAATAACGAATGCCAGCTACACCAACCACATTTTGAAACTTAAGCAGTGTATCTCCGGAAGACAGAAGGACTTTTATTTCTGGGGTTTTCATAAGGTCACCTGACTCAAGAGATAAGTGGCCCATTTCCTACCACAACCCAGAGGTTGAATAAACAGTGAGAGCCAGAGACTTTCCTTAATGTGGGCTGTCACTGCTAGATAGCATGGCTGAGGGGTCTTGTACTCACTCTGTTTCCCAGTATTCTTTCTGTGCTTTGGGGATTTTTCAAGGGTTACTTTTTACCTTATAAGTGTCAAATTTATTCAAATTATGAAAGCATAAAACAGTAATGAACATTAAAAAAAATAGCAGATCCTGCATGCTCATATTATGAGTCTAAAAAGGCTTAGAGTTAGTGACCCAGTGACTAAGACAACAGGAGACAGGATTTCTTATCCTGGCTCTACTGTGGAGTGCATTGCTTAAATAACTCATTGACCCAGTACCCCACTTTGGTGTGGCAGGGTATTTGAATCTTCAGTGCTGAAATTTCTGTCCTCTTTGCCTCTTCTGCTGATCCAACTGCAGCACCTTTATCACCCAAACCTCACATCAAAAAGCTTTGTGCACCTCAGGAAAAAAAAAATAGTTCTCTAGAACAGGTAGGTAGCACAGAGGAGAGAGTGCTGGGCCTGGAATCAGAGAGACCTAAGTTCAAATCTGGCCTCAAATATTCAGCAGCTGTGTTACCCTGGGTAAGTCACTTAACCTCTTCCTGCCTCAGTTTATGCACCTACTTCCTAGGGTTCTGTTAGGGATGAAACAAGATAATATTTGTAAAGTACGTAGAACAGTGCCTGATATAGAAAGAGCTTAATAAGGGCTTTTTCCCTTTCAGTTTCTAAGGAATATACACTGCTGGGAATATATGAGAGTTAGATTTGGAATCAGGAACACCTAAGTGTGAATCCTGCCTTAGGTATTTTCTAGCTGTATGACCCTGGGTAAGTCCCTCAGCCTCAGTTTCCTTAACTGTAAAATTGAAAAAAACTGTAAAATAGCACTTGCCTCATAGAGGTGTTCTGAGGATCAAATAGGATAATAAATATGTAAAGTGCTTCACAAACCTTAAAAAGCTTTGTAAAGGTTAGCTATCATTTAGTGCTGAAAGATCCCAGTGAGACAGTGACCTGCCCAAGGTCACTGAAGTAAATAAGTAGCAGTCCTGGGATTCCAAATCTAGATGTACCACACTGCCTCTCATAAGAGAACTCACAGAGCTCATAGGTGGTTCTGGTGAAGCTTCTCCCAAAAAATATGAATAGGAAGTTTGTGGCAGACCTAAGTATCATAGCTTTGTCTAAGGTTGACCACTACAGCCTTTGTTTTTATCTAGGACTTTCAATCACCGGGTTGAATTTCTTCTCAGCTTTTTAAATACCATTGTGCTACTGAAGGTCCAAGGGTTAACAACAGTTTTCATTAGTATATTGCTAATTAAAATTGAATTGTGTGAATGGTTAACCTGGTTGATACACAATTTTTGACCTCTTCAGGATTATGAAATCAGTGTAGCAATGTGTCTTGTACATAAGCACAATTCATTTGGAAAAAAGTGTTTGGAAAGAAATATTCTCTCTCTTATCCTAGCAATTAGAGTAATGGACTGACAGTAAAATCCCATTTAAATGATAGTGTGAAGAGATGGAATGAGCACTTACATTCACTCTATAAGCCACCTTATCTACATGGGGTTTTTTGGGGGGGAGGGCAGAATGGGGCATGATTTTATTATCATTGACTTTGCTTCATGGCACAGTGGATAGAGTGCTGGGCCTGGAGTCAGGAAGACTCCTCTTCCTGAGTTCATATCCAGGCTTAGACACTTATTAGCTGTGTGACCCTGGGCAACTCACTTAGGCCTTTTTGCCTCCGTTTCCTCATCTGTAAAATGAGCTAGAGAAGGAAATGGCAAGACCACTCCAGTATCTTTGCCAAGAAAACCCCAAAGATGTGGTCAGAAAGAGTCAAGACACAGCTGAAAAACAACTAAACAGCAACAACAACAGCCCCATATTATTTGATTTTCCCTGTCCCAGCTGGGAGATTGGTAACCACACCCTACCTCATATGTATGAAAAGAGCTTTTTATCTTTCCTCCCATGCTCTCTGCTGTGCTTTGGCCAATTGGGCAAAGTAGTACCGTGTTATTTAGTGAAATTCCAGGTAATATAACATAAATTAGAATGACTTACTGCATTTATGCATATATAATTAAGGGTGTAGGGGCATCAGTTAGCATTTCCAAGTAACTTGTAACACCATCCTTCCCTCAAGATAGCTATGGGCCATGCCTCATTTTGGCTTTTTCACAAATATAATTTAGGATTTACTGTTCATTTAATATTTAATAAAGTTTCATTTTATGGAGAAATTGAAGAAAACTTGTGGAGGGTAAGAACTTTATATAAAGGTCTATATATTCTATTCTGTAGTAGTATACTTAAGTACAGTGTAACAGTAGACTATGGTGGCACAGGGAACTCCATCTTCTTTTAGCAGATCTGGTCTCTGAACTCAAGCATGGACCTAATTCATTCTAGGGAAATAACAGCCTCCAAGAAAAAATCAGGCTTTTTCTTACATTCTCTAGTTCTTTATCCCCCAGCCTTGGAGCTCCAGGGAAAATCATTTAAAATTTAGACTTGGTTCACATCTAGAGTATCTCCCCAAAAGATGTGTAAAGATACTCGATGTACAGTGTAATTAGTTATAGAACACCTATTTATTTTCTCCTTACAAAAAAATGTTAAGCACAAAAGATTCATAAGTATACATTGACAGACTTAAAATATAATAGAGAAACCTATAACTCCCATTTGATACATAAATCATGAACACCTGGCATTTTTAGTGGTGTTGCTAAATAGACATTTCCCTTTTTCCTTTATTGAGCACAATATCAATTTCTCCAAGATCCATGTCTTCTGGCAAACCAGGCTAAGGCTTGGGGCCATCCTCCTCCTATTGGCTGTCATGTACTCCTCCAAGAAGCATTGTAGTAAAATGCTCATGTGCTTCCCACAATGCATTTAGCTCCACCAAAGAACCCAAGAGTTCTCAACTAACTGAATTCTTGAGGCATTTCCCAGGCTGAAAAGGTTCATTTCAGGATTGCTGCTTGGTCACATGCCAGAGAATATGCAAGTAGGAGATGTATCTAAGGTCTTGAAATCCTGAGTCTGGCTCAATTAGACAAGCACAGATCCCAACTAGGAATGCTCATCTTGGAATGGCTGGGGGGTAGATGGGGAAGGAGTCTTCTCCTTCTCTCTGTCTCTGTCTCTTTGTCTCTCTCTGTCTCTCACACACACACACACACACCCACACAACCCCAGAGAAACAGTTCCACATTGCACATTCTAGAGGAAGGAAGAAGGCTGTATGGAAGTTGTCTTACATTTAAAAATTTGCTTAGTGGGTAGCTCTTTTGAACTCCATAGCCAATAAGGGGATTGCTTTGTCATCTCAGATCATAACTCCTTCAGTGCTGATCTGCTTATGTCCCCCAGAGTGTTAGAGAGGTCTCACCTTAGCTTTAAGGATTCTCCATCACTTGGGCTTTAGCCATAGCACTGGGGAGGAAGGAGGATTACCCCATTATAATTTGTAATTGTTCAGTTCTTTCAGTCATATCTGACTCTTTGTGATTGCATTTGGGGTTTTCTTGGCAAAGATACTGAAGTGGTTTGCCATTTCCTTTTCCACCTCACTTTACAGATGAGGAAACTGAGGCAAATAGAGTTAAATGTCATGCTGCTAGAAAGTGTTTGAGGCCAAATTTGGACTCAGGAAGAGGAGTCTTCTTGAATCCAGGCCCTGTACTCTATCTATTACAACAGCAACCCAATAAATTGATAAACTGGAACTTATCCAGAGGAGAACTGGTCAAGGGAGAACCATTCCATACAAGGACTGTTTGAAAAAAACTAGGGATATTTCATGTGAAAAAAAAAAATGCTTAAGGAGATCAAGATAGTTTTTCTCAAATATGTGAGTGATTGTCATATGAAAGAGTTATTAAACTTATTCTTCTTTGCCCAGAAGAATTAAACTGGAACAAATGGTTCTATATTATAGGGAGAGAGATTTCAGATAAATATAAGGAAAAACTTTCTAACAATTAGTGTTGTCCAAAAATGGAAAATATTGACTTGTGAACTTATACAGAGTTCTTTGTTGCTGAAGATCTTCAATCAGAGGCTATAAGAAGACTTAAACAGAAAATTATAGATGGGATTCATGCCATAGGTGGTAGGGTTATATTTCATGCCTAGGATATGAAACCCTAATTCCAACTCTGTAATTCCATGAAGTGTTAAGTGATGATCCTAGCACTACGTAGATCCTAGAAAAATAAGTAGACTTTAATTAAAGTATTTTCTGATAGAAACTTTCTCATCTTATTGTTTTCAGCTATTTTTTAGATGAAATTGCTTTAATTTTCCTTTTTGAAATTTTATTTAGATGAGGTCAGATATAGAATAGGATTTCTGTTCAGTTACTCACACTGTTTTCCAGATGCTAGCCTCATGTTCACATAAGACACTGTGTAGAGAAATCATCCACTGTGACCATTCCTATTAACCATTCTACACATATGAATTTATAGAGAAATCTGAGAATCAGGAAGACACACCCGCACAATTGCTCTCTGGTTGGAAATTGCTAGAGGATTCTGAACCTCTGGAGATCAGATATTTGTTTGAAAAACTGTTTTCTAGATATCTCTTTCTGGCTAAGGGATTTTTCTTCTTATTCTTTGATACTTCAATGAATTAATGATCTCACTGATTAAGTTCTTACCTCTCCAAGTAAAGATTACAGCCCATCTATACCTTTTCACACTGCTACTTCTTGTCTGTGTCCTTTCATGGATCCTTCATAGAAATACCTAGTACTGCCCTCTCTATGCCTTTTAATATTTCATGGATATTTCATTTTATTCATGTATAATCTCTTGCTCTCAACATATGACTGATCTAAATCCTTTCCTATTCATAAATAACCTTAATGATGTATTTTATGCCACTTCTTATATGCACGTCATTACTACTAATAATACAGGATTCTAAATCGACCTACCATGCATCTCTCCATTGCCTTTTGGGTCATTCACAATTTTAATTCCTTGGACATTATGGTGTTCTATGATTAATGCAGTCTTGCCTTATGGAGAATTTTGTCCACTATATAGTAATATAACTATCCTTCCTTTTTTTTTGGAGGGGGGAGTATCCATATGGCATACATCAATAGAAAATTGGTATATAAAAACTGTTTTTATATAAATCCGTAATCATTAAATGTTACATGATTTTCCAAATGTAATCTAGTTCATTCTTCTATTCAATTTTAGACCCAGAGTATTATCTATCCATAGTATATATTTAAGATATTAATATTGATAGACTAAATTACTGACCTGCCCATCTAATTGTCATAATAGAATATGCATACTTCTTCCCTTTGGTGTTTTCTGTGTGGACTGTTAGGCCATCCTCTTTTGAGTGGCCTTAGATTTTATTGAGGAGGTTTTTTAGTCATTCAGGACTTGAAACCCTCAGTAAGGTGTCATCCTACAAATGTGAAAAACCTCACTATCAGTATAGATTGTGTCTTCCATTTGTATGGAAGTTTTGGGATGGAAAAGGTTTTCCCACATTAAAATAGTTATTTCTCATCATTATTCTCATAGTATAGTTATTCTCATCATCATTATTCTCCACATTAATATAGTTATCCTCAATGTAATATTTGGATTCTATTATTTTACTTAGTACAGAATGTGCTATACAAAAGGTAGAAATGGTATTTAAAAGAACAATAGTTCAATATGGTATACTGTGACATTGTTATACCTTTTGGTAAGCGTATGGATTCCTGTTTTATATCTCATTTAATAATGATGATCAGAAGGGCATTAAACAAAATTACCTCTGTGATTGCATGTATCAATAAACCATTTATAACCTTAATGTGTACGTGGGAGATAAGTAGTTGGAGGAAAACATTTTAAAGCTGCATTTTGCCCTACTGAGTCAATTTTTTTTATAACCAACAAACAAAAAATAGAGGGAGATCTTGTATTCTATGTATCTTTCAATCAGTTGTATAAAGTAGAAAATGATGCCTCCTATATAAAAAAATTCACTTGCAAAAGTCTGCCTATTGCTCTATTTTCACAAGGATCTCCTCAATACTTGTAGAGACCATTCTTATAAAGACTATAAAAATGAGAAGAGAGGCTTATAAAGCAATAGCTACTCTTATGTCCTTGTATATCTTTTATTGGTAAAAAAAAAAAAACTATATGAACCTATATAGTTTTTGATATTTTCTATTTCTTAATCTTGAATATCAATCCCTGAATGTCTTTAAAATTGTGGATTTCTTCTGTGTTTATTTGATCAAATCCAGATATTCTTCTGCATTTCACCTCTTTAAGTTCCATTTTCACCTGTCCACAGATAAGGCACATCGAGTTCTGATATATTAGAATCCAAATATTCCATTATCATTTGTGATTAAAATAGGTAACTACTAAAAATGACAAAGTAGTTCCAGTTTACATCTACTTATTTTCGTTCTTTAAACCTAATCTATAATGCCTTTGTGATGCACTGGCTTAATTGGGTTTCATGGTAAGATTTCTATAAGCTTATTTTTCCTAGGTCTTACCTTTTACTGTTTTTAAGGTAATTCTTTTGCATAATCCTCCTGTGAGATGTTTTACAGCTGAGCTTATACTCTAAACCATTTTTATCTTTGACTTTCATTTCATACTTTGTGGCAAAGAAATGAAGTGCTTGCTAAAAAAGGTTATTTCTGGTCTCTCTTGGTCCCTTCATTGTGGCCTTCCTTTTATAGCTGTATATTTCTGTGGTAAATGATAATAAAATCAATGGTTTTATTCTTATCCATTTCCCATTTCCCCCATCTCAGCTTGTGAAATTACAGAGTAAGAGGCAGGTACCACAGGCAACAAGGTATTAAGATTTTAAATGAAATGCAAATATGTGTCTACATTTTATTATCCCTTTTATAAAAATGAAGAATTTTGCTTAGTCAAGTTTTATGGAATTAAAGAGTGTATAGCTATTGATTAGCTAAAGGATTGGCGCCATCCCTGCTGATATTTTATTAAAAATTTAAAAAAGCAAACTCACTAGGGAGTGAATTAAGGCAAGAGACAGCTCTGAGGAATGAGACCTCCTGCCCCAGAGAAGAAAGCCAGCAATGGATAGACCCAGTCATTCCTCTCCTCTGATGGAGAAGGAATTTCCATCAACCATAGTATCTTACAGTGGAGCTATATGCCTAGTAGGAGACATTGTGCCCAGAAGGAAGCATCTTTAGGGAGTCAGAGAAGCTCTGAGGAATGTGATTTCTAGTGTTAGAGATAAGAGCCAGCTATGAAAGAGGAGAGTTAGCCCTGGTGGTCATGAGTCAAACTACTAAGGAAGCCTAGCTAAAACCACTGTCCTTGTAGAGAAGTTGTATCCAAAAAAAGGAATAGCATGAAGGCAGCATGAGGGGTCCTGTAGTACTAGAGAGATAAATTGCCTTGCCTTAATATGAGGAACACCATATATTCCTTATATGTGTTCCTCTTTATCAGTGTACCCCATGTACTTAGTCTTAGCCACTGGTTTTGCTTATGTTTATGAGAGAGTATGTCCCAGGTTTGTGGAAAAGTGTTTTATAGTTACTTTTCTTACTATGCTAACTTATTAAATGCTGTCAGTTTGAGCTAATTATATCCGCTGACTGGTTATTAAGGGAAAAGCACTCTAGGAAGAATTCATGAGTTTTATAGTTTAGAAATGTAGGCTTATTGAGTATCTTGAACCTGAGATAGTCCCTGTTACATCCCACACCCCAGAGTAGAATTAGTAGGGTAACCCAAAAGAAATGATATACATCTTTATCATTCCTTTAATTTTGTGTTTATTTTGACTTTTTGTGCTAATGAAATGTCTGATTGTATATCAAAAGGTTTTGTAATGATTTCTATATCCGCAGTCAATTATTTTCTGTCAATACATACTCACTTTCATTTTTTGTGATGTTGGTTGCTTGCCATTTCCAGAGGTCCAGACTCTCTTCTTCAAAAAAGGTATTTGTGACTTGTAGGAACAAGGTTTCTGAGTAATATATGGTCCATGTGTCTTTTTCATTTCTTGATCCCAAACCATATTTTCCAACATTTAAAAAAGTCTTTCTTTTTGCCCTCCTTTCCATTGGAACCACCATGTTTCAAGGAATGTGTTGATTTAGTTTACACTGGTTTGTCATATTCTTCATAGAGTTTCTTTCTTTCTCATCCTCTGAAATAGATATTGACATATAAGGTGCAATGACCTTCATACTTGTCTTTTTTTCTCATACTTATTATGAGTACTGCATGGTGTGATGACTGAACTTCCCATGAAGTTATATCTCCTATTGCTTTTTAATGGGCAGTGAAAACAATTCTTCTAACTTTTTTCTTTTTTCTAAATATAACCTTTCTGCTGTCCTTCCATTTAACTGCAGCTTGTCTTCTGATTTTCGTTACTGAACTTATGTATCTCTAAATGTGATTAATGAGATTATATGTCTCCAAATTTATTTCTAAATGAGATTCAGATCCCATCAATTCACTAGTCTTTGGTCCAGGATCTCATGTTTAGAGTACCAGCTGTTAAACTGGTGTTTATTATAATAAAAGCATCACATGCTACTTAGCACCCTCTTCTTTTTTTCTGTCCTTATATCCCTTTCATGGGTCACAGTAGCCAAAGAATTTATTACTTAGAGGCCAGTCTGTTATTGATAAGCCTCTTTGTAATTAGCAGGACTATTCCTCCACCAGCAGGTACAATCTGTCTCCAGGACCATCCAGGAAACCTTTCTAATCCCAGATTTATTCCAAACTGAGTGATGGAGGAAGACATGTGGGCTAGAGGATTTTATGTGGTCTTATCTGTCTAAGTCCTTTTTTGAAATTTACTAATCTTTCTCTTTTTTCTAAGATTCATTGGGAGATTTTTCTGTTTGGTTATTTTGTTGATTGAAAAAACAAAGTTTTTTCATTATTATTCTTTAATCTTACTAGAATGTAAGATCCATTGTTGCCTCTCCCAAAATCTAGCATAATGCTTTGTAAACTCATGGAGGGCAGGTACTGTTTTGGTCTTTTGGTATGCTTAGCGTAGTGACTGGCATATAGTAAGCCTTAAAAAATTATTGTTGACTAACTAATTACTCTGTACCCAAAAGACATTTAAAGAATAACTATTGAATTGACCTATTGTACTGCTGATGTGAAACCTAGAGTCTCTAAGCCTTTGAGTTTGATAAACATATTCTTCTCTGTCCTCTCCAAGTGTGCTTGTAGTTCCCTTCCTGGTTAACATTAGCAAAATGTGCTATTTTGACAGGAGAAAATGGAAGAAACATGGGAAGACTTGGGATATGTGGGGTTTTTTTTCTTTTTTAAAAAAAAATCTGAATTTAGACACCATGTAAAAGGAACACATTTTTAAAAGGAAGAGGACTGTGCAAAAGACTGCAAATCTCTATAGAACTTGCTTTTATTTTATATATATATATATATATATATATATATATATATATAATTTATATTATATTATGTTTCATATAAATATATGATAAATTCAACCTGAGACTTTTAAAGCTGTCCTGCCTCTCTGTGATTCCTTCTGACCTTACTTCTGTTGTCTTCTCATTTAGGGAAGTGGGGGAAACTAATCCAATTCTTTCCCTTTCCCTCCCTTCTCACCTACAAATTAAAAAAAAAAACCTTATAACTAATATTCATAGTCAAGCAAAACACCCTCAAATTTTCCATGTTCAAAAATGTATGTCTCATTATATCTGGAATCCATTGCCTCTCGATCTTCTGCAGGACCATGATTGGTCATTGCACTGATCAAAGTGAAATTTAACAAGAGAGGAAGCTGAGGCAATTCTTCAAGCAAGATACCATTTATTAGTAGGGACATGCAACCTAATAATCAAGGATGGGTCCAATGGCCTTGCCTCTGGCCAAAAGACCCCAAATTGAAGATGTAACTCATTTTTATAAGCATAGAACAAAGAACAGAACAGAAATCATCTAATTGGCCAGCATCACAAGGATGAGTGATCTTTGATACATTTACAGAATAAAATCAGAGTCAAATCAAATGTAAAATACAGGATCAGGATTTAATTCTTTCAGCTCTTAACATTTTCAGTGTCGTTATAATATAAATTGTTCGCATAGTTCTGCTCACTTCACTCTACATCAGTTCATATAAGTCTTCCCAGGCTTCTCTGAAACTTTCTCTAAATTCCCTTATGCACAATGATATTTCATTATATTTGTGGACTACCATGATAGGAAAAAGAAGCTGCAATGAATATTTTTGTACACGTGAGGATGTATTTGAGTGCCTTTCCAAAAAGGTTTCACTCAAAAAGCATTCAGGCCTACATTTTTCTATGTATTGTTAGAATTGTCACTTACCTCACTATTTCTTGATTCTTGGATTTCAGGAATGTTGCCACTCCCCACTCTGGTACAGATCATGACTTCTCATCTTGTATGATACCTTTCCATATTTTCCCATGCTTCCTCTATGAGGAGTCTGGTAGATATGCTGAGGAACTGCCTTTAGATGGCTTGATATTTTGTAAATGCCAGTGGAACATACATCACACATTATTAGGCTGTGAACTACCTTTCTTTGTATCTATAGGACCTGACACATAGTAGGTGCTTAACAGTTATACCTCTACATACCTGACCCTCCTCCTTTCCAGTCACACTACTCTCAGATTATATACTTAATGCTACTTCTTTAAATTATTTATTGGCAGTGTATCGCAGCCTACTTCAGTCTGCCACGCACCTCTCCGTTTCCCTTCAGGTAACCTGAAAGCTTAATTTTCCAGAGACTGTGGTATTCTATGACTTGAAACTATATTGCGTTACTGGGAACATATTGATGTTTAAAAGACTGGGTTTTGTTTTTAGGAGAATGGCTCCTGTTACTAAAAGCATGGTACAATTTTCCCGAAGCAACCGCGCTCTTTTCCTCTTCTTAAATTCTTGGCTCAGTTCATTATGCATCTCCAATGTCTATCCAAAATATCTGTGCTGGTGGATCAGCTCTATTAGCTCTCCATCTATCTACATTTTCATAGTCTGGAAAATAAGATTTCTTCATCATTTCAAAACCTTCTGAAAGGGAACTATGACTGCTCAAAAGAACTTGGTCTAATTGGCCTCAGAGGAAAAAGCCAGTGAATGCCTTTTCCAAATTAGCTGATAATTAAAATAATTTTTAGCCTTACGACTGAGTATCAAAAATATAAGTCAATATAGTTGGTCTCCCAGAAGGCAAAAAAAATAAATGAACTTAACCACTTCAAGGTTCACCCAAAATGAATAGTTTGTAGGTTGGTTAATGGCTAAGAAAGCTAAGTCAGTCATATAGAACAAGTGCCCAAAGCCTCATAACCTTTTAAGTGTCATTTTGAACTATTTTCTTTGTCCCCAAAGGTTTCTGAGACCCTATGCTTCCAAGTCTCAGTATGGGATACTAGACAAGGTTCTGGACTTGATATCTCTTCTTACTATTTGCTTCTTGGCTCTATTCCTAAGTATAGAAATAATATTATTCTGAGTTGTCAGCCAGAATTTTAGCGGTTTAAAAAAAAGTTTCAGCTTTCTTCCACTACTCTAGAAGACATTTGTGAGCCCTGTCAGTACCACATTACCAGATAACTGGTCTGAGATGCTGCCTTTTTTTATATCTACAAAAGACTTTGTCATGTTTTGGAACCTCCTCAGTCCAAAACTTAAAATAGTAGCTACAGAAGAAACCAGGTGATGTGGCCAAAGTCAAAATGGGAGGACAAACTCCACCCATTTTCAATGTTACATTTTTAAATGTGCTCTTTAACTGAGACTCATGGGCTCACATAGGGAACAAGAAGTTATGGAGTAATGGAATAAAATGGTAAGATGGTACAAAATGGGTACTGAGTAATACAAAGCAAAGACAGCCTGAAGCTCCTCAGCGATGACTATAGTCATGCCACTTTGTGTCATACACCACATGGCCTACTATTTATCTTAGATACATCAGTATACTTATCTGTATGCCTTGTAAAACCAGCCAATCTTCAGGCAGATTGGGTCCATCTTGCTTCTTTAACAAACGACTCTAAGCAGACTAAAACTTAGAAGAGGGGAAAAAAAAACACTCATAAGAGGATTATTAGGAATTGTGAATAAAATATTAAAATTAAATGAAAAAAATTCAAAATGCCCTCTGCTTCTGCTTGTTTGGATTGTATCACTACCATCTGGGTGCTGAATGTGAACACACTGCAAGAAGCTCATTTGATGCTAATTCCAGAATCCTGATACCAGAAATAACTTGTTATTGCCAGGGAGATCTACAGGAGAAGTGTCAGGCTTGACAATCTTTCTGCTTGGTTTTTTAATAA
The DNA here is from genome assembly GCA_028646515.1 of Pseudochirops corinnae. Classification (NCBI taxonomy): domain Eukaryota; kingdom Metazoa; phylum Chordata; class Mammalia; order Diprotodontia; family Pseudocheiridae; genus Pseudochirops; species Pseudochirops corinnae. The sequence goes on along the minus strand of CM053587.1, from coordinate 165,019,577 downwards.
TTGTACCTTAAAATTAGAAAGTAGATAATTACAAGAGTATCTGAGTTGATGGGGGAGTATCTGAGTTGATGGGGGAGTATCTGAGTGCTTTCTGCTGTGAACTTTATATACTTGTTTGTATATATGTATACATACATATATTATATGTGTGCATATATACAAACA
>CM053587.1:164968811-165018912 GCA_028646515.1 Pseudochirops corinnae | reverse complement strand
TGGTTGTATCAATTCACAACTCCACCAACAATGCATTAGTGTTCCAATTTTTCCACATCCTCTCCAACATTTGTCATTTTCCTGTTTTGTCATCTTAGCCAATCTGACTGGCGAGATGTGGTACCTCAAAGTTGTTTTGATAAGAGTAGACTTTCTGAACAAAAGTGTGTGTGTGTGTGTGTGTGTGTGTAGGATCCTGAGGAAAGCACCACCCTTGAAATTCTGTTTCTAGCAGCCTTTTATTCCATCACTGGTCAGTTTCTGCCAAAACTCCTTCATAGAAACTGAAAATACCAATTAATTTAAAAATCAGATAAGGCTAATAGAGGAAGGGAAAAGAATAAGCATTTAAATAGCACTCCCTAATATAACAGTACCATACACTGTGCTAGGTACTCAACAAATATTATCTCGTTTGATCCTTCCAACAACCCTGCCAGGTAGATTCTGTTATTATTCCAATTTACAGTTGAGGAAACTGAGGAAAACAGGTTTAAATGACTTACGTAGGGTCACAAAACTGGTAGTGTCTGAGACCAGATTTGAATTCAAGTCTTCCTGACTCCAGATCCAGTCCTCTGTCTATTGAATCACAAAATTCCCTGAATAAGTTAAATTGATTTTTCATAAATTGTTCACCTATCCATAAGTCTGATAAGTAATATGTTCCTTGTTCTTCTCATTTTTTATAAAATTTCTTTACATCTAGTTCATGTATCCATTTTTACCTTATCTTGGTATTTTAATTGTACATTCTATGTTATTGAATATTATAAAACTATTCCAAAAAATGTTTCTCTGTTACACCATGTCTCCACTTTGCTTTCTCATATGTCACTCCCTAAACCTCTAACGCCTGTTAACTAGGTGCTGGTGCTATTTTCATGCATATAATTGGAAAGCAGTGATAGGTGATATACTCCTTGCAGCCACAGGTAGCAGGTACTCTGCTTTTTGTTTCTTTCCTTTTTCTGTTCTACCCACTGAAAATATTTTGATGAACGTTGCTGTGTAAAAAGCCAATAAAGATGCGTTGTACAAAAGCATGGGGCACACTGAGTGCTTTGGTACCATCAGCATTAAGGCTTAGGCACACTTGACCAAAACTCGCCCTGCCATTTTAAAGCTCTTCCTGTGGTAACTAGGAAAGTCAGTGGTTTTGATTGTCACAAGTCAGTCGACCACTTTCTGACCTTTTTCCCCCAAGAACTGACTGTTTCTGAATTGACCAGACTGGTCGGTTTTGTTTATATCATTTAGATACAGTACAAGTAGTGCTTGGGAAAGATTTTCCATGAGTTTGGCTATATGGTGGAAGAGTGCAATGAGATGTGTGCTCTCATGGGGAATGGAGGATGGACCAAGGAACTCAGCTATAAGTGATTTTTTTTTTTTGCTTTTATACTTTTTTAGATATTCATTGGATGCTGTTGGTTGTCTATATTCTTTGAATTGCCTTTTTGAAAAGGCCCGTAAGAGCTTTATTTATGTAAAAATTGATCACTAATAAAAAGGGCAGAATTGTCTTGGTGTTAAAAAGCCCTTTCAGGACTAAATAAATGACTAAGAGCTTGTATTCAGAGGGCAGCCGATGCAAAGTGGCTCCTGGCCTTTTCCCATTGCTCTCTAGTATTTGCTGCATATCAGACCCAGACAGTTCCATCGGTCACCTCACCAACACTGAAGAATCAGTAAGCCTTGAACAGTCAGACGAAGCTGTGAAGATGTACCAGGTTTAGGCACCGATTCATAGAGCAAGCATTTACTGAGCACCTACTATATGCAAAGCATGTTACTAGACACTGTGAAGGGTACAGAATAAAGTACTGCCTCAAGGACCTTATAGCCTAGTAGGGGAGATGAAAGACCCAGTGATAAGACAGAATACAATACCGTAACTAAAATGACAAAATAAAATGTACTATACTTTAAATATAGCATGATGTGGGAGATCAAAAGAGAGGTTATTTTTAACTGAGAGAGGGTGAAAAAAAGATTCAATGAGGAAATGATACTGAAGTTTAATAGGTAAAATAGGAAAAGTGACCATTTTCAAGACAGAAGGAACAACATGAACACAATCTTGTAGAGGGAAAAAGAAGGCACAGGCATATTCAGGGGAAACAGAAGTAGCTCATTTTGCTGAGACTCTCAGGTCAATGAGAGAAATGGGAGATAAGTCTGGAAAGGTGAGTGAGAGCCATCTTGTGGTCTACCTGGAATGCCACACTAGGGAGTTTAGACTTCATTTGGTTAGCAACAAAGGGCAGTTTAAGGTCTGGGTCTTGATTTGTTTGATTTTCATTAGTTTGGGGTTTTTTTGGTGTTTGTTTGTCTCCCTGTTTATTTTTAGGAAGGAAGGATAATATAATCAGTTGTACCATAGATTTTTTAATCAATATTTAGAATTGTTTGAAGTGAAGAGAAACTGGATGCAAGACGATCTGTTAGGAGGCCATTTAAATAATCCAGAAACTGGCCATTAAGACCTGAATTAGGGTGGCAGTGGTAGAAATGGGGAAATCAGGACCATAGTATCCTAGATTTAGCACTCCAAGGGACCTCAGTTCATCTAGTACAACTCCCTCATTTTATACATGAGGAAACTGAGGCCCAAAGAGGTTTGGGCTTGCTTAAGATCACATAGATAGAAAATGGCAGAATTGGCATGGCAAGGTGGTGCAGTGAATCAAGCACCAGCCCTGGAGTCAGGAGGACCTGAGTTCAAATGTGACCTCAGACACGTAACACAAAAACCTAGCCATGTGACCTTGGGCAAGTCACTTAACCCCAATTGCCCAGGCTTCCCCCTCCAAAAAGCAAAAAAAAAAAAAAAACAAAATGGCAGAACTAAGATGACCCCAAGTCTAGTCATTCCAAAACCATCCTTTTTCATTGTATCACACTGCCTCAAAGAAGCAAGAGTTACGAGGGTAGAATTGGCAGAATCTTTTAGGCTATAAATTCTATGAGGTCAGGTTCCAACTTTCTGAGATTTCCCATTTTCAAAATGGTTACAGTGACGCAAGAAACAGAATGGTATAGTGGAAAGAGTACTTGTTTTGGATCCAAAGGATCTGAGTTCAAGTCTCTATATTTGAGTTGAATCATGTATGTGATCTTCAGCAAATCATTTCGTCTCTAAGGGCCTTAGTTTCCTCATATGTAAAATAAGGGAACTGCCCCTCTACAGCCCCTTCCAACTCCAAATCAGTGATCCTATGATTGATTAATTTGGAAATGTTGAGTTTGAAATATAGATGAGCCACCAGGTGGTGACTGCAGGACTGTAGCACAGAAGAGAGATAATGTTGAGAATGCAAATTTAGGAATTATCTACACAGAGATGGTTATTGAATTCATAGTAGCTTATGCAGTCACCAAAATATGATGTATATATAGCGGGGAAACATACTAAGAACCTGAACTAGTGTGAATGGGATGTGATTGGAGAGAAGGGATGAGATGTGTTTAAGGGACAGAATCTATAAGATGAGAGCAGGGTGGTGAGAGTCAGAAATGACTTCTGGGTGCCTGAATGATTGGGAAACTGAGGCTCCCTTTGCCAGAAATGGGGAAGGTAGGAGGGTAGGCTGGGTTTAGGGGGGGGGAAGTAATTAATATGAAGTATAAAATTAGGAAAGGAAGCAAAATAGTTAATTAGTTCTACTTTCTCTTTCCCATGCATGGCAAATAAGGTGTACTATCCCTTACTTGAGCTTCCTAAAACAAGAGATTTTTTAAAGCACTTTTAGATTCTTTAACATTTATTGCAAACCTGAACCTTCACTTTCCCAACACTGTTCTTACAGGACTTTGCTCTTCTAGTGTATTGGGGCTGCCTTCATTTCCTTCTCTAGTACAGATCCTTTTAAGTACTAGGTATGCCAATGAGTTTCCTAAAAAGACATTTTAGGGATCTGATTTTTCTCTTTCATTAGAATCATTTGCAACGATATTATAAAAATTTTGTTGGGTGTCTCCCAGCCTTCTTGAGTTAATTTTCCATTTAGAGTCTCAGGTCATGAGTTCCTACCTATCCCCATCTTTGGGAAAGCCAGGCATAGCCTGATATATACATCTTACACCTTGAAAGATTTCAAACAGATCAGAACTTGGTGGGTAGGGGTACATTGCTTGACAGTGTAAAAGGGAACTGACTTAAGAGAACTAGGAGGCTCTTAACAAAATTCTGGTGGTAGATGGAGTGGCAGAATGGGTAGAACGCTGGACTTAGAATCAGGAAACCTGGGCTTGAATCCTGCCTTAGAGACTCCCCAGCTTCATGATTATGGGCCACTTGCCTAACACATCAGATCCTTAGTTTTCTAATTGGTAAAATGAGGGTTATAACACTTATACTTCCTACCCTATTAGCATTATCATGAGGAAAATACTTTGAAAACCTCAAAGTATTATATATGTGCAGATCACCTATATTTTTATTATTACATATATTTCTCACATTTATCTATAGACACTTGAGCCTACAAAATCTTGCCTGCCCTCTTTCCAGTCCTTGCCCCATATGAATTGCTCCACTATTATTTTCTTCCCATGTCGCGCTTCTGATGTATCAGCTGTATCCAAGTCTCTTTTCCTTCCCTACTCCTTTTTTCAGTTTGAAACCTTCATTAAATATTTTCCATCTTTGTCCAAGAGCTTATCCTTCTTGTATCTTAAGCTAGGTTTTAGGACTCAGCATCATGAGAAGGTTTCCTTAAGGTTGGAGAAAGGTATTCTTAGTTCGAGTCCATAATAAAAGAGAGTTTGAAGAAAAAAGAGAAGCAGGAACTGATAAAATAAGGTGGAAAATGGTGTTAGAGCACAGGCAAGAGGGGTTAATTTGGCAAGGAGAAGAGCTTACTAGTCCTCATTTAGGAGAGGAGCATTCCCGTAATTACATTTCTACCAGGTTGGTAAGTACAATGAATATTATTTTTCAGATATATTTTTCTATATCCATTTGTTCACATCAAATACTTTCATGGTTTTTCTTTTAATTAAATTTTAATTTTTTAATTATCAAGCCTTTTTTCTCCCCCATACTACCCTCCCCGAACCAAAAAAACAAAAAACAAAATCCTTACAACAAATTCTCATGATCAATCAAAATAAATTCCTGCATTGTCTGTGTCCAAAAATGTGCATCTCATTCTGCATATTAGTTCATCACCAATCTCTTAGGAGGTGGGTAGCATTCTTCATCATCAATCCTTTAGAGTTATGTTTAATCATTGCATTAATCAGAGTTCCTAAGTCTTTAAAAATCTTATTCATTTTTACAACATTGATGTCATAGTATAAATTACTCTCCTTGTTCTGCATCAGTCCATACCAGTCTTCCCAGCTTACTCTGAAACTTTCATCTTTTCTTTAATTTCTTATGACACAATAGAATTCCACTACATTCATACACTATAATTTGTCATGGCTTTTGTTCACACCTTCACTGGGGTAGAATCCCCTTGTGGCATATATAAATTTGTGAACTAACCTTTGCTAACCTTCAATAAGGAGACAAAAAGGAGAAAATTTAATAACAAAAATATTCCCTTATTTGGTATCAGATGAAATAAACTTTTTTTTTTGTAAGCAGTACTCAGTTTACAAATTTCAGATAGATGAATGTTCTGTATCTGCCTATAAGGCAGAATTCTGCCTCCATACTGCTGCCCCTAAGACTCTCTCCTACACTTTCTCTACCACGGCTAAATCCTTTCCTCTTTGGACAGAACATTCCCTGAAAGAGCTCATGGTTCTAGCACACACCCCATTTCTCTGTCCAGAGCTCCTGCCTTTCATCCCTGAGGCTCTTGAGCCGAAAGTATCCTCTTCTCCCTTTCTCTCTTCTCCTCCCCTTCTCTCTTCCCCTTGCCACTAGAAATGGCCCCATCTCACTTCTCCTGTCCCCATCTCTTGCCACTAGAATTGGAGGTCAGCTCCTCATTCCTCCTAATCCTGACTACCACAGTGAGAGCTCCTGCCTATCAGGACCCTCTATTTAGCTGGCTTGGCTACCTCCAGTGGTTTGAAGGAAAGGGAGGCCCCCATTCTTCATTCTGGGGCTATAGTGACAGGAGATCTGTTTCTAGAATCCCACACTGGAATCTCAAATGCATTTTTCTATATAGAAACGTTATTATAGATGGTGTTTAGGTTCTATAGTATTATTAATACTGACAGGTCCAGTACATTATAGGCTAAATAGGCATTTACAAGCTGACCTGAGAACCTATCATTTCTAATATTCTTTCTATCAGAAATTGGTCAATTCCTTTTGCAGGAGGCCTTTCCCACTTCCCCTCTTTCCCTTCTCTCCCCCTACCCCCAATGCCTTCATTCTGGTATTAATTTTCATTTACTCTCTATGTATCTTGTATGCACATAGTTGTTTGCATATTATCTCCCCCATTATTACAATGTGAGCTCCTTGAAGGCAGGGACTGTGTTTTTGTCTTTCCTGTGCTTAGCACATAGTAAGCACTTAATAAATATCTGTTGACAAGTATTTATAAAGTATCTCATTGACAAGTTTCTATAAGCTAAGGACTAAATTGAGCTATCTTATGTGCTAGACTCTCTAATGGAACTGTGTGAGTTTTCTACTGCACTCAGCAATAATAACGGACATGATCATTTTAAAGTTTGCAAAGCTTTCTACAAACATTATTATCTCCTTTGTTCCTTACAAGAGCCCTGTAGAGTAGGTACTATAGGTATTATGATCCCCATTTTACAGATAAGGGAATAGAACAGTGGTTCTCAACCTGTGGTTCGTGACCCCTTTGGGGGTCGAATGACTCTTTCACAGGGGTCACCGGGGTCACCTAAGACCATCGGAAAACACCTATTTCTGATAGTCTTAGGAACCGAGACACTCTCCTCTATCTGCCTCCAGGCGAGTCCACATACAAGTATTAAAGCGTCCCAGCATTAGGAAGGTTGAGAACCACTGGAATAAAGGATCAGAGAGAGAAATTGAACTTGACCATGCTCACATAGCAACTAAGTTCTCATTTGCAGGTTTTGCACCCAAGTCTTCCCAATTATATGGTGTTTTGGCACTCTCTCCTCTACAATGCTCTGACAAAGAGCAAATTTACAAATTTGTTGGTTTGTACCCAGGCACAACTATAGTTTGTTGAGAATCCCTATGATAATTGTATTTAGTCTGGATTCTCAAGTGCCTTATGTCACTTTTTAAAGTTTTGTCATTGATAAAATTTTTGACAATGTCCTTTCTAGCTCCGTTGTTATCAGATTAATTAAAAGGGATTAAAAAGGTTTGTTGTCAGATTAATTAAAAGTCCCTTTAACTACAAAATATTGAATTTCTCTTTCTTCCCAAGTACTTAGTCCTTGTAAATCTATTATTTTCTCACTCAAGGCAAAAGTGAATGTTATGTGCTTCCCCCCCATCTTAGGGAAGGGAACTAGAACCTAGAACAGTTAAACAACCTGCCCAAGCACGAAGTTATTTAGTAGTCGAATAGCAGGCCTTAACACAGAATTTCATATAAGCTTATTTCTGAAAGGAGCAAAAGGGAGTTGCTGGGAGTGGCCTTTGCATTCTCTATTGATGTAATTCTTTCATAATTTAAAAAAGTCATGGCAGAGTCATGGTTTTGTGGTGGTTGAAAGATCTCAGGAAATCAAAGACCTGGGTTTAGGTCCCATCTGTGCTAAGCTAAGTAGCTTCACTTTCCTGGGCAACCTCAGTTTCCTCAGCTGTAACATGAAGGAGTTGGACAAGATAATCTCTAAGGTCTCTGACAACATTCCCCATGGTTCTGTGTTTCCTAAGCTTCTGTTATTTATAGTTTGTTCTGTTGTTTCCAGGTGCTGCTAAATCTAGTCCAGCTTCTAAACCAGGATCTACCCCTTCTCGTCCCTCATCAGCGAAAAGGACCCCCTCTAGCAGTGGCTCAGCATCCAAGTCTGAGAAAGACTTAGAAACCCAGGTCATACACCTCAACGAACAGGTAACTTGTGACGTACAGCATTGTTCTGTGTGTGCTTCACCTGTGCCCTTTGGGGACTGTGTGTGTGTGTGTGTGTGTGTGTGTGTGTGTGTGTGTGTGTGTAAATAAAAGAAATGGTATTACGAGGCTTGATCATGATAGTTACTGAATCTGCAGCCTGATATATTGAGAACTGAGTGAGCTTTGTACCTCCTGTTAGCAGCAGTTAACCACCAGAAGTCATTAGCTGAGATCCTGAGTGCCCTTTTACAAAACATTAGCAAGACCATACAAATGACTTACTTAGATTTTGACTCTGGGGAGAAGAGTAAGCATTTGATTTGTTTGGGGCCACTGGCGCTGCTTTCTGGTTTTTCCCTTTACCTAGGAAAGGCAGGAAATATATGTGTGTTGGAGGCAGTCCTGTGCTCTACATGGAGAAAGGGTTTTGAGAAGAAGCAATCATTTGGCAAGGGATAGGAGAGTCTTTAAAACACCGATTAAAGTAAAAGAGTAATTATTGGCTCAGGACAGTCAGTGAATACAACCCCTTAGATTAAGAATTATGGAGAGTTCAGACAGAATCTTTGAAGATTCTCAGTTTTGCTGAAGAGTGAGCTGTTATAAATATTTTAACTGTCCTCTCTCTGAAAAAGCAAACATATACACAATATCCTTTTATCTTCATCATTCACATTTTCTCCATCACTTTCCTAAGTCTAGACAATCAACAAAACAATAAATCAGATACTGATTTGAAATGTTTGTTAACTTCTGTGGTATAAAAGCGCACACTGAATATTTAACAATCAGTTCTCAAGGCCAGTAGGGGCTGACTCCACCACACCACTGGTTTTGCTCCTGGGAAGAGAGATGCCCACAAGTTTTTCTCAAAAAGTGATTGGTACAACTATAATGAATCTTGAACCACATGCCTAGGGCCCCCCAAAATATGAGACTTGAGAAATATAGTACTTTCAGTAGTATTACTGGGGCTTTCAGTTTGCTCCCCCCTGCAAGCCAGGGCAGATCACAATCCCCTTTTTAAAAAAAATTAAAATTTATTATTTAGTTATTTTAGTGATCTTTTTAAATTTTGAACTCTAAATTCTTTCCCTCCCACCCCTTTCCCCAGCGCATTGAAAAGGCAAACGATATATTAATTATACATGTAAACTAATAGAAAGCATAATTCCATGATAGCTGTATTTCAAAAAAAGCAAGAAAAATAAAATTGATAAAGTTATACTTCGGTTTGTACTCAGAGTTCATCAGTTCTCTTTCTGGAGGTGGAGAGGATTTGTTTGATCCTGAGTCCTTTGGAATTGTCTTGGTTCATTGTATTGATCAGAATAGCCAAGTCTTTCACAGTTGCAAATCACAACTCTTCCATGCTTTCTTATCCTGTGTAGTCCTTGTCTTTTGTGTTCTGAACAATCCCTCATAAAGGACTTTTCTTTGAATAACTGAGGTCAACACTTGGGTTAACCATCTATTGCCTCTCGTTTTTGCTACATGACTGATCTAGCTTCTTTTCTGGCTGTGCCTGCTCTCAATAACGTCTCTTATACTCTTTCTTGAAGCGCCTTGAGATGTACCATATATGTCTCTTTCCATTGTCCTTTGAATAATATGTAATTGTAGTTCTTCGCAGAAAGGGAAGACTTGCCTAACAAAACCAATATATAGTTGAATTTTTCAGCCAGCTTAGAATTCTAAAAGACATACAGAAAATAGAAAAAAGGACAGGTAACTTATGATGGCTATAAAAAACACTGCATGGTCTTGCCAGAATGTTGGAACCACTAAAGTTCAGAATGGGCTGAGGCTGCTGACAATGCTATGAGTAATAAAAAAGAATTTTTGCTCTCTATTTTGGAAAAAGGATATCAGTGAAGGGCTGGTTCTCCTACTTAGCCCTGAATATTATTAGGGATACAAAGACATAGCTTATGTTCTAGCCAGGGAGAAAAGTCATACATAGATTGTGGTGTAACGGAAGGTCGTAGACTCTGAATCAAAAGACTTGGGTTCAAGTCACAGATCTTGCACTTATTAGCCATATGACTTCAGACAAATAATTTAGCTTTTTTGAGCACCAGCTTTCTCAACTGCAAAATGGAGATTAAAAAAATAATATTTGGAGGTAGCTAGGTGGCACAGTGAATAGAGCACCAGCCCTGGACTCAGGAGGACTTGAGTTCAAATCTGGCCTCAGACACTTACCACTAACTAGCTGTGTGACCTTGGACAAGTCACTTAACACCAATTGCCCTGCCTTCCCCCCTCCAAAAAGCAAATAACAACAACAACAATAATAATAATAATATTTGAACTACCTTGGTGTACTGTTTACTGAACGGTATGCTGAAAGGTATACCTACCTTTCAGGGTTGGTATAAGTTTCAAATTGAGATGATGTAAGTAAGATGTTTTGTAATGAAGCCTATATTCAAGGCAATTCAACAAACATTTTAACCTACCTATTATGAGCTGGGAAGATATAAAATCTGACATAGTTTCCGATCTCAATAGACTTTTAAAATGTAACAGAGGAATTGTTAATATTTCCATATTATAGTTGTGTAAATGCCCATTTGACCCATTCATAATATGTTGGGAACCTCAATTGCAGATGAATTGTTTGACTCAGATGATTGTGGGAAAGCAGTGTCCATTTATGCTAAGCCTATTTTTAAAGAAGAGAAGGGGAATTGGAAGGATCAACTTTGTCCATAAGATCCTAAATGATTAGCAAAGTAGTAGTCGACCTGGAAGTCTAGAGTCAGGGGACACTCCCCACCAGGAGCCATTAGTAGCCCACATGGCATAGAGGTACCTGGGAGTCACATGTTCTCATGTACACAGCCCAAAGAAGAGAATTTGTGAAGCCCAGAGTTTTGCCTCTCGCCTTGGAGAGGCATGGTATAACCATTCACTTTCCCCAGTTCAAGGGAGTTCCTGGACAGTATTACCCTCTTAGAAAGAGAAAAGGATTTTGCATGTGGCCTGCAGGGCTGAAAGAAGCCACTGAGGAACTCCAGCTATGTTTTGGGAGAACAAAATACCTGAACTTTGTCTTATGCAAGATAATGGAGAGATGCACCTCTAGCAAACCTATGTTTAAGAGTTCAGGGAGTCACACTTCTAGAATAAGAAAGGGGAATTCCTTGGCAGTATCAGACTTTTGAAGAAAATAGAGGATCATGCACAAATCTTCTGGAGCTGGGAAGAGAGCAGACAGTGACTAAAGCCATAATAGGGAGGAGCAAAGACCTAGACTTTGCCCTCTGTTATTATTGTGAATTATTTGGATGAGAAGGGGATTGCCTCTCTTACCAACTCCAAAGGCATTTATGGGAAGCCCAAGCCTTCAGGCTAATACTCTAAAGAAGGATGAATGTTTGGTTTCCTGAGTGTAAAAGTGAACCTCAGTGAAATGATAGGGTATTGCCCCCATTGCAACCCCAAGTTGTTTTCCCTTCTTAGGGGAATCTAAGACCTCAGGGCGTGCTTTGAGTTCATATTATTTTATAGGCCCTGGGGAAAAGGTAGGGTTAACAGAGAGTCAGGAGAATTTTATCTGTTGTTGGATGCCCACTACAGTGAATCCTTTATGAGTCCCTTAATTGTAGGGAGAAAATCAAGGTTGTCCTGTACTTGACGAGCACTTTCCCCTTAAGACTTTTCTCAGAACCCGGGATTGTTTTTCCTGCATTTGTGGAGACTTAGCCATATTAGAGCTATATTCTACCATTTCCTATGGGGAGTTCTGGGTGGGGTCAGCACAAGCCAAAGAGCTCTGTTTTAGAGTAATTGCTCCCAACATTAAGCCTGGTTCATATAATCCCAAAACTCATGGCCATGGGTTAAAGATGTGTGCTGACAGTATTTGCAAGTACCAAAGAAAATCAAAAGGGAACATCATTGGGAGAAGTTGGCCTAGGAAGGCTGCGTGGAATAAGAGAGTTTATAAGCTAAGCTTTGTAGGAGTTATAGGGATTGTAGAGGACTTTGATGTGCAGAGAAGTGAAAAGGGAATTGTAAAAAAGAGGCAATAAATTCTCCCTCTGGTTTTTTGGTGTTTTTTCTGGTATTTTTTTCCAAGAATTTGTTTTCCTGGAGGAAATTCATTTCCATCTCTTAATGAGAATACCTTAATGATGGAGAGATGATTGATAATGATACTGTGAAGTGACAGTGAAGATAGCATATTTGTCTATTGATTTTTTTTGACCGAGTTAAAGCAAGACAATTGTGGTAAGATTTTGACTGAGCTACTGTTGACTTTTAATGAGACATTTTTATAGCTGAGTATTTGTTACCTAAAGAATGTGGAGCACTAAGCCTCAACTTCAGATGCGTATTTCGGCAAATATTTCAACTATTTGTTCATTGTGCAAACCAAAGCACCATAGAAAAACAAACAATCCTAGTTCCTTTGGATTGAATGTGTCAGACAGATTCTCCCCTGCCTGGTAAACCAAAGCCTTATAAGTAGAGTAGTAGCATGCCTTACATTGCTGTGATTCAGTCTCCTAGCACCTAAATGGAGAGAGAGAGAGGAGAGAGAGGATATGCAGTGGCCTGGTCAGGCAAGTTGTTTTTCCAACAGTGCAGGATTTCAGGAACAAAACAGAGTTTCATTTTACTAGGTTTGGAGCTGGCACTTTTGACTCTTGTGAGTGGCCAAGTTATAGTATTAAATGAGGAGGTTAAAAAAACGGTTGGCCTTCCACTCACTGTCTCAAAAAGAGAGGCCTCCAAACATTTCTGCAAAGAGAAGCTATTTGACCTTTTTCTGAAATAGAATAACAAGCAAAATCTCTTATGTTCACAGGTAGAATATCAATTTTCACCTCAGAATTGGGGTTAGATGACAGAGAATTCAGTAGCAGCTCCACAGTCATGGAAGAAAGTAAATCTAACTTGAATATGAGGCAGTTCAGTGACTCAGTGACTAGAATTACTGAACCTAGAGTTAGGAAGAGACCAGTTCAAATCCAGCCTCAGACATTTACTGATTGTGTGACCCTGAACAAGTCACTTAACCTCCGTTTGCTCCAGTTTCTTCATCTATAAAATGTAGATGAGAATAATAGAAACTGCCTCCTACAGTTTTTGTAAGGATCAAATAAGAGAATATTTGTAAAGCTCTTTGCAAACCTTAACATGCTTTATAAATGTTAGCCAGCTCATATGTACAAGCCCTGTTGAGGGGCTCTGTAGCACTAGAATATTCACTTCCGTAAATTTCCTATTTTTTGATAAAATTATTTGACCCCAAAAAACCTGTCAGGCAGATTTGGTTTTCTTTATTCAAAATCTAACTTGAAATTCCATTGATGTCTTGAGTCTCCAGTATGATAGAGTGGAAAGGATGATAGACTTGAAATCAGGCAAGACTCAGGTTCAAATACCTTATTCTGGCTAGCTGTGTGAACCACAGAAAGTCACTTAATTAATTCTTTATGCCTCAGTTTACTGATCTGCAACATAAAGAAAATAATACTTGTATTGCCTAGCTCACAGGGTGGTTTTTGGGGAAATGCAAATATGAAATATGTGGTGGGAAGAACACTGCATATGGGATTCTGGTCTGGATACCAAATCCATTAATCACACCATATTATGGAAATAAAATATTTACTCAAATATAAGGGAAATGACTTTTCCAGCCCTGGGGAATTTAGTTTAATGTAGCCTCGAAAGCAAATCCAATACCACAAGTCCAAGGCCTACAGTATGTTCATTGGTACAGAGAGAAATTTCAACTTTTATGCCATTCCTATGTGAATCCTTTCCTGAGCCAGTCCCCCAGCTGCTAGTGCCTTCCCACTCAGAAACCTTGTCTTTCTTTTGAATTTACATTGACAGAAAGTAAACTCTGGGGAGGTAGACTGTCTCACTTCAGTCTTTGTGTCCCCATTGCCTAGTAAAGGGGTGCGGAACCTGCAGCCTCGAGGCCAAGTGTAGCCTTCTAGGTCCTTAGGTGCAGCCTTTTGACTTGAGTCCAAGTTTTACAGAATAAATCCTTTTAGTAAGGGGATTTGTTCTGTGAAGCTTGGATTCAACCAAAGGGTCCCACTTGAGGCCTTGAGGCCACAGGTTCCCCACCCTTGCAGTACATAGATGCAACCTAATAAATGCTTAGTGATCGGTTAATATTTTGCTTTTCCTTTATATATCTTTTTCACTTGATTTTTCCTGGGAACTGATTTATATAAGGAATACTGGAGTGTTTGAGGCAAACAAATTGCGTACAAGTGTTTGGCCCATTGTTATTGGGGTCAATTAAAACATTTCCAGGTAAGTATAAAGTTCCCCAACCTAATGATATTTTAAAGAGAAAGAAAGCTTAGTTTTTCAACTTCAGAAAGTTTCATATAATCATGGGAGTTGAGTAGGGAAAAATGTTTATTAAGGTCTTAATTTATGTGAAGCACTGTGCTACAACACTGCAGATAGAGACAGAGAAAAGCAAGGCAGCCCCTGCTCTCCAGGAGCTCACATTCTGATTAGAAGAGACACACAACTCACATGGGCGCTTTCCCCTGCAGAGCATCTGGCCCTGTAGTCCTTCAGGGTGCGGCAACAGAGTAGGTGACAAAGACCAGGCCACAATAGGTCAGAGAAAAATCCTCAAAGAGACAGAAAGCCCAGAAGCAAGGCAGATGGTCCACAATCTTCCTCAAAGTATTATAGCCGGTGATGGTTCAGAGAGTAGCAGGTCTCTGGGTTACCTCTTAGCAGGTATGAGGATGGAAAAGGGAAAAATAGGATTAGCATCTGCCTAGAGGGGGCATCCAGCAGCTGGTAGGAGCTGGGATAGAAGAGGAAAAGGACTCCCCCTTCCTACTGGGGCCTCGGGGGAACCCATTGCATTCTGGGCAACTATGGTAGGTCAGGAGAGGAGACGGTAAGTCTTCAGCAAGATCCCTGCACCTGGACCTTCTGGGCCATTGGGATGATTGTTGGTGTTATTCCTTTGATTGATTCTGAGTATTCAAGACCAGGAATTATTTATAACAGCTGATGTCTCAGCCAGAATGAAGCTCTCTTTCTTCTGGAAGTAAGACAGCATTGTTTTTTCATTCACAAACACCAGCCCTCAGAGACAAAATGATTTCCAAGCAACACACAGCAACTGGCTGCCCTCTCTTAAGATTCATTGCCTTCAGGACTGTTGTGATGCTTCTTATTGGTCAAAGGAGTAGCAGATCCTTTCTCTGCATGGGAGAAGTAAGAGTGGAGGGGGACTCCGGATGAAGTCATTGGTCTGCTGCTTTGCTCTGCTCTGATAAAGCTACAGCCAGATTTGAGAACTGGGGGACAGAAATCAGAGCTCAAGGTGTCTCAGGGCTGGCAGGAGCTCAAAGGTCAGGCAGTGCACCCAGCACCTGACATGTAAATCCCTGTTCCAATGTTCTAAGGACCATCCAGCCTCTACTTGGAGACTTTTAGAGTGATGGGGGGAACCCTGAGCTGCTGAAGCAGCACATTCTACTTTGGGGCCACCCCATTGTTTAGGAAAATTGAGAGGTTTTCCTCCTGTGAAACCCCAGCTCCTCTTGGTTTGTTCTTCATACTCATCACTGCTCATTCTCCCTTTTGGGATCAAGCAAAACAAATCCGTTCTTGTAGCATGTGACAACACCTCATATTTGAAGGCAGGCATCATGGGCCTCCTAAGTCTTCTCTATCTCAGTACCTTCCTGTCCTCGCTAGTGCAATGGAGAGAGCCTGGAATCAAAAAGATGAGTTCAAATGAAGCCTCAGACACTTACTGGCTTTATGACCATGGACAAGTCCCCTAACCTCCACCTCAGTTTCCTCAACTGTAATGCGAATAATAATAATAGCACCTACTTCTCAGGGTTGTTTATTTAAACCTATCCTTTTTTAAAATTTTATTTACTTTTAGTTTACAACATTCAGTTCCACAAGTTTTTGAGCTCCAAATTTTCTACCGCTCCCCACCATGGTGGCATGCAATATAGGTTCTACATATACCTTCACATTAAACATTAGTCAAGTTGTAAAGAATTATAACCAATGGAATGAATAATGACAGAAGAAATGAAATGAAACAAAAAAGAGAGAGAGCAAGTAGTTTGCTTCAATCTGCATTCAGACTTTAGTTCTTTCTCTGGATGTGGTTAACCTTTTCCATCATGAGTCCTTTGGAGTTGTCTTATAGCCTTGCATTGCTGAGATAAGCCCAGTCTATCAAAGTCAGTCATCACAGATACAGTGTCTGTAATTGTATACACATTTCTCCTGGTTCTGCTCTTCTCACTCAACATCAGTTTGTATAAGTCTCTCCAGATTATTGTAAAGTCTGTCTGCTCCTCATTTCTTATAGCACAATAGTATTCCTTTACATTCATACACCACAACTTGTTCAGCCATTCCCCAATTGATGGGCATCCCCTTGATTTCCAATTCTTTGCCACCACAAAAAGAGCTGCTATAAATATTTTTGTGCATATGGGTCCTTTTCCCATTTGTATGATCTCTTTGGGATACAGCCCTAGAAGTGTAAAGCCATCCTTTTTCACTTGAGATTTACAGCATTCAAAATTCCTTCTGCCTGAATGGCTTATCCTAGACTTATCTTCATAGGAGAAGACCATTGTTGTGGGGACTAAATGAAATAATATTTGTAAAGTGCTTAGCACAATTCATGGTGCTTTAAAATGCTTCTTATTCCTCTCCCTCCCCCCTTCAGTGAATCTTTATAGTAAACTTCATGGTTTCAAGTACTCCTATCATCCTGGTCTTCTTCCTCTAGACACCCTACACTTTGTCAGTATCTTTCCTAATAAAGTATTAAGTATCTCAAGGTATTGGCAGGCTATGGTTCAAATGGTTTATGTGAGATGGCTTTTACTGGCATAGCAACTAGGACCCTGGATAGAAATGGGGGCTGGGGGTAGACAATCTGTCCTGCCAGTCTTCCTTTTTCTTCTGTTCCCAAATTCAGTGCCTCATCCATCCGAACTGCCAGGAACTTGGAATCCAAAAGACTTCATGCTGAGTTGACCTATGGCTGTGCCTTGGCCAATGGACTTTGGAGGGTCTATGCATATGTTTGTGTGTGGTTCCCATGGGATAAATGAAGACTTGAAACTCTGCTGTTTCTCCCTTTTCTGGTTTGGTAGCCTTCAAAATAAACAATCTCCCCTTCTGACCAATTTTCCCCTTCCTTTGATAATACCCAACTATGCTGAATGTTGTGGTGACATTTGGGGGAGAACAGAACAATTGTAGCCTTATAATCAATGTTGCCTAAAGGGTTTCCACGATAAATCTGAGGCAGGCACAGTAGTCCATGCAGCCACACCTCCCCTTCTCATTTTCCCAGGACAAACATTCTGAGGCTGCTGTTTCAGTCCAAGACCCAGCTTTCGAACAGATTTGGAGAAAGACTTGTTCCCTGGCCAGGGAAGCTGATCCCCCTCCCTAATAGAGCTTTGTTGTCTAGGAAAGGCCATTCTAGTGCTGATTAATAAACGCGCCATTGACTGAAGAGCAGGGGTAGTAAACTATTGAAACTGGGCATATTGGCATGAGCTTGGGCCCCAGACAAGAGCCCTTTTGTTTCTCTCTTGTAGATAGCTTGGTCACTTCTTCACTTACTGTTGTGTCTTTGCATGGCTGTGTTCTTCTTTGCATGTGTATAGTTTGGCATTTTCTTTCTTATGTTATATTTCTGGGGTCCCTTTCCCTCACACAGGTACACTCGTTAAAACTTGCACTTGAAGGCGTGGAGAAGGAAAGAGATTTCTACTTTGGAAAGTTGAGAGAGATTGAGCTGCTTTGCCAAGAACACGGGCAGGAAAACGATGATCTCGTGCAGAGACTAATGGAGGTCCTGTATGCTTCAGAAGAACACGTAAGTTTGAGGAGACTTTGGCTCGCTTTTTTTTTTAATGAAAGTACAAAGATTTTATTGACTTGGAAGAGTATCTTCCACATCACCAATCTAAAAGTTCAAAATCATAAATAGTATATATACATGGAAAGAACGTGGAGGATAAAGGCAGGGTTTGTTGATCTAAGAAGGTAAATTCATGCAGGTATATTCCAAGGGTTTTTCAGTACTCTTAAGTAGGAAGAGGTTGACTTTATACTGTCTGTACAAGATTGCCTACTTCTTAAGTAAAGAGTACAAGCCTCAGACTAAGTGGGAGCACAAGCAAAAAAAAAATCATCCCAGTGTCTCCCTACCATGTTCTTCCAGTCCTTTTCCTTCCCTGCTCCCTCTCCCCCACTTACCCCAGTGTCTACTTCTCTTTCTTGGCCACCTGACTTGGTTACTTGCTGCCTGCAAAGAACAGAGTCATCTACTAAGGACCGCACTTGGTGTGGTTTGAAAAATGCCTATAGAAGGCGCCCTTTGGGGGGATGCCCAGCCACCATTGATGCTGCTCAGGACTACTTCTGCTGCTGGTGGGAGACCTATAATATGGCTCAGTCATGACAATGAGAAGCAGATGTGGAGAGCTGGA
The DNA here is from genome assembly GCA_028646515.1 of Pseudochirops corinnae. NCBI lineage: Eukaryota > Metazoa > Chordata > Mammalia > Diprotodontia > Pseudocheiridae > Pseudochirops > Pseudochirops corinnae. The sequence goes on along the minus strand of CM053587.1, from coordinate 165,000,434 downwards.
AGGAACAGATTAAGAACCTAAATTTGCACAACTTGAGACACAGGAAAAAGTGAAGACAAGAGGAGGGTAAATAGGAGATGAAGAGCCAGTAATCTGAATCTATAAATGCAGAGACCTAGACCTGTGATCCTGGCACAGAGCAGGGACCCACAGACACCTCACATGGAATTGGAATTTGCCATTCATTTTTCAGCATGGAAGGAGAGCATAGATAGCTAACATGTTGTGGTTTCAGAACAGCCTTTGAGACCATGTTGAGGTTGGTTGTGGGCATGCCGTCTGTGTTAGCTTTGGTTTCTGTCTGACCGAGAAGCATGCACATGCTCTGAGGGCACTGTGGTTGGTTGCTATGTGTGTTGGTATTTTAATAGAATATAACTAGCCACCTATTTCATTTTTTTAATCTCCTATTCCAGTTGAAAACAGTCACATGTTGACTCCATTCATGACTTGAAATCTCAGTATCAATATGTAAATCTTCTAACATGCAAGAAAATTATCTGTGGATAAAGTCCCCCAACTACAGCTGTCCCCTTTTTTTTTCCAGTTCTCTTTTTTATTCCTCCTTTTAAATCCCTATTACTTGATTATAAGTCAATGTGATGTGGGAATCCCATTGAACTTACATGCTATTCTGGGTAAACATCGTACTAGTTTTAAAGATTCGTCTTGTCTACTACAAAAAAGTGGGTGAATTTTGTTTCTGTAGTCACCCCTAATGCCCTTTATCCTCCTGGTGAATGTGTGAGACTCAAAGTCAAGACTTGACTTCATAGACCGTTACTAACTTTGTGACCTTGGACAAGTCACTGAATTAGTCTAGGCCTTGGTTTCTCAACCTGTGAAATGAGGATTTTGGACTAGATGGATTCTAATGTCCTTTCCGGTTTTAAATCTCTGATTTTATGATCCTCACTGAGATATCTGAGACTAAACTCTGTGGAGTGTTGGGAGCTTTTGAGCAATCATCCCGCATTCAATTCTTGCTCGTCCTTGCTAATGGGATAAAGGTGGGAGGCATAATTATAGCCTAGTCCCCTGGTGGTAGGGGGAAAGCTCAGTACTCCCAGCAGCCAAAAAGAAAGTCTTTTGAATGTTGCCAGTACCTCCCAGCTTTGTTCTAGAACTTGTCACAAGGGAAGGTTCACATTTATGGACTCTTTTGGAGAAAGTCCAACTTGGCGCCAACCAGTCCTGAAAAATAGGATCCAGCAGTGTAGGTGTCCTTTTCATTAGATTACTGGGTCAGTAAAATCCATAACTTATGGGTATGGCCAGGCTTAGGCAAAAAATAGAGTAGTTGACTCTGAATGGCAATTACTGGAAAGGCCTTCCTGGGCCCCAAAATGCTGCCTTTGCTCACGTAATGTCTCAGATTTCTTCCTTCAGTTTATCAGTTGTCCTCTCCGTTTAAAAGTGTAGATATGCCTGGGACAGTAAATGCTGTAAGCCTTAACACAACAGGTTTATCAGAAGTTTTCCTAACTTCAGGCTCTGGTCACCAGGGAGAAGAAGTGGATGAGGTGTGAGGGGGAGCAGAGACACCGAGTACAGAAAAGGGCACAAACCAGGAAGGTGGCAAGCAGACTTGGGTCAGTCCCACTCAGGTGGAGCAGACGGGACCTGCTTAGGAGTATAGCTTAAATATGCCCCTCTCTCACATAGTCTGGAAGGAAGCTTCCAGATTTCTTTAATTTGCAAAAAAAGGAGGGCAGTAAGTGGAAAGAACACGAGATTCTGAGTGCAAAGAGCTGGGTCTCTCTGAGTCCCTGTTCTGCCGCTTGACTGTAGGAAAGTCGTGTACCTCTTCAGTTCTGGTGGTTTCTGTTTCCTCATCTTTAAAATGATGGTGGCTGGACTGGATAGATGAGCTCTTAATCATGCTTCCAACTTGAATATCCTGGGTTCTGCACAGTCGCAAAACCATTTACAGCAAATCTTAAATAAATTTGTTCCCTGTTGCTTCTACTCACTGAACAATTTGATGGTTACTCCCTTTGGAAGAACAGTTTCCAAGGGAGGTGTGACTCAGCTCTCTGCTTTATCCCACTCTCCTCCAATCTCCCTCCAGCCACAGAGAGATTTTTTTTTTCTGGTTGGCTGAGTTTTTGCTATATTCGCCTTTTCTGTAATCTTTGGTGTTTTGGAGTTCAGACAGCACCACTGGCTAGGAGGAAAGGGGTGTGGGAGGGAGAAGAGAGTGTGTGTTATCATTGTAACTATAATCCAAGGGTTATCTGAAATGCATACTGAGTGAGAATTAGCTAGTGACAGGAACCAGGCAGTAGGGATCTGGGAGAGAAAGAAAAGAGAATGTGAGATTACTTTCATTGTGGGGAGAGGGGAGGGAGAGGAAGGTAGGATATCTTAAAATGCCACTTCCAGCTGGATTTCTTTTTAGTTTCAGGATATGTGTGTGTATGTATGTGTATACACACACACACACACACACACACACACATATGCACTATATATAGCACATAAGGCTTTGTACCAGGACTACTCCCAATTTTAGCCCAGAGGGGATTCCTCAGAGACTATGCTATGTTTTCAACAAAGCACAGGCCCTTTGATCCTGGATGTGCTAAGTGTCCTTATTTAGATAAGACAAGTCCCTCTGTCTTGACCTTTGGGCTTTATGAAGGAAATGGTATGATTCTCAACCATGACCCTTTTTATAGAGCTGGAAGAATTTCTAGACTTAGAGTAAGTACATTTTCTCCTATACTGTACTTGTTCTTTCACTAATGTCTCACTGACATGGAAAGGAAGTAGTTCTGGGTTCTTGAAGGCTTGGTCGAATCAAGCAAGCACAGTCCCTGGGTCAGGGAGTTCCTACCAGGTTGGAAAGCCTCCTGGAATGGGCCCTAGAATGGCCTCTGTGTGTATTACCAGAAGACCAGCCCAGCTTATTTCGGAGACCTATCACAGAAGGCTGCCCTGGTGGATTTGATGAAGTTTGATGATGAATGTTGTGAACCATATCAACTCACAGACTCATAGTGCATTTCACATTTACTGCTGTGTTAGAAATCAACAAAATCATGGCCCTTTGACGTATATGTTCTTTTTTTTATATATCTTCTTTTTTTCTCGCTCCTCATTTCTTCCTTATTTCTTACTCTATCCTACACCTCCCATTTTATCAGAGACCTCCATAAAGGTGTGAGGAATTTTGTGTGTGATTAATAAAATGTTTGTTGATTGGTTGGAGACGTGCTTAAGACCTTAGAAATATTTTTCTTTCTCCATATCATCAGTGACCTCATATTTCTGTGTTAACTCCATACCCACACTAAATTGTGTTTTGGGCCAATGATACTTTATCCCTAGAGTTGTCCTGTCCAGCAGAGGCTTCTCTATAGCATCCAAAGGCAGTTTATCACCAGTCTTCAATGATGGGTGGGTGTGTCCAACTAACTTAGAAAAGAGCAACAGTATTTTTTCATAAGTATTGCTGATAATTCTGTGATAATAATTTATATAGATCACACTTATTACAGCATTTTAAGACTTTCCAAGTGCTTTCCTCATAACAGTGCCTTGAAGGAATTACTACAAGTATCATTTACATTTTACAAATGACCTAACCAAGGTGACTTGCCCAGAGTCACCCAGCAAGCCTGTAGTCAGCAGAGTCTGGATTCAAGGGCAGATATTAATTCCACTAGAATACCCTGCCTCTGCAGATGACAGGCTGGAGAGGACTCATTCCTCCTGGTGCTCTGCTGCTGAGGGAAAACAATTGCCTATCCCTTTCCCAGAATGTCCTTGAGATAATGAAGGTGATGACTCATTAACTGAAGAATTTCAGGCCAGTTCTGGTGTGCACTGCTCAGCTAAAGAGAATTATTGGAAAATATTAGAAGGATGGAGATAAGACAGTCTAAGTTTTGTTACTCTTAAGAGTATCTGGATTCAATCAGTTAATCAGCAAGAGTTTATTAAGCACCTATGTAACAGGCACTGGGAATAAAAAGACACAAGTAAAACAATCCTTCCCCCCAAGGAGCTTACATTATAATGGGGGGACAACATGCATAAAAATAATGTACTAGGCACATTCAAAGCAGATATGAGGTAGGATAGGGAGGAAAGCAGTTGTGGGGGAGGAAACAAGGAAGAGCCCAATTCCCTAGAGGGTCCTTGGGCTGACTCTTAAAGGAAAGGCCCAAGTAAAAAGGGAGAATATTTCTGCTCATACGAGCCACCACGGTTGCCTCTATAGATCTGGGATTCATCTGAAAACAAATGAAGGGTTCGTTTATTCTTATTGCCAAATCCTTCCTGGGATGACCAAGTTTTGGAAGATATAGAAGTCCAAATGTTGGTTTTTGTATATATGGTCTTGAGATGTGATTAATATTCAAGGTGCTTAAGGCTTCCTGCCTCTCCACCAAAAATAGACATCCTCTTCTATTAAATATAAAGTCTTCAGATATCTAGGGCATGACCTGCCATCCTTGTGTTCCAATTCAAATTGTTAAATTTCCAGGACAAATGACCCCCCCTTTTATTATTATTTACCTTTCAGTTAATGCTGAACTTGATTCCTCTATTGAACACTAACTAATCTGTCTAATCTTCCCCTCTGGAATTCTAAGTGAGCTGTGGTATCTGTCTTTCCTTATCAAACTGGAGTTTTTCTTCCCTTAGCTCTCCCACCCACCCTTTTTCTTCAGTCCCATCAGCATGCATAGAGCTCGGGTTCCTGCTCCTCAGGATCAGGGCCAACCGCACTGCATCCCCAGGCAGCAGTAGGAGCCCAGTTTTATGAATGTTCATGCTATGCTAATGCAAATTGAATTTTCCAAATGGTTTTTTCCCTCTTCAGACAATACCTGAGAACAGGCTCTCTCTCAGAACCTGGCAGACGGTTGTGGCTGATTTGCAGTTAGGTTCTGTGTGATCATTGCGTGTGTCCTACATTTTGTTTTGGTTTTCCCAGCCTCCTTGCTCTATCTAGTTAAGTTCTTTATTCTTTTGTCAGGGAAGAGGAGAAGACGTTTCTGTGATCATAAAATAGAAATGTGTGGGCCAAGATCTCAGAATTGTGCTTTATAACACATCCTTCTCTGAATTATTGATGCCGTCCTCCAGACTCTCAGAACTTACACATCAAGCCTTCACAGTCTTTTAGTAATATGGGGGAATTTGTTGTTCGTGCCAATAACCTCTAATAAAAGTTGCCTGGGGACAGCAGTTTTTGCAGCAGATGTATTGCATCACATATGTGCTGCACTTTGAACAGGAATTCTGCAATGTTGTATAAAGCCATCCTCACAGCTGCATAACCCTTAGAAGAATTGTTTCATAAAATAGTTCCCTTCTCATGAGCTCCTCTCTTAAGCAGCTTGGGACAAATCAGTTCAAAGTCTATAGAAACATAAGTGAGAGAACCTTCAAATAAAATCACCTTGGTGGCCCAATGGATGGAGTGCCAGAGATGGCATCAGGAAGACCTGAGTTCCAGTCTGGTCTCAGACACACCCTAGCTCTGTGACCCTGGACGAGTCACTTAGCCTTTCATTGTCTTAATTTTGCCCATATTCCATTTTTCTCCATTAAACAATGTAGAAATAACTTACTGGAAGCCAATCATGAAGTAATATCAAATAATTCAAATGATGCAATGTACTAAAGCATGGTTGACTTATTGGGGGATTGATGTATGCATTAAAATAATTAATGTTATTATCTGAGCTTATAGGACTATATATGAATGTATGTATAGGGGAAGGGTGTCTGTGTATATGTATATATTTGTGTGTGGTCGTATTAAATAAAAGAATAGTTACATCTGCTAAGAGGTGTAATGGATAGAATAGGGAGGCCTATATTCAAATCCTACCTCAGACACTCAATAGCTATATGACCTTGGGCCTTAACCACTTAACCCACTAGATGCTTCAGGCACTTCCTTAGGTCTTATCTACAGAGTGAGAGATATTTGCTTCTTGGGAGAGTTCCTACACTGGAAAGTTCCTTATGCTGATGAAAACACAGATTTGTTGTATATTCCCAAATTCTTCTGCTAGCAAAAAAGAGAACAAGCATAATCTGAACTTTCACATTAACAGGTCTTGATTATCCACGTTGTGGATCATCTGTGATTTATTCCTCTCCAGTTTGTTCCAGGTTCAGGTTAGAGAGAGAAAGCATCGGCTCTAACCCTTCCAGGTTGGGAGGATGGGTAATGCAAATATCTGAATGTATATAAGTGTAAATGTGCATAACTGTGTGTGTGTGAGCAGATTCTTAAGGCAGTATTCCCCTCCCTCACAGTGAGAGGAGTGGGAACATACCTGAGTTTGGACTAACCATAAGTTCTTCTCCTGTTAACCCAAATAATCATTGTCACTTAATTTTCACTTTTTTGTGGGGGGGGGAAGTAGAAGAAATAAGGAATTGGAGACTTAAGATAACTAAATTTGATGTTTCCTGGAAATTTGATATCATTTTTTAAGCTTATTTCTGAAACCATTCTTAAATATTTGAAATAGCTTTGATGTCATTTGTTGTCACAAATGAACATTTTCAATGTAAGCTTTTGAAGTGAAGTATGTTGGTAACACCTGTCTGGAACTCACCATTTCGGGGATGACTGAACCCTGAGTCATGTGCTAAAACTCATCTCAGAGAAGAGTCCTTCACTAATCATCTACTTGTGATTATTTTCTATATAGTTCCAGAAAGTTTGGTTATCATTTAACTGGAACACAGTTGAAGCAGTAAATTAAAAGGTGAGAGAGGTTGCTGTGAGCAGGAACAATGGCAGCCATAAAGAAGTGACAATAAGTAGCCTGATAGAAACAGAATCAACAAAAAAAATCTTTTAAAAATGGAAAGAAAGGGGTGGCTAGGTAGCACGGTGAATAGAGCACTGGCCCTGGAGTCAGGAGGACCTGAGTTCAAATCCGGCCTCAGACACTTAGCACAAAACTAGCCATGTGACCTTGGGCAAATCACTTAACCTCAATTGCCCTAGCTTCCTCACTCCAAAAAGCAAAAAAAAAAAAAAAAAAGTGCACAAAAGAATTCAGAAATCACAGGTATCAGGGAGCACCTAGGGGACAGGCTAGTTGGCTGCCTGCTCAAAAGGCCTTGAAACAGGTCCTGTGTTTGAGCAGAGAACAGTGCAATAGTAGGTGTTCATAATGATAACTCGTCAAGGAAAGGTGAGATTCTGTTCCACAATGGATCCCACAGACTTCATGGATGGAGGGTGGGAGTCCGGAACACCTGGGTTCTAAATCTAGCTCTCACAACTTAACAACCATGTGACCCTGGGCTAACCACTCAGTACCTCTATGCCTTAGGTAACTTCCTAGGACTCACCTGTTAATCACAGAGGTTATGATCTGCCTCAGATAATATCAAACAGTAGCTTCTTCCTATGTTAATGTATAAAATTACAGATTTAGAACTGGAAGGAACTTTAGACTCCCTAGTACAATTCTATTCCAGAAAGACAACTAGAGTATTGGCTTGGAGTCAGGAAGAGCTGAATTCAGATCTTTGATAAGTCCTGTAATCTCACTCTGACTCAGTGTCCTCGCCTACAAAAGGGGGATAATATTAGCTCCTAGCTCACAGGGTTGTTGTGAGGCTCAAATGAGACAATAGCTCTAAAGTGCTTTCCAAGCCTAGTACTGTGTCGTTGTTAGCTATCACTGCTATTGACTCATTTTACAAATGAGGAAACGAGACCTCCATATTCAGTTGCCAAGTCTTGTCAGTTCAGTGCCCATAATGTCTCTATCATCTGTCTCCTCTCCTCTCTAATGCAGATCCTTACCACCTCTGGACTACTGTTATAATATATATATTATATATATAAAATATATATACCTAACCGTGTTACTTCCACACCTGAACAAATTTTCCATGACTTCCTATTGCCTCTAAGATAAAATATACAAAACCTCATCCATGGCATTTAAGGCTCCCCACAATTTAGCTCAGACCTACCTCTCTAGTCTTATTTCACATTATTTTCAGACATGTATTCCCTGCTCCAATCCAAGTGGCGCCCAGGCTGTGCCCTGAAGCAGACATTACAGACCATTACATTACACACACACACACATATATATATATATATATATATACACATACATATATATATTCTTCATAAAGGTTTCTTTACAAAATAACAAGTCTGGTGCCTGAATTAACTCACCTACCCAGAACAATTTATTTCCTGGAGGTTGCATTTCTATTATATTGGTTTTTTTAAGAGTCACAAGAAGTCTTCCCACTGCCCACATACTCCTGAAACACTACTGATTATGTCAGTCTTTTGCTCAAAAACTTTGAGTGGCTCCCCGTTACCTGCCTAATAAAGTATAAATTGTTTATGGTAGTATTCTAGGCCCTTACCATCTGGCTACAACCCACCTTTCTAGTCTTAGCTCACACCATTTCCTTTCATGTGCTCTAAATTCCAGTCAAACCAAATTCCTTGCTGCCACCAACCCACCCCATCCTTATCCTGGCCTCTCCCATCTTTTTTTGGCCTTCTTTAGGCCATCATCACCCATGCCTGGAAACAGACTCCTTGCCTGCCACCATTCCATCTGTTAAAATCCTTCCCTTATTTCAAAACCCAGAAAAATGTAATCACCCTGATGGTAGAGTCTTCTATGTGCCTGGCACTTAGAAGGTATTTAATAAATGATTATCGATAGACTGGCCCAATTCAGATGCTAGGTCTTCCCCAAAGTATCCTTAATCCTGCCAAGTGGAAACAAGTGTTTCCTCTTGCAGTGTCCCTGAGCACTGTGGGTTTTCCTTTGTACCCACCGTGTTCTGCTCCCTGTTGCATAATGCCTCTTATCTAAGTATGTTGCTCAATCTGGTTGTGAATGGGTTGTGGTAGGAACACAGGACCCCAGATTTAGGACTAGGATGAACCTAAAGGCCTTCCAAACCTTTCCTCTGATGGATGAGGGAAGTAAGGCCAAGATAGTAGGATTTGCCCAAGGTCTTACAGAAAACAGCAAGACCAGGATTTGAACTAAGGTCCTCAGACTCCACACCACCACTCTGAGAGGAGCTATGGCTTATTTCACCTTTGTGTACTCAGGATCCTGGTAAAAAAAAAAAAATAGATTGCTGGACTCCTCTGTATGAAGGAAATGAAAGGACATTCAGGTATCATCACATCCCAGTGCCAGCTACTGCTCTCTGTGTCTTCAAGCCATATCTAGCCTGATTTACATTATTAAACTTAAGTCTCCACTGCGTATAAAATGAGAATTATTCCAATATAATTGGAAGGAGTGTGAGAAGTGCATATAGGCCTGAACCCAACCCATCTTCAAAGCAGAGTGGGGCTGCCCATGTACCCTGGGGAGGCATGGGGGCTTCATTAACAGCAAAGGCTTTTTGGCTGAAGGTTTTCTGTTTTGCAGGAGAGTCACACGGAGGAACAAGAAGCAGAAGAGCAAGTTCACGAGCAGCCTCAGCAGCAGGAAGAATACTGACCCGTCTTCACATCTCTTGACACTTTTCATTTTGTTGTGGGAACTTTTCTTCTGGAGAATTGGAACATGTGTGGCCTCAAACACGAAAGAAACCCTTTGCTCTCCATCTGCCATTACCGTGGACGTAGTGCCGTGAGTGCCAGCCAAACCACCGCGATTTCTGCTCGCCACTTTGCCAAGACGCATTAGCAAAAGTCTGCTCTCTGGCTGTCCACCTGAGAGATTGTAGGGTCACATTCTTTCAGCTTCACCACTTGGCTGCTTGAGATGGGTTCTGTCCTTTTCTTTCAAAAAGAATCCCCCTTCCCCAACTCTTGTCTTAGTATGACACCGTTGTAATTTGATATATGGTGTTTATATTGGCATCTTACGACAAAATGTTACTGGATGTCACATACATTTGTGGTGCTTCGATGTTTGCAAGTTTGTCTGCCTTTGGGCATAAATTTGGTCAAATGATGAATTGGAACAAAGGGAAAAGAAATACTTGAGAGTGAAGCCATAATGATAACGGCATATTTTCCTGGGTAAGGGACGGGAAGGCTTGTGCCACTACAAATCACATTATCTCTCAATTCACAAAACTAAAGATAAAACAATGGTTTCAAAGGACTGAAAGTCCCTTCAGTGTTTTACACATCAGCATGTTAGACAACCACACAGTATGTTGTTATTTTTGGAAGATTTGAATCCAGTTAAGAGGAAAAAAAAAAGAAACATCTCAATTTTCCTTATTTTTCTCCCTTCTCCCTCTCCCCACCTCCTTACCCTACCACCAGAGGTTTTCATGGTCTTTTCTTTCTCAGGGTCCTATTTGGTGGATAAATAGAGAGATAGCTAGATATACATACATACATACATATATACATACATACTCACTCCCCAAGATGCTGCTGCTCAGTATCTTCAGACCAAAAGGGTTCTGGGTATGTAGGTCAGAGAGTGACCCTACTGCCTTCTGCCCCCTCTCTCCCTTTCCTTATTGGTACCCTAGGTGAATGATACCGTGGATTTCAGTGTCTCTCTTCCTGACATTCAACCTAGAGGAAGGGAGAGGTCTGGCCAAGGTCTGTTGGCTGCCAGCTGGCTACAGAACCAATGGCAATTCTTAAAGAGCATAAGTTCTTTTAAAGAATGACCATAAGGAATGGGTTGCCGCTAGCTGTGTTTGTCAAGTTCTGTGCACATCATGACAGGAAATTTCACCTGAAATTGAAGTGATGTTCTGACTAGTGGAAGCACAACCTCTAAAGCCCCTTCCAGCTCTGAATCTATGATCCTCTTACCTCCAAGGGAGACACTTCTGCAGTCTGGTATAGACTCTGCTGCCTAAGATGCTGGAGTCATATGCCAGAAAGATCTGTGACTCCCAATAGCATTTGGAATATGGAATTTTTCCTCTTCCTAGGGCCCTTCTTATTGTTGACCTTGGCTAAACAGTGACAGTTTATAAACAAATACAGCAAATATTAATGTATTAAAAGCATTCCTTATTTTTTAACCAAAATTTGCACACTTTATTAGTCTCTTTCTGACTCTTCATTGCCTTTTTCCCCATTTGCAGTTGGTGTTCCTTCTTGGTTCATTTTGCTTGGTTTCCAATTTTTGATTTATTTTCACTTTTTATTTGATTTAGCAGGTACAACAAAAGCAAGAAACAAGTGCCCCTTCCACCCAACCCCAAACCCCCCCCCCCACTTAACTAAACAGCTAAAATAAACTTCTGAATGATCTATTTTAAAGTTTTGAATTTATGTACTAATTGATTAAACTCCAGTTCTAAATTCACACTAGAGCTGAAGGTTTTTACCAATAAAAATCTTCTGCTCCAAATAAATCTTCTGCAGCAAAGTGGTGTTTATTGAGTTAAATGTCCAGAAGGAAACTTGTATTTTGAGGTTTTGCCCTATATCCAGTATATACAATTCACTGTGGAAAAAAATAGACATAAATGTTATGGGTTTTGTTTCCCTTTCTTCTCTCCATTGCTTTCTCTATACAGCAGACAGCATAGTAGCTCACCCCTCTAAGGCTAGATAGGCTTTCTAGCCTGGCTCTCAACATTGACATCCTCTCCCACCTGTTAACAAGTAGTGGTAATGCTATAAGTCTCCCACCTAACTTTGCTGTATTTCTAAAGCTTTGTTTAGTCACGGCCTTTCCTCAACTTAAAAGATAGCTGTGTAAGTGCACAAGGAAATGTGTGAAAGAAAATTTTCTTCCAAGAGACACAATAAATGATCTTATAGTCCAGGATAGATGGGCAAATGGATAGACTCTCCTTTTTTGTCCTCACAGACTACAACAATTCTTAGTGGAAGTTATGAGCAGGAGTTTCTGACTTCAGCAGCAACCAATGCCCGCATAGTCATTCCCCGAGGTCCCATCCCCTTTCTAGGGAACAGCTAGGTTTTGAAGTCTCTTTTCCAGAACCCATTATACGCATCACTGAATAACTTCTATAAGCTTCATTGATGACAATCCCTGCCCTGAGACCATCCCATTCCTGCCATCTTCTCAGCTGAAAAATATGGGTCAGATATACTTTCCTGTCCTGTAAAGTAGACTTACTTGCTCCATCCACCAGATTTGATTAATCTCTCCAAGATTTCCACAACTTTGGTTATTATTCATTCATTTAGATGAGAACTAGAAAATTTTCCTCTTTCATGTTTCTTAACAACATTAAATTGAGCTGCATCGCAGGTGAAATAGGCCCTTTATAAGTTGTTGATACTTTCACTTTGTTTCTCTCAGTTGATCCCTTTCTTGGCAGGAGCTATCTATGGAGGAAAGAGAGTTGGGTCCCTTTCCAGATCCTTTCTCATTAAATAGTGAAAGCTGTGTTTCTCACCTCAAGCATCCTAAAGTATGTCCTCCTACTTAGACCACTGATGGCAATGACTGACCCTGCTGCACTGAGCAGCCCCTCCTTGAGGAATACCTTTCCTTCTCCCATTCACATAAATTCATTCTCTGTCCACCTCTCACACCCACCTGTTGAGCCGATTATAGCACTTTCACCACTTGTCAGGCAGGAAGTGATTGACGTAGAGGGCAAGGGGAAAACCCAATCTCTTTCTGAGCAGAAACAAACAAAAACACCCCAGGTGACCCGAGAGAAGTAAAGTCCAGAAGGGAAACAAGGCCTCCTCTTCCCTCCCTGGTAAGTATTCCTGTTATTCCGTTATGGTTTAATATGCATTCGTAATTACTTTTAATAAATAGTATACCATAAAGCTTTTGTTATAGATTAAATGTAAACTGAAAGGAATGTAAACATATGTATTGTTAATTATAAATAGATAAGTAATGGCATAATAGATGAAAAAGGCTTATTCAGATGTATCACACTCATTTTACTTTACCCATCAACTGTCGCATGGTAGAGTAGATTTTTTTGTCTCTGAATATGTGAATAACTTGACTTGCGTTTATCTTTTTACATATTTAATAAAAAAAGTATATGTTAAAATCTTCATAGATCTATAGACTATTTAAATTTTTACTGTCAACATTAGCATTTAATGAGCATGTTGGATATGTGTGGGTTTACATGCATTATTGGAGAAAGTTGTTTGGTTTTTTCTTAAGTGCCAAATGTTTTAGTAGGACATGTAAGCTTCACATTTTGGTACGATAGATTGTAACCTTGTTGGCCATCTGTATTACTCAGAAATTTTAATGAAAATATAAAGAAAAAAATAAAAAGAAATAATTCCCTTGAGAAACAGTTCCACTTGCAAAGACCTGAAACTCTAGCAGCAAGTACAATTTTATGAGGTAAAACTGGGCAAGCCTGAGGAAGGTGGGACTAAGGAGTAGGCACCAAGGGAGAGACATCAGGATGGTCCCAAGTGGAGCTCTGTAGCAAAAAAGAGGAGGACTCTAGCCAAAAGGCCTATTATAACTCAACAGCTTTTTGAATGAGGTGTTTTTTTTCTTCCCAGTCCAGCCCTTCTTTTGACTGCCCTTGGCAAAAAGCATGACAATTTGTAAACGGATTGTAAAGTTCAAAACAAGGAGTAAGTAGGAAAGTTCATTAAAACCTAAGAGAAGCCACCGAGAAAAGTACAATATTCATTGAAAGGGAATTCACTCTCCACCCAGTAGCCTGCAGAGCTTGGAAGTATAATGGATGGATGCTTTTGCTTCCAGAAGGAAAAATAATCTCCATACTGTTTTCAAGCACCACCTGGAGGTCAATTTAGTTTCATTACTAAGCTGTTAAACAGTCTAACCGGAAATAAAAAAAAGATTTTATTTATTATTCACTTATCAAAGAGGAGGGGAGAAGGGGAAATGAAGGACAGAAACACAGAGATAGGCATAATCCTACTGCCTAATTCAGCTTGCCCTTGGATACACTCTTGACACAGTGGAGTCTATAAGCCAACACTCATATGGTAAAGTCCCCCTGCTAAAGGAAAATACTCCTTTTGACCTTAAATGTATTACAAAAGAGAAAAAAAAATCTTTGATATTCTGGTGGATCCACAGCTTGTTTACAAGAGATTCATTGCAGATTAGGATGAGCAAAAGTCCCTTGTCATTCAGACATATTGTGAATAAGATTCAGTCTGAGATTGTCTCAAAATAATCCCTTTGCTCTCATTACTGGTATTACAGGGCTTTTAGTCACACAGACATGTAAATCTTACTGGAATTCTGCCATATTCCCAGTCTGAGATAACAAACAGGTTTTTCATATAAATTTTTTAAAACTCCTGGGATCATAGAATATTCCTCAATTTGAAAACAAAAATTGTTAGATATATGGTTGCTATGATTTTTAAGACTGATGGAATTATTATGGACTCGCAAACTTTCATTCTCAGCACAAACAGAACAATACTAAATACAGTCTGCTTCCAAGAGGAATATCAAATCATTCATTCATTCAGCAAATATTTGAGTTCCTACTGTGCTAGGTGCTGAAATCAAAACTTCCCAATGGATGTTTAACTATTCAATTCCTCTGTCACCAGATTTAATACTTTACCTAACTGGGAACTATAAGTACACTCCCTTCTCAGTGGGAGAGGTTAAAAACAATGGATCTTCTTGTGTAAAAGAAATAAAAATCTCACAGATATATTGGACTCTGGAGGACCATAAGAATGAGAGGAGGCTTTTGGACCACAGACTTGCATCACAGTCAGACCAGTCTAAATCCCTCAGCTAGGTAAATGAGCATATGTAGTTTGCATTTGCATTATAGGAAAATGCCACACTGTGTTTGTTGTTAATAGACCTCGAAACTTAACCACATTATTATCCCCAAAAGAAAACAGAATCTCTATTGATGGGAGCTCAACATTTCTACTCCAACCCTTACCTGAATAAGACTATCTATAACACAACATATGTGATAAGGGGTCAACCAGCCTTAGATTGAAAATTTCCAAGGAGGCTGCACATTACACTTATGGATAAGCTAGAAATTTTTTCCTTACTAGTAACATAAATTTGCTGCTTTACAGTGTTCCTTCATTGCTAGACTTGGAGTCAGGAAGATTTGGGTTCAAATTCCATATCATACATTTACTAGCCCTTAGTTGCCTCATCTGTAAAATGAGAGGGTTTATGAACTCAGTGACTCAAAGGTCCCTTCAGTTAGTTCTAAATTTATGATTCTACTGTTCCAATACAACAGAACATGTAGGCATTTCCCTATGTAGCAAAATTCCACTCCTTTTATCTCGATTTTATTATTTCTCCAATTCATTAGTTACATTACACAATAAAATGAAAAAATAATTTTTAAAGATTCCTTTAACTCCTTTTCCAAGATGTGTTCAAAATTCTTACAACTTAAAATAATATTTAGAAGTATTAAAATGTTGGAGAAAGATTTAATTCCCATAAATGTGTTATACTTTCATTTCATCTAATCATAGAGCCAAAAATTATTTACTAAAAACACTTCTAATCCAGTATCCTGGTTATACAAATATAATATGATCTGTCTAGCATCTCGTAGGATAGTTTTTCTGGCTGATGCATTTCCCAGAAATGGAGTATAGGACATTGGAGCTTGAATATTTGTTTAGGAAAGGAACCTAGTCAATCAGGCCTACATAGACATAACAGTCTTCCAATATCTGGACAATATTCAAGGCATAGGGAGAAAGAACATTTTCATTTCAGTGTCAGAGAGTGACTTTGGAATTATTGTTATGTGTCCCCAATGCTTTCTTTCTAGATACCAAATCCTTAACTGAAGACATTCTCACTGTAAACACTAAACAATATAACATGTAAACTAGAAAATTACAATTAATCTCTCCATTCAGAAGATACTGAGAAACATTTTCACTTCAGTGCTGTGCTTTTATTATTGTATCTTTGTTAGAGATGAAAAAAAATACCCTTTAAGACCAAAAGTTTACTAGGCACAGAGTGAATGAATTTATTTGCCTCAAAGGTGAATAAACTCACGTCAACAGTAGATCCAAGAAAAAAGACCCCAATAGCAGCATTCATTCAGAGAATTCGTATTATTACCTCTTCTCAGTCCACAAGAGTGGAAGTTATTTTTGTATATGAACAAATTCCAAATGGTCTTCTATATATGTTTACCACATGGAGACATTTTTATAAAGTATATCATTCCTAAGTTGGAACACACATGATTATATAAACCATTGACTATTTGGGAGATGCCCTAAGCATGGTTTCTGTGGATAAAATTTATGTTAACTTAATTTACATAGACCTTAAAAATAGTACCTAGGACCACACAACTATGCATCAAAGCATGACAACTGGAAATAACTTCACTTTGCTCCTAAGGAATATAATGATTGTCCTAATCTAATATGCTTCATTGTGAATCTGTTCCAGTTTTATCGACTTTAATTCTCCTAAGGTTTTCTTGTTGCATTGTAATGAATCTCCCTATTCTCATGTGGCTGTGCCTAAAAGATGATAACATGTATGGAAAACACTTGGCAAACCTTAAAGGGTTCCTACAATGTCGGCTGCTCTTTTGTTTTTATTCTATGACAAAACAATAAAGTGTTGGGAGGGTTTCTATAGCTCTCCATTAAGTACCTGCCAAATGAGGCATGTGGTTTTGCTTTTAGCACTAAGCTTATCAGAGGGTACTGAAAATACCAAATTAGGGTTCCTGAACAACTTGACTTACAAAAGCTACTTCCTGAAATCCACTATGACCATCAGCTCCGTGGTTCTTAATTGTAGCTTCTGCCCAAACATGGATGTGGGAGGAGGAGGTACAGAAGGGGAAAGATGCCTCCTGCTTTCTAAGGTATTTCAGGTATCCTGCAACATCCGGGACATTCATTCTGTTTTCACAGCAGTCCAGTGAAGGAGTCAAGAGAGTCACACATGCCAGCTTGTCCAACCATCTGAGGGCTCTTTGACACAGGACACTTTGCTCACTTGGCAACTTCCTCTGGGTTTTAGAGGCATGGCGACACGCTCCATGTTGGTTAGAATCCTCTCTGCCAGAAAGGGACTAGAGAGATGGAGATGTGGGAATATGAAGGGGAAGGGCTAAGAAACCTCTTTCTGTGAATAGTTTATATTCAAGACACAAGAGAAGCACACAATTTTAAATATGGATTCCATTTATATTCATTAGGTGAGTGAAGATGCTTTGGTCATTCAGGTACACTGAATCTCATTGTTCCTAGAAAAAAGAAACATCAGGGCAGATCTTGACTGTTCCTTGATAACAAATACTTATTCCTGGGCACGCTTCTTCATGGAAAAGATGTGAATGTTCAAGTGTTGACTTAATTGTCTCCCCTAGAAGATATGGAAAGAAATGGGGGGCGGGAAGGGAATTAGAGAGTAGTATTTGATTTTGTATTCCATCTACAGAACAGTATTGTCCCCAAACCCATTCTTTTTTTTTCTATGTAAACGTAGCTTTTATTATTCATAATATCATTGTTAATATAAATCATTTATAGAGGGACAAATGCTAAGAAATCCTGTTAGGTAAAATTTCAGACCCACATACTTATTTTTTTTTTCTTTTGTGCTTGATAGTATTTTTACTTTTTCCCAATTTTATGTAAAGATAGTTTTCTTTTTTCTTTTTTTCCTCTCTTTTTTTTTTGGAGGGGGAAGGGAGGGCAATTGGGGTTAAGTGATTTGCCCAAGATCACATGGCTAGTAAGTGTTAAGTATCTGAGGTCATATTTGAACTCAGGTCCTCCTGACTCCAGGGCTGGTGCTCTATTCACTGCATCACCTAGCTACCCTTAAAGATAATTTTCAATGTTCATTTTTGTAAGATTTTGAATTCTAATTTTTTCTCCTTCCTTCTCTTCCCTCCCCCCTTCTTAAGATAGCAAGTAATCTGAGATAGGTTATATATATGTACAATCACATTAAAGGGCTGAAAAGCTGTGCCTACCCTTTGATCTAGCAATACCACTGCTAGGTCTGTATCCCAAAAAGATCATAAAGAAATGGAAAAGGACCTACATGTACAAAAATTACCTCTAGCCTCAGATACTTACCCTGGGGCAAGTCATTTAACCTGTTTGCCTTAGTTTCCTCATCAGTAAAATGGGAATAATCATATTATCTATCTCCCAGGATTGTTATGAGGATAAAAGGAGGTAATATTTGTAGAGTACTTTGCAAACCTCAAAGTTTGTGTATAATATCAGTCATGTTGTGAAAGAAGAATCAGAACAAAAGAGAAAAACCATGAGAAAGAAAAAACAAACCAAAAAAAACCCTGAAAATACTAAGCTTTGATTTGCATTCAGACTTCATCAGTTCTTTTTTTGGATGTGGATAACATTTTCCACCACGAGTTTTTTGGAATTGTCTTGGATCATTGTATTGCTGAGAAAAGCTAAGTCTATCATAGTTGATCACTGCACAATGTTGCCATTACTATGTACAATGTTCTCTTGATTCTACTTACTTCACTCAGCATCAGTTCACGTAAGTCTTTTAAGATTTTTCTGAAATCTGCCTGCTCATCATTTCTTCTAACACAGTAGTATTTCATTACATTCATATACCACAACTTGTTCAGGCATTCCCCAGCTGATGGGCATCCCCACAGTTGCCATTTATTTGTCACCACAAAAAGAGTAATAGTCTATAGAATAACATTGTATTTGTGAAAATATACTCATTGAAAAAATACACGAACCAGGGGAGGAAGTATCGTAGAAAGCATTTAACAAGAACAATAACTAGCATTTATATTATACACAAACTTTGAGGTTTGCAAAGTACTCTATAAATATTACCTCCTTTTATCCTCATAACAATCCTGGGAGATAGATAATATGATTATTCCCATTTTACTGATGAAGAAACTAAGGCAAACAGGTTAAATGACTTGCCCCAGGGTAAGTATCTGAGGCTAGAGGTAATTTTTGTACATGTGGGTCCTTTTCCATTTCTTTATGATCTTTTTGGGATATAGACCTAGCAGTAGTATTGCTAGATCAATGGGTATGCACAGCTTTCCAGCCCTTTGGGCATAGTTCCAAATTGTCCTCCAGAATACCCAAACCCATTCTTTAGGGATAACCCTAGATCAACAAAGAAAAAAGATTATTCCTCAGGGGCAGTATAGTGCAGGGAAAGAACATTGGATTTGGAGATGAGGGATCTTGTTCAAGTCCTGGCTCTGCCACTAACTATCTGTATGACCCTGGGCAAGTCACTTCATCTCTGGACATCAGTTTCCTTATCTGTAAGATCAGAAGATTGAATTATATGACCTTTGAGGTCTCCTCTAGGTCAAAATCTATGATTCTGTCTCTCATCATTTTGTTGTACACTAAAGTATCCCATGATTGCTCCCAAGGTACTGTAACAATAGCCCTGTCACCTATACAAAAAGAGGTGAAGTTCAAGGTCAATACTAGTTTTACACAATAGGAAAAATGGTATTTATGTAGACAGAAGAGCTTAATTTTGATTTTGGATCTGCTTGTGTGACTCGTGTTCATGTATTTCAACATGCTAACCTAAGGATCAGCATAATATAGTGTGGGTAGAGCACTGGGCCTGGAGTCAGGAAGATCTGGGCTCAATTCCCTCTTACACCCTTATGTACCATGTGAAATTGCACAGATAATTTGACCTCCCAGGACTCGGTAGCCTCGAAAGCCCCTTCAGGTTCTACATCTTTTAGTCCTATGACCACTGTTGGGCATTTACACTTGCATGGCATTTCTTAAAATGTCACATGACCATTTAGGAGTCATGCTCTTAATTTTTAGGTTACTTTGAGCAATATTTGCCCATTTACCTATTGTGAAGTTCTTAAAGGGAGGGGACTGTCTTTTATCTCTTCTTATGCTTAGCATAGTGCCTGGCACATGGTAGGCACTTAATACATGTTTCTCGATCGATGGGTTGATTGGGAGACAACTGATTTTTTATCTTTTCTCTGAAGATCTTAATCAAACCTGTAAATAATTGTCTTTATTATGTATGAACACTCTCCACCTGAGATGAATGAGCATATTTATGCCCTAAACAATTCATATGCTAAAAGGAATAATTCAAGAAATCTTCTTTTAAAATCCATTAATCAGTTAATAACATCTCCTACTCTGGCACAAGTGTGTGCCCACGTACACACTTAATAACATTTATAGAGGACTTAAGGTTTGCAAAGCACTTTACATTTACCATCTCTTTTGATCCTTATAACAACCGTGGGAGGTGGAGCCTGTGATGATCCATGGTTTAAAACTGAACCGAGGACAGCCATATGGCTAGTGTCTTTGGCAGGATTTGAACTTGGGTCATCCTGACTACAAGTTCAACTGTCCACTTTACCACCTTGCTGCTTCATAAGAGGAGGCAATGGGGTAGTGAGGTGGTGCAGTGAATAGAGCACTGGCGCTGGAGTCAGGAGGACCTGAGTTCAAATGTGGCCTTAGAAACTTAACACTTAACTAGCTGTGTGACCTTGGGTAAGTCACTTAACCCCAACTGCCTTGCCTTTCCCCCTCCAAAATTAAAGGAAAAAAAATAAGAAGAGGAGGCTGTGAGGGCTTAGGGAAATTAGATGGAGTCTGGAAACTATCCAGGGATGGGAGAGGGGAAGAGAGGCGGAACAAAATGTAGTCTCTTTCTCCTCTCTTCCCTTCCCCATCACTTCTGTGCTTTGCAAGACAGAGACAGGGCAGGGCACACAGCAGCATTCAGAGAGGGGAAAGTAGCTAGTAAGTCCCTGAAGCAGGATTTGAACTTGGGTTTTCTTGAATGCAGGTTCAGCACTCTAGTACTACCTCGTACTATCACTTTTAATTTTCTATTGAAAGGAAAGAATACAAACAAAAAGATGAGATATTTACCACACACACTCCATAGTGCACATGAGCCACAGTGGTTAACGCGGTGAAGGCCTTGAACACCGATTCCTCCAGACTCCCAAGAAGCCCCGTGACTGCCGCAAAGACCACCAAGGCCAACGGGAACAAGAGGTAGTTGAATGATTCGGATCTGGTATTGCTCATTTGGCAGATGATCACTCTGCACTGTGGCAATAAAAGACAACAACCCCATTTTAGAGTTAGATGGGGGAGCCAAAGTTGTCTAAAGGAAGCATGTTCAAAGTTAAGTTTCCTGCTCTTCCTGCCCAACTCTCTCCCAAGCTTCCTACTCCCTGACACCCACCTTCCTATTTCTGAGGACTAGAAAGCCTGAACTAGATCCAAGGGTGAAGTTTAATGGGAAATATCCCTTTTCCTTCTATACTGGCAGAGAGAGAGAAAATATATATGTAAGGCATTTAGTGGAATGAATAGATTTTATTGTTTCCCCCTTTTCTGCTTCTAAATAGCCTCCTCTGCCCCCTTCTGAAATTTTGCCCCTATTCTTGTTTATTCAGACTTCTTAAAAGCACAGGCAAATGATGAGTGATAAGCTTCCTGCTTAGTGCTGATCTAGGAAAGCTTTGTCGAGGTGACACTTCAAGAATAACTAGCCAGTTCAGTCTAGACCAGGGGAATAAGTCAGATTACTGTTGCTATTCAGTCATTTCAGTTCTGTCTGACTCTCTCTGACCCGATTTAGGGTTTTCTTGGCAGAGATACTGGATTGATTTGCCATTTCCTTCTCCAGCTCATTTTACAGATCAGGAAACTGAGGCAAACCAGGTTCAGTGACTTACACAGGGTCACAATACTTTTAAGTATCTGAGACCAGATTTGAAGTTAGGAAGATGAGTTTTCCTGACTGCCAGCCCACCACTATATCCACTCACTGCACCACTTACTATTACTACCACTCAAAACAACCTCCTCTTCACCTAAGTAGGAAGGCTTCTTGTTGAACTTAATAGCAAACTTTCTTCCTATTGGTGAAGCCATGGCCAATGTATTGAACATTCACCAAACCCCCAGATCCTATAAGAAGTGTACAGAAAGCACCAGCCCCACAAAGAGCCAGGGCCCCTTTTACACTCAAGGGAAGGGCACTGTGGCTGGAAGTACAGTGGTTGTGGTGGTCAAACAAAGCCAATTTTCTGAAAGCAGCCCCAGACCACAAAGATTGGACAGAGGAACATATTAAGCCCAAGCATAGATCTAAGAGGACACAAGCCATTAAGAACTGTAAGAATTTGACACTTGGAGGAAACAAGTAGAGAAAGGACCCAAAAATTCAGTCTAGTTTCATTTTTTTCTTGTCTTTGTAATAAAAATTTTAATATTTAGCTTGAAACTTAAAAAAAAATCTTACCAGTTTAGAGTAGAAAGGAAACTAATAGTCTAATCCTCTCATTTTACAGATGAGGAAACTGAAGTACAAGGGGGTTAAATGACTTATGCCTCTTCTCCCTACTCAGCCAGAGAATGGAAGGGCCCTGTGTTTGGGCAGATGTAATCTTGCCCTCTCCCTAATGGGATAGTGACCAGGGAAAATAGCAGCTTTTGAATCTATACTCACTAGCTTGGCCTCTTCCCACCAAATGCTAGTTATATTAAACACCATCACAAATGGTGAATGGTGAGTAACCCATTTATCCAAGCAAATAGTAAACAGAAATTGGAGAAGTTATACAGATTAGAAAAGGGGTTGGGGGGAGGCTAGGTGGCACAGTGAATAGAGCACTGGCCCTGGAGTCAGGAGTACTGGAGTTCAAATCCAGCCTCAGACACTTAACACAGAAACTAGCCTTTGATCTTGGGCAAGTCACTTCGCCAATTGCCCTACCTTCCCCCCTCCAAAAAACAAAAAACAAACAAAAAAAAAGGGTGGGGAACCTCTAGCCTCAAGGCTACATGTGGCCCTTTAGGTCCTCAAGTGCAGCCCTTTGACTAAGCTTGATTTGGTCAAGAGCTGCACTTGAGGACCTAGAGGGCCACATGTAGCCTCGAGGCTAAGGGTTCCTCACTCCTGGATTAGAATATGCCAGAAAATACACAAGAATGAATGAACTCTTTAGATGGGAGCAAGAGGACAGCTTGATCCAACCAAGAGAGAGGCCCCAAGGCCACCCAAGGGAAAATTGTCTCCAGAGTCTCAGGGAGCAAAGCTGGAAATCAGGTATGTGTTAAAGACCTAACTTCACCTATCTCTGCCTTCCAAAATCTACGTCTATCTCTCAAGCCATGGAGAATGCCTCTTCTCCAACCTGGAGTTCCATTCTCCAGGCAGCATGCAGTCAGGGCTGCCCCTTCTCTACTGATCCTGATAGGAAGCAGGTTACATTCACACAAGCAGAACAGTGCAATGGAAAAATGCTAGAACAAAATGACCTAGGTTCAAATCCAAGCTCGGTACTTACTACTGGGTGACCTTGGTCATCCTTGTCTCCTTCCTTGGTAAAAAGGAAAGAGTTGGACTAGATGGCTTACAGGTTCTTAACTCCAGTTCTAAATCTATGATCCTAGGATCACATAAGTGGTAAGAAACAGAGCTGCTGACTGAATGATGGGCTTTTGACTCTAGATTCAGTGCTCACTCGACTATATCACACTGCTTTGAAAAGAAAGCCCTTTCCTTACAAACAACCCTGCATTAGCACTTCCTAAAAGATCTGAGCATGGTGGCCCATGCTTCTATACCAGGGGTGAGGAACCTGGGGCCTCGAGGCCACATGTGGCCCTCTAGCTCCTCAAGTGCAGTCCTTTGACTGAATCCAAACTTCACAGAACAAATCCTCTTAATAAAAGGATGTTAAAGGACGGCTAGGTGGCACAGTGAATAGAGCACCAACCCTGGAGTCAGGAGGACCCGAGTTCAAATTTGGCCTCACACACATAACACTTACTAGCCATGTGACCTTAGGCAAATCGCTTAACCCCAACTGCCCTGCCTTCCCTCCTGCAAAAATAAAATAAAATAAAATAAAATAAAATAAAATAAAATAAAATAAAATAAAATAAAATAAAATAAAATAAAATAAAATAAAATAAAATAAAAGGATGTTAAACTGTGAAGTTTGGATGCAGTCAAAGGACTGTACTTGAGGACCTAGAAGGCCACCGGTTCCCCATCCTTGTTCTAAACCCTGCCATGGGGGAGGCTGATGCTGATAAATCCAGCTGAGTTTAGGAATTCTGAGTTTTGGTAAGACTACAGTTGATCAACTGTTTTTCTGTACTGAGTCTGGTACTAACATGGTGAACCTTGGGCATGGAGGTCTACCAGGCTGCCTAAGAAAGGACAAATTAACCTAGGTTGGAAAGCAGACAAATCTGTGTTTCCATATTGATCAGGCAGTATGATCAAGTCCATGAGCAGTCATTGCACTGAAAGCCTGAAAGAGGGAGTTGGGAGACTCAGTCTCAGAAAAGAGGGGGAAGGGAGCGGAGAGACGTTCTTCCTGATGGACAACATATATGCTTTGGCTTCTAGAATTGGGATGTTGAAAGGTAGAGAATAAGCCTAATTAATTTGAAAGCCCTGTGGTCAGAGGAAACAACTATATCCTCAAAACAACTAGTTTGAACCAAGCCCTGATAGTCAGCAAGGCAAAAAAGGAAGAGACCCAAGATGTGCTTCTAGAATCCATGAAAGTCACATAAAAACAAGGTATATGAAGAAAATTATGAATAATAAATGTTATAACTCTTAATACCATATTCTTAATCACCCCACCAAGAACTAGTCAAAGGGTAATAAGCTTACAGTAACAGGAGCTGAGTTCAGCTTCTGGCTTTGCCACTTACTGCTTATGCAAACTTGGAAAATCATTCAGACTGTCCAGGACAGTTCCCTCATCTATAGAATGAAAGGTTTGGTCTAGATTACCCTTCTACTCTAGATTAGTGAAGCTGACCATATAAACAATCAATTCTCAGTTATTCAAGGGATGAATAACCATGTAGGTTATTCAAGTCCTTTTCTTTTTTTTCCTCTCCAGTTACCTGACTTTTCAACAACCTGTTTTGCTATTGATTTGCAGCTCTGATAAAAGATTAAGGAGAATGATGAAATTGAAGCCAGTAATTCTTATGAAGTTTGGTAGGTGTCCATTAATTTGCTTTATCCATGCCAACCCTGCCCAACATCAGTACAGATAATTGAGTGCTAACTGGGTACTGTAAACAGGAACAATTACAGCTTAGTGAAGACATAGCAGTGAAGAAATAAGTCACCTACTTTAGAAGGTAAATTTTGGAAATCTTGAGAAAAGTCCATTACTTTGGCACATACACCAAAAAAAAATGTCACTAGTGACTTTTGTAACAACAGTTTTTAGCTGAATGGTGAATCTGGAAGTCAGATTGTAGGAAGTCAAGAAGGGAGTGGGTTAATAGGGATAAATGTAATTTCTTATATCTGAGTTTTAAAAATCAACTTCACAAGCAAAAGATAGGGAAGTCTGGTTATATGGCAATTCAACTAAAAAAAGATCTGGAGACTGTAGTGGCATAAAAGTTCATTATCAATCAGTTGTAAGACATGGCAGTCCAAAAAAAGCTGATGTAATCTTTAAATTAATCTTAATGTAAATCAAGCTAAGTTTAGAAGAATGTCCAGGAAAATGGAGGTGATAATACCACCATGCTCTTTCCTTGTGAGAGCTGAAGTAGTGTGTTGAGCTGTAGGTGTCACTGTCTAGAAGGTGAATTGGTAAAATGAAGAACATCTGGAGGAGAGGGAATACAGAAAGCTGAAGGGTCTCAAAATCATACCACATGAGGATGAGTTGAAGGAAACAGTATTGATTAGTATGGGAAAGGGAAATCTAAGGGGGGAACATCTTAGATATCTCCAAGTATCTGAAGAACTGTCACCTGGAAGAGAGATGAGTCTTGTTCAATACACAGGACATAACTAGGAACGATAAGTATGAGTTTCAGAGATAGAGATTAGACTTTACTTAAAGGAAATATTCCTAAAAATGGAATTTTACAAAAGTGGAAAGGATTGCCTCAAGTGGTAATAATTTTTCCCTCACTAGAGGTCTTCAAGAAAAGGCTGGATAACCCCTTGCTGGTTAAACTTAGAAAGGATTCTTGTTCACATACAGGTTCCATAAGATGGTCCCTGGGGTCCCTTCCTGCTTAAGTATTCCATAATTATGTGTGATTCTGGGAAAGGGAAGAAGGAGAAAGGAAGGGGAAATTTATTAAGCACCTAATATGTGCCAGGCATTATGCTAAGGACTTTACAAATGGTACATTTGATCACAATAACCCTGTGAGGTAGGTGCAATCAATATCCCCAATTTACAGTTAAGGAAACTGAGGTAGGAAGAGGTTAAGGGACTTGAAAATAGTAGCCAGAAAGGGCATCAGAATCATAAAAATGGACTTTTTAAAGAGGGACATCTGTGCATATTTAGCTACATAAAAAAAGAAGTCAAGGGGGGAAGGGGTGATTATGTTGGTGGGTAGAAGGAATTAAGACCATCTCAGCTACTGTTAACCATAAGAGCAAGTCCAAAGTCATGTGTGTTTTTCCTTTAAGATGTCAAGAAACAAATGTGTGATCTAAGGTAAATTTTAACTTATCTATAATTCTCAAACTATGAAAAGAAAATATTCATGCTAAAGCAACACATGTGCCATTACTTGCTACCGGGTAAAAATAATGTAACTCCAAGGGTATAAGAATTTCAAGGAGAAAAAAAATTGCCATGACAACATACACTTGGCCTCCACAGGAAATATAAATAGGAACAACCAGTCAGAACCAGAAAATTAAAGGAAAATGTGACTTTTTCTAATTTAGAAACATGATTTCAGCTACCATATTTTAATTCATTTAATTTAAACATGAGAGCAAGCAAATATTATTGACCCCCTGGTCCTGGGAGGCCAGGAAAATGATGATACCCAGGTCAGAAACTGAAGAGCCAGGAAACAGACAATTTGGGAACAGTAGGTTCCATACCATGTTTGAAAAACAAATGAAAACAAACAAACGGTAATTTATTAAATGAAAATTCCTAGATTACTTTCTCTAAAGAAGCCCTTGCCCTTAGTAACTTAATTTCAAAATGTTTGCCTAGATTCTGATACCATAAAAAATGATGAAATGGAAATAATAAGAACTAGCCTTTATAGAGTACTTCACAAATACTATTTCATTTTACTCTCTCTACCAGAGGTAGAGAGAGGTATTATTATTATCCCCATATTTCAGATGAGGAAACTGAGACAGACTTGGTTGGAGTCACACAGCTAGTAAATATCTAAAGCTCTATTTCAGGGGTCTCAAGGTCACAGGTTCCCCACTCCTGCTTTGAACTCAGATCTTCCTGACTCCAAGCCTGGTACTCCATACTCTGTGCCACCTAATTGCCTAGATTTATGGGATTTGGAATTAGATCAACCAGGATTTGAATCCCCTCTCTGCTAATAAAGTCTATGGCCAGGCTGTTAGCTTCTTCAGTTTCCTCCTGTGTAAAGTAAGAGGCCTGGACTAGAGGATGCCTCTTTCAAGTCTAAATCACTTCTTAGGATAAATGTGCATCAATCCCAGTGTGTGGCAAACTATATAATAAAGTCAATGTTCAACAGCTGCCCTTGCAATTTCAAGCATTCACCTGATTTTATTAGTATCCTCATTTTCACTTTCATGTTGACAACCACACACATTCACAGCAGAAAATGATGAGAAGTGCAATGGGCAAGTTTGTGGAGTGGATAGTACCTTAGCAGGCACTTCAATGGTCTAGTTCACCCTACTGATGGAAAGTGCCTTAGTTGCAAATTTTCATTGTTTACCTTTAAAACTCAAGTTTTGTGTTGCACTTGTGCCCCCAGAATGTAGTGCAAGTGTTTGGGGCTATAAGCCCAAGCAGGCTAAGTCAGTGGTGCAGCTTAGTGAGAAAATAAAAGTGTTAGATAAACTCTGTGCTTGCATGTCTGCACCTGC
Source organism: Pseudochirops corinnae (assembly GCA_028646515.1). Taxonomy (NCBI): domain Eukaryota; kingdom Metazoa; phylum Chordata; class Mammalia; order Diprotodontia; family Pseudocheiridae; genus Pseudochirops; species Pseudochirops corinnae. The sequence continues at coordinate 164,972,646 of CM053587.1, read as the reverse complement.
TGTCTGCCTAATCAACCAGCTGGCTAGAAGCATCGAGGCTGCCCATCCCAGCAAAGATCTCAGTCTCAAGGTTAAATGTCAGCTCATCTCTAGCACGTTCCTATACTCCAAGACCTTTCAGGATCTCAAACGGGCCATGAAGCAGACATCACTGATGGATTAGTTTAAACTGCTGCATCCTTCACCATCGTCATCACCAAACACCAGCTGTGAAGGATTTACTGTCAAAGGTGATGCTGAGAACTCACTAGTCTCGGTGTCTTCTGAAAGCAGGGACTGAAGTCCCTGCAACCTCTTTGTTGGTTTTCAGAGGGAGGCCAAGGTAGAAAGGTTTACAGCAGTATGTTATATGGTAGAACACCCTCACATTGCCATCTGACAGAGTGGAAGGTAAGATTCAGGTTAAAAATGTTGTAGTTACAAGAATTTTATTTGCAGTGTTTATGGTGCTGTAGATTTCAGGTATTATGAAAAGTAAATATTGTTCATTGTACCCCATGCCTAGAATGCTTTTTTAAATTGAGATGTTAGCAGGAAAGGTCACAGAATTCTAGGGAATTGCTAGCAAGAAGAAATGTTTTGCATGTTACTAATTTTAATTTTATTTTGTGTGCTTTTATGGGTTATTTCATGGTTCCTGTGTTAGGAAAAGTGCATATTATCGGAATTAATGTTTTGTTATAAAGAAGTGTATGAAGAAAAGTGTATTTTCAGCAATTTCGAATGAAAGATTATAGTTTGGGTGGTCACAGGAACTTAACCCCCTATTTGCCATGGGATTAACGTATCAACATTTGTATTTTTTACTTCCACGCACATTTTCTAAAAACATTATCCCCATGAAAGTTGAGGATTGACTGCATATTAAAATTCATATTAGGCACTGAGGTATTAATAGATTTCTAACTTTCTAAGTTAAAGGTTGTAAGAGACCAAAGTTCCCTACCTTTCCTCCAATTTTTCCATTACTACATCTCCTCGTTCCTGCTAAAAAATTTACAGTTTCACTCATTCAACAATAGTTTTCATTGAAGAGGGTAGAAAGAAGTAGGAGAGTAACAGACATTGCTGTTTTTCTGGGTATACCCTAGGATGTATTGGGAATTTGACAGCCATTATAAATTCCAAAAACTATGGGGATGGGTCATGTCAACATGCCCCAAAAGGAGCCATTGGATTTGGGTTCAATGTCTGGTCACCTTAGGCCTACAAATCATCACAAGAGACACCAATCTACTTTTCTGGGCAGCAAAGTAGTGCAGTGGATAGAACACCAGGCCTAGAGTCAGGAATTTTTGATTGTCATTCAGTCATTTTTCAGTCACATCTGACTTCCTGACCCCATTTGGGGTTTTCTTGGCAAAGATAGCGGAATGGTTTGCCATTTCCCTCTCCAGATAATTTTACAGATGAGAAAACTGAGGTAAACCGGGTTAAGTGACTTGCCCAGGGTCACACAGCTAGTATGCTCAGGAAGGCCTGAGTTCAACTGAACATCAGACAATAGCTATGTGACCCTGAACAAGTCTTTCAACCTCTGTTTGCCTCAATTTCCTCATCTATAAGATGGGAATAATAATAGCACCATTAAATGAGATGAAAATTATAAAGTTCTTCGAACAATGCCTAGTACATAGTAAGTACTCTACAAATATTAGTTATTGTTCTTATTCTTATTATTTTACTACTTAAGCAAAGTCACTAAGGTTGAGAGGAAAATACAGAAGGCTTAGACATAAGCCATCCCTGTATCTCCAGGAAGGACCTGAATTGATACCATTTCAAAAAAAGTACAGCTATCTAATGCTAAGGGACACATGCCCCACTCAGAAAAAAGCAAGACTGGTTAGAGAATTGTGAAAGTCACCTTGAATGGATCTTCTCTCACCCAACTACACAAATGTAAACCTTTTGGATACTCACAGCAACACTGGAGAAGGCAACACCAACCATAAATAAAAATAATCTGGGCTGTCTGATCAATATATTACACGGAGATAAAGCCACCCAAACAGTCAGGAGGAAAAACAGGAGGGCAGGAGACACCAAAGGCAGCAACGCTTCATACAAAGAGTCCTTCTTCAGGGCTTTCCTCTGGTACGCCCTACAACACAGAAAAATTAAAATGCTAGTTTTAGCCTTAGAGCACAGCCCTGGAGCTAGAAAATTAGACTGAGCATGAGCAGACCTGAATTGTGGCCTCTGTTACTAATGAGCTTGTGATTCTGCATAAGCCCTTTAAGCTTGCATGAGCCTCATCTGAAAAAAGAGCTTAATCTAATAGTCTTTTTAATAGGGAAGTTCTATATATGTCACATTTGGATCACCAAATGTAAGTAATTAGAATAGAATAACATAGAAAAATATATAATCATAGAACTTTGAGTTCGAAGAGCCCTTAAAGAATATTTAGTTCAATACCTTGTTTTACAAATGAGGAAACCGAGGCCCAGAGAAAGTGACTTGCCCAGTGTTACTAATTAACTAGCTGTGGTTTTGTTTGTTTGAGGGGGAGGGGCAAGGCAATTGGGGTTAAGTGACTTGCCCAAGGTCACACAGGTAGTAAGTATGAAGTATCTGAGGATAGATTTGAACTCAGATCCTCCCTGCTCCAGGGTAGGTACTCTATTCACTGTACCTAGCTGCTCCCAATTAACTGGATGTGTGATGACAATCCTTTATGTCTAAGTCATCTACCCATCTTGAGCTTATCTTGGTATATAATGTGAGGTATACAATGTTGGTCTATAGTTGGTTTCTGTTAAAATGCTGTTCAGTTTTCCAACAGTTTTTGGTCAAAGTGTGTGGGTTCTTATACCAGTATCTGGGATCTTCAGATTTACCAAATTGTACTTCCTTGCTTCTCCATATTGTGTACCTGATCTGCTCCATTGATCAACCTTTTTTATTTTTTAACCAGAACTAAATTATTTTTTTCATTCTTATTTATTTTATTTTTAATTTATGGAATAAAACAAGCATTCCTGTAACATAGTATAATAAAAAAAGTGATTGCACATGAAACCAAAAATGTATTATATAAAACTTGCTATCCCATTTACATATATAATAAATTTACATATATAATGTACATACAATAATTTTTTTTCTTTTTCTCCTTTTTTCCCCTCTTCTCCCCCAAGGGATGACTACCATTAGACACAAATAAGTATGTATGTGTGTGTGTGTGTGTGTGTGTGTGTGTGTGTGTATGTGTGTAAAATTATTATATACATACTTTTATTTATCAGTTCTTGCTCTGGGCACAGATAGCATCTTTCTTCATATGTCCTTTGTTATTAATTTGAGTACTTATAATAGTCAAAATGATTTATTCACTCAAAGTCATTCTTTTTTTTTTTAATTTTCATTGACTTGTTTATTTACTTTTAGTTTACAAGAATCAGTTCCACAATCCCTTGAGTTTCAAATTTTCTCCCCTCCCTTCCACCCTGCCCCCCTCCCCCGCCATGGCAGCATGCAATCAAGTACAGGATCTGCAAATACTTTCACAATGGACATTAGTCTGGTTGTATAGAAGGGCCGTAACCAATGGAGTGAACAATGGGAAAAAGGAAACAAAACCAAACATGAAAAAGAATGATAGCATGTATTGCTTCAGTCTCCATTTAAACTCTGTTTTTTCTAGATCTTTCTCTGAATGTAGATATCTCCTTTCATCCTGAGACTTGCAGAGTTGTCTTATAACTGTGCGTTGCTGAGAAGAGTCCAGTTTATCAAAGCTGGTCGTCACACATACGATGTGTCTGTGATTGTGTACAAATTCTTCCTGGTTCTGCTCTTCTCACTTAGCATAAGTTTGTATAAGCCTCTC
>CM053587.1:164938046-164968311 GCA_028646515.1 Pseudochirops corinnae | reverse complement strand
ATATCTCCTTTCATCCTGAGACTTGCAGAGTTGTCTTATAACTGTGCGTTGCTGAGAAGAGTCCAGTTTATCAAAGCTGGTCGTCACACATACGATGTGTCTGTGATTGTGTACAAATTCTTCCTGGTTCTGCTCTTCTCACTTAGCATAAGTTTGTATAAGCCTCTCCAGGTGAATATGAAGTCCATCTCCTCCCCATTTCTTATAGCACAATAGCATTCCATTACATTCATATACCACAACTTGTTTAGCCATTCCCCAATTGGTGGGCATCCCTTTAATTCCCATTTTTTGCCACCACAAAAAGAGCTGCAATAAATATTTTTGTACATATGGGTCTTCCTCCCACTTCTATGATCTCTTTGGGATACAATCCCAGAAGTGGTATCACCAATTTCAAAGTCATTCTTAAAACAATATTGCTGTTATTGTATACAACGTTCTCTTGGTTCTGCTCATTTCACTCTTCATTATTTTGTGCAAGTCTTTACATGTTTTTCTAAGATCATTGAGCTCATCATTTCTTATAGCACAGTAGTATTCTATCACAATCATATACTACAACTTGTTCAATTTGTATCAAATTCTTTTGAAGATTATTGTTTTGTAGCACAGTTTGAGATCTGGCGGTGCTAGGCCCCCTTCCTTCTCACTTTTTTCATTATTTCCCTTGAGATTCTTGATCTTTTGTTACTCCAGATGAATTATATTATTTTTTATCTAATACTCTGGTAGCCTGATTGTTATAGCACAGAATAAGTAAATTAGCTTAAGTAGAATTATAATTTTTATTATATTTGCTCAGCCTACCCACGAGCAATTAATATTTCTCCAATTATTTTGATCTGTCTTTTGTTTGAGGGTTTTATAAAGTATTTATATAGTTACTATGTGTCTAAGCAGGTAGAACAAGTGTTTTACACTTTCTATAGTTATTATAATGAAATTTCTCTATCTCTTTCTGTTGAATTCTGTTGACAATATAGAGAAATGCTGCTAATTTATAAGGTTTTATTTTATATTCTGCAAGTCTGCTGTAATTATTAACTGTTTCAATTAGTTGTTTAGTTTATTCTCTTGAGTTCTCTAAACCATTATATCATCCACAAGAAAAAGTGGTAATTTTGTCTATTTTTCTATGTTTATTCCTTCAATTTGTCTTTCTTGTCTTATTGCTACAGCTAGCATTTCTAGCACTATTTTGAATAATAATGAGCATCCTTGCTTCATTCCTGATTTTATTGGTAAAGCCTCTTGCATATTCCCATTATTACAGATAATGCTTGATCATAGTTTTAGATAAATTTATGTTATAGTTGTGGTTTGTCCTTCATTCTCAAAGAGGACTATGACATGACTTGTATTTGAGTTTGATTTGAATGAGGGAGGGCTATGCAAAGTCACCAGCCTCACTTTCTCCACCAGAGCCATCTGGGTCCAGTGGCCAGATGACAATCAGGATGATTGAAGATGGCCCAGGATGAAATGAGAGACCCAGATTTATGTTATCATAAGATTCATTCATTCCTATGTTTTCTAGTATTTTTAAAAGGAATGGGCACTGTATCTTGTCAAAAGCGGTTTGTTTTGTTTTGTTTTTTTCTACATTCTTTTTTGTTTGCTAATTCTTCCAGCCTGCTTCCTGACTTCAGGCAGACTTTATGTTAGGACCAGGCTCTGTGAACTTTTGAAGGGAATGTCTGGACTTAGCTTATGACATCTTGGGTCCTCTTGTAGCTTTTCTGAGGGTACGAATGTTGTGTTATTCCAGGATCTCAGAGCCAACTCAGGCTGAAAGTTTACAAGCTTTCATTTTTCCCAAAGTAGTCTGATCCAGGGCAAAATCTGATCACAGTTCAAGTTGCTACTCCAGGTTGGGGTCTGAGCAATACACCTATGGACCTGCCTCTGGTGCAGTTCTAGTGAACTCTGACCTCCTCAAATGTAGAGACTGTTTTTGCCTTTCTTTGCATCTCCAGCATTTAGCACAGTGTGTGTGTCACACAGCAGGCACTTAATAAATTGCTTACTGAGTGTTTGCTTGTAGCTTCCTGCTGGTCCCAGTTACCGTGAGCCAGCTGGAAAGCTCCAATGGTTCAGAGTAACCTAACTGCATTGTCTTCTTTGGTCTGGGATTCCTTCCCTAGAACCCTTGCAGGTTTAATACTTGGCTGGGGGATAAAACTGAGACTCTGCTCTGCTTTGGGGGGCAGAATAACACAATGGCTGCTTGTGTCTGAACTTGCTCCTTGCTTAGTACCCAGCCTAAGACCTGGGACTTCTACTTGGTGGAAAGCCAACCATATGCACAGGTGTCTTCCTCAGTTTATCCTGGACATGTGACCCAGAACTGGATAATAAGCAATAGAACTACCAGTTGGTACCTGTTCTTTCTTGCTGCACAAGGTTGGGGGCCCCTTTATGTGGATCTGAGTACTCTTCTTGCAGTGGTCCACATTTTGCGTCTTCTTTCAGGAGCTGCACATGAATGCTCTGCGCAGCATTCTGCTAGTTAGACTCTTGTCTCCAGTTTCCATGGATCTGTCTGTTTCTGTTATGCCACTCTAGGCTGGAAAGATGACCCACTATGACCTTTTTTTCCTTAGAATTCCAAAACAGGATTCATTCTTGTTGTGCATTTTCTGGATCTTTGTGGAGGAGTTCTGGTGGGGAGCTAGGCTATACTTCTTCTGGCTACTCCTCAATCTTGGCCCCTCCTCCTAAATATGTCCATCAGTTTATACCTCCCCACAAAAACATATGTGCTTGTAGGGATCAGTGTGAGTCTAAAAGCACCTTTGGTGCTGACGGTCACAGCCCAGTTGCTAAAGCTCATAACACGGTCTTGTGCAAGAACACTTGCCCAATGAGTGGCAGCTGAGATTGGCTGGCTCGGCCTGTCCTCCCATTGGTCCATCCCTCATGTGCATATCATGCTTTAATCATGTACCTCTAGGGTATATAAGGAGGGCGCTTCAATACAATACAGGACAGCTGCTGTACACTTCTCTCTCGCCTCTGGTCTCTTCAATCTCTCCTGAGAATACAGCCTAAGGCTGGCCCTTAGGCTACAGAGTTAAGAAGCAGCCGTTTCATGTGCTGACACACGTTAGCTTTATTATTTTAAAATCACAACTAATATTTTACCTAAAACAGTATTACCAAGCTTGAGATTATCTTTCTTATTCATCTGAGTAACTTTTGTACTGGGGCAGCTAAGTGGTGCAGTGAGTAGAGTGGTCAACCTGGAGTCAGGAAGACTTCAGTTCAAATTCAGTCTCAGATACTCATTAACTGTGTGACCCTGAGCAAGTCACTTAACCCTATTTGCCTCATTTTCCTCATCTGTAAGATGAACTGGAGAAGGAAATGGCAAACTAGTATTTTTGCCAAGAATACCCCAAATGGGGTCACAGAGTTGGACACAACTGAAACACAAGAACCTTTCTAAATTTTTGTTTTGCTTTCAAAGCCCAAATCCACAAATTTCGAAGAGCCCTAAAGGCAACTCCACAAATTTTTAAAGCAATGCCCATGTTTCTGGAAATAAATGTTTAACTTCTGAAGGTGTCTATGCTGAAAGGAACAACATTCAATTTAGATATCTAAGTCTTGATATATTTGTTGAAAAAAATGCGCTTCAAGTTCTTCTTATTTTTCAATTCCTCAGAGCTAGTATTTCTTGAGAATATGAAGCCTGTCTGAAATTTCATGAGATGCACATTTCAAGCATCTATTTTGTCTGAATCTTAAGCCACTCCATATGTACTGAAATACAGAGATTCAACAACAAAAATAAAGGCATAGAAAACAACCCCCTCGCATACACACACACACACACACACACACACACACACACACACACACACACACACATACACACACACATGCACAAATAAGCTGTTAAGTTTGTACCACGTTAACCTGGAGAAACAAGTGGAATATTTTGAATCTCTAGATAAAACAGTGCTTTTCATTAGTGATTTTAACAGATTCATTTTTACAAATACATGTGTGAAAACACTAAAAAATGAAGAATAAGTTTGATCACATCTAACTATGTCTGAAATATAAGGAGCAAATATGAAAGTTTGCAAAGTGCATTACAAACATTTTCTTCATAGATCATCAGAAGAGTCCTGCAAGAGAAATATTACAACTATTGATATACCCCCATTTAACAGATGAGGAAAGTGGGACTCAGAGGTTAAATGACTTATCCATCATCATATGTCTGACCAATAAAGAGGCAGAATTCAAACCCAGTTCTCCCTCAACTCCAAATTTCACACTGCTCCCACTTACACCACATGATCTCTCATGATGGCCCACCCACCCCAATGTCAAAAAGAGAATCACAGATCAAAGAATTGAACATTTTGATGCCAGGAGAGCATCCATGGATAAAATGTCCAAATCTATTACACAAAAGGCCAGAATTCAATTCAATATATATCTTCTGAACACCCAAGCTCCATGTGTAATGCACTCAATTTGTGTAGGATATCAATCAGAACATAAGCTTGAAAAGCACACTTACGTGTAGATGTTGTACAATGTCTGTGGGAGAGAAAGGAAAACGCTGCAGGCTGGAAAAAAGACAGAAGATTTATGAACAGTCATTTATTATTAAGCTCCCATGAGAACAAGCCTGTACTACAATGATAATAATGGAAATTCACTGCTATCAGACAAGGAAATTCAAGGGGACTTCAATCCTACTTTCAATGCTAGCTTCATGAATGGCTCAAGTAGAGCAGCACTGGAAATGGTGCCAGGAAACAAATGTTTTGGGTGCTTAAATTAGTTGCCCACTTTTCCTTGCAATAAACACGTGTCAAGAGTTGAAATTTTCCCCAGAAGTATACATTGCTGTCAAAATTTTGCATTCACCCAAGTTGAGGATGATTCTGAATACTGAATTGATTCTTAAAAACAACAATAATAAAGATCTAGCATTTCTACAAAGTGCTTTAGAAGTGGTTAGCTCATTTGGTCCTTACAACAACCTTGTGAGGCAGGTCTATTATTGAGGAAACTAAAGCTAAGATTATGACTCCTGAGGGTCACACAGGTAGTAAATATTTGAGGAAGGATTTGAACTCACGTCTTCCTGACTTGAGTCCAGTACTTCTATCCACCTTGCCACTTAGCTGCCTCTATGAATGATGGCCAAATTCATGCAAACATAAGACAACTGTATCAGCTGACAACAGACTGACTGCCAAATGATGAATAAGATTTGAAAAAGTTGTTCTAAAAATAACCAACATTTTGAAATTCATATTAATCCAGCACTTTGGGGTAAGTCTCCTTCAACAGATCTGAGATCTTATCTGTGTGAAATCTCTCTCCATCTTGACCCATCCACAGCTTCTCACTCTATGCTGTTATTGTTCATTTTCCTCCATAGATTCTCCACAGGGGCTTTTACCCAACAGACCAGAGACCTTCTTGAAATCTTTTAACATTCCATGACTGTCTATTATCTTAGTGTACCACCACTTCGTATTCAGATCACACTTCCTCACTGAAGTGTAACTTTCATTAGGTCATCGCTGGGTGACACAGTGAGCACTGCTCCTAGAGTCAGGAGGGCCTGACTTCAAATCCAGACTCAGATACTAGCTGTGTGGCCCTGGGCAAGTCACTTAACCCCATTTGTCTTACTTCTTCATCTGTAAAATGAGCTGGAGAAAGAAATGGCAAACTATTCCAGTATCTTTGCCAAGAAAAATCTCAAATGAGATCAAGAGAGTTGGACAGAACTGAAACAACTCAACAACTCACAACAACAACAACAAAACCATCATTGGAAATATACTGCATTGCACGCCACCATGGGGGGGGGGGGGAAAGGAGGGAGAAAATCTGAAACTCAAGTGATTGTGGAACTGAATCTTGTAAATTAAAAGTAAATGAGTAAATTTAAAAAATTAAAATAAAATAAAATAAAATAAAATAAAATAAAATAAAATTTAAAAAAAGGAAATATACTGCAACCTTCTTGTGCCACTGACCTAAGGATCAGCCATGCTTTTGATAGTTCAGGGATTGTGTGTTGTAGTTTCAAGATTCACAGACATGTAGCATCACCCAGAGAACATTTGTGTTTATTTAAAAAATTAAAAAGATAGGCTTTTGTGCCAAGAAGCAGCTTGGAAGCATTAAAAGAAATGCATAATTTCCCAAGTGTAATCACCCACTCTCTGCCTCTTATTTAATTCTGGGCTCAACTCACTGTCCATCTGCCTATGTACTGATGGACTAATTGGATGGACTTGCCTTCCAAGTGCACATCACAGACTAGTCAATAAACATTTTTCATACATTTAGCTTTCCCTGGATGGAGTGTTAGGCTGTGCTCTTTTGAGTAATTAGGGACCATATTGAACAAGCTCTGTGCCATTTGAGGCTTGATGTCATCCAGCACAGTATCACCTACAAACAGGTGACACTGATAATGAAAGTATTATCTCCATTTTACATAGGAGGATCAGAAGTTCAGAGAAATGAAGTAGTCACTCAACAGGATCAACAATTCAGAAATTAGTCAATTATTCTGTGATCAGGACAGAAAAATTTAAAAATTAATTTTTAAAAAAAGACTGGTATTAGGCTGGTTTTCAGCATCAAGAGAAGCAAACAAGAAAATCTGAAACCAAGCACACAATATAATTCTGGAGTGGAAAGGATTTTAGCCATCGTTTACTTCCAGCCCTAATTTTATAAATGAAGAAACTGAGAATCAAAAAGGCTAATTGGATTACCTAGTATCATATAATGAATTAATTCAAACCTGGATGCTTTGATAGAAATCCACAGTTCTTTTCACTTCACCACATTGCTTTAAATTTCTCTAAAAGTAATGGCCACATTTATGTTTCGTATCTTTCCAGATGAGAAACAAAGTGCATCATTAATCAATAGGTCAGTATCTTCACCTTGTAAAGTTGGAGAATGTACTGATAAGTGCATCCCCTTTGGGGTCTACACTGGCAAATGATGGAAATCCAAATTCAACTGGGTTGTATGTTAATGTTGTGGCAGCATTTTGCCTATTAAATGAATTTGCATTGAATTATAAAAAGTCAAGATTGCTTTATTCTATATTGACATTTCATTCCAAATCTTCCTGACAACACTTTGCCCTTAGGAACTGGACTTCATTAGGTACAATATTAAGTTATTTCCTGTTCAACTGACCTATCCATCAAATTTGTGTTATGAAGATGAAGTGATGGAAATTAGAGATTTCCTGAATTAATAAAGTGGTTTACATCGAGTAAAGAAGCTCCTATTTTAATCTGCTTGATATGAAACTTTATCATTTGGGAGGGCTTAGTGGATAGGGGAAAAAATGTGAAGCAGAAGTATCATGAACTTGGAATGAATTGTACTAGAAGAAGCAGTTGGATCTCCATGCCCTGCTGGTCTCCCACAGATTGCCCAAGGGAAGTATTCGCACAATCCGCATTTAGGCAGTACAATGTTCACAGTTTTTGACATGGATTTCTTTGTCAACATACTTACTTTATCCATCTTTCCCTTTCCTTTTCTGAAATGGAAAAACTTTCCCTAAAATAATGAAACAATCCAAAGAGGGAACCTAAATCTTCTCTTTTCTACTTGTATACATTCTCAAAATTACTGCTTGCTAGATTTTCTGAGTTTAATGAGCATTGCAGCTAAGCTATGTTTTCTATTAAAAAGAGGAGGTATTGAGAGAGAAGTTCAATAAAATCCCAAGTAAAATATAGTCATTCTAACATCTGCATTAGATTAGAGGAGACACAAGACAAAACATTGACTCTTGAGGTTAAATCTAAATTTCCTGCTGCAGTTCTGAAGAGATTGAGACTTTAGATCAAAAAGCCAACAAAGAAGAGCATGAAACATCTCAGAGTAGAATTCAAAAGTTATTAAATGGCAACAGTTGGCTATTTCTTTGAAGCATCAGTTTAGTCAGTAATTACCCACTGACCACAAACAACAATCAGTAGAAACCCTGCACTTTGTAAAATTCTTATTCCAAGATGGGAGAGCCATACCTAGGGATCTGTGATTTTAAACCCCTAAGTGCCTCCCTTGATTCTGTGGATTTCATAAAAAGAGCCAGGTAGCCTGGTGGAGTAGGCACTGGACCTGAGTAGGGAAGACTTAAGTTCAAATCTGGCTTTAGACACTTATTAGTTAATGTTGTGGTAGCATTTTGCCTATTAAATGAATTTGCATTGAATTATAAAAAGTCCAGATTGCTTTATTCTATATTGACATTTCATTCCAAATCTTCCTGACAACACTTTGCCCTTAGGAACTGGACTTCATTAGGTACAATATTAAGTTATTTCCTGTTCAACTGACCTATCAGTTGATAGGTGTCTCTGGGTGTCTCTGAGTAAGTCACTTAGCCTCAGTGTCCCTGTCTGTAAAATGGGGATAATTTAATACCTACCTACCAAGGTTGCTGTAAGAATAAAATGAGATCATGTCTGTAAAGCACTTTGCAAACCTTAAGGCATTATATAAAATCTAGCCATTAATTATTATCACATAGAGTCTTGCAATAATACAACCTCTTCTGTAGCATGCTTTTCTACCATTGTTGAGTTTCTCGTCTATATCTTCCTAGCAAAGAAAGATCTTTTCAGTTTCCACCCGGAGCTCATGGATCAAATATCATCAAAGGACTTCCCCTCCCACTTGCCAAGGAGAGACAGACAAACAGACAGACAGACATTTTCTCCTCTCTCTCTCCTTTGGGATAAACTGCTTTGTTCCAATGATACTTGAGTTTTCCGGGGAGAAAAAAAACAGCAAAAGAAGAAAATCAACTTAAAAAAACGCAAGGAAAAAAAAACAACAAAAGAAGAAAACTAACTTTAAAAAAAAACACAAGAAAATAAAAATTAACCAAAAGAGAAAAGGAGGAAAACTAAAAATAAAGCCATTATTTTCCAAGCAACCAGAAGCAGTGACAGCTAGAAAAAGTAACAGTACAAAATGACGTGACCTTTACTGCTGTGGCCTCCTGCTACATATATAGCTGTGTCCTCCCTCCATTTTCCATATATTAGGTACCAGCCAGAGAAGGAAGTGCAGAGCCTCAAGCATAGCCTCAGGGTCTCTCATTGGAACTCCTGCAGAATTTTAATTTAGTTTCATCGATGCCTTTGCTTTTTACATCACATTCATTTCCAAACTCTAGAATAACCCTACTCCTCTGATCACTCCATTCCACATTGTTCAAATATGCGTGCCCTCTTGGCACAACCAAAATGAGCACCAGCTTGTATGTTGTGTGTATTTTGTTATCTCCAACTCAAATGTAAATTCTTAAAGAATTGGAATCATGGCTTTTACCTCTAGTCTATGGCTTTTGAGGGTCTAGCATAGTTTCAACAAACATGGATGCCCCGTAAATTGGCTTGACTGATGCCCTGAAAACCATTTTAAGGCCGTCAGTTGATAATCACCTTGTCCATATAGCTATTTATTTCTACATGTTATATAATTAATGAGGGACTGTCTTTTGCCCTTTTTTATCCCCAGTGCTTAGCATGACAGGTTTAATTAATAAATGCTCATTAATAGACTTAATAAAAGGGTGACCAAATGCAGAGAAAAGCATGGCAATGGGGATTTGCAAATGTTACTTGGTGCTGCTCAGGAGATAGATCTTGGGGAGGGACCAACAGGAAGGTTATCAGGGCATTCCACTGCCTCCAGTCTGCACTTTAAATATTCATGGGTGTCTTTCTTGTGAAAATTCCAATGTTCCTATGTTAAAGATCTAGAGAGAAAGTCTGAAAATGCTCCTAGATCTCAAGGAGTGTTCTGGAAATGGAAGTACTACTGATACAAAAGGCTTTGGGTATTCCTTCCTTGTACTTTGATGGAAACAGTGGTTGACTTGGAATCAGGAGACCTAGGTTCCAATCTTGCCTCTGACAAATTAGCTGTGTGATCCTGGGCAAATCACTACCCTCTCTGAATCTCTGTAAAACAGGAATAATAACTTAATTGTATTAAAATATGACTACCTATATCCCAATGTTGTTGTAAAGAAAGTGCTTTGTAATTTTAAAGTGTGTTACCAGTGTAAATTATTGTTATTATCCTTTCTGCAATCATGCTAAAATGAAAGCATAATTGTGTATCGAAACAACTATGTGGATAAATTATCCTAGTTACCAATGCCTACAAGAGTGAACTTAGGGGGCCCTAAGATCATTAGATCTGAAGTCTGGCATATAAAACCCTCTTCTGAAAGCTTAAACAAAGCTGCCACAACATTAACATACAACTCAGTTGAATTTGGATTTCCATCATTTGCCAGTGTAAACCCCAAAGGAGACGCAATTGTCAGTACATTTTCCAACTTTACAAGGTGAAGATACTAACCTATTGATTAATGATGCATTTTGTTTCTCATCTGGAAAGATACGAAACGTAAATGTGGCCATTGGTAAATTTTGTCTAAATAGTGGAGATTTTGGATAGCCATTCCAGATTAGCTGCTCAAACAAGTCCATGTTTTGGTGATTGCCACAATTATCCTGAGTTTTAGCAGTCTGGCCTGCTAAAGTCATTTTTGTCTTAAGCTAAATGTCAAGAACTAATTTTTTCCCCATTATTGCTCTGTGTATAGTCAAGACAGTGAATAACTAATCTTTAAATATTGTCTGTCTGTCAAGGATAGGATTTTGTCCAGTACTTGAAAAATCATAAGTAAAGAATAAATCACAGATAATTCAGCAATACTACAATTCAGCAACACTACAAATGAAAACGTAATATTAGTAAGGGAAAAAAAATACAATCACTCTGAAAGCTAGGCCATCCTTCAAAACTAATGAGAAGAGATGGTTCTTCAGATGGTACTAAGATAAAGAAATATTAAGATTCAAGAGGAAAAATGTCAAGGGTAGGCCTTTGGGTTGCATATCCAAAGCTACGGGGGCATTCTATTTTCCAGGTAATGATATGGTGTTTTAAAATGACTTATCTGAATGGAAATAAACCCTGCTGAGAAAGGGATATATATATATATATATACTTTACCAAAAAGGAATGTTGATTTTACTGATGAAATAGTTAACTACAAGGAATTCAAATTCTACCAAATATGGAATATCTCAGTAACCAATCTGCATAATTTAGGTTAAAACAGTTTTCCAATTCGGTATTTAGACAGAATTTACCAAGTAATTGGTACAACTTCCAGGATGGACCACAGTCCTACAGCTTATAGTAACTGTAGTCAAATGGTATGGTTTGGTGGTGAGTGTAAAGGAGAGTCCTTTTGAATTCAATTAAAAAAAAATTCAGTAAAGATTTTTAAGAGCTCACTATGGACTAAGCAGAGCCATAACTAGAATGCTTCCCCCAATTTGTTCTGATTAGGTTGGTTTTTTAAACTCCAGTGAAAATTGACATTTTTCCCCATTGAGTTTCCTCTTATTTAAGCCACAAATTCTTTTTTAGATTCGGGCTACTGTTCAGTGTATTTGCTCTCCTTGTCTTGAATCACCTGCAGATTTTATTTAAATGTTACTTGTGCCTTCATCCGTGCCACTATAAATCATTCAATACAACAGATAATTGGTGAATAAATGGTCAGACAGTTTGAAAAAGATCTGAAGGTTTTAGTGGACTCCAAATTCAATATGATTAGCAGTGTGATATGGCAGCCAAACAAGCTAACGGTATCTAGAGCTACATTAAGAGAGTGATAGCTTCTAGAAGAAGAGGCATAGTGGATAGAGTACTGACCTTGGAGTCAGGAAGATCAGGGTTCAAGTTTTGCCTTTGACACCATGATGGTTATATGACCATGACCATTTAACCAGTTCTTTCCTAATTGATTTGCTGCCCCATTCTCCACAGTGGCCACTCCAAACTATTCTCTTTTCTCAAAGATCCCCAGCCCTCCTTCCCCTCAGCCTCTCAACATCATATTATATGAAGAAAAAATTGCATTGATTTACTAAGACCTCTTCCTTCTCCTCTTCTCAGTAAGCCATATTACCTCATTATGTCCTCCCTTATTCTGCTCTCAGATGAAAAGATTGTCCTCCTTCTCAAGACCAAACCCTCTATGTGAACCCTTGATTCCATCCTCTCCTGTCTTCTCAGATGATTGACCTTACTATTACCTACAATCTCTTCCTATCTACTGGCTCTTTCCCTGCTGACTACAAACACACAAACGTCTTCCCCCATCCTTAAAAACCCCTCATTTAGTCATACTTTTCTCTATACCTAGAATGCCCCTTTTCTTCTTCTCCACCTGTTGAGTTCTTATCTGCACCCTAAGGACCACCAGACTTTTGCATGTGTCCTGCAACTGAACCCTCCTCTATGTGTTGTGTCTCTCTCTATTAGAAAGTTTGAAAGCAGAGTCTATCTTGCTTTTCTATCTGTGTCTCTAACACTGCACACATAGCAAATACTTTGTCATTTATTTATTCATCCCATCAAAGCCCAATTCAAATGATTCATATTCCATGAAGCCATACCTGGATCTTCCTCTCAAGAATGATTTCATTACCATTCCAAATATCACTCCAAATTTTGTTCTAATGTACTCATCATGCAACACTGCGTGTAACTGTCAGTGGGGTTTGTGTCCTATCCCTCTACTAGATTGTAAGCTCCTAAAGAAAAGAACCATGTCTTTAAATGTTGCCTATCTCTCCAGACATTGCCACCATGCCTCAACTTCTTTCTCCCTCCTCGCCATCCCTTGCATCCTCCTTCTTTCATTGGCTAGTTCCTCTGGTTACTTCCATTTTGAGGAAGGCCCAGACCAGATGTACTTTATTTTTAGGGCTCGGCTCCCAAGCTCCTTCACAGGTATCTTCACTCCTTTTCAGTTCCATTTTCCACGTTGCCTTCCCCCATTAGAACGTAAGCATCTTGAGGGGAGGGATTGTCTTTCTTTTTGCTTACATTTGTGTCCCCCGTGTTCAGCACAATGTCTGGCTCATAATAAATGCTTAGTCAATGTTTGCTGACTTGCTTTGACTACAACCTCCAGTGCTCCTTAAATACTGGATGCTTAAGTGATAGTATTTGTGGAATTAATGAATGTTTCTAGCTATTTTAGGGCACATGATTCAACCGGCTCTTCTATTTACCTCCCGAGGCAAAACTGTATGCTTTCATTCCATTTAGTTACAACTTCTTTCTCTCTTTTTGTTTCATTTGTAGCGAAGGAATGAAATGTCAGTTTGACTCCCGTTCACATAATAGGGTTTCTCTTCCTTAGTCCTAGAGTGAGTGCACAAATTGAGAATATCAACTTTTAGTATTTGTAAACTGATTAGCAGTTGTGTGATTCTTAGTCCCCTCTGTTCCCTGTCCCTGCAAAGTAGCAAGGAGAAATTCAGGGCTGAGAATTAGCATGTTTTTGGACATTTCATGGAATGCCATTAACAAAAAAAAAAATCATCACTCAGGGATGTCTGTTGGAGATTTCAAGAAACTAGAATTACCTCCATTCCACAATGAGTAAGTCCTGGCCTAGGACGTGAATTTACTGTGCTCAGCAAACTTTTTCTTGCTTTTTGAAAGATAACTAGAAAGATCTGAGTTTGACCTTTATCTCCTCCATACCCTTCTGCCCGAGTGTTTTTTGCTTTTCTTTTGTCCAATTCCTTAATGAGATAGCTAAAATATACCTGCTAAATGGCACTAAAATGTCCAAATGTCAATCTCCTTTGTGTGAGAGAAGAAAGAGAAAATCCTAGATAAATAACATCCTAAATAATCAGTTCTGGAATAATAAATAATAAATAATAAATAAAATAAAAAAACCATTTACTCGTATATTAACAGATTCAATTGTCTTTTTGCTACAAAATGACTGATAAGCAGATAGGTATGGCAAATGGGATGATTTAGACCTACCCAAATGCTGGGAAATATTTAGGGTGATCTGAAATCATTCAAATAATTAGCTCTGATTTCAGATAGGTAAGATAACTAAAATGTGGCATGAATGAGAATGGTTCTGTTATCTTTCTTTGCCTTCCTAAGTCATGAAAGTCAAGTTTCCAAAGCCAAAAAGTCTCCATTATGTAACTTTAAAAATGCATTTCTTGTGTTTATACATATACATACATATATGTATGTATGTGTAGATAGATAGATAGATAGATAGATAGATGCTATCTAAGGTTCTCATCCAGCTTTATAATTCTATGTGAGAATGTGTGCACAGAGCAAAGAACTCTAGGATGAAGACTAAGTCAAAATCCCACATTTCCAATCATGGTGGACGACATGACATAGGGGATAAGAGAGCTAGTTCTAGCCAAGAAGAGCTGGATTCAGTTCCCACACATCAGCTACAACACATCCTAGCTGTGTGACCACAGGCATGTCCTTTACATTCTTAGTGCCCTAGGTACTTAGGGTCTCTAAGGCTATAAATTGCAGAGAAGGGGCCAATCTGCTTTGGCATAATGAGTTTCCTCATCAAGGACCTTCTGTTTACCAATGTTTACTAGGTCCAATCCCTATGTCAAGATTATGCTAAACGCTGAACAACAACAAAAACAAAAGTGATATAGCCCCTGCCCTAAAGGGATTTAACATGTTCACAGATGTTTAAATACAGGATTTAAACAAACAAACAAAAAAATACAGTGATGGGGATGAGGAAGACAGGAAGTGAGGGAATCAGAAAAGGCCTCTTGAACAAAATAGCATTTGAGCTAAGCCAATGAAGGCAGCTGGAGAGTCTAGCAGGCTTAAAGGTAAAGCAGAAGAGCATTTTAGGCATTATACCCCTCTCAAGGAAAGGTGAATAATCTTTGTTTGACAGAAGCCTATACTGCTCATGGTAAAGCTTCACAGTGGAATCATTTTCTTCTCCAGGTTCTTTCAAGGCCCTCTGATTCTGATATCCTAATTGGCCATTCTTTCTCTTCACACATTTGGTCACATTTCCCTTGTCTCACTTGATAGCAAAAAAGCTCCCGTTTACTCAATAAATGCTGCTAGATGTCCAGGCTAAAAAGGAAACGCTATTTTAGGGTCTGGAAAAGTCACTAAAAAAATGTCTGAAATCATCACAGTGCCAGGAAAAGTAACTTTTTTCATATTTCATATTTAAATCAGCTTGTAACTGGAATAAAATGTCTTGTAATACATTTAATGAGACACTACTTGGTGTCCAAAAAACTCAAATTCTTGTCAATATTAAATGATTTAACCTGAAACCAAATTTCTTTGTGTGTTTATTTTTTTTTTCAAGGTCCAGGATTGAACTAATCATTTCTTATAAAAATGAAATGAAGATTTAGGCTTATTTTTGGAAGGAAAAATTAATGTCCTGTTAGTCAGCACCTAGAATCTTTTATAAGGTTCCAGAAACAACTACCTAAAACATGCATCTTTTTTTTTCAGCTACTTGAGCTATCCAACAGATGAAAGAGGACACTCAGAATTTAGGCAAAGGAGCTATTAAAGAAATGGAAAATAGAAAGAAGCTGTCTGTGCCAGGTACACGATATAATAGGAAATATTTCAACATTAGCAGTGCAACAATAATGTAAATTATGCTAATATTTTAATTTAATATAACCTCTCACTTCCAAAGACCTTGGAACTATTTAATAATACTGGGCCATGAAAATTCCAAAGCTACTCCCTAGACGAAGCCAGTAACTTTGGAAAGCATGTTAATTTTTCCAGTCATTAAATAGTATCCTAGGATACAGCTTAGATTATTAAAGCTAGCCTCTCAAGGTAGAATTGAAAAAGGAAAAGAGAAAAAATGTTATGGGAGAAAAAAGGAGACTGAATGAATGAAACAGAATGGGTGGAAGAGGGAAATAATGAGTAAGGCTTAGCATAAACACAGATCACATTTATATAGTACTTTAAAGTTAAAATAGGTCATCATGACCAAAGAGTTCTTTACTTCAATAGCCAACCTTTGGATGATGGCCTCCTGCTATTAAACTAGACTAAACTTCAGACAGAAGACAAAATCTGTCACTGAAATAGTACTTTCTCAGTCTATTAGTGCCTCCCCTTTGAGATTAGTATCTTTTATCTCTGCATGTATTTTGTACGTATCTATTTATTAACATGATGTCTCCCTCATTATCATATATGATCACCTTGACCCTAGGGCTTGATTTTGCCTTTCCACTGTATTCCCACTGCTTAGCACACCTGACATATAGTAAGTGATTAATAAATACTTGTTGACTGACTTACTGAAAATCTGTCCAACTTTGTAAAATATACCAGAGGTTATAATCCACTCATATAGACTTTAAGAATCAAGATTCACCTCCACACCACAATGAGGCACTTTATATTAATTATTTAATTTATCCCTATTAAGGTAGGCATATGATTTCCCCCATTTCAGGGAAAGTGAAACACTCAGACATGTTCCTCACTTTTCAGTGAGTTACCCAAGGTCACACATGCACATGTTCCCATTGTATCCTATATTCTCCTATAGATTACCCCTTTGATCATGCTCACTCTTTTGCTAATCTTCAGTCTCTCTCTGTCTACTAGCCAGTTCCCTGTTGCCTACAAACAAACCCATGTTTCCCCAAGCCTCAAGAAACCCTCCCTTGATCCAATCCATCTCCACTAATTTTGATCCTATATCTCTTCTCCTTTAGTGGCCAAATTCCTTAAGAAAGCCATCTACAACTGATGTCGCCACATGCAAAACCTCTCACTCTCTTCTCAACTCTGCGGACAGGCTTCCAGTCACATTGCTCTGCTGAAACTGCTCTTTTCAAAGTTACGAGGAACCTCTTCATTGCCAAAACTAGTGGTCTGTTCTCCATCCTGATTCTTCTTGACCTCTCTTCAGCCTTTGATATTTTCTTTTCTCCAGGCTTTTGTGACAATGCTCTCTCCTGGTTCTCCTCTTTCCTGTCTATCCACTCCTCAGACTTTTTCTGTATCTTCATCTAGACCATGACCACTAACCTTGTGTGCTCTCCAAGACTCTGTCCTGGACCTCCTTCTCTTTTTCCATGTTATTTCACTTGGTGATCTCATCAGCTTCCATCGGGTCAACTATCATCTCTATCCAGGTGATTCTCAGATCTATTTGTCCAATGTTAACCTTTCTCTTGACCTCCAGGCTAATATTTCCAACTGCCTACTAGATATTTCATATACTTCTTAAATTCCATATGTCTAAAACTGAACTCATAATCTTCCCTACCAAATCCTCCTCTCTTTCCACCTTTTCTATTACTGTTGAGGGTACCATCACCCTCCCAATCACTCAGGCTTACAACCTAACTATCACCCTTCTCTCCTTACTCTCTCTCAACTTCCACTATATCCAATCATTTTCCAAGTCCTATCAATTTTACCTTCATAGCATCTCTCATACACACACACACACACACACACACACACACCCTTCTCTCTTCTGATATCTCCACTATCCTTATCCAGGCCCTCATCAGCTCACAGCTGAACTACTGCAATAGCCAACTGGTTGGTCTCCCTGCCTCAAGTGTCTTCCCACTCTAGTCCTTCTTCCCCTCAACTGTTAAAAAGAATTTCATAATATACAAGTGTAACCATGTAACTTCAGTGGCTCCCTATTGCTTCCAAGATCAAAGATAAAAAGTCCTCTGTTTAATATTAAAATTCCTCCATAACTTGGCCCCTGCCTACCTTTCCAGTCTTCTTATGCATCACAACCCTTCTACATACTCTGTAGTCTAACGACTCTGGCCTTTTTTGCTGTTCCTTGTAACATCTCCCAAATTGGAGCATTCTGCACAAATTCACTGGCTGTTCCCTTTACCTGGAATACTTTCTCTCCTCATCCCCGCCTCATAGCTTCCCTGGCTTTCTTCAAACTTCAGCTAAAGTCCCACCTTCTACAAGAAACTTTTCTGAATCCTCCTCAATCTCAGTAATTTCCTTCAGAGACTATCTAATTTACCGTACATATCTTTTTTGTACATAGTTGTTTCCATGTTGTCTCTCCTGCTAGATTGGGAACTCAGTGAGAGGAGGAACTGTTTTTCAATCTTTCTTTCTATCCATAGTTCTTGGTACAATACGTGACACAATAAGTACTTGTTGACTTGGTTAGATAATTAGTGAATAGTGATACTAGGCCTCAAAATCAAATTTCCTCATTCTAAATCCACTGTCCTTTCCAGGATACCATACTACCTCTAGAAGAGGAAGTTAATAAATTCCAGTAAGTATAAAAGTAAATAGATACAATTGAGATAATTAGGAAACAAGAAATGGAAGAGTAGAAGAGACAGGAAGTATGAGGAAAAGGGAAGGACCAAAGATGAAGTCAGAAGGTAGAGAGATCAGGATATAAAGATAGAAGTATGGGAAGAGAAAATTTGGAAAAATAACATGAGGGTAAATAAGAGAAAAACCAAAGGATGAGAAAGGTTAGGGAACTAAGTAAAGCTGGAGTGTAGTGAATGAGAAAAGAATTCATGTAGAGCCATTGGCATCTAGTAATTTTATAAATTAGTTCCATATCCTGCCACGTGTTCATTTTTTTCCCCTCTTTACTCTGCTGAAATTAAAGGCATCTCTTCCTTAGAATGATGTATTCTGCAATAGCAAGCATAATAAATTAAAAGCATCAGTGAGCAAAGAGATCCTTCAGAATGAAAATTAAACACTGAAAAATGCAAATGAAATTCCTTCATGACTTAGCCCTTAGAAATGTGGCACGTGGCATTTGAGCACAGTGCTTTTCTCAAACCATTTTTAGCCCCATGGCAAGCTGCTGCTACACATTTTATTACTTGCACACTGACTTCAAAACATTAAGCAGGTATCAGACTGGAATACAGCTCCATCTTTATTACTGATAAGGCAGATGGGAGTCATACATAGACACCCACACAAAGCATATCCTAAAAGCCTTAGCTAATATGATGCCATATTAAGGTTTTTCATGCATTTGGTTCAGTTTCTTGAGAACGCTTTTAGAAAATGCTTTTGGAAAAAAAGAGCTTTTGGAAAATACTGAAAAAAACATTCACATGACATGTTAGATTATTTTGAACGATGGCTTTAGTCAACTGTTCTCTTTGTAAGAGAACCTCTATAAGAGAACAATTCTCTTTAAAATGTTAGTTAAAAAATCAGTTAATCCTGTAAGAAATTTACTCAAAGTGTGGTGATCTAATGGATCCATGATCTCATCTGTGTGTTGACTCTCTCCTAGCACAGACTGCAACCTAACCATGCATACTGGGTTTGTCATAAATCCTTTATGAAGGAGCTTCCCAATGTGTTTAAAAGCTCCTTTGAGTCTTTTAATATTTGGGGGATACCAGCACAACATTTGGGCACTATTCACCCTTGTTCTCACAATATAATCGGCCCACTTCCTTTTCTAGTCATATATGTCACAGGGTGATATTGTTTAAGACATTCCTACCACATATGTCCCCATTTGTAACATGTGACAACTGACCTATAAAGCTCTCCACAGCCACTTGGATTGCCCCATGATCACTGTTCATCAGATAGCTTAGGAGACACTATAACCAGATACAGAGGTCTGGGCATCATTTGCTGCATAGAGGGAATTACTGAACTCATGAACACTGATGGAATCACCAAGTATAGAACAAATAGAGGATCTAGATTGGGATCTGGGAGTTTTAGTAGATGGCAAACTCAACATGAGTCCTAGTGATGTATTATCCAAATAAAATAACAAGATCTTGTGTTGCACTAAAAGGGGCACAGCTTCCAGAACCAGGGAGGAGATGGCCCCATTGTATCCTGTCCTCATTAGAAGTACTATCTTCAATTCTGGATTTAAGAAAGAAATTGGTAGGATGGAGAGTATTCAAGAGAAAGCAAAAAGGATGGCAAAAGGGTTTGAGCCCATGATATATGAAGATTAGTTGAAGTAATATGGTATGTTTAGCCTGGAGAAGAGAAGACTAATAGCTGGCTTCAAGTATTCAAAGGGATGTAATGTGGATGTGGGTTGTAAAGGAGGATTTGGATTGCCTTGTTTGACTTTAGAAGGAAGAAGGGGAGCAATGTGGGAATGCTGCAAAGAGGCAAGTTTCGGTTTGAGGTCAATAAAAATTTATTAACAATAAGAGCTGTCTGAAAATGGGATAGTCCTCCCAAAAAGGTCATGGGCTCCATCTCCTTAAAGGTTTTCAAGTAGCAGCTGGACAACCTCTTCTTCTATATGGCATAGTGAGGATTTCTTTAGTTTACGGATTCAACTTAGATGGCTGCCAAGGTACCTTCCAACTCTAATTCTATGATTCTGTGACTTCTATGTGAAACTAGACACAAAGGAATACAATTTTTTTAAAAAACCAAATTGGAAAATTTAATTTAGGAGAAGGAACCAAAGGGGCCAAAGGCTTTTATAGACCAGCCAAAAGGCTAATGCCTAATTATTATAAATAGCCTTTCCAAGAACAGAGTTAGAAAGCATGGGATGTAGAATACACCAAGTAATACCATAAAATGAATAAAAATTACAATGTCTTAAATGAGCCAAAGTGACTGGTTACAGACATAACGTTCATTACAAAATCAGAAGTGTGATCACCAATTAAACAAAGCACAAATCAAAGTAAATACTGAATTAAAAGAAGAAAAATGAAGACAAAATATGGCACATAATTAGAGAAGCTCCAACCTGACCTGTTTAAAGACTGTCAAGTCTGAAACATGGATAAATGACAAAAGCTAAGACATTAACTTTGATTGCGGTCATTTCCTAGTGAAGTTTGACAGATGCAAAACAGTTGACACTAGGAAACTAAATTACCTGAGCTGGAAAAAATTTAATCTCCTTGTTAAGCAGAAAGACATTTCAGCCAAAGGCAATGTAGGTGCAAATTTGTTTACAAAACATTACTATCAAGAATTGCAAATTATAAGCAATATAGGTTCACAAAACAGCAAAAAGCAATTGAGAAAACAAGCCTACAGAGAGCTTGGCTTGAGGTCCAACTAAAATAGATTGCGCAGAAAATATAAAGCTTAAAAAGAAATAATGAAGGTATGTAAAATGGAACATTTTTACAATGAATTATTCTCACTGGTAACACCAATGTATTTGGACTCTCTACCCAATGTAATATGTTGAACACTGATAACTGTCATTAAGAAAATGAAGTCAGCAAAAGTAACTGAATCTGTTCAAGTACATCCAGAAACACAATTTGGAAAGCAAATCCAAGGATTTACCTTCTAAATGTGTCCTGGGCACAGAGAGATGAAGGTACCCTTATAATATTTTCCTCACAGCAACCCAGGGAAGTTGGTAGTATAGGTATTAACCATCCACAATTTTATAAATAAGGAAATGGCACCTCAAAAAAAAGGAAGTTACTTTTCCAAGTTCACACTGCTAGCAAGTGTTAGAGCTGCAACAATAGCCTTTTGTAAACCAGTAGGGATGGGGTTCCATAAAGGTCACTCTGCTGAGAAGGCATGAAAACCTGAATAAGTGGGGAGAACTGTGGGAAAGGCTTAGTTAACCTTTGACAGTCAAGATATGCCCATCATTTCAGCTCTACACATGATAATTGAGAACTTTAAAAATCTATTTTATTGGGAACAGGGCAATCCTAGGGCAGGGCAGGGGTGAGAAGCGGGGGCAGGTTGGGGGGGAATTGAAAGAATTAGGATTTTGAAATAAGAGACAGCAATCTATTGTTGATAATTGAAAGGAGCTTATGTGATAAAGACAGGATCCAGGAATGATTAACTCTTCAATTGGGGCCACATGGCTTCAAGACGAAATAGGCTCAGATGGGAATCCAAAACAATGATGGAAGAAAGAAGCTTCACCTAGGTCGAATTAACTTAACAACTGCTAAGTAAGAATGCTCTTTGAGAAAGAATATTCTTTCTGTTTTGGTTTTGTATTCCCAGCACTAAGCACAATGCCTTGCATAGAGTATAAATGGCACAGTAAATAGAGCACCAGTCCTGGAGTCAGGGAGATCCTTTTTCCTGAATTAAAATCTGGCCTCAGATACTTACTAGCTGTGTGATCCTGGGAAAGTCACTTAACCCTATTTGCCAGTAATGGGAATGGGAATTTGAAGATCTTCCCTTTCCCTTAATAAGCCTAAGGGAATTTGAAGACCTCCCCTGATTTGAAAATTATACCCTGCCCCTAATAGGCTGAACGTAATCACATGGAGCCTGTGGTGGAAGGAGTTTGCTGAAGGGTGAAGCAGAGCCCACAGGAAGCTGAGAGTCAGACCTAGCTAGACTGGGAGGAGGAGTGGAGGTGTCTTAGGGAGTCAGTCAAGCTTGTGAGTAAATATTGGTTTGTGGGAAGGCTGAAAGATGCTGTGGCTCTCTGTGCTATTGTGGGTTGTTAACTTCTTTGCTACTATGATGGAATAGGCTTACTGGTTTGGGGATTTGATTTTCTGGTGTCTCAATAAATGTTTTAGAGTCTGTTATATTTTGGGCTTGAGCACCATGCAGGTATATTTATAGTGACTGTGGGCACTGTGGATATTGCATTGGCACTACATTGCTTCAGTTCCTTATCTGTAAAATGAGCTGGAGAAGGAAATGGCAAACCACTCTAGTATCTTTGCCAAGAAAATCCCAAAAAGGGTCATAAAGAGTTGGAGAAAACTGAAATAACTGAACATCGACAAATCATATGGATTCAACCTATTTTTCCAGGTTTATTTCACAATATTCACCATCACTCTATCTTCCAGCCAAGCTGGCCCACTCATTGTTGTACCACTATATCCAGGTATTTCCTACTTTCATTGCACCATTCCCAATGCCTAGAAAGCTCATCTCTACCACGGACAGTCTTATGCCTCTCTTTGTATCCCCAGAACTCAGCACAATGTTCAGACTATCGTAGGCATTTAAGAAACACTGACTGACTGACTGACTTACAGGCCTAGGTAAGGCAGCCTTAAAGGGTAAGGACCACCACATACTATGTTTGCCATGGTAGTTGGAAAAATCCTTGCCAGATTCAAGCTTAGTCATGAAAGACTGCTATGGTTACACTTTAGGTACCACAGAGGAGATCCCTCCCAATGCAAATATAACCAGAGGGAAGAGGAGTCACCAGTTATAAGGGTATGTACCATGTCTTTGCACTTAGCACAGCATGGGAATAAAGGAAGAGGGACCAGCAAGAGGAATTCCTCTAGTTATTGACTTCCCAGAAGAAAGAAGGGATGGAGTTGGCCTGGACTGATACTTCTTGCATGTGTGACCCCTAGGCAAGTATGCTTCCCTTCTCTGGGCCTCAGTTTCCTCATATGTACAATAAGGGGGCTAGACTATATGATCTTAGGGTTCCTTGTGTCTCTAAATCCTATGGTCTTTGGCTCTATTATCCTCCAAAAAAGACAGGAAACCAGCATGCCAGGGTAGAGTGGCACCCGGTCCAGCCATTTGCTAGGAGACAAGTGATTTTAATTATTTCCAGCAGGAGGAATTATGGAATTATGTAAGAGAGCATGAAATTTTCTTATCTTAGCGATCTTGACACTACCCAACTGAGGTCTCAAAAATGCAGAACGAGTATGACACCACCGAAGTGCATTTTTCATATAGTAGAAGAAGATAAATCATAGAATCAAGGGTATTCCTGCATTCAGGACGGATTTTGGTTTCAGTCCGACAGTAAACATTTATTAAGCATCCACTACGTGGTAGGCACTGTGCTAAGCCCTAGGGATACAAAGAAAGGGAAGAAACAGTCCTTGCTCTTGAAGAACTCACAACTATGTACAAACTACACGCAGGGTAAATTGAAGATAATCAACAGAGGAAAGGCACTAGTATTAAGGGGAATTAGGAAAGAAATCCTATGGAAGGTGGGACTTGAAGGGACCCAGGAAAGCCAGGAGGGAGAGATAAGAAGGGAAAGAAGTCTAGGTATGGAGGAGAGCTGGTCAAAATGCCCAGTCATATGGTTCCATGGCCTCATCTGTGAATTAGTCTAATTCCAAAAAGTTTTCTCCTGGAGGACTTTAACCCTAGGAAAGTTCTTTCTTCATTCCCAGACAGCAGAGATTCTTGGTTCGGAATTTATTTATTTTTTTAATCCATAGGAGCAAGGGAGTGGCATGACCTGACTTTCTCATGTCACAACAGGAATTGGACTATAATAAGATATGGCCCTGGCCTCTGCTTACTCAGTACATACCTGAGAAGTTACAGGCAGAGGCTTTCCCTCTTATTATCACAAAAGGAAGAGACAAATCCTTGACAGCCTATTGAAATCCTGTCCATTCTTTAAGACCCGTGTCAAATGCTACCTCTTCCAACCAAAGCTTTCCTGACCCCTACAGGCAGAAATTAATTTTCCCTTCCAAAAACTCTCAAAATTCTTTGTGCTTCTCATATGGAAAATAGTCTCTTTTTAAAATTATGTTTATTTCTGTATGTCTTATCCCCTTTACTAGGTTTTAAGCTCTTGATGCTTTATATAGGCCATGCTTTATTTCGTCCTTATTATTTGTGCTAGAAGAGGAAACATGGCCTAGTAAATAATAAATACTTTGGAGTCAGGAATACCTGGGCTCAAGTCTTCCCCCAAACATATACCAACATATGACTCTGGGCAAATTACTAAATCTCTCTGAGCCCCACATATTGTCTCCGAGACAATAAATTAAATGAGTAAATTACACAGTAGGTGCTCACCTACACCACTAGGGGATGTTTCCTCACTAGGAGAGGAAATCCTTTACCAATGAAATCACAAGTCTGATTCTCTCCACTCCCTCCAAAAAAAAAAAAATCTCAGCACCTGAACACTATTTTGCACACAGACGCTTTTTAAATTTCTGAGTGAATGAATAATCAAATAATAATCAAAGATCATAAGGAAAGAGAAAGAAGAAAATTGACCCTCCCTCCCCAAAAGTTACGTAGAGCATTTTGATTACACGGTAGCATACAAAATAAAATCGTGAAAATGAGAGGTGAAAAAATAACACAGATTTGATTCACTCTGAGAACTTACCTATGATCAAGGTCAATGATACAGGTGTAACATAATAGCCAAACACCAAAGGTTTATGCCAAATTTCTACACCAACAATAGCTGTCAGCAGATAGACTGCTACCAGAATCTATAAAAAAAAAGAAAATTAATTTTTATCATTTGCAAACCAACATAAAAATAATGTATTAACCTATTCTTATTTGAATTTGAAATGGAAAAAGTATGTTTTACTACCTCACATTTTAAAAATGTCTCTTAAATGTTTTCCATTTTTAATTTTTCCATCTTTGAATATTCTAAAAGTATTTCATTCTTTCTGTCTGCCTGAAGTAATTCTTATTCTTCGCTACAATATTTTCTTCCTATCTTATTGTATAGTCCTAATAGACAGTTTCATAAATTGACTAAATCCATTTCAATGAAATGGGAACAACCCCCTCGAAAGTCTATATATTTTATTTCACCGACAATCTAGGCATGGCCTGGAATCCCACTCAAACCCAATATTCAAATAAGATCTGTCAGATAGCAAAGGTCTTCTGTAATCTTTATTTGTGATTATGTATGTAATCTTTGCATTTGGAACTTCACCAGTCTTACAACTATTATGACAATGCCACACCCCCACACTGAGGTGAGCACTCTGCACTGAGCAAAAAAATGAAACCATTTTTTAAAGATGTCAAATTCTTCTAAAAGTTGAAAAAGCAAAACAAGCAAAATACCCAGAAGAACCAAAAATACCACCCCTTAAGATATTTTGTCTAATATATTGACAACTATACTGCTGGAATATTTTTATGAATGCACAAAAAAATCTCCCTATTGACCAGACATAGAAAGAATAGATGTAGGCTATATAGAACTAAGAGGAAGAGAAGAAAGAAAAGAAAGGATGATTGGATGTGTGTATATGCATAGTATGTATACAGAGTATCCCAAAAGTCTTAGAGTAGTTTTAAGCTATCTTTATGTCTTCTATAGACTTACATGTAAAATATAAATCTTACATAGACTTACAAATCTACTTAAGTTCACATAGTCTTCCACCTCATACATTCAAAAAAAGGTCACCCAGAGCCTATACCATATCCTTTGTGGAAGCCAACTACCTTTTGTTCACCAATTCGGAAGCCCTGAGAAGTGATGGAGGTAGAGGTATAGAAGGAAGGTGTTTTTAGTTATGAAAGTGAAAGCTGAAAGAGTTAACATTATTAGCATCCATTATAACCCTCTAATCCTCAATGCTACTTCTAGGCTTTGTGGGGATCTGGTGAGGGAGTTCTGAAAACTGGTTTTCCCCTACGTTAAAATACATTTTCACATAAAAACATTAGAAATGATTGTTAAGTGCAAGTTAAGTGATACTACGTATACTTTACTTTAGGTATACCAAGAGCTAAATAACATGTGTGAAGCTGATGGGAGAACAGCTACTGTTTTTAATTTCTATATTGTATCTAGGGGACAATAATGACTTCGAATATCTGTTGTTCAGTCTTTTCTGTCTTTGATCCCATTTGGGGTTTTCTTGGCAAAGACAACAGAGTGGTTTGCCATTTTCTTCTCCAGATCCTTTTACAGATGAGGAAACTGAGGCAACCAGGGTCAAGTAACTTACCCAGCGTTAGCTAGGAAGTATCTGAGGCCAGATTTGAACTCAAGATCTTCCTGATTTCAGGCCCAGTGCCCTGTCCACTGAACCATCTAGCTGTCTAACAAACTTTATAATCAATTCATAATTCTTTGGTTGCAGTATTTCAATTACCATTTTAAGAAACATATGCAGACATACTCTTGTTCTATAAGAAATGATGAAATGGACTATTTCAAAGTAAACTGGGGATTCCTCTATGAACTAATGCAGATTGAAGGAAGGAAAGTTAGAAAAAATTTATACAATGAAAACATTATAGAGAAAAAAAACTCCAAAAGACTTTAAAACAATGATCAAGAGGGGGTGGCTAGGTGGTACAATGAATAGAGCACCAGCCCTGGAGTCAGGAGGAGCTGTGTTTAGATCCGGCCTCAGACACTTAACACAAAAACTAGCCGTGTGACCTTGGACAAGTCATTTAACCCCAATTGCCCTACAAAAAGCAAAAAAACCAATGATCAAAGCAATGATAAAATTTAAGTCCAAAAGAATGAAAACAAAGCATGATAATCACCTTTTGATAAAGAGATGGTGAATTTAAAATGCAAAAAGAGACATTTTTGGACATGGCCAATTTGAAAATTTGTTTTGCTTGGTCTTATTTTCTGGCTTGGTTTTTTAGTTTGCTTTTTTGTTTTGTTCAGTAGAAGGCGAGGAATAGATGATTTTTTTTTTAAAGAAGCACTTACACAAGTTCTTTTTCACATAATAGGTAAATACCTGTTTAATAAGAATTCAATAGGTTGAATAAAATACCGCTGACCATATTTGCAATCAATTAGCAATGCCAATTGCCATTAATTGAGTGCACTTCTGAGCAGCTATTTCTCATAATACTTCTGAATAAATTTAAAGAATTTCTCCTCCCCAGTTATTTTCCAATTGGCAGTCATGACATTTTCTAATATTTTAAAATGGTATTGAAAGTAACAAGGCTGTTTTTAATTAAAACAACTGAAAAGTTTCTGTAAACTGATTCTCTTATGGAATTAAGACTGAATCTAGGCCTCATAACTCATGTAGCTCTCAATATTCTTTAAATACTTATGAGACATTGTGCTAAAGTAGCTTGGACTGATCCTGTATTTGAAGTGAAGGTGAGGACAAGCTCAAATAAATGGACAAGATGCCTGAAAAAGTTGAGTATATTTGCTATAAGAAGTAATTTAGTAAAAAGAAAAATTCTCTAATGGGGAAGGAAAGGAAAGATAACAGTATGTATTTTGCAATACTGTCCAGTCGTTTTTTTTTAAAATCCTTCTGTTGGCTTGCATTGCAGCTATATCAATACTAGTGAACAAACACAGATAGACTCGTCAATTCTGTTTGCCACGTGTCAAAACTAAAATCCCTCATGAAAATTCACTATGTTTTAGGGCTTTATCAATTTTTGGCTAGGATAAGAACACTAAAGCAGCCCTTTTGTTAAATTACATAGCTCTGATTTTGTTTGCAAGAGCAAAAATTAAATTCTTTCACATAAATACTGAGAAGGTAATTTTCATATTCACATCAATAGGCCACAGTGCAACCACAAAAGACCTACTCATAATTCATACTATGACGTTCAACAGCCTGATGGCTTGACTAGTAACACAATGTGTTACTTCATGGGAGCTTCATGACCTATAGGTTCTCACGCTTTTGGACAAGGAAGGGTGGCTGGAAGCACTTTTGCTGACTCTAGGGTAAAAGGAGCAAGGAGCATGGGGGTACACTTGTGATCGAAGGTCTATTCTACTGAGAAAGGCTGACCCAAATACAACAAAAGATAGAGTGTTCAAGAATGGTGGTAGCAAAAGAGAGAAGAGTGGTTAAAAAAATACAAAGACTTTCCTTATACCAGTACTCTAATGCTCCTCAGGAGTAAGGTGCTTAACAGACTGACTGGCAAATGGTGATAAAACTGGTGTCTCAGATGCTATGCCGGGAATGACCATGAATTCAGCAAGAAAGCCCTAAACTTGTATGGGGGTGGGGTGGGGAATATACTGGGTGAGAGATTAAGACAACATAATACTGAACATAGAGATAGGAAGTGGATGAGTGGCTAGGTCCTGAGCATCATCCACATGATACCTTCTCAGACAGCTACAAATCAGTGAAAGATAATGTTTCCACATTATCATATCAGGGGGGAGGTTATGATGGAACAGGGGGCATGCATGATAGTATCACTACTTCCTCTTTGGGTTGTGAGAGATGTTGTAGCCAGGTTTTGTGATAAGAAGCTGGGCTGAGAAACAGAATCCTAATTGTAGCTTTTGCATTTCTATGTGGGGTCTAGATAAGGTCAAAGAGCACGCTTACCTCTGTCTCTTCTGGTTCTGGGTCCTTATCACCTGACATGTATATTTCTATTTCAGTTACAGGTTTTGGTTTTTTTCTGTGAAGCCCTAGTACTTGCAAGGTTTATAGAATTATCTCAATTGGTTGGCTTACAACCGAAATTGTCAACAGCCAATCAATAAGCACTTGTTAAGTGATTGCTATGTGTCAGGCACAGTACTAAATGCCCAGGATGCACATACAAAGAATGAAAATATGCACAGACAAGGATCTTACATACTAATAGAGAAGACAAGCATATGAAAATACAAAAAGGAGAAATAGAAAGTGAATTCATACAAATATATACACAACAGTTAAAGTCCAGACAGGATTGTAGTTCAGAGAATTTCTGTGTAGGCAGGTTGGTCAGAAATTGGGAACAACCAGCTCAGAAGAGTCTATTTAGATCCAGATCCTTACTAACCACTCTAGTAAATTTTTGCCCTTCAGAGTTCCCCCAAATTACCAAACTCATCAAGGATCTTTTGAATATTATACACTTTGGACAGGTTGAATGTTGCTTTTAGGTTCAAGTAAGCCTGTCCAATCCCAACCTTGACCCAAGGAAGGATTGGAGGCCCCCCAGCACCTACCCTAAGGAGGTACTCAACAAAGACTTGCTGATTAAGTGTTCATTGATTTATTAAGTCCATCTCAGGGTTTTGGTATGTAAAAATACTCAGCATCTTGGCTAAGGCTTTTGGGTACCTAGCCAGTATATAGTTAAACATTTGCCCAAATGGCCATAAATCTGGAAATTATGGTACCTCCTGAGGAATGAGTATACTATAGCTCCAAAATTTCTTAACCTCCCCCGCCCCCCAGAAAAAGAATCAAGACACTGGAAAATTAATGCATTTCAGACAAAAAAAATATGAAGTTAGCAGAATATTGTACTGAGATCCAAGTTCTCTTGTTAGATATATAATATATATTATATATGTACATAAATAGTATGTATATGTATGTATGTGAATGTAAATGGGCACCCTCTCTGCAATGTATATAGTCTTCGACATTGCTTGGGGCACTGAGCCCAGCATCACTCAGCTAGTATGTGTGGGACATGAAGTCAAATCTTCCTGATTGGTGTTTCCAAGGTGATGTGATCTGGAGAGAGGTGTGGTCATTGCTCTCCTGATCTGTACTCTGGTCTTTACCCAGGAAGATCCCCTGCTACCCTGCAGCTGTAAGCACTAGCCCTCTTCTTGGACCTGGAATTGTGATCAGGTCCCCTGCTCTTGTGCAGCCATAAGGATTATTGCTCATGTCTGCCTTGGAACTGTGACTAG
>CM053587.1:164920294-164937546 GCA_028646515.1 Pseudochirops corinnae | reverse complement strand
TTTTATTGCCATTATTATTGGTACTAATGCTGAGGAGAGGTGGTACCCTTGCTTTACTCTGGTGCTGATTGAGAAAATTCCAAGTGTTTCTCCATTGCAAATAATTCCAGCCCTTCATTGTAGATACCTGCCTTTGAGCCTATTAAAGAAGGATGACTTTTTCTTAGGATTTTTAAATAGAAAACCGTGAAATAATCATGAGGTTGTTTTGTTGCTCATATGATTGATTATGCTGAGTATTTTCCTAATATTGAACTGTCCCTTTATCCTCCTTATAAATCCAATTTTGTCATAAGTGAATTATTTTAGACATATTGCTGTAATCCTTTTGCTAAGATTTTTTAAAAATTGATTTCATTCACGAAAAAAATAAAAATAAAAATAAAATATGAGGCAAGGTTCTCAGCTGAGAGAAGGAGATAGAATCATGGGAAGTTTGAGGAGGGATAAAAAGGTTTGGGAGAGCCACTATGGATGGTGGAATAATGAGTTGATATGGGAGGTATATATAGTAGGTATAGTGAGCTTATGTAACATAAATTGGTAGTCAACCCAGACAGAATGATTATGTTATCTTCTTCATCTTTGTTCAACAGCATGTGTGTAGGTACAAAGGTGATAAATGGAGAGAGTGATCCAAGGCTGAGATTTGGCTGGGCATAACTGGCAATATGATAAGGTGACTAGGAATTCAATAGAGGAAGATAGTGTAGAGTTGAATTGGTTCACCAAACAGTCGAGAAGGGGAGAAGAGGAGAGAGTGGCAATTGAGAGGTCAAGGGATTGGAAGTCACAGTAGGATTAAGAGGGTGATATAAGGGAATGCAGAAGGAGAGGTGAAAAGCCAATAGATTATGGTCAGATAAATGAATTTCAGAATTCTTGAACATGTAGGTAGTATATTTGTGGGTGATAGCAAGATCAAGGGTATGGCCATCTTTGTGTGTGTCTGAGGTGGTATGGAGAAGTAGCTCATGGGAGGAGAGTAGATTGAGGAACTGAGTGATTAGGCCATTTGAGGGAGGATCAATACATCCACTGATGTCTCTTATTATAAGGGCAGGAATGGGGGAGGGTGATAAATTGTAACTCAAGTATTGAACTCATTGGAGAAGGAAGGTCAGTGACGTGGGGGTCTGTAGACAATAGCTATCATGATTTTGATTGGGTAGGAAATATGAATAGCATGAATCTCAGAGGAAGAGAGGTTACTGAGTGAAGGAGGGAGAGAACCTGAAAGTGGCAGTGGGGAGAAGGGAATATTCCAATTCCTTCACCTCAAACAGTAAGCCAAGAAGAATGAGTGCAAGTACAACCAATACTGGAAAGGGGGCCAGAGAGGCTGTGACATCAGGTTTCAGTGAGGGCTAGTAAGAGGAAGGAATGGGAAAGGTATAGACAAAGGTGAGTGGGCAGAATTGCTGCCTATGAAACCAGCATTCCAGATAGCTAAGTGAAAGGCTGGGTAGCGTTAGGATGAAACTTTGGGGGAGGGTTGAGGATGCTGGGAATGAGGAATTGAGCAGTAAATGGTGTTGAGTAGAGTTTGAATGATGATCTATAGGAATTCATACATGAAGTTACTCAGACAGTTACTTGGATGTGAAGGATATGACCAGGTGTGAGAATGTTCATCACTGAGTAGAGATTACCACTCCTCTACCCACAAAGGACAGGGAATGGGAGGCCTGAAGTTGAAGGGAAGGTTGTTCTTTTTTCCTCCAGAGGTTCTCTGTATCCCATTTGGGAGATTGGGCTAGCAGAAGGAGATAGAAGGTGCCTTGTGCTTGCATAGATGGAAGTGGTTGCTTTGGGGCATATGGAAGATACCCAGCTTGATCCTTAGCAACCTTTCCTTAGGGAACACGCTGAGCTAAACAGGTACTGGAAGGCTCACAGTGCTTAGTACACCTGCAGTCTGAGGTCTTACCTGAGGATACTGACTATGAGGCAACAGCAAGGAGTTGTAGATTCTCTGCGCAGAAGGAAGATGCCCATCTTGGTCCCCAGTAGCCTTTCACATGACATGTGAAGTCATGTAAAACATATTATTCCGGTGTTAATTGCCGACACTTTCTACAGGTCCTTCATAAGGTGATGGTTATTTGATAAAAAGAGCTTATAATAGCTAAACTCAAGTGAGAAGAAAAGAAAATTTCTCTAGCTGAGTGGTGAGGATCAACCATCAAACTGTGAGTAGAAAGGCAGTTTCATGTGGTACAAATGTTTCTGAATGGACCAATAACATTGAGGCCTGAAGTCTAGAATTGTGAGATACCTTAAGCAAATAGGTTCTTTGATGTCTGCATCAAAATGGGCATGGGCCATACCGGAGTGTGGGATGATAAGACATGAACCATACAGGTTCTGTCATAGCAGTTCCCATTTATTGATCAGAGAGCAGGGTTTATATAGTGAATATAAAGCAATTATCTCTTAGGTTCCCATGAGAGAATGTTTAATGTCCTTGTTCATATACATACATCTGTCTGTTTTAACGTCCTTGTTCAATTATGTATGTCTATGTGTTTTCATGTCCTTGTTCCCTTGCATGCATCTATGTCTGAGTCATTGTTTTGTTATCACATCCTAAACTCCTGCAAGTCAAGAAGAGATGGTGAGTCAATCTTAAGATATAATATAGCCTTCACGGAGAGCTGGCTTGGGAGAAATCCTGGACCAGACTCTTCCCATGTGTGGACCTGGTCAGAAACTGGCCCTTGACATTTCTTCCCTCATGTATTTTTCTGCCAGATTCCTGTAAATATGTGCCCACTCTTTGCTATGGCTATTGAGTGCATTAATGAAAGAGTGTGTTCTAGGTTTCTATATGTATTGTGATATACCCTCTCTCTGTCTCTTTCTCTATATATGTATATACATATATATACTTATATATGTATATACATACATACACATATATATATGTGTGTCTGTGTATTCTGTATATGTGTATATATGCATATATATGTATATACACAGATATATATTGATATAGATATAGAGACAGAGATAGAGACAGTGAGTGAAATAAAGAGAGAGAGAGAGAAAGAGAAAGAGAGAGAGAGAGAGAGAATCTTTTTCCTTGTCCTCAAGCACCCAACCTACTGTGAGGCCCTCTCAACCTGGAATATCCCTCTGTAAAGCTCCCTTCTCACTCTGTTAAGGTCTTCTGGAGCTTCCATTTTGTAGAGGGTCCCAGGCTGGTCTTCATTCCTTTCCCAATCCTGTTCTTGGCTTCCAGACTTCAAAACCATGCCCTGCACTAGGTACCCCACCCCACCTTTCAGCTCCCATTTGGATGTTGTCTTCTCCCATTAGAATATAAGTTCCTTGAGGCTTTCTTTTTGCTTGCACTCAGAATAGTACACAGTAAGTACTTAATCAATACTTGTTTCCTTCCTTCATTTATTTGCTTTAATATAGCACTATCCATAGCATTTTTATTTCTTCTGGATTATTATTAAGTAAATGGCTATTTTTGAGATTCCCAAAGTGTCATTATTGTCAGCAGCTGGTTATATTTTGGAAAGAAAACACACTAGACATTTTCCATCCAATGGCTTCGAAAGAGCCATCATGATGAGTATGGGAAGTGCATTTTCTTTCAGCAAGGTTACCCCTAGCCCCCTGAGAAAATGTGAATGTAACCATATAGTGGTGGTCTAGCTCTAGGAAATTAGACCTAATAGTGTAAGTAGGTTGGGGTGATTTAGACAAATCCAAGAAACAGTGGGAGTGTTTATATTTTATAGGTACTACTATAACATTCTTGTTAAATTTTGAGGACATCCGAAAAGACTATGCCATTTGTGGTATTATATATGCATTCACAAAAGTCCTCCATACCTCTAATGTACTCCTTTTTCATCTCTACCTTTGGCATCCTCCATTTCCTTGTAGGATAACCTGAGGTACTATTTCCTACATGAAGTGCTTCCTGATTTTTCCCAACTTTAAAGGATTTTCTCTCTCCTCAAATTTTGCTAAAGCACATAATCTGGATCCCTACATTACTCCTATCACACTCTACCTTGAATTATACTTTTCTATGTTTTTGGTGAATGTTTGTTAAATTAAAATTAATTGACTTACATGGAATTGATTTCGATTCAAGATTTTCAGCCTCTGTATCAAAACATTCCACTATAGTACTACACTTTTCTTTTTGCCTAACTCTCCCTTTCTGCATTCCTACCTGTTTTTCCTGACTCTTTAAGATGAATTCGGGTCCCTCAGGTAACCCCAGAATCTATCCATTCTTCCATGAGTTTTCTATATCTGCATTCAGCCAAGTTTCAAGAAACACACCCTTGTGGTAACTACAGACTTTGGGGATCTGTGTTAATTCCGGATATGACTATTCCATGGTGACTCTGGAATGTGCATGTGCAACAGAGTCAGAATTTGAAGAGTGGGCTAAAGGGCATTGCTATTCAGTGTTTCCAGGTTTCATGTTGCAAACTGTGATGATTAAGGTACATTAAGCAAAGAAATCAAATTATGTACATCCATGTGTATCTCATTCGTGGTTCATTTTTAGAAGTTTTTTACATTTAGATATATGGAGAAAGTAAGATTTTAAATTGATAAGAAAGAGAATACATTAGGTAAAGATGTTCCTCTTGTCTTTGAAAGTTCTTTAATTGCTTTCTCAGAATTCCACCAGTTACACAACTTCTGGGTGTAGTGTAGCCAGTGGACATATTGCTCCCTTGCTCAACTGGGAAGGTTTCTTGCTAGGCTTTGCTAAGCTCCTGGATTACTTTACTTACTCAACTGCTACTGGCTCCAATTGTTAGCAATGTCTCTGATGACTTTGATGGATTTACTGATCTCCTG
Source organism: Pseudochirops corinnae (assembly GCA_028646515.1). Taxonomy (NCBI): domain Eukaryota; kingdom Metazoa; phylum Chordata; class Mammalia; order Diprotodontia; family Pseudocheiridae; genus Pseudochirops; species Pseudochirops corinnae. The sequence continues at coordinate 164,932,704 of CM053587.1, read as the reverse complement.
GGAACCTGGGTGTTTCCATTTCAAGAATACTTAGCCTTCTCTTATCTCAGGATTCATTCTTCTCCTATCTCAGGATATTCATTTACCTAGGATAGGGAATGAAGAAACACAACAGAAACACCATAGGCATAGAGATACTTGGGGACCAAATATGGAAGGGGTTCCTTCAATGGGTGACTCACAGGACTTCTTTACTCAGAAGTGGCCATGGGAGAGAGTTGAGAGATTATATCTCCTGTATGTATACTAAATTTTGGTTCAGCCTCTGCTGAATTATTAGTCCTTCCAGCTTCTCAGTCAACTAGAAGACATTTCATAATCACATAGTCTCTTACTTACGCCCCTCAGGGGTGGGGAACCTGTGGCCTCAAGGCCACATGTGGCCTTCTAGGTCTTTGGGTGAAGCCTTTTGAATGAGTCCAAGTTTTATAGAACAAATCCTTTTATTAAGGGGATTTGTTCTGTGAAGTTTGGATTCAGTCAAAGGGCCACATTTGAGGACCTAGAGAGCCATACATGGCCTCTAGGCCGCAGGTTCCCTACCCCTAGTGACTAGGGCCTAGTCACTCATGGTTAGATACTAGCTTAAAGTTTCACATGTTAGGTGGGAAGCAGGCAGCAAATTATAAAGGTAAATTCTCTGTTTAACCCACCTGCAGGGCCAAATCAGAGCAGGTTCTTAAGTCTGGGGCCCCACCCATTACATATGTAAAGCACTTTGAAAGCTTTAAAATATTAGGTGAATATCAATTATTATTATCATCAGTTCATTTCCTCTCCTGTTTATATTGGAATGTGATGCTCTTAGTAACTACTGAGTGATATATGGTGGCTTGATCTTATATTATACTGTTAATACTTTGCCTGATTTTATAGTGCTACCTTCCTTTCTTTTTCCAGCTGTCATTTCATATTATTTTCAGTGTGTCTGCCTCTAGGATAGGGGCTGTATCTTAATCTTCTTTTTGTGCCTAGATCTCTTATAGACCAGTTGATACCTATAGACCTCTTCTCAGAATGTTTTAAAATGCATTTTCAATGCATAAAATAAAATGCACAGGATTATAAAGAAAACTGGTTATATTGAAATAAAGTTGTCAAAAATTAGAAAAACAAGTTCATGGTCTGTAGATTAAGAATCTCTACTGGAAACTTCTCTTGTTATTTCTAAATTACTGTCCCCTAAATCTAGAAACAACTGAAGATTCCTAAATGGAATCAGACTGCCAAGATATTGAATCAATAATTGCATTTTGTGCATATTTCTAAGTCAACTTCTAGTTAAAGTCTTGAAAAGAACTCTGTACCTATGCTATTGGAGTTAAAGCTTTGTGATTATTAATTTCTCTTGCTGTTCTTATTGCCTTATTTACTTGCAGGTTTTCAGCTGTGTTATAGGTAGCTGGAATTGCCTAAAAACTGATTACCAGAGAAGTGGGCATCAATATAATACATAAACATGCATATACATACATGTACACATGTATATGTATACATATATTGCATGTATGTGTGTATATAATACTCATAGGTTTCAAGTGTGGATCATTTGCATAAGAAGGGAGCTTGATATAGCAATATATCTATCTCTAGATATATCTAGAACTCTAAAAATGGATAGACCAATCTCCCTTCTTGTGCGTCTTTATACATGTATATACACACATATACATACACATATGACATATGCATACACACACACACACACACATATATATATATATATATATATATCACAATATTTTAAAATATCCCAAACAGTTGAACCATAATGACTAGGTTTTGATTTTTCATTTGCTATTTTCCTTTTTTTTTCTTGAGGCAACACACCAATGGTTGTACAGCCTTACTTTTTATAGTTAAGCAGTACTGTACTATATAGAGGAGAATATTTTGATTGATAAGATATTAACAAAAATCCGCATCAAAGGTTTTCTGTAGACTAACAAGAGCTTCTCAATGTTTGTCCCTGGTTCAACCCCCAGATATTTATGGAGTACCTAAAGATATCATGATTAAAGACAATATCAAAATACTGCCTGTAAAATAGGGCAAAACTGTTACTTTCACTCTCAAAGGTAAGCCTTCACATCATCTTGCTGACAGTAATTCATAGTATGTGATGAAAATGTACCCCCCACCAACAGTTATTCTTGTACCATTTCTTTCTAAAGAAGAATTTTATACATTCAACTCACATCCCAATAAAGCTTTGATTACATTGTACAATCTCAAATTAATAGCAGAGTTTATAGGAGGAGTAACAGGTAAAAATATTGAGGACAGAAACAGTCTTCAAAATATTGCTTTATTTCAAGAGAAATACTCCAAGGGCACTAATGAAAGCTGAGTATCATAGCGATGCAAATGTCTGTCCAAAGGAAAACAAAGAGCACATCCAGCCAAGAGAGGAAAACAAAGGCTCACACAAGAGCAACTTGAAGGAGACACTGTATCTTTTTCATGAGGATAGTCTACATCAGCTAAAACTTTTACTGTAGCTGATGGGAACTTAGATTAAAGAAAAACTGCAAAAATGTTTCTTCTAATAAATTTTTCAGAGGCTTGTACATTCAAAAACAACGTGGTTTAAGGTTTTTGTTTTGTTCTATTTTTTACCTCTAGTAAGTATAGAATTAAAGGCAGTGATATAGAAAATAATGAATTCATTCACTATTATTATTGGGAATAATTTTACTATAAAATCAATTCATCAGGTATTTAAGTATCAAGTATTTACCATGTACTGACTACCTTGTGAGGCACTGGAGATACAAATGCAAAGAATAAAATAATTCCTGAGACAAGAATATAAAAATATATATGTATATGTATAAAAAATTAATAAATATATATACACAAAGTAGTTAAATACAAGATATAACAGAAGAAAGCCCTAGGATTTGAGGGATCAGGAAAAGATTCACACAAAGTGTGGCATTAGAGTAGCTATTTTACAGAAAGACAAAGACCCTGAAGTAAAGGTAAGGAGGAAGGGAATTCCAGGTATTGGAAATACTAGTATTCCAGTAATGCCCTAGTAGACTTTTCTGTAGGTAAGTGAGTCATTTACTAATTCTAGAGTGTTGCAGTATCAGAACGCCAATAATTACTACTGCTAAAAAATGAAGAAAAGCATTACCTATATTCCACCAAAAAAGTAACACTTTGTTGGAAATGTTTTTAGTCAGTTAATGATTGACATTATTTTATCCTTTCTTTGCTATTTTGCTTTCATAGAATTTTAGGGGTGCAGTTTTACACACCAGGAAAGTGAGACCCAAAGAGTTAAAATGATTTGTTCAAGGTGGCAGGACCTAGACTAGAAGTTAAGTCTCCTGACACCTAATTTGAGGCTCTTTCCATTATGTCATAACCTCTCTTCATGGCAGTAACAGTGATAAGACAAATTTGGGGAATTATCCAAATGTCTTGATTTCTGGTGGAGTGGACGAAAGCTATTGAAAATACTGTCTTATATTGAGCTTTTAGAAATAAGGGCATAGATCACCTGCCACACAATCTCTCTTGCATTATTAATATCTTCTTCAGCTTATTGATCTTCAGAAGATCACGTAACTTAGCACATTTATTTAGCTTAACATCATCTAACTGAAAGAGGAAGTATTCTTCGATAAGCTGGAATGGAACCTGAAAATATTTTGTTGTTATTAATGTTGCAGTAGGATTATTTATGGAGAAGTACATTGTTTTCAACCACCAAAAGACAAAAAATGCCTTTTAAATTTATCTTGTGTCTCAAGTACTGTGAACGTTACATCTTAAACAAAGAAATTAATGAATGGATGAATAAGCAAACAAGTAAACAAAATAACTTATACTTCCAAATGAGTGTTATTCCTTTGAAAGCAGTTACCTTGGGAGACTATTACATACATTTTGACAAAGCTCAGAATGTATTTGGAACTCTTCTTTTGGTGTTCCCCCAAATTCCCACAGAACCTGCAGTATCTTCTTTTGAATATCCTCAGCAGTGACAAATCTTTGTCTTCTGAACATGAAATTTTTTTGGTTGGGACTGGCCAAAAGTCATTTGAAGTCAAGTATGATACATCAAGTTCAATAAATAATAAATAAAATTATTTTTGGTAAATATATGGCACATATATGTGAGATATGTGTGTGGGACTGTGTATGATCTAAGATCTACCTCACCTTTGCAGAGAGTAGGAGCAGAACTGGCATTTTAGAGAGATGAAGAGGCAGGATCTGGTGCCATTAGAAGGTGGGTAATCTCTACTATATCTAGAAGAAGTATCAGGGTAAAATACATCCATCTGCAAACCTTCAAAAATCCATAGTCTAGGGTTATTAGGCTGTATTTAAAAGGGAAATTACTTCTCTGATCTTCCTTAAGAGAGAAGGTACATAACTCCTTATACAAAAGACCATAAAAAACAGTGAAGAGTTAATTCATTTATGGAAGCAAAACAGCAAACAGAAATGGAAGATTAGACTAAAATATGCCAAAATAAATTAGCTCTTCAGATGGGAAGGAAATAAGATTTTAGCTCAAAACAAGATGAAGGAATGTTCTCAGCTAGAGGTGATTGCCACTTAGCAGTCTCCAGAATTTCAAGACTTAAAGTTAAGAAACATGATGAGGCTGGCCCATATACATGTACATGTATACAAGTACTCTAGTCCAACATTTTGAGTCTCTCTTGACCACCTTCCTGAAACTCCTCTTTCCATGTGTCTGCAAAGTTCCTCTCCCAAGATTCTACCACAAACTGAAGTCCCTTACTTAGGTAAGAATAAGGTACAGCTTTGAGCTTGGCATTCTCTTAGTCAATCAAGAGTTGTATCTCTAGGGGTATACCAATATGGCTAGTTGATTTCACAGTACAGTCCTGTGTTCTAGAGTCTAGAACCAGAATATAGCAAAGAAGATACTTAAACAACAATGTGTCCCAAAGACTTGGCCTATAGCCATCACTATCCTGACAAATATTTAACATCCTCCTCTCAAAAGAGAAAGTATACACACACACACACACAGACACACACACACACACACACACTGTACACTTTTAAATTTAATCTAAATTAACATTTTTCTCCATCACTTTCTTAATTCTATAAATCAACAAAACACTAAGTCAAACCCTAATTTGTAGCATTTGCTGATTTCTGATATTTAAATGCTCGCACTGAAAATTTAGCAATTGGATCTTACAAGCCAATTTACTCTAGCACACTTAGTACACTTTAATTTTACCTCCCTAATTGATTGACTATCCCACTTTCCACAGTCATTTCAAACCTTTGCATTCCTCCTTAAACCTTCCATGGTACCCCTCCACTCAGTGACTCACTTGAAGATGTTAACCTGTATGCCACAGAAAAAAATAAGGCTTTCTACAAGAGCTCCTTTTTACTCTTCCCCTTCATTTCATGTCATTCTGATGCTTTCCCATATTGTACATCATTCCATTCCATCCTGTACTCTCCAGCAAATTGCTCCTCCTCCTATTACACTTACTCTTTCACTAATCTTCAATTTTATCCTACTAGCAGCTTCCTTGATGCCTACAAACAAGTCCATGTCTCCTCAATCTTAAAAAAAAAAATCCTCACTTAATGCAACTATCCCCACTAGTGTTAATTTTATATCTCTCCTTTCTTTTGTGGCTAAACTTGAGAAAACTGTCTACAATTGGCTCTTTAGCTTCTTTATTCTCCTCTTCTCAGCCTTCCGAAATCTGACTTCTGACTTCGGCATTCAACTGAAACTGCCCTCTCCAAAGTTACCAATGATCTCTTAATTGCCAGATTTGATGGCTTTTTCTTTTTCCTCAACCTTCTTTATCTGTCTTCAGTCTTTGACATTGTTGATCACTTTCTTCTCCTGGATACCCTGGCCTCTCTAGGTTTTCGTGAAATAGTTCTTTCCTACTTCTCCTCAAACCAGTCTGACTGTCCTTCTTCAGATCCTTTGCAAGATTTTCTTCCAGGGCATACCCAGTAACTGAAGGTATCTCTCAAGGTTCTGTCCTGGTTCTTCTCTTTTCCTTCTATACTCTCTCACTTGGTGATCTCATCAACTCCTATAGTTTCATTTATCATTTCTATGAAGATGATTCTCAAATTTCTTAATCTGGTCCTAACCTCTCTTCTGACCTCCAGTCACATATCACCAACTGCTTATTGGACATCTAAAGATAGAAGTTCAATATATTTCAAACTCAACGTATCCAAAACAGAACTCATATACTTCCCACCCACTTACCCCCAGCTCTAAAACTCTCGCCTGTATCTAAATTCCCTGTTTCTATTGAGGGTTCCATTGTCCTTTTAACCACTCAAGTTTGTATGGGGCCTTTTCATCTCATGCTTAAACTATTATAAGAACCTGTTGGTTGGTCTCCCTCCTTCAAGACTCTCCGCACTCAAGTCTGTCTTCCATCTAACTGCCAAAATGATATTCCTAAAGTGCTTGTTTGACCCTGTTGTCTCAGACTCAATAGACTCCAGTATCAAGACAAAATCCTCTATTTGGCTTTGAAAGCATTTCATAACCTGGCCCCTTCCCACTTTTCTTGTCATCTTACACATGAATCCCCCCCACATATCCTAAGATCCAGTAACCCTGTCTTTTTTGCTGTTCCTCACACATGGTACTCCATCTCCAAATTCTATGCCTTTTCACCCAGAATACTCTCCCTCCTGACCTTTCCTCTTGGTTTCTCTGGCTTCCTTTAAAAATCAGCTCAAATACCGTTTTGTGTAAGAGGTCTTTTCTTATGTCTTCCACTGCCTTCCTGCTGAGTTTATCTCCTGTTTATACTGTATATATCCTTTACGTTTATAGTTGTTTGCATATATTTTCTCTTCAGTTAGAATGTGAATTCCTTGAGGGTAAGGATCCTGGGTTTTTTGTTTTTGTTTTGTTTTTTGCCATTCTTTATATTTCCATCATTTAACTTAATAAAGACAGTTCAAATCCTGTCTCAAACAGTCAGTGTGACCTTTGACAAGTTATTTAACCTCTTTGGGTCTCATCTGTAAAAGGAAGAGGTTGGATTCAGTGATGAGGTCCCTGATAGTTCTAATATGTAATCTTATGATCTGCAATCCAGTGATTTTATAACCTAATCCTCTCTAACTGAGCTCAGTTGCCTGTCTCTAGACTGTGCCTGGCGGCAAACATTAAGATTTGATACTTTGTGAACTCTAAAGTTGAAGAGCTAAGTGGCACAATGGGTAGAGTGCCAGGCCTGGAGTCAGGAAGACTCTTCCTGAGTTCAAACCTAGCTTCAGACACTAGCTGTGTGACTCTGGGCAAGTCACTTAACTCTTTTTGCCTCAATTTCCTCACATGTAAAATGAGCCGAAGAAGAAAAAGGCAAAGTTCTCAGTATCTTTGCCAAGAGAACTCCAAATGAGATCCCAAAGAGTTGGACATGATTGAAAAACGAGTACTCCTCCCAACCTGTAAAGTGCTACACAAATGTAAGCTTCCTGATCTGTTGTAGAAGCTTCAAGACTGAAGGGACTTCACAAAAGAGTCAAACTGAATATTGTGTGACCCTGTACCCAAAGCTATGGGCATACACCAGACTTACCTTCCAGGAAAGCCTCCAAATCAAAACTCTTTAACTGGTCTGAGAGTTAGCTCTGGAAAATATATAGCTCATATCTATTTCTCTACAGTTGTGGGTCAAACGGTCCCTAGCTTCTGTTAAAGCACTCAGGGCTAAAAGGAATATCAGGTACATGGCAATCTTTATTTTACCCCACAGCAAATTCAGAAAATACAAAAAAGACTCAAAGTAGGTTAAAATAATCAAGATAATTCTCTTCCCTCTATAATCCTGCTTCTCTCCAAGGCTCTATACAGTTTCTTAGAGTCAAAGAACCAACTTGTGGTTTGGACTATCCTCAACAGGGAAATGAACTTGTGGCTGCTAGACTGATAACCCCTCCAACACTGTAGATTGCATCACTTTTATCCTAGGGGTACTTACTGTATAGGCCTCTAGCTTTATGGTACTGCTCTGAGGGCTTGGACTCTTCCAGAAGGAAAACATTAGATAAGCAACCCCAAACACTCTAAGGAATCCTTCTTTCACCCTAGAAAAGTATATGGGACTCTAGCCTTTTAGCTCTACTTTAAGATCTTAGATTAATCCTAGAAAGTTAACAAACTTGAGATTGTTAGAGACAACGTTCAGACCTGCACTATACAAATAATTCATGATAATAAGATAAGGCAAAGTCCACATCTTTTACTTTACCATGTGGCAATTTTAGTTCCTTACTACCAAGTCAGGGATCATATTTTTTCTGCCCCAGAAGCTTCTCTCGATAGAAGGTTGGGTCCTCAAGTTCTCAAACTTGGGGTTGCTAGAAAGGTAGTTCAAGGCTGGTGGTAGTTCAGACATTATCCTCCTCTCTCTAGATGGCTGAAGTTTGGGGTTCAGAGAGACTATCATTACTTGGCCATGGGTTACCCTCTGCAGAACTGCCAAAACTTGGGCTTGGGCTTGGGCTAAGAGCTGAGATAAAAATTATCTGTGGGTCCATTGATTAACTACTGCTATCAATCAGTAAGTCAATGATGCAGACGTAATCAACTGCTATTTTAAAAAATGACTATTCTCAGAGTGCAGGCTCAACTGTATACAAAAGTCAGGGAGCCTAGAGCATCAGTCTCAGCAGCCTTATATAGAATGTATTCACATTCTACACACATAAGCAACATAGGAAAATATAATTTTATTGGAAGCAGGAAAGGAAGATAAGGGTTTACATCTCTGGAAATAAGAAACAAAAAGGGGAAAATAAAGACTCTTGTCAGCCAGTCAAAATTGGAACTGTGAGTTGTTTCCTAACCCTAATTCTGCAGGTGCTATGACCTTCTAAATTTCAGGAACAATGTTTGGAAGCTTAAAATAGAGACTTGGGCAGTGTCCTCTCCTTATCATGGTGGTGACAAGAACTTTGAGCAAGAGTTTCTTTCCCGTCAGAGTCTTTCTCTTATCTCTGTTGCAGCAAGAAACCTTAGCCAGAAATTCTTTTGTCACAGAGCTTATACCACTTTGCTTTTCAAGGCTTGAATAAAAAAATTGGATTCCAGGAATTCTCTTCTTGGTGTGTGTATATAAAAGTAAATGCAACACACATACACACATACACACACACACATACACACGTGTGTGTGTGTGTGTGTGTGTGTGTGTGTATATATATATATATGTAAATATAAATACAATAATTTGTCCTATAGCAACCAATGGCAATTCCCGGACAGGAAAACTTCCCAGCATCTAAATTTGTTTTTTAACTCTTCTGGAGCTCTTTTTTAAAAGTGCAACTTTTCAACTGATCCTCATCTTTATAAGTAAATGCAAAGAAGGTGGGTCTGACCCATAAGTGTTAGAGCCAACCAATTCATTCTCATTTGATTCACCATAGCCCAAGTCTATAAATTCATCCCTAATTCTTAGATAAAGTCAAAACAAGTTTTCCCACCCTGTAGGTTCATCAGGGTGATCAGGAACTCCAGTATAAAAGCAATGGGACTTAGTTGTGGGAACAGTTTCCACACAAGCTTAGGCATAAGGCCTATGCTCAGATATCCAGAGACATAAGGAAACAAGGGAAGAGAGATTTAGGGAAAAGAATATACACAGGTCTCAGTCATTTGAGAGGTACAGCTGGAGGTCACTGGGTCCATGATTCTCTGAGACTATTTTCCATACTTGGCACACCCAAGTTATACTACACTCCCATTAGTTTTCTCTTCTATATATGTGTAAGAGTTGGGTAGGTGGGGCAGTAGTAGTAGAAAAGGGAGAAGGTGAAATATCAAGTTAGTCTGGTTTCTCTCCTAAGGAGCAATCAGCTCTAGATCCTAAATCCCTTGGGGATTTTAAAAATGACTATTCTCAGAGTGCAGGCCCAACTGTATACAAAAGTCAGGGAGCCTAGAGCATCAGCCTCAGCAGCCTTATATAGAATGTATTCACATTCTACACACATAAGCAACATACAACTCTAAATCCTTTTGGAGAATGCACAACATGGTTAGGGAAACTTTATATGGATCTTTCTGAAATAGGAGTACAGCTTTTTTTTTAAGTATTGACATCTTTTGTTCTTTCTTTTTGGTTTGTTTGTTTTGGAGGCAAGCAGGGTTAAGTGACTTGCTCAGGGTCATCCAGCTACTATGAGTGTGAGGAGGCATTTGAAGTCAGGTCCTCCTGACTCCAGGGAGGGTGCTCTAGCCACTGTACCACCTAGCTGCCCCCTCTTTTGTTTTTCATAATTTTCTTCAGTATCTCTTTTCTTCTCTTTCTCAGAGAACCATCCCATATAATAAATAGTATTTTTTAAAGAAAAAAAAAAGGGGAAAAATATGCACAACTGAGAAATACATTGAAATGTCTGAAAATCTGTGCAATGTGCACTTGTGAACCTCTCACCTTTCTACAAAGTGGTGGAATGGGAGTGTTAGGCAATAGTATATCACTATTTATATAGATTTCAATAACATAAAAGGTATTTATATTTAGAAGTCAAGCAATCAAAAAATGAAAAACAGCAAAAGTGTAAAAAAAAAAATCAGCTATACATTTATAGCCTATAAACATTTGTCAAATTTCTCTAGGATCTTGTGATCTAGGGCATCTAGAATCAAAAGTCTTGGACAGATAATCTCTCCAGAGAAACCCCAAAAGCGAAGGGATCAGTTTATGGTTCCATCACATGTTGGGGAAACATTAGACAGCACAAAAAGATCAATTGTTCTCAGAATGAGACAAGCTTCTGAAAAGGTTTCCCAGGCAAAAAGGTTCTTTTTAGCCTTTCATATCTTATTTCATGAAAATTTATCGATCATATGACATGTTGAACTTAGATCAAAAGAGATCACAGAATCTCAGAGTTGGAAGAGAATTGAGAAATAATCTTTCCTGCTATGTTACTAGCTTCTATCAGCACATCTGAAAGGTGGAAATAATGACTCAGAAGATAGGATCGAGTATGCTGCTTTTGCTATCCTGGGCCACAGATTCATCACAATCATTTTCCTTTAGTGTTCTCTGTGCCTTCTGTCCCAAATTACTTGATCAATGGACTACAAACAAATAAGAACATGGAACACACTCTCCCGGAACTTTTTGTAATTTACAAACCATTAAGCAACTATAGTATGCAGAACACTGGTTAGTCACTGGGGGAGATGTAAAGTTTATATAAAGTCTATCTACCCTCATAGAGTTTATAGTCAACCAGAGAGGTAAGAATCCAAATGCAAACAACTGTAACACAAAATACTACCTAAGTGCATTTTAAAGGAGTACAGAAAAGCGCTCTTAGGGGCAGGTTGTGAGCAAGATGAAAAATTAGAAAAACTTTTTGGAAGAGAAGGAATTTAAGCTGAACTTTGAAGGATGAATAGGCATTCAGCAGGTAAAAAGGAAGAGAAGAAATGCTAGACATAGGAAATAACATGAGCCAAGACACGAAGGTTGGAAAGTTCAAAGAACAAGAAGCAATGCAGTTTGGTTGCAGCAGGGAACACATGGGAAAAGCATAATGTCATATCAGGGGAGAAAGGTAGAGCGATATCTGACTATAGAGGTCTTTGACTGCCAGGCCAAAAAAAAAAAAAAACATTAACATCAATCAGCAGGCAATAGGAAATTGCTGAAGATTTTTGATCGGAAGAATGACATAAACGTATCTATGAAATCCTTTCACTAAGAGGATTTGTTCTGTCAAGTTTGGATTCACTCAAAACGCCATACTTGAGGACCTAGAGGGTCATGTGTGGCCTTGAGGTCACAAGTTCCCCACCCCTAAGACAAGATAGGTAAGAAAAAGCCAATCTCTTTTTGCCTCATTTTCCTCATGTGTATATGTATTTTCCTCACTGTGGGTGTTCACATGTGTTTGTGTACATGTATGTGTATATGTGTGTGCTATGTTTATGTATGTGATGAAAGTATTAATATGTGCATCATCTTGCTCAGAATTTTGAGGATTTATTGAGATAATGCATATAAAGTGTTTTACAAACAATAAAGTGCTATTTAAATGAAAACTTGTTGAGCATGAGCAGGAAATGCAGGAAATAGTTTAAAAGGAAGAATATTCTAGTAGCATGTGTAGAATAGACTGTGTATATGTAGGGAAACCATCAAGAAATCTCTTGAAGCAACATGCTGTGACCAGCACAGTAATTTGGCCCAGCAACCAGCTGAATGAAAGAGAGACAGGGATGTATTCAATAGTCTGTTTATTACAGAACCATTTCATACAGAGCCAAAGTACAAGAAAATCACAGGGTTTATAAACCTTATAGCAGAGACTCTGAGGTAATTGAAATGCAAGGACCCTTCTTTAGTCCAGACCATTCCCTACCCTAGCCCAAGGCTATT
>CM053587.1:164896736-164920194 GCA_028646515.1 Pseudochirops corinnae | reverse complement strand
CAAACAAGACTTGCAGATTAACTACCCTGAAACTTTCTTTAGTTATTCATAGATCCAGTGAAAGCATCCACCCAACAAGATTGTATTCTTTCTGCATATCTGCCTCATAGAAGAGGGGGAGCATGAAAGTCTGGTCTACTACAGCAACACAAGCAGTAGGTGAAAAAGGGTTGGAGGAGAAGAGACTATAGAAAGGGAGAGAATAAAAAATGAAAAATTGGCAGGTGATGGGTGAAATCAGCATATGAATAAGCAGATTATACTGGGGCCTACACTGTTGATTTGAGGGAGTGGCAAGCCTCCGGACTTTCCATTCAGAGTGTCTGAAATTCCACCATTAGAAAGATTCAGAACATGGACAAATCAGTTCAGTTTTCTAGGTTTAAGTTTTACCAATAAGGATCAAATAAAATCTTCAAGGTCCCTTCAAGCTCCAATATTCTGTGCTTCTTCTGTGAAAATAATATAGCAAGTTGACAGGTAGCTGAGAACAAATTAAGACAATGGTATGAGTAGGGCTCTGCCAAGGACATAGGACTTGAAAGTACGGCAATGAATGGGACCCTATGAAGGTAGAAAAGACAAATTTTGATGACTTCGCAATTTTCAGCTTGATAACAGTGTTTAGGATGTTGGGTTGAGAGAATTAATTATTTTTTTTAATTAAACTTTTTGGTTATATTTTAAATTCCAAACTAATTTTTTAAATTAATTTTTGTTTCACTACTATTGACAAGTATTAGAATTAAAATATGTTCGAAAAAAAGAAAGAAAATAAGTGAAAGCATATTTCAAAACAGAGACTGTGATTATACATATTTGTAAACTTATTTGCCATTTTATTAAGCACAAAGCAAAAAATATATATTGCTATTTGTCTAGTATTATCAAAATTGTCCTGCTTTTTCCTTGACCTCCTTTTATATGTATTTAACATAGATTTGTTGTTGTTATTGAGATATTAGGTTTTAAACGAAGTTATGCTTTAGTTGTGTGTATGTATATATATCTTTACAACTTCTGTCTAGGAGCTATGACACTGACCTTGCTGATTTCACAGGATCCCAAATCTTTAAGTGTGAACCCTGTTGAGATTAAAGGCCATACTAATGATTAATCCTCCTGTCTCCCAAGTAGGAAGTACTTAAATACTTTTTCATTCATTCATTCATTCATTCATTCATTCAATCTAGCACTGAATGCTGGTGGTAGATCTGGGTCCTTGAGACTTGTTTTTATGATATTTCTTTCTTTAAGTTTAAACCCATATGTGAAAATATAAATTTATGAAACACATATATTAGGGGGTTGTTATTCCCATTGTGAAAGGATTCCCCACTTTATAAATGTTTTTTTTCTCCCATAGTATTCTTTTAAGAGTAAATTATCTAATGCATTCAGAATACGATAGCACTTATAAAAAGTTCAGGAATGCCTTTTTTTTGAAGTGTAGCACACCTCCAATTTTAATCATTGTTTACCCAGTCACTCAGATTTCTGTTGATTTTTTTTAAAGCCTTAAACTCCCTCGTTAGGTATCACCCATGGCTGCTGTTTTTCTATCATTGCTCTAATTGATCAGATATCTCTTCTCCAGTAACCATATGTTAAAGAGCACCTGTAATTAGTTCAAGTTCCATATGTCCATTTGCCCAAGTACATTTTAACTCAGTGGTAAAAATCACTGGAACAAGAACAAGAGGTTCTCGATTGTCATATTTTCAGTAGAAGTCTTTAACAGAGGAATTTCCATAATTCTTATTGCTGATTCAGATACTCCCTTACTTCTCCCTTTCCTTCTTTGCTTTCTTTCCCCCTATCCTTTCTCTTTCATAGCCATACTTCTCATACTTAGCCATAATAATGTTTCTGCTTTCATTCTCTGATGCATCCTTTGGACAGGGCCTTAGATAGGAGCAATCCTTTAACCTTCTTGGGTCGCAGTTTCCTCAACTAAAAAATGGGTGGGCAGGATTAAATGGCCACTGTATGACCTCCTGGGTCTAGATGGGTGATTTTATGAACCTTATGGCTTATGTGTGGAGATTTGTTCTGTTTGGTTTAGAAGTTTTTTGTTTTGGTGGTTGAGTTCTTAAGATGAAAATAATATATGAAAGTGTAATGCTTTAAACTGATACTAGCTAACACAGCCAGGATGTGTGAGAGAGGGTCAGGAGAAGAGCTGAAAGTGGTGGGTGGGTCAGGAGGGCCAGATAACAAACTTTATATACTTGGCAATCTGGTTTCCCAGCACGGAGCTATCTTTTCAGAGCTGAAGACTGTCACTAAAGGCTATAGGATTAGAAGTCTCATCCATGGCCCCATTACTCTGTCACAAAAATATCACAGATTTGCCTTGTCTCCATACCTTACTTACCAATTACATGAATTTTCTTCCTTTTTTGTGGGGGGGAGAGTGCATCTTAAATATGTTTGTGCACATGTGTGCATGTGTGTACACATTTATTGAGAAGGAATATTACAAATACATCATAAATTACATCAGCGCAATAATTTACATAATCAGTGTCTTCAGAAGATAAGACTACTGAAGCATACTATAGAATAGCATGGTGAAGTCTGTGTATGTGTGTGTGTGTGTGTGTGTGTATGTAAGAGAGGAAATATGAATGGTAGCTGAAGTGGTGGGTGGGCTTGCGTTCAGGAACATTTGGGTTCAAATTCTGCTTCTGATACAAACTAATGTGACTCTGGGCAAATCGCTTAACCTCTATGTGTCTTAGGCAATTCTCCAAGACTTAAGTTATAGTTAAGTAATAGTTTAGGTACTTTCTGTGTTTGTAGAGGAAGTTCCCATGCCCAGAGGATGGTTTATTGAATAAATCATAGATCTTTCCCATGTATGTGAGAGAACATTGAGGACCAGACCTATCTCCAATATTTACTAGCTGTGTGACCCTGGACAAGTCACTGAATCTCTTTAAGTCTCAGTTTTCTCATCTGGAAAATAATAATAGTAACTAATTCACAGGGTTATTAGGAGGCTCAAAAGAGATAAGTGAAATAAACCAAAAAAGGTCTTTATGAATGTGAAATATTATAATTATTATTCCCCAAAGTGTCAATTATATCAATGACATTTCACTGCAAGGACCAATTTAATAAAATACCATGACGAATACTTTGTCTTATATACATATGTTTATATACAGGTCAGTTAGAAAATACTTATTAAGTGCTTACTATGTGCCAAGAATTCTAAGCTCTTTGGCTTCAAAGAAAAGCAAAACCACCCTCCATTGCCTCAGGGAGCTCACAATCTAATGGGGGAGAAAACATAGGAATAATTGTAGGTACCAAATATATACGGTACATGTGACGGTAAACTCGGAGGGACAGAACTAGCATTCTAAACATTTTAATTCAATAAACATTTATTAAGCACCTGTTATGTGCCAGCACAGGTACAAGTTGTCTCTCTAGTAGAATGTAAACTCCCTGAGGACAGGGCCCGTTTCATTTTTGTCTTGTTATCTCTAGCATCCAGCACAGTGCTTGGTACTTGGGAAGCCCTTAAAACCTTGTCAACGGATCGATTGGTAAGATCCTCTTTTCCTTAGACACGGGTAATGGCCACATAGAGTTCAACTTACAGTGTATAACAAAATGCCTTCCTTAGTTGTGATCAAGGGACTGTAGTCCCCGGTCATCTCGGTTGCCATCCAATCGCAGCCTCAGTTCTTTCTTTCCAGAGGAAGAAGTGAATCCTGTGGAGCTAACTCTCAGCGCGGATGCTGCTGCTTTTTCCTTTCCACTCGAGGAGCGGAGGAGAGCGAGGGAGGCGCGGAGAGGGTTGAACTTATCACGCCACCTCCTCCTTCTCCATCTCCTCCTCCTCCTCCTCCTCCCCCCCTCCCGTTCTGTCTCCTCTCTCCTCATTCACTCCCTCTGCGTTCTCGGTGCTCCTGCTTGCTCGGAGGCTGCTGGCGGCGCGCGGCTGCTCCTGGTGACCGCCCGAGCTCGAGGCGCTGAAGGCTGGGCTTCAACATGTTGCAGTTGCGGTATGTCACGGAGGAACAGTTGGCCGGCTTCGACCAATACCAGGTAAAGAAGCGGCGAGCCCGTTCTTTCCATGTGTCCTGCGGGCTTGGAGAATCCCCCCCCCCCTCTTGCCCCAGGCTGGAGGGCTACCCAGCCCATTCGTGCGGATGTAAGAATGTGTGCATGTGTGTGCGCGCGCGCGCGCGCGCGTGGGTAGGGCTGTGCATGTGCATGTGTATGTGTGTGTGAAAGAGAGGGAGGGTGGGGAAGAGAGACAGACAGACAGACAGACACACACACACACACACACACACACACCGAGACAGAGAGAGACAGCCGGAGAGAGACAGAGATCCTCGCCCTCTGTGTCCAGGCGCCACAGCTTTGCTGCCTGTTTCTGGGCTGCTTTTCCTCCTGGCGATGATAGCACTGTTGCTGCCGCCGTTGTCACTGGGGGATAGGCTAGGGAACCTACTGAGCTGAAAAGTTTCCCTTCTCTCTCACTCTCATCTCAGACCAAAGATTTCCTCTCGAGACCCGTGGTTGGGGTCGGAGGACATGGGAGCTCCCTCCCTCCAGGTTGTGTTTTGAGAGGAGGCACACGATGTGAGATTGCTCCGAGTTTCTTTCCTCTGATCACGCACGAGCGGGAAGGGATGCACCCAGGGAGCAATTCTCCCATCCACCTCCACTCAGGGAGAGGCTGGAGTGGATGCAGGGGGGGTGGGGGGGGGGGGAAAGGAAGCCATACCGAGATTTTATTGTTTTTCTCTGGATCAGGGTTCAGAGATGCCAGGGCCACTACTATCCTGCGGGTTCCTCGGCTGGGCGCCGCCCTGGTCGGCTGTGCTCTTGGCTTTGATGGTGCTGTAGGGGTGTTCGTTGACTAAGGAAGGGTAGTAGACCTGGGGGATGACTTCCCCTAAAATCCAAGCAAGCAAGCAGGATTTGAGCGCTTGGGACGAGGCCTGCTAGGGCAGGCTGAAGGAAGGGGTGCAGGAGGTGAGACATCAGGACTAGAGAGTCTACCCTAGGGTTTTACAGCTCTGCCCTGCCCCCCTACCTAAATTCCAGGCTTCTTATTGGAGAAATGTTAGCGATTTTATATCTCTATAACTCTCTATACACACGTATCTGTGTCTGGGAGAAGATGAGTGAGGGTGTGCCTAAGAACTTCCACAGGTGCAAACTTTGAATTACTTAAGGGAATATTAGTGTTCTGAAAGTTATTTTTAAAAACTTTTCCAAAATAGTATAGCTTTATCATCTTTGGAGAATTAGGGATGTTGGGGGAAAAATAGTGTATTTCATTTCAGGAGAAGGTTTTTCTGATACATACACACGGTCGTGTCCAAATAAACGGCATTCAAATACCTTTTCATCATCAGTGTAAAGGCTTTGCAGGTGTTCTTGGCTTTTTTGCAAAACTCAATAGATGTAATATAGATTCTATTTAAGTTAACGGAATAGTTATCTGAACTCACCGAATAAAAAAAAGTTACATTTTGTAGAATTTTTAGGTAATGATTGATAACGTTTGGAACTGTCAAAAGAAGAGTCATTTCTGTGTTGATGTTCATTCATTCATTTATTCAGTTAGTCAACAGTCATTTATGGAATGTAAGCTCCTTGGGGGCGTCTACTGATTCTTAGCCTAGTATAGCACTTTGTTTTTATTTTGCTTTTTTTTTTTTTGAAGGGGGGAAGGCAGAGCAATTAGGGTTAAGTGACTTGCCCAAGGTCACACAGCTAGTAAGTGTTAAGCCTCTGAGGCCATATCTCCACCTAGCCGCCCCTTGTATAGCACTTTGAAAGTATCTGGTGGTTAGTACATACTAATTGAATTGAATTGGGTGCTTAGCTTATACAGGACATTCAGATTGTATTTGGAGTTATTTTAAGCCATTGGAATCTATTATGGACTAGAAAGATCACGGTAGAGATGTAGGCTGCTTTTTAGCAGGAATCAGACAAATATAAAGTGAAATATGAAAATGTGGTATAAGAATTCAATATCATAGAAAACTTTGATTCTCTCATATTTAAGCAGAGCTCTGTATCAGTAGATTTATCAAAGTAGTATATTTTTCAACAGTAAGTAGACCTAGATCACATATTTATGAAAGTAGTAGGGAATTATGTAATTTACATAATGAGTTGCCATTACAATTTGTTGAATGTGGGCAGGGTTTCTACCTTATTAAGTTGTATTTTATACATATATATATAAGCTGTTTTTAAAGCAGCTAATTAATCAGAAAGTGTGACCAGAGAAAACTTAAACACTCAGAGGGACAGAATATTAAATATTTACTCTTCCATATTCTGATTTTCTTTCTGTTTTTTGGAAGGGAGGAAAGAACCCTTCCCCCCCACTTTTAAAAATTAAATGATTTGTTTTTAGTTTTCAACATTCACTTCCATAAATTTTAAATTTTCTCCCCATCTCTCCCCAAGATGACTTGTAATATAATATGGGCTCTACACATACATTCCTATTAAACACATTTTCACATTAGTCATGTTCCGTAGAAGAATTATAATGAATGGGAAAAACCATGAGAAAGAAAAAAACAAAATAAAACAGAAAATAGTCTGCTTCATTCTGTATTCCGACTGCATAGTTCTTTGTCTGATTGTGGCTGGCATTTTCCATCATGTGTCCTTTGGAATTATTTTAGGTCCTTCAAAATCAGTCCTTGCACACTGTGACTGTTACTGTGTACACTACAGTGTTCTGGTTCTGCTTCCCTCACTCAGCATCAGTTCTTATAAATCTTTCCAGGTTTCTCTAAACTCCACCTGTTCATTATTTCTTATAGCACAATAGTATTCAATTACATTCATAAACCACAACTTGTTTAGTCATTCCCTAATTGATGGGTATCTCCTTGATTTCCAGTTCTTGGCCACCATAAAAAGAGTTGCTATAAATATTTTTGTACATGTGGGTCCTTTTCCCATATTTATGATCTCTTTGGGATACAGCTCTAGAAGTGGTAGTGCTGGGTCAAAGGGTATACACATTTTTATAACCCTTTGGACATAGTTCTAAACTGCTCTGCAGAATGGCTGGATCAGCTCACCCCTACATCAACAATGAATTAGTGTTTCAGCTTTCCCACATCTTCTCCAACATTTATCATTTTCCTATTTTGCCATGTTAGCCAATCTGATAGGTATGATGTGGTACCTCAAAGCTCTTTTAATTTGCATCTCTCTAATCTATAGTGATTTAGAGCATTTTTTTCATATGACTATAGATAGCTTTAATTTTTTCCACTGAAAACTGCCTGTTCATATCCTTTGACCATTTATCAATTGGGGAATGACTTATATTCTTACAGGTTTGACTCAATTCTCTGTATATTTTAGAAATGAGGCCTTTATCAGAGACACTGGTTGTAAAAATTCTTTCCCAGTTTTCTGCCTCCCTCCTAAGTTTGGTTGCATTGGCTTTGTGCAAAAACTTTTCAATTAAATGTAATCAAAATTACCCATTTTGTATTTCACAATGTTCTCTATCTTTTGTTTGGTCATAAATTCCTCTATTCTCCATAAATCTGACAGAAAAACTATTCCTTGCTCCCCTAATTTGTTTGTAGTACCATACCTAGATTGTATACCCATTTAGACTTTATTCTGGTATATGGTGTCAGACCTTGGTCTATGCCCAGTTTCTGTCATACTATTTTCCAGTTTTCCCAGAAGTTTTTGTTAAACAGTGAGTTTTTATTCCAGAAGCTGGAGTCTTTGGTTTTATCAAACAGCGGATTGCTATAATCATTGACTACTGTGTCTTGTGCACCTAACCTATTCCACTGATCTACCCCTCTATTTCTTAGCAGGTTCCAAGTGGTTTTTGATGATTGCTGCTTTATAATACAATTTAAGATCTGGTATGGCTAGGCCACCTTCCCTAGCATTTCTTTTAATTAATTCCCTGGATATTCTGGACCTTTTGTTCTTCCAGATGAATTTTGATACTATTTTTTCTGGTTCTAAAAAATAATTTTTTGGTAGTTTGATTGGAGTGGCGTGGCACTGAATAAGTAAGTTAAATTAGGTAGAATTGTAATTTTTATTATATTAATTAGTTCCGGCTACCCATGAGCAACTGATGTTTTTCCAATGACTTAGATCTGACTTTATTTGTGTGAAAAGTGTTTTGTAATTGTGTTCATATAGTCCTTGGGTTTGTTTTGGCAGGTAGACTCCCAAATATTTTATAATGTCTAAAGAAACTTTAAATTGAATTTTCTCTTTTCTGTCTCTTGCTGTTGGGTTTTGTTAGTAATGTTTAAAAATGCAGATGATTTATGTGGGTTGAGGAGAGAACTCTTAAAAGGCAATTATGGAAGTTTCCAAGGTGCTATCTTTTGAGGAGGTTCCACAGAGGAGTAAGTGGCTAAAAATCATGAGAGATTAGCATGCTCTTCTAATATGGGAGGGTAATACAGAGATGAAAATTAGTTATGCTAGTTAAAGGAAAAAGGAAATAACACCAGGGCAGAATGAAAAGATAAACATAAAGAATTGGAGAAAATATCAAAATCTTGCCTTTCTAACTCTGATGACACATCCTGTGAGAAATCTTCCCATGCTGTAAGTGAAATTTTTCTTCCCTTTCTCAAATTTCTCATAGCTTTTGCTTGAACTTCTCTTTTGTGCCAGTTTTACTCTTCTTCTATCATAGTCACTTGTGTATATGTCCTTTCTTTAGATTTTGAAGTCCTTGAGAGTCACATCTCTCATTGACTCTTCAAAGCATAGCTCATGGTGCCTTGTACATAATGAATAGGACCTTGGTTGCAGTATGGTCCATTTCTTTACCTTTAAGAATACAGTTAAACTAAACTGGACATACCAACAAACCAAAAAGTATTTATTGAATAATGACAAAGTTCAAGACACATTATTAAAACTAGTGAGATACTAGTTGGGGGGGGGGGGTAATTTCCTTCCTTCCTTTCTTCCTTTTCCTTCCTTTTTTCCTTCCTTACTTCCTTCTTCCTTCCCACCTCCCTTCTCTTTCTTTCTGTCATCTATTGGTCTTTCTAGAGATAATCTATATCTAAGTGTATGTTTCTAGATATGCATATATCTGTCTGAGGTAGCTAGGTGACTCAGTGGATAGAGTGTTGGGGCCAGGAGTCAGAAAAATCTATATTAAAATCCAGCTTCTGACACTCACTAGGTGTATAAATCTGGACAAGTCACTTGACCTCTGTTTGCCTTAATCCATTGGAGAAGGAAATGGCAAACTATTCCAGTATCTTTACCAAGAAAACGGGGTAAGGAAAAGTCAGTCACTATTGAGCAACTGAAAAATAAATATCTGTGTGTGTATCTATAGATAGTTTGATTGATAAATAGCTAACATGGAAAAGAAATATAGATACAGATCAAATTAATGATATATTCATTAATTGTTATAGGGGCTGAGAGGAAGGAAAGAACTTTTGTGGACTTAAGTGATCAAGAAAAGCTTAGGGAGGATGTGGGTCTTGAAGGAACCCTGAGGAATGTGGTAGGGGTGCATCATTGGGTGAAGTTAAATAAGAATGTTTGATTTTTAAAGCCTTAGACTTATAACTATTGGTACCACTATCATGCAGGCTCTTATCATCTCATACTTGGACTATTTCAATAGCCTGCCTCAAGTTTCTTCCCACTCCAATCCATTCTCCATTCAGCCACCAAAATAATTTTCCCGAAACACAAGTCTGACCATGTCACCTCCCCCCTACTCAATAAACTCCAGTTTATTACCACCAGCCCTATTTTCTATAGGATCAAATACAAAATACTCTGTTTGACATTCAAAGCCCTTCATAACCTAACCCCTCCCCACCTTTCCAGGCTTCTAATGCCTTACTCCTTGCCATATATACTTTTCAATCCATCAGCATTGGCTCCCTTACTGTTGCATGAACAAGATTCTCTTTTGTGGGCATTTTCTCTGGCTATACTCCATCTTTCACCTCTCCTCTGCCTATTGATATTTCTGGCTTCCTTTTAAGTCCCAATTCAAATCCCATCTCCTATAGGAAGTCTTTCCCATCTCCTTTTAATTTTAATGCCTTTCTCTCTCTTACCTATTTTCTATTTATCCCATGTATAGCATGTTTGTACGTATTTGCTTGTTGTCTCTCTCCCTCTCATTAGATTGTGAATTCCTTGAGGGCAGGGGCTGTCTTTTGCCTGTTTTTGTATCCTCATCACTTGGCATAGTCCCTGGAATATTTAGGCACTCAGTAAATGTTTATTGACTGACAGATAAAGCCTTATCCATCTTTCCCATGTTCAAATGTCATCTCCACCATGAAGTTTTCCTGATCAAATTCTTCTCTGAACAGTGATAACAGTTTGTACTATTGTCATGGTATCTTTCATATTCTACTACATTGTAAAAATGTTTCCATGAATGTAGTTTAGCAGTAATGCTATTAATAAATTATAACAAAATATCACTATACCTTCAGAAGACTTAATTAATAATTTTTTTTAAAAAAAGACTGCCTTTTTTTTTTTGGAGGGGGGAAAGCAGGGCAATTGGAGTTAAGTGACTTGCCCAGGGTCACATGTAGTTTATAATTTTTACTGAATAAGCAACATTGTTTAGTCATGATGTAAAACCGATGGTCAATGAGCTAATCAAAAGTATTTTTATTGTTTATTATATTCTGAGTTCTGTGATAAATGCTGGCAAAGACAATAGAAACAAAGACAAAAAGTCTTTTTGCTCAAGAAACTTACATTCCAATTATTGAGATACCATGTAAATATCTAGGTACATATACAGAGTAGATGAAAGGTAATCTCATATTGAAGTGTCTAATTTGTGTTTAGTTACTTCAGTCATGTCCGACTCTGTGACTCCATCTAGGATTTCTTGGCAAAGATACTGGAGTGGTTTACCATTTCCTTTTCCAGTTAATTTTAAAGATGGAGAAACTGAGACAAAGAGGGTTAAGTGATCTGCCCACAGTCACACAGCTGGTCAGCGTTGGAGGCTGAATTTGAACTCAGGAAGAGGAGTCTTCCTGCCTATATCCTCCTCTACTCTATCCACTGTACCCCTGGGCAGCCTCTTTAATTGCCTCATGGGTTATTTCATCTGAAGTTCCGTTCTGGAGGAATATATTATGATATTAGGTAAGATATATTTGCATTTTTGTTACTTTCCTTATAATATAAGCTGCCTCACTGGATGAGTTCCTTGAAGGCAAGGGCTATTTTTAAAAAAATCAACTTTTGTGTGTCCTTAGCACTTACATATGGTAGCCACTTAAAAAATATTTGTGGGATTGAATATATAACTTTTGATATTTAACAGCATTAATTGTCTTGGCATTTTCCATTAATGCACAATTCACATTCATTACAATTTGTTCCCTCTGTACCCACAGTAGAGATATAAAACAGCTAGTTTTAGGCAGGAAAAGGACCATCATCAATGTCCAGAGCAGAGGTAGCCCTAGTATAAACAAAGTGTAACGGGCTTCACAGACCCATAAATAAGCTCTAGTCCTTTTGAATGATCATATTTTACTTTGTTTAAGGAGATATATTTGTTTATTATTTTAGGATAGATAATAAATAGTAGGAATCCTTAACACATGAGCTTCTGTTTTCATTTTTTACTTACTTGTGTTGTAATTATTATATTGCTTTTCACCACCCATGGGTGTGACTATAACTCATTTGATGCAGTGTAATAAAGGTCTTATTTAATTTTTGCTAAGGTACCATCTTTTAGCCAAAGTGTTAGGTCTGACAGAATTCAAAAGCTACTGAACTTCCCTTAAAGAAGAAAGGACATTAAACCAAAACAGTGAGTATAAATCATCCTGCCACCTTGCTTGGAATTTTAAACCCTTTAGTGACACTTCGTCTTGCTGTTTACTTTTACAAAACATGGAGACATTCTCTAGCACGTGGTACAGGATGATGCCTCTGAATTAAACTTTGAAACTTATAGTTTATTAGTAATTGTAAATGAATTGAAATTTTGTAGAGACAGATTTTCCTGTTCTCTCTTTTATCATAATGTGGAGGGCAGTCATTAGAAATGCAGATGTGACCTTTAGGTTCTAAGAGCTGAGATCATCCCATCTCTGAAACATTTTTGTTGAGAGTTGAATTTCATATAACTTTCACAGTCTTATGGAATTTTTGAGTTTGAAGAGATTCGAGAAATAATGTAGTCCATAACCCTCATTTTATAACTGGAAAATCAGGTCCAAAAATGACTCGAGATTATAGTAAATAGCATAATGCAAAGGATTTGGAGACTGAGGATCTGGGCTCAATTCTTAGCTCAGAGAATGACTGACTGTATAAGACTGTGCAAGTCAACCTTTCTGGGCTTCAATGTCTTTCCTAAAATAAGGGAGTTGGAGCTCTGTGGGCTCTTCTAACACTGAATTCTATTGATACTGCATTAAGTACATGGCATTTTAAAGTATTGTGGGTGCTTGGGAATCAACTAATACAATGACCTACTGAATTTAGTGAAGGAATTGAGAATTAAAAAGTCTGGGAACAAGTCTGTGACATAATCTAGACTAGAAGGACTTTTACAGAGTCTTTGAATATCATGTATCTTAGAGCAGAGATGTCAAATGTTGCTGAATGCCGCACTATGTTGGTACAAGTGCAACCCAAAGAAGATTTAAATATAATTGGGAAATAGTTAACAAAATAAATAATAAAAGATATCTTTAGGGAGCATCATTGAACTAATAAGAGAATGGAGTGGTGCTCTGTGACCTGTATTTGCAAGTCACCAGCTTCTCAAATGTGCAGTATGTGGTCTCAGTTAAATTTTTAAGGCAACTAACACCTTTCCCCAGGGCAGCCAAGTAGTACAGTGGTTTACGTGCTGGGCCTGGAGTCAAGAAGACTCATCTTCCTAAGTTCAAATCTGGCCTCAGATACTTAGCTGTGTGACGTTGAGGAAGTCTTGTTTGCCTCAGTTTCCTCATTTGTGAAATGAGTTGGAAAAGGAAATGACAAACCACTCCAGCACCCTTACCAAGAAAACCCCAAATGAGGTCACAAAGACTCAGACACAACGGAAACAGCTGAACCACAAACAGCATCCCTCCCTGATCAAGCCAAAGGAAGGGGTTATATTTTTATCACAGAGGCAATCAGCCTTGGATCTGGAAGGAATTCTTCAAAATAAGGATTTATCTTCTTTCAGGCCACTGCCATGCAGTGAATGTTGGAGTTGAGAACAGTGAAACAGTTAAGAACTAGAACCTTGCTATGTTCTGTGTTCTAGTTGAGGAGGCAGTAACTGCCTAGAGCTGAGCTGAGTCTGTAATTGTTGTTTCTTTGTGGTGGTCACACTGAAAAGTTCTTGTATGGAATTATAAGGAGTTAGCATGTACAGCCTAGGGTGATAACCACTTAAAAGCATTATTATTATTTAAAAAAAATTTTTTTTTCTGTTTGTTTACTTTTAGTTTACAAGATCCAGTTCCACAATCTCTTGAGTTTCAAATTTTCTCTCCTCCTTCCCCCCCTCTATGGTGGCATGTAATCAAATATAGGATCTACAAATACTTTCACATTAGACATTAGTCTGGTTGTAAAGAAGGGTTGTAACTGATGGAATGAACAATGGGAAAGAGGAAACAACCAAACACAGAAAAGAGAGAGCATGTAGTTTGCTTCAGTCTGCATTTAAACTCTGTTCTTTCTAGATCTTTCTCTGAATGTAGACATCTCCTTCCATCCTGAGTCTTTTAGAGTTGTCTTATAATCTTGTGTTGCTGAGAAGAGTCCAGTTTATCAAAGTTGGTTGTCACATATACATTGTATCTGTCATTTTGTACAAATTTCTCCTGATTCTGCTCTTCTCACTTAGCATCAGTTTGTATAAGCCTCTACAGGTAAACATGAAGTCCGTCTGCTCCTTATTTCTTATAGCACAATAATATTCCAATACATTCATATACCACAACTTGTTTAGCCATTCCCCAATTGATGGGCATCCCCTTAATTTCTAATTTTTTTGCCACCACAAAGAAAGCTGCAATAAATATTTTTGTACATATGGCTCTTCCTCCCACTTCTATGATCTCTTCGGGATACAACCCTAGAAGTGGTATTACTGGGTCAAAGGGTATGCAATTATTTATAGCCCTTTGGGCATAGTTCCAGATTGCTCTCCAGAATGGTTGAATCAATTCACAATTCCACCGACAATGCATTAGTGTTCCAATTTTTCCACATCCTCTCCAGCATTTGTCATTTTCCTGTTTTGTCATCTTAGCCAATCTGACTGGTGAGATGTGGTACCTCAGAGTTGTTTTGATTTGCATTTCTTGAATTAGTAGTGATTTAGAGCATTTTTTCATATGCTTATAGATATCTTCAGTTTCTAGCTCTGAAAATTGCCTGTTCATATTCTTTGACCATTTATCAACTGGGGAATGACTTGAATTCTTATAGATTTGACTCAATTCCCTGTATATTTTAGAAATGAGGCCTTTATCAGAGACACTGGTTGTAAAAATTCTTTCCCAGTTTTCTGCTTCCCTCCTAAGTTTGGTTGCATGGGCTTTGTTTGTACAGAAACATACTGTCAGCATTATTAACAACAATAATATACAAAGCATAGCAGTTATGCATCTTGATTATTCAGATCAGTGATCATGAGCCATGCAACAAAATTCTCATCCTTTTTCTTGGTGGAGGGGGAGAGGCAAGGCAATTGGGGTTAAGTGACTTGCACAAGGTCACACAGCTAGTAAGTGTGTCAAAGTATCTGAGACGGGAATTGAACTCAGGTCATTCTGACTCCAGGACCAGTGCTCTCTGTTCACTGTGCCACCTAGCTGCCCCTACCCTTTTTTTTTTTTTAAGAGTGAATACAGCCATGCAATAAATATCTGCTGAATAATGGCTGAGGTTCCCAAATAGCAACATCAGACCTCTGTAGTTGACCCACATGTATGGGTTTATGAATTTTTCTGGGAATGGGATTTTGTGATACTGACTGAATTTAGTGATATTATCTGTTGTTAGTAATTTTCAAAATAGTTTTTCAAAGAGTTTTTGGAAGGAGATCATGAAACATGCCACATCTTTTTTCCTGACAAAGTCCGAGCTGATCCCACTGGAATAAATTGCTGCTATTACGTTCAAAGGATTTCCTTGATTTTCCACTTCAGTGAAGATTTTCCTTTGGTTTATATGTTACTGATTTAATATGAAGCACCTATGGAGAATACTGAATGAATTTTGAGCTTCTATGATATATTCACTACTCTACATAGAACCCCAAATTTAAATTATCTACATTGTACATTGATCAAGATATTTTTCTAATTCTGAAGAAGATTAAGAGATAAATTCTAAGAGCAGATAAAATGGATTTTTTTTTTTTTGCTTTTTGGAGGGCAGGGCAATTGGGGTTAAGTGACTTGCCCAAGGTCACATGGCTAGTAAGTGTTAAGTGTCTGAGGTCAGATTTGAACTTAGGTCCTCGTGACTCCAGGGCTGGTGCTCTATTTATTCACTGTGCCACCTAGCTGCCCCACTAAATAGATTTTTAAAATCAGAGCTGTGATGTCATTAATATTGGGAATTTCAGACGAGGAAATGCCCTCTACCAGTGCTGATTTATAACTGTTGTGTAATTGATAGTCTTGCATATTTACATCTGAACACTGAGAGATTAGGTGACTTAATTAGGGTCGCATACCCAGCATGTGTCAGAAGTGGAACATGAATTCAAATCTCCCTGACTCTGAGCCAACCTCTCTATATTCTATACCACATTACTATTCTAATAGCTAAATAGATATTTTAAATAATTTTCTGGCAGATAGATCCATTAGCCTTTTAAAAATTTCACATCAAAAGTCAGGTCATAAATTCCATAATGCAAAGGAACACCTGCCTGCTAATATGTAACTGAGTTTTAGTACCGTAATTATAATGTATCTCTAGTAGATCTTGAGCGAATCTTGATGGACTGTCTCCAGCACAGTGCTGTTTTTTTTGTGTCTTGA
Organism: Pseudochirops corinnae; assembly: GCA_028646515.1. Classification (NCBI taxonomy): domain Eukaryota; kingdom Metazoa; phylum Chordata; class Mammalia; order Diprotodontia; family Pseudocheiridae; genus Pseudochirops; species Pseudochirops corinnae. Next base: position 164,904,160 of record CM053587.1, on the reverse strand, counting down.
TTGCTCAAGGCAAGGGCAGAAGAAAAAAAGTGAGTGCTTTGCTTATATTAGTAGAGTAAGTCATGGCATGAAAATATTACTTCTGAATTATAATTCGAAGGTAGGCAACTAGGTGGTGCAGAGATAGAGTAATGGACCTGGAGGTAAGAAGCCCTGAATTCAAATCCAACCTCAAACATTTAATAGCTGTGTTATCCTGGGCAAGTCACTTACTCTATCTGTAAAATAGGGATAATAATAGCACCTATCTCCCAGGGTTTTTGTGAGGATAGAATTAGGTAATATTGGTAAAGCCTTTTGCAAGCTTTAAAGTGCTGTATAAATGCTAGCTGTTACTATTACTGCTTGGTATTAATCCTCTCCTTCACCTCCACCCCTTTTGGGAGATATAATATGAAGAAAAGGAGTTTGTAGAGGGTAGAAGATGGGGGAAGTGTTAAAGTGGAAAGAAGGTAGTCCTTAGTGCAGAATATTATTAATCTCAGTAAAACCAGGATTCTTTTCAATCTCGCCCTTGAGAAAATAATTTAATTATTAGGTAGCACTGTAGAACATGGGTCAACCTGCATCCTTTGTAAACATCAGAAACAACAGGAGGGGTGTCTTGTAGCATGGCTATGATGTATTTTGAAATATCTATTTGAAAAGTGAATGATTCAGTTATTATCCGTATGATTTATTGAAATAACCTGAGTCAAGGATTTGGATTAAGGATTCTGAGCTCACATAACACTGGGTTTGGTTCTGGAGCTCTAACCCCATCAAAATTGGTTTTCCTTTTGGCTCCTTATGCCTCTACCCTGTAATTTCTCTCTAGTGAAATGTCCCAGATAAAGTCAAGATAGAACTTATGTCTGAGTTTCCTCAAATGTGGATAATATGGTTCCTAACTCTAACATAGGTACTCAGTGTACAATATAAGAATCAGGTTCAGGACAGTCTTTACTTCATCCTTTCAAGAAATGCACGAAACACCAGGGACTTAGGAGCCCATGTGAATGCCAGTGGTGTAAATGTTCTTATCCCATTTTTTAGTTGAGGAAAAGAGATATGAAGTGACTTGTACCTGCAGTATTGGAGCCAGGATTTCATATATGATCATATGATCATAAATCTAGAGTTCAAAGGCAACCATCTAGGCCAACCTACTCATTTAACAGATGGGGAGACTGAGACCTAGGGAGGTTAAAGGACTTGCCTTAGTAGAAGTGGGATTTGTATCAATAGCCTCTGATTCCAGATCTGTGTCTTTCCCCAATGAACCAACTCAAGTCAAGGTCTAATACTCTTTTTTACAACACATCTTTCATTTAGCAAGCATTTATTTTTTTAAATAAATTTTAATTGATATATTTGTTTTTCTGTCACATAAAATTTCCCCTGTATTCCTCAGAGAGAGGAATATATACAAATATGTATTTGTAACAAATACTTTTTTTAAAAAAAGAGAAGGAAGATAAAAAAAATTAGCAGAAACAATCAGTACATCAAAAAAAAATTGAAAATATATGTGATATTCCAAACTCATACATTTCCCACCACTGTAAATGAGTTCTCATATCCCTTTTTTGGGACCATGCTTTCAATTAATGTTTATTTAAAAGTGCCTACTATGTATCAGGTGCTGGAGATACAAAGACAAAAATAAAATAGTTTCTGCCCTCAAGGAACAGATAAGAAAATATAAAAAATATACAAACTTAATACAAAACAATGTCATGGAGATAAATACAAAAACAACTGGGGGAGATCAGGATAGTCCTTGTGTAGCAGGTGATACTGAGCTGAGCCCTGAAAAAAGCATGGGATACCACACAGCTAGTTGAAGAGAGAGTGCATTCCAGGCTTGGCAGGGGAGGGAGGAAGGAGAGGAGAGAGGCAAGTTTGTGCAAAAGCATAGAGATGGTAGATAGAAGTACACTGTGAACTTACCTGGGTGCATGAAGCATTACTCCTTCAACTTCTGCTACCTTCATTGCATGGAGTACTGTGGAACGTACAAGACAAATATGTAAATTTTCTGATTTATTTCTTTGGCTTTTAGCTGAGGGATATCATGTCCAAAATAAATCACCTTGGGAAAATCAGAAGAGAATCAACTTTGGGACATTGCCTGAAATCTTTTGTGGTTTTAAAAGTATTTCTCAGAGCACTAAGACTCCTCTCCAAATTTGCCTGTTGGCTGAGTCCAGTCACCTTTGTGACACAGAAGTTCATTTGTCTTGGTCCAAAGTTATTGCCGTTGGCCCTATTTCTGTGTGTTATTCTTAGGACAGCTGAGCAGAGTTGGAGATTTCCTAGTCTCTAGGTAGCTATCTTTGTGGCTTTGCCAGAGACCATCTTTCCTTGTTAATTAGCAGGTTTGGGCTGTGCCCTGTGATCCCCTGTGCGCTGTGGATACTTAATTAATGTTAATTAAATTACATTGAATTCTGTGGATTTGGGGAATTTTGGTCACATTTACCATTTGCATTTATTTTTGGGGGTTAAAATAATGTAATTTAGAATGATAATAGACCAAGTTTGCAAATAAATAGAGTACAACCTCTTGACTTTTGTTTCTCAGCTGTGATTGACCTCTCAAACATCGTTTACACTTGGAGGCCATTTCACTAGGAGACAAACGACATAAAAGAAATGGGCACAGATAGAGCTAGCTCACTTAGATTACTATTATTTCTGTCCCACATTCAGTGTTACATTAGAAAAAAAAGCCAATAAAAACAAAGATCACGTCTCATTTATGTAGCATTTTCTATGGCAGCCTTCTTCTAAGCTACACATACCTCTTGTTTTCTCCTAGATTTTCTGTTAGGGTCAAAGAAATATGGAAATGGGAATGGAATTGCTCTGGATTAATGTAAAAAAAATTAACTTACCAAAATTGTTAAAGATCATTATTCTTTTTAAAAACTTTATCTTTTATTTTTTGAATATATATTTTATTCCCCCCCAATTACATGTTAAAACAATTTTTTTAAGATTAAAAAAAAAGTGTTGAGTTCTAAATTCTGTCCCTCTCTCCCCTCCTCACTTCCTGAGATAGTAAACAATCAGATATAGGTTATACATGTGCAGTCATGTAAAACATTTCCTTATTAGTCATTTTGTACAAGAATACTTGAATAAAAGAAAAAGAATGAAAGAAAGTGAAAAATAGCATACTTCAGTCTTCGAACAGTATCAGTTCTTTTTCTGAAGGTGGACAGTATGCTTCATTAATCCTGTGAGATTGTCTTGGATCATTGTATTGCTGAGAAGAGCTAAGTCATTCACAATCCTTAATCAAATAATATTGCTCTTGCTGTGTATAATGTTCTCCTAGTTCTGTTCACTTCACTTTGCATCAGTTCATGCAAGTCTTTTTTTCTTTTAATTATTTATTTATTTTTAATTCTCAACATTCATTTCCACAAGATTTTGAATTACAGTTTTTCTCCCTATCTTTCCCCTACCCCCACCCCAAAATAGCAAGCCCACTGAATACCCCTTCCCCTAATCTGTTCCTCCCTATATCCTCCCCCATCACCCCCCTAACTTTGTAGTGGGGCAAGACAGGCCTCTATACCCCAGTGCCTGTATATCTTATTTCTCAGTTGCATGTAAAAAAAACATGTTTTTTTTAAACATTTGTTTTTAAAACTTTGAGTTCTAGATTTTTTCCCTTCCTCCCTCCTCACCTGCCCCCACTGAGAAGACAAGCAATTCAATATAGGTTGTACATGTGCAGTTACCCAAATCATTTTCATAGTTGTCATATTTTGAAAGACCAACTATATTTCCCTCCATCCTATCCCGCCCCCCACTTATCCCATTTTCTCCTTTGACCCTCTTCCTTTTCAGAAATGTTTGCTTCTAACTATCCTCTTCCCCAATCTGCCCTCCCTTCTATCATCCCTCCTCTTATCCCCTACCCCCCTCTTTTCCTGTAGGGTAAGATACCCAATTGAGTGTGTGTATTATTCCCTCCTTCAGCCAAATTCAATGAAAATCAGGTTGTTCCATTCCCTTTCACCTTCCTGTTCTTCCCCTCCATTGTAACAGTTTTGTCTTGACTCTTTTATATGAGATAATTTACCCTAATCTCTTTCCTCCTTTCTCCTTCTCCCAATAAATTCCTCTCTCACTTCTTAATTTTTTTTTTAGATAACATCCCTTCATATTAAACTCATCCTGTGCTCTCTGTCTATATATACATGGACATACATATGCCCACGCTCACATATGTATTTATATACACATATACCCTCCTATACATACATATATGTATGTATACATGTATATACACATATATTCCCTTCAACTATCCTCATACTGAGAACAGACTTATGAGTTGCAATTATTGTTTTTCCATGTGTAATGCCATGCATGAGCAGTTTCCCAAAAGAATGCTACTGTGAACAGCTTTTAAGGTTCTGATTACACGTATAGTGAACACTCTATTCAAGAACAAATCAAAGGAAAACATTCACAAGAAATTAAGATGCAGTATTCACAACATTACATCTTATCACAGAAAATCACAATATAGTGTTCACAACAGCTTATCATTAAAATGGCCACATAGTTTTCACCAAAGTGGTCGAAGTATTTAGAACAAAGAACAAAAAAACAGTCATCTGGTATCCCTAAGGAGGTTTGCCTCCTTACTCAGTCTTGCAGTTATCTCAGAATACAATAGTCAGGCTTCTACTCATGGGGCAACTAGATTAACTTAATAAATCAGTCACTTATTTAGCAATCAGTTACTAAGTATCATTAATCACTAAATGCAATCATTAGAAAACACACAACTTCTCTACCCCTAGGTCTCTAGTAAATGTCAATTTCATCATAGCATTCAATATCCAAGGAGAGGCCTTTTCTTCATCTTGACTTGAGGTGGTCTCTCAGATTCCCTGGATCCCCTTCCATGGTCCCAGCTACTACCTGAATCCACCAAACAGTCACCTGGATTCAGAGGCAGACAGCTCCCAGGTCCTTGCCCAGTCCTCCTGGCAGTTCCTGCTATATACTGAAGTTCACAGGGTCCGGTACATCTCAAAACCTTCACAATATCTGTTCCTGGGAATTCAAGGATCAACCAAGCCACAAACAAAGTGTTAGCATCCGGGTCACGCCTCCCCAGTTCGGCTGGCCCTAGGACCCAGAAGAAATCTCAGCCTTCCAGGTGGCAGCAACAACTTCAGTTTTCCAGGCAGCCTTCCTGGTAGCAACTTCAGACTTCACCAGATTCTGGTCTCAAGAAAACTCCAACTCAGTTCTCAGTCCAGCAGTAGCAGCCCAGCTTCCAGATGCTGCCAAGAGAAACTTTCTCTCTGTCTCTCTCTCTCTCTCTCTCTCTCTCTCTCAGCTGGTTTCAGTCTCCACGATTCTTCGACCAGGATTTTATCAGGAGAAAATTCTGACTGACTCTCTCTGGGGTTTTTCTTATATACACACACAGCATTGGCTTCCTGTTTCAGCCAACCTCTTCCTGTTATGTCAGCAACAGGAGACAGAGTTCACACCTTCTGTTTTTTTCACAGAGGTTTGATTAGTTACTAAGGGCTAAGTACCTGATTACTTGACATAACAAAAAAAAGGTCTTCAAATTTAAATTAAGTACCATTACACCAAGTAGGAATGTAAATAGTTCAATTTTTAAAAAGTTCCTTATGATTTCTTTTTCCTGTTTACCTTCTCAGGTTTCTCTTGCTTCTTGTATTTGAAAGTCAAATTTTCTGTTCAGCTCTGGTCTTTTCATCAAGAATACTTGAAAATCCTCTATTTCATTAAATGATCATATTTTCCCCTGAAACATTATACTCAGGTTTGCTGGGTAGGCGATTCTTGGTTTTTTTGTTGTTTTAAAAATTTGACATAACACTTAATTTTTTTAAATTAAAAAAAATTTTTTTTATTGATTTGTTTGTTTACTTTTAATTTACAAGATTCAGTTCCACAATCCCTTGAATTTCAAATTTTCTCTCCTCCCTCCTTTTCCCTTGAAGGCAGCATGCAATCAAGTATAGGATCTGCAAATATTGGACATTAGTCTGGTTGTATAGAAGGGTTATAACCAATGGAATGAACAATGGGAAAGAGGAAAGAAAACCAAACATGGAAAACAAAAGAGAGCATGTAGTTTGCTTCAGTCTGCATTTAAACTCTGTTCTTTCTAGATCTTTCTCTGAATGTAGACATCACCTTTCATCCTGAGTCTTTTAGAGTTGTCTTATAACCTTGCATTGCTGAGAAGAGTCCTGTCTATCAAAGTTGGATGTCACACATACGTTGTGTCTGTGATTGTGTACAAATTTCTCCTGGTTCTGCTCTTCTCACTTAGCATCAGTTTGTATAATGTTTGTCATTTCTTATGTCATAATAGTATTCCATTACAATCATATTCCACAGCTCATTTAACCATTCCCTAATTGGTGGGCATCCCCTTGATTTCCAGTTCTTAGCCAGTATAAAAAGAACTGCTATAAATATTTTTGTATGAATAGGTACTTTCCCAAAAGGTCATAATTCTTTGTCAGGTTTTTATTTTTATTTATTTATTTAAACCAATTAATTAATTTTTAAATTAACTTTTGTTTATTTTTAGTTTACGTCATTGATTTTCACAAGATTTTGAGTTACAAATTTTCTCCCTGTCTCTCCCCTACTCACCCTCACCCAAAACAGCAATCCCACTGTATACCCCCTCCTCCAATATGCTCTCTCCTATATCCTCCCCCATAACCCCTCTGACTTTCTGGTAGAGCAAGATGGATCTCCCTATCCCAGTACCTGTATAGCTTATTTCCCAGTTGCATGTAAATAATAATAATAATAATGTATATATATATATATATATATATTTAATATATGATATTAAAACTTTAAATTCTAGATTCTTCCCCTTCCTCCTTTGTCACCTACCCCCACTGGAAAGACAAGCAATTTGGTACAGGGCGTACATGTGTAGTTATGCAGAACATCTCCACAAGGGACGTATTGTGTAACACTGACGATATTTCCCTCTTTTCTATCCTTCCCTCCCCTTGTACTATTCTCTACTTTGTTCCTGTCCCTTTACAGAAGTGTGTGCTTCTAACAACCCTTCCCCCCAACCTGCCCTCCCCTCCATCATCCCCGCTCTGTTTCCCTTCCTCCCTACTCTCCTGCAGGGTAAGATACCCAATTTAGAGTGTATGTCATTCCTTCCATAAGCCAAATTCAATAAGAGTAAGGTTGACCCATTCCTTTTTTGCCTTTCTGTTCTTCCCCTCCATTATAACACTTATTCCTTGCCTCTTCTAAATGAAATGATTGACCCCCTTCTTTCTCTCCCTGTCTCCTCTCATTCTATTCCTCTCCCACCTCTTAATTTCACTTTTTAAAATATCATCCCTTCCTATTCAATTGATCCTGTGCCCTCTGTCTATGTACACATA
>CM053587.1:164870982-164896236 GCA_028646515.1 Pseudochirops corinnae | reverse complement strand
GGTAGTCCAATAATTTTTAAATTGTCTCTCCTGGTAATGGAGACACACAGCACACAATAATCAAGTGGGGTAATTCTCACAAATGTCCCATTTGGGTAAGGTCCTGCACATATATGATCCTTTTCTTATTCACTAGAATTTAGTTCTAGCCCACATCATGCCTTAATTAACATCATGACTTTTACCTATCTTGATAAATGTTTTATTTATCTTGAAAAATAATAAAAAAGAAGGTATTTTAAGCTAAAAAAAAAAAAAAATTGTCTCTCCTGGATCTGTTTTCCAGGTCAGTGGTTTTTTCAGGGAGATATTCCACATTGCCTTCTATTTTTTCATTTGTTTGGATCTGTTTAATAGTATCTTGATTTCTCATAAAGTCATTTGCTTCCATTTGCTCCACTCTAATTCTGACGGAGTTATTCTCTTCAGAAAGCTTTTGAGATTCTTTTTTCCACCTGGCAAATTTGAATTTTTAAGGCATTCTTCTCCTCATTGGCTTCTTGTGCCTCTTTTGCCATTTGAGTTAATCTATTTTTTAAGGTGTTATTTTTTTCAGTCAGGTTGTTGACTCTCTTTTCATGATTTTCTTGCATCATTCTTACTTCTCTTCCCAATTTTTCCTCTACTTCTCTTATTTGGTTTTCAAAATCGTTCTTAAGCTGATCTATGGCTTTTAGGCAGTCTTCATGTTTCTTGGAAGCTTTTGGTGCAGGAGTTCTGACTGTGTTGTCTTCCTCCCCTTCCATGCTTTGATCCTTCTTGTCCCCAAAGAAGGAATCTAGAGTTTGGTTGCTATTCTTACTTTGCTTCTTTTGCCTGCTCATGTTGGCCACTCAGTTACTTTTGGTGCGGGAGTTCTGACTGGGTTGTCTTCCTCCCATTCCATGGTTTGATCCTTTTTGTCCCAAAAAAAGGAATCTAAAGTTGGATTTCTGAGCTTGGTTTTCTTTCTTTGCCTGCTCATTTTGTCAGTTAGTTACTTGACTTTTTAACTCTATGGAACTCTGCTTCCAGAGGGTAGAGGTTTGTCCCAAATCACTGGAGTTTTCACAGCTGCCAGAGATATTAGGAGGCCATCTCTACAGCCCCCACCAGCTTTGGCTCACTGTTCATGTACCTCAGGACCACCACCCAAGACCGTGATCCTGATGCAGGCAGCTTAAGGCAAGAGCACTTAGCCTCTGAATGATCTCTTGGCCCCCCTGCAATCTGCAGGCAAGAACTCTGAAGCAGCCATGTGGAGGCAGCTGCAGGGCCGCCACTTCTGCTGCTTTCTTGCCAGGCTGGACGGCTTTTCTCCCCCAAATTTACCCAAATTCCATTGACCTTTCACTTTGTCCTTGTTTCTTATGGGTTGATAATTCTGGAAACTGCCACAGCTACCAGTGATCTGCTCTCCTGAAAGCTCCAGCCGCAGCTTGTCCTGGCCTCCCTGGGGCCAAGCTGTAGTTTTAGGCCGGGCTAGTTTTGGCTCCCAGTGTGCTGCAGTGAGCCCTTCCTGTCCCGCCTGCTGGGCTGCCTTCGTGGGAGCCTTGTTTCTCTGTACTTTTGTCAGTTGTGGAGCTCTAAAATTTGTTTAGAGTCATATTTTATAGGTATTTGAGGTGGTTATGGGGGGATCTGCGGAGTTTTCCTGCTTCTATGCTGCCATCTGGGTTCCAACTCCCCACTTCTTTTCTTTATACCCACCCCCACCCCCTGAAAAACGTTACCCAGTATCTTCTTTCTGGTGGACGAGTAGGCAACAAGCATTTATGAAGCTCTTAGTACGTTTCAGGCATTGTACTAAATACAAATATGAGTGGGAAAAAAAAATTCCCTCCCCTCAAGGGGCTTAGGTACCCAAGCCAGGGCATAGTGGCAAAGTCCAGAGGGTCAGAATCACTGCTGGGAGGAGAATGAAGCCTGGCAGGCCTAGGCCCTTCCCCAAAACAGAGGCCTTTAGAGCGAACTCAGAAGGAGGCTGGCCTGGTATAGATGTTCTAGGATGAGAAGACAACCGAGGCCTAATGGCAAAGTCCAGGGAGTCAGAAGCATGACTTAGTTATTCTACAATGATGACAATGACAACAGTGAGGAGGAGGAGGACAATGCCGACTGGCCTTTATATGGTCCTTTAAGGTTTGCAAAGCACTTTATACATATCACATTTGATCTTCACAACAACTCTGGGAGATAAGTACTATTATTACTCCTATTTTCTAGTTGAGGAAACCATGGCAGACAGAGTTAAATGACTTTCCCAGAGTCACAAAGTTGGGGAATATCTGAGGCTGGATTTGAACTCAGGTCTTTCTGACTCCATTTCTAGTTCTCTGTCCACTGCATCACCTAGCTGCCTCTTTGCATGCTCTTCTCATCCTCAAATTTTCCTATTATACTTTTTCTGTTACTTTCCTTTACCCTTATCATACTGTACTATATGGTATGCTATATTCTATATGCGTTATTGCATTTTGCATATTCTAATATGATAGTCTGTAAGTTCTACCTTGGAATACTTGACAGGTGACCCAGAGCCTTGTATGTAGTAGATGCTTAAGAAATATTTGTCAATTCACATTGACCCTGAAATTGTATTCTTACCAGTTGTGCTCTAACCAAGAGGAAGATTATCTTCTTCATTGTGAATCAGTATGTATTAGAAGTCTTCTATATATTATACTGTATCTTGTGTTTGACAAAAGATAGGCATTTTGATCAAATAGACCTGTCTTCCATTTCTTGGAGTTAATGGCCTAGGATATTAACATGACTTGAATAAAGAGAGTCACATGAATGTATGTTCAAGGGTACTTTCAAATGCAGAAATACCAAGAAAACTTATTTCCTATTCTAAATAAGTATCTCCCCAGAGCAGCCAAGTCCTGCTGTGCCAAGTACAGGCCTACCGACAAAATGGGATTACATCCAATGCTGTTTCTTGGTATGATCGTAAATACCTCGCAACAGAATACTAGTATAAAATCAAGGAATTATAGTTTTAAAGCTAGATGAGTCAATAGAGGTTGTCTTGTCCAGCCCTCTCATTTTATAGATGAGGAAACAGATCTTGAGAAATTAAACAATCTTGCCAGTGATCACCCAATTTAGATCAGAGATTTCGAGCTGGAAGGAAGCTTAAAAGCCATCGAATCTAACCCTTCCCTTTACAGTTTAGGAAACTGAGGCTGACAGATTAATTGACTTGCCCAGGGTCTTACAAGTAGTAAGAGCCTAAGACAGGTTTTGAAGTCAGGATTTCCTTACTCCAGGCAGCACGCTATCCACTGTGCCATCTAGCATCTTCACCATCTAGTTGCTAGCAAATAAATCTGCTGATTTTTTTAAAATTTGGATCTGTTCAAATCACGTAACCTCTAAACTGACTCAGTTTCTCTCTCTAAAAAGTGAATTATCCAAGAAGACTTTTCAGAGACTGAATAGTATAGTATAGAAATGAGTGTCAGGTTAAATTTATTTAGCCCTCAGTTGAAAAGACTTTGGAGGACCTTCCAAGCATGACAAAGACTTTGGAAGACCTTCCCAGAATGAGAGGGTCCGTGGGTTAGATTGTTGGCCAGCATTCAAGAGAATTCTGGGGATTCTAGTAGCCTTGAGGAAGGGACTTGAGTATGAGTTTTGCCAGACCACAGAGGGAAAAAGCAAGACACAAATGGATGAACATGCAGACTAGAGAGAGTCAAAGAAGAAAAACATACGGTAGAAGTGGATTGGAGAAGAGACCAGGCAAAACCAGCAGACACAGCAGTGGTTGAGAGTCAAGTCCAGACCACAGTTCCTTGTTTCCCCCATTTTGCTACAGTACAGCACTGTGAAAATTTTATTTAATTTTTCCACAGAGTTTAAATCTCCATCCTTCTCTTCAGAACCTCCTTCCCACACTGACAACTTTAAAGGATGTTTGAATGTTTATCATTATCTTTATGGTGATACTTTTTTTTTTTTTGCTTTTTGGAGGGCAGTTGGGGTTAAGTGACTTGTCCAAGGTCACATGGCTAGTTTTCGTGTTAAGTGTCTGGATTTGAACTCAGGTCCTCCTGACTCCAGGGCTAGTGCTCTATTCACTGCACCACCAGCTGCTGCTACGGTGATACTTCTAATAACTTACGCGGCTAATAGCAGTGATTGTTGTCTAAGCCAATAAGTTCATAGTTTGATATTGGGAGAGGGAAAGCCATTGGAGAAGGGGATTTCCTTATTTTTGCTGCAGGGTGGGGCCAAAATGATTTGAGAAGGAGTTTCTGCATTTTTGGTCACTGCCGAAAATATTCCCAGGGCATAACCTTTAGACCTGCAGAGTCACAATAAGGAAATGAATCAGTAGTAGAGAGAGGTGGAAGTTCACTTATTTGTCCCCAAGTATGTCTGAAACACACTACAAACCCCAGAGGATTGTGCTAGCAACTTAGAAAAAATTTTTGTGGTCTCAAAAAAAACGATAAATCTCATGTCGGTTTTATGAAAGAAATTCATGAATGCTCAAGTGAATAGTAGTACTATATTTGAGGAGTTTTTCAGTGTGTAATTCTGGGCACTAAGACATTGTTTTAGTCCCAAGGAAAAGTGTTTTTTCTTGGAAATGTTTTTCACATTTTGCCTTTAAGTTGTCCTCACTTATTCTGTGTTTATTCTTGTCATTGAAAGACAACAGCAAACACCTCTCCTGAAGGATTTGCTATGATCTCCTTTCTTTCATTTGCCACTGAATTTTATCATTAGCAAATAGCACTAACTAGCATCTTACAGTAGCTGGTGTGAGAACCCTCTCAGCATTGCTTGACAAGCCTTCTTGTATGCATTTGTCTGTGCCCTTCCAGATCTCAAGTATAGGCATAGCTTTCCCTCCCTTTATCTCTCTCTGCTATTCTTCTTGACTGCATGCCAGTGTTATCTAGCTCCCTAAATCATTTCAGGATATTATCTTTACAAAAGGTGCCTATTCAAAATAAGGTTTCTTGGTATGTTTTACCATCCCTTTTTATGGGCCTCTGGTGCCTAAAGAGTAGGCCTTCTAAATTCTGCAGTCGTGGTATTAAAAGAATGCACATTCTTAAATACTTTTTTTAAAAGTTTGACTTGATAGCAACTAAGTATTTTAACTACTTCATACCAGATGATCTGTTTCATGTTTTCAGTTGAAGATGGACTTTCCTGAAATCTTTGTGATATTATGCCCACATCATTCTCCTGATCTTCTTAGAGGACTCTACTACTCTTCTGTATTCATGATACCCCTATTTACATGTATCTCTTATTTTCATAGTAGGTGCTAAATAAATATTGTTGTTGTTGAGTTGCTTTTCAGTCATTTCCAACTTTTCACAACCCCATTTGGGATTTTCTTGGCAAATATACTGGAGTGGTTTGCCATTTCCTTCTCCAACTCATTTTACAGATGAGGAAACTGAGGCAAAATGGTTTAAGTGACTTACCCAAGGTCACACAGCGAATAAGTGTCTGAGGCTGGATTTGAACTCAGAAAGATGAGTCTTCTTAACTCCAGGCCTAGCACTCTGTCTACTGTGCCACCTAGCTGCCTGCTAAGCAAATGGGGTAATGGTATTTACCCTGAAGTTGTTGACATATCCTAGCTTTGGAATATTAGTGGCATAAAATATAGGTTCCTTTTTGAAATAATACATCCAGAATAGAAACAAGAAAAGGAAGTTTAAAAGTTCTTGTGGATAAGAAAAAATCATAACAGGAGAAAAATCACACAAAGTCAGGGTAAAAGAAGTGAAGATTATAGGAGTGATTATGGATGTTATTGTGTGTCACTCCTGGGAAAGAAATACAGTATTCAAGAAATATTTTTAGGTGTCTGGTTCTTGAGCTGCTTTTGAGTTAAAACAGAAATGAGATGGGTATAGTGTAGGGTCCCAGGCATCAGGCATCTGTCCATTTAACAAATGTGAAACTTTGAATTCTAGCTCTGCTGTGAAGTTCAGGGGGCCAGAGAGTCCTCAGCGAGTTGCTGACTTCTCTGTTCTTTAAAACCATACTTCCTTATTAAAGTGGCATGGTAGCTAAATATATCCTATTAAGAAACTAGTTGCTGAAGTGCTGGGAACCTTTGGAGGAAGTGGCTGTACCATCTTAGAATTCATCGTACATAAGGAGGGGAAACCTGGGTGTAGTCTAACATACTCAAATTGTTGAGAGCTAATTCCAGAGAGTTCAGAGAAAGGATAGGTAGGCAACATCCCATAACTTAAAATTCTGCAGGGGAAGTCATCTCAGAAGGAATGGAATATTGTCAGGAAAGAACTTTTTAAAAAAAATTTGACATTCTTTTCTTTTTAAATTTTGAATTCTAAATTCTTTTCCTCCCTCTTACTCCCTACCCGACCCACTGAGAAGGCAAGCAATATGATATCAATTATACATGTGAAATCATGCAAAACATGTTTCCATATTAGCCATATTTTTTTAAAGCAAGAAAAATAAAGAAAGTGAGAAAATTATGCTTCAGTTTGCACTGAGAGTTCATCAGTTCTCTCTTTGGAAGTAGATAGCATTTTTCCATCGTGACTCCTTTGGAATTATCCTGGATCATTGTATTGATCAGAGAAGCCAAGTTTTTCACAGTCGATCATTACAGCATCGCTATTGCTATGTATAGTGATCTCCCGGTTCTTCTTGCTTCACTTTGCATTGATTTATATAAGTCTTGGCATGTTTTTTCTGAAACCATTCCCCTCATCATTTCCCATAGCACAATAGTACTTCATCCCAATCATATTCCACAACCTGTTCAACCATTCTCCAATTGATGAGCATCCTCTCCATTTCTAATTCTTTGGAAATTCTCCAAAAAGAGCTGCTATAAATATTTTTGTACATGTAGGTCCTTTTCCATTTGCTTTGGGTATACTTCTCCAAAATGATTGGAACAATTCACTACTCCACCAGCAATTCATTAGTGTGCCTATTTTTCCCACATTCCCTCCAGCATTTGTCATTTCTGATAGATGAAAGGTGGTACATCAGAGTTGTTTTAATTTGTCTTTCTCTAATCAATAGTGATTTAGAACATTCTTTCAAATGGCTTTAGATTCCTCTGATTTCTTCTGAAAACTGCCTGTTTATAATTTTTGACTATTTGTTAATTGGGGGATGGCTCTTATTTTTCTGAATTTGACTCAGTTCTATGCTCAGTATATATTTGAGAAATTAGACCTTCATTAGAGAAACTTGTAATTTTTTTAATATTACTTCATTGTCTATGTTACCTTTTGGCAAAATGTAGTTTCCCTGATTATCCCTTTTAATTGAATTTAGTTTTGCTTTTGCTTTGTCTGAGGTCATGATTGCTAGTCTTGCCTTTTATTTTTCACTTCAACTGAAGAATATTAGATTCTGCTCCAATCCTTTATTTTAACTCTGTGGGTAGGTCTTTCTGTTTCAAGTATGTCTCTTGTGAACAACATATTGGGTTATGGTTTCTAGTCCATTCTGCTATCGGTTTCTGTTTTATGAGTGAACTCCATCCCATTCACATCCAGTTGTCATTACTTACTGTGTATTTCCCTCCGTCCTATTTTCTTCTTCTTCTTTCTCTCTCTCTCTTTATCTGGTCCCTTCTCTAAAGTCTCATTTTGCTTCTAACCACTGCCTCCCTTGATCTGTCCTTCCTTTTACCATCCCCCACTTTCTCTTATTCCCTTCCTCTCTTATTTCCTTATTAAGTTATATTTCTGTACACAACTGAGTGTGTGTATATATTTTCTTCCCTCTTTGGACCAATTCCAGTAAGAATGACATTTAAGTATTGCCTGCCATTTCCCCTCACCGCCACTTTCCCTTCCAACATAAAAGCCATTCTTTGTGTAGCTCTTTTATTTAAGAAAAATTTCTCCATTCCACCTCTCCCTTAGGGTAGTTAGGTGGCACAGTGTATAGAATGCTGAACCTGAAATCAGGAAGATTCATCTTCCTGAGTTCAAATCTACCCTCAGACATTTACTAACTGGGTGATGCTGAGCAAGTCACATAACCCTGTTTCCCTCAGTTTCCTCATCTGTAAAATGAACTGGAAAAGGAAATGGCAAACTACTACAGTATCTTTGCCAAGAAACCCCAAATGGGGTCACAAGAAGTCAGACATGATTGAAACAATTGAACAGCAACACCTCTCCCTTTTCCCTCTTCAGTGCATTCCTATTTCTCACCCCTTCATTTTTTTTGAAGATCATTCCAACATAGTGGACTCACATCCATGTTCTCTGTCTGTGTAAACTCCTTTTAACTACCCTAATAATGATGAGATTCTTAGGAGTTGCGTGTATCTTCTTCCTACATAAGATTGTAAAGAGTTGAATTTTATTGATATCCTTATGATTACTCTTTCATATTTGCCTTGTGCTTCTCTTGAGCTTTGTGTTTGAATGTCAGATTTTATATTCAGTTCTCATCTTTTCATTAGAAATGCTTGAAAATCTTCTATGTTGTTAAATGTCTATTTTTCTCCCTGAAGCATTATACTCAGTTTTTCTGGGTAGGTTATTCTTGGTTGTAATCCTAGCTCCTTTGCCTTCTGTAAAATCATACTGTAAGCCCTCTGCTCCTTTCACATGAAAGTCACTAAATCTGTGTAATCCTGACTGTGACTTCACAACATTTGAAGTGTTTTTCTGTCTACTTGAAGTATTTTTTTTTTTTGACCTGGGATCTCTGGAATTTGGCTGTATTATTCCTGGGAGTTTTCTTTTTGGGATCTCTTTTAGAAGGTGATCAGTGGATTCTTTCAATTTCTGTTTTATTCTCAGGTTCTAAGATATTGGGACAGTTTTACCTGATAATTTATTAAAAGATGATATCTAGTCTCTTTTTTTTGATGATGGCTTTCAGGTAGTCCATTTCTTAAATTATATCTCCTCGATCTGTTTTTCAGGTCAGTTGTTTTTCTGATAAGATAGTTCACCTTTTCTTCTATTTTTTTTATAGTTCTTTTGACTTTTATTGTTTCTTGATATCTTATGAAGTCGTTAACTTCCACTTGCCCAATTCTAATTTTTAAGGAATTATGTTCTTCAGTGAGCTTTTGTACTACTTTTTTCTTTTGGTCAGTTCTGCTTTTTAAGCAGTTCTTTTCTTCAGTGAATTTTTATGCCTCTTTTATTACCATGAGGCCAATTCTGTTTTTAAGGCATTGTTTTCTTTAGTGTTTTTTTGGTGACTCTTTTACTAAGTTATTGACTTTCTTTTCATAATTTTCTTGTATCACTCTCACTTTTCCCAATTTTTCCTCTACCACTCTTATCTCTTTCTTTAACTCTTCTTTAACTCTTCTTTAACATTTTTCTTTGAGGCTTTTTTTGGTAACTATTGTCACATTGTCATCCTTTTCTGAGATTATGTCTTGGTCTTCCACCATAGTAGTTTTTTTGTGGTTTGATCATTTTTCTAGCCTATTTCTTAAGTTAGAACTTTATGTTAAAATTGACCTCTGCTCATGTTGGGGTGGGGAGGCACTGTCCCAAATCTTTTTTTTTATACTGCCATTTTCAGAGATAGTTTTGGGTGGTCTGCAAATTATAGGCACTTCCAAGATGGTATAATCCTAGAAGAGGTATGGTCACTGCTATCGTGGTCTGTACTCTGTTCTTTACCTAGGAAGGGCCCTGGTCCATTGCAGTCACAAGTGCTAGTGGGATTTTTTTTTGCCTTGGAACTATGAATATACCCCCTACTCCCTTGTGACCCACCCCCAGGCTCCTCTCTACCCTGGAACTGTAACCCAGAACTGTGTGTATGGACAAGAATTGCCAATTCAGTGCCAGTTGTACTCAGTGCTAGCAAAGCATCCCCTGTAGTCTCTTACCGACCAGTTGTCCATTCTCCTTGCTGTCTTTGAACTGAGAATTTCCAAAGCTGCTGCTGCTGCTATGGCTACTGTGTATGTGCACTCCTTACAAGCTCCTACCCTGTGTCACAACTTTTCCTGCTGACCTCCCAAGTTTTCTTAGGACAGAAAAATGTTTCATCCTGACCTTTCGTTGGCTTTGCTGCTCCAAAATTTGGTTCGAGGCATTATTTTAAAGTTGTTTGGAGGGGAATGTTGAGAGAATTCAGCTGGATTTCCTCTATTCTACCTTCTTGGCTCCCTCT
Organism: Pseudochirops corinnae; assembly: GCA_028646515.1. Classification (NCBI taxonomy): domain Eukaryota; kingdom Metazoa; phylum Chordata; class Mammalia; order Diprotodontia; family Pseudocheiridae; genus Pseudochirops; species Pseudochirops corinnae. Next base: position 164,886,123 of record CM053587.1, on the reverse strand, counting down.
CAAGAAGGAATATCTAAGATGACAAATACAATTAATTCTGATGAGGAAGAAAGTAGGGAGCTGTTGAAGAAATTGGTTTGGCCACACAGGGAACTCTGTTTTTTTTAAGACCTATAAAAAATGGTGGGGAAAGGGCATATTTCTGAATCTAATTACCAAAAAAGGAGAATAATCTTATAAGAATGTCAGGAATGCTAAAGCCCAAAATGAACTGAGATATGTGAAGAACATTAGCAAACAAAAGGGTTTGTAATAAACTATGTTGGGGTAATCAGAAAATCAGAGAAGGCGTGGTCATCTATTCAAGGCAAGGGCAGGGTGGATGGGAAAGTGGTAAAGGATGACAGAGAAGACAACTAGCCAATTCCTTTGCTTCTGTTTGCTCTTTTTCAGATTGCTAGGTATTTAACAAAAATGGTGACCAGGGAATTGAAATGCAAGGTTAGTGGAGAATCAGTTAAGTATGAGACCACCTAGATTCCCTTAATAAGTTTGAGTCATAAGGCCAGGAAGAACTTCATTCCAAGATATTAGAAGAAATTACTGATGGAGTTCTTTGCTAAGTTACAGTCTATGATTTTTGAGAGAACAGGAGAAATCTTGTTCCAGACTTTGTGTCAGTGGCTATTCAGATTTCATGGGACTGATGATGGCCAAATATCACTAGTCCTATGAAATCTGAATAGCCACTGACCATAATTTAGTCCTACAGTCATCCCTTTTAACCTCCCCTGAAGCAGAATCCACTATTTTCAAGAGCCAGCCATTTTACTTTTGGACAGCTCTAATTTTTATGAAGTTGTTTATATGTTTATGTGTGTGTGTATAGAATATATTTTTATATATATTATATATATATATAAAGCATAGACCTGCCTCTCTGCAACTTCTAGCTGTTGCTTCTAACTCTGTCACTGGAATAAAAAAGGATGTCTAATTCTTCATCACAATAATCTTTCGGATTTGCAATAACTGCTGTAATGTCCCTACTTTTCATACCTGCTTGCATGTGGTGCATGGTCACATGCGTGCATGTGTTGTCTTTTTTCAGGCTGAACATCCTGAGTTCCTACAAATGATTTTCAAATGATATGGGCCTTGAGAACTTCTGCCATCCTGTCTATCTAACATTGAATGTCCTCCAGATTGTCAACTTTCTTCCTAAAATGTAGCATTCAGAAGTAATCAAATGTGATATGATGAGAGCAGAGTACAGTAAGAATATTACTTCATTTGTTTATCAGAAAAGGAACTTAAGAGGCACTTTATTCCAACCTATGATTGACCAAAAATTATTTTTTTTACAACTTCCTCAAAAATCTTTGCTTGAAGCCCTTCCCTTAGAGGGAGCTCACTATTTTATGAGGCAATCCATTCCGCTTTTGGACCATTCTTATCATTAGGAAGTTTTTCCTCATACTGAGACCAAATTGTCCCTTCTGCAAATTTCACTACTCACTCCTAGTTCTGCCCTTAGGGACTAAGCAGGAAAATAAAAATTCTTTCACGTGACAATCTTTTCTATACAAATGCAGTTGTCATGGCCTTCTATCTCTTTCCCAACTGGCCTGCACCATTTTGTACTTGTAAAGTTTTTTTTTTTTAATTCAAATAAATTTATTATAAGTTTATCTTTGTTATAACTTTTTTTTATTAGATTAAACCTGTCATTTTAGCCCAGATCTTTTTTCTTTCCCATAATGTGTTAGCTTTGTTTTCTCAGGTTTGTGTTCTCTGTGGATTGGAGAAGTGTAACATCTTTGCCTCCATCCAAGTCATAGAAGAGCAAAAGATCAACTTCTTTCTGCCTTGACATAGATTCATTAATTGGCAGCTCTCTTTCCAGTTAATCAAGTAGATCTGAATCTGAATATGTTATAATTTAGCTCCTTTATTTTCAATTCAGTTAGCATTTATTGAGTACTTGTTATAAACCAGGTACTGTTCTGAGTACTGGGGAGAGAGTAGAAGATAAAAACTGGAGCATCATTAATACAGAAGAGGGTTCAGCTCTGTAAGAATAAGTTCAGGGTGATGCTGTAGGCATAACGTCATTAGATTTCAGCAAAGACTTTGGCAAATCCTTTCATATTGTCCTTCTAGATGAAATATTCCCACTATTGGGAAGAAGCCCCATTTTCGTGGCAGTTAAAAAGAAAAAAAATATATGCCTATTGATTAGGGAATATCTGAACAAATTGTGGCATACAGATATAATAGAATATTATCATGGGGAGAAAAGTGACAAATATAAAGAATTCTGAGAAATATTGGAAGATTTATATGAACTGATGCAAAGTAAGCAGAAGCAAGAGAATTTTGTAGCCAAAAACTAATATAACATTAAAGTTCACTAAATGGCAGCCCTAATTCTAATATCACCACTGCCAGTCCATCCATATAAAACCCTTTGCAAAGCTTAAAAAAGTCAAGTAAACAAACCAACAAAACACCACGTCTGACAGTGTTTTCAGGAATCTACATCATTGTCCCCCACCTCTCTACTGGAAGAAAGTGATTCATTATTTCTTCTTTGCGACTGTTCATTGCAAGTAAGCTGAGTTTGGCTATCTTAATATTGTTTTTGTTTACATTATTATCCTCTTTCAGCCTTTCTGTTACTTCCTTCTGGATCTTCTCCTTTCATCTGAGTCCTTCTCCCTTTCTTTCTTCAACTTCTCTGAAGTCCCACTATGCTTCCCATCCCCAATTGCAAACTCTGTCCTTCCTTACCATTCCAGCACCCTCTATATTACCTTCCTTATTCTTCCTCTTACTTCTTCAGCTCAAGTCATTTGAGGTCTTCTGATTCCTGTCCTATAACCTTTTCTTTCAGGAGCCAGTTTATTTCACCAAGCTTTATGTAGATGTTTACCCCCTCCATTGCTTTTATGAAGCAATTATATTGCTTTTTTGATTTTATGAACAAATTTATATTCTAAACTAATATTGCCTTTGCCTGCCACATCTCTTCACTTTTCAGCAAGATTAACTGTTTTTAGCTTAGGGTTTTTTGTTTCATTAGACAACTGACATATCAGTTCAGCTTCCTTAGAAAATGGTGATATTCTATGTTGTCTTATTTTATCCATTTCCCATTTTTCCTGTTAATAGCTTGTTTAAGTAGATCAAGTTGAAACCGTCTCCATTGCATTTATCTTCTCATTTTTTCCTTTTTATTTGGTATTGATTTTCAGTTTTGCTCTAACAAGTCAATGGTCTAGCTATACACAGACAGCTAGTTCAGAAATGTTTTCCACATGGTGTAACCAATTAAAATACAATCAATCCATTTGCATTTGCTGATATATAGGGCTGTTGTTCAGTCATTCAGTCATCTTCAGTCATGTCCAACTCTTCATGACCCCATGGACCAAAGTATACCAGGCCTTTCTGTCCTCTGCTATCTCTCCAAATCTGTCTAAATTCATGTTCATTGTTTCCATGATACTATTGATCCATATCTTCTGCCATATCCTTTTGGTTTTGCCTTCAATCTTTACCAACATCAAAGAATTTTCAGAAGAGTGCTGTTTTCTCATTATGTGGCCAGAGTATTTAAGCTTCAGTATTTCATCTTCCAGTGAATAGTCTGAATTAATTTCCTTAAGTAGTGACTGATTTGATCTCCTTGCTGTCCAGTGGACTCTCAGAAGTCTTCTCCAGCACCACAATTTGAAAGCAATGATTCCGTGGGGCTCAGTTTTCCTCGTAGTCCCACTCTTCCAGCCATACATTGCTTCTGGAAAAACCACAGCATTGATTATATGGACCTTTGCTGGCAAGGTGATGTCTCTGCTTTTTAGTAAGCTATCCAGATTTACCATAGCTTTCCTGCCAAAGAGCAAGCATCTTTTAATTTCATGGCTGTAGTCTCTGTCTACAGGGATCTTTGAGCCAAAGAATATGAAATCTGACACTGCTTCCATTTCTTCTCCCTTTGTTTGTCAGGAAGTGATGGGATCAGTTGCCAAGATCTTAGTTTTCCCCATGTTCAGCACCTCCCAATTCTTCTCACAGTGAAATAGTAGTGATATTTCTGTGTATTTTTTGGGTATTTTGGGGTGGCTATGTGAGAGCTGCGATATATTGCTGCTGCTACGCCGCCATCTTGGCTCCGCCCCCCCATTTCTGTGTTGTCAATAAGCCTTTGGCCTCTTTCATTTCTTGCTCCTGAGCCAGGTTTTTCAACATTTTTCTTTATTAGTTTTCCCTATACTTACTTTTGCATTAAAGTCATAGAATATTGTTTATTTTTATATAATTTGAAGGGCCTTATTCAGTTCATTATAGAATTTCTTTGTTTTCTTCCTTTTTTGCAAATGTTAAGCATGACTGATGAAAAATGGGATGGTCAGGAGTCTCATAAAATTATGTTTCTTGTGGTCCTTGGATTCAGGATAAATAAGTCAAGGCAACTCCTTTATTTACTTCTCCAAGGAGACCCCAGGAGAAATCCTTGCAAATAACTACATCTTTTTCTGTTAGGTATATTTATAGTAAGAGTATCCATATTGATATGATTTGGTTCTTCTAGTCACTGAATAAAGCTTTGTTCAGACTATACTCCAGGCCTATCTAGTCTGGCAAAACCTACCAGAATTTGGACTGACATAGCCATAAAAACCCAAGGATTTTACTCACATTTTACCACAACAAAAAATCAAATTAAGGCTTTGTGGAATACAGATATGAAAAAGGCAGTGGCTAGAGCACTGTGCCTGTAGTCTGGAAGACCTAAGTTCAAATCTGACCTCAGTTCAAATCAAACACTTATTCAGTGTGTGACACTGGGACTCAGTTTGCTCAACTGATAAACGAAAATAATAATAGCATTTACCTTGCAGAGTTGTTATAAGGATCAAATGAGATAATATTTGTTTAAAAAAAAAAAAGAAACAAAAAATACTTAGCACAGTGCCTGGCACATAGTAGGCACTCTAAAAGTACTCATTCCCTTCCTTGATGGTATATTGGCAAGCCATAGATAATTAGGCATTTATACAAGAGTATGGCATTAAGTCTCAAGTATGGCTCTTCAGTTATGCTAATGTCAGTGACAAGATGGAACTAACCATGGTGATCTCCTGGACCTTTGCCACTCCACCAGGACAGAATGATTGCTTATTGCTTGCAATTTCACAGCTTTCCTAAACAAGCCATGTTTGAGGCATGGATTAGATAATCAAAGTATTCCCTCTATAGCTGCTCTTTATTGAGCTGGAGATAATTTGAAACACAGTGAGCAGGGGCGAAAATTTTAAGGAAACATAATTTGATATAGCTATGAGTTCTGGGAAAATAATAACAACAGCAGGCATATCACCCTGGCATCTAGCCATCAGAATGGCATGGCACATCAGGAGCAGAAGCTTTAGGAAACTGCTGTCGGGTCGAGTTTTTCGTCAAGTCCTTTCAATGAGTCCAATCTTCAGTTGCTTGCTGAAGAAAACCCAAACTCCCTAACCTGACATTCAAGGCCCTCCAGAACTTTACATCAACCTTGCAAATGTTGACTTGTATATACCGCTTGACCTCACAGATTCTGTGTTCTGGATAAATGACCACTTATACCTCAGACATGATAGCAGGGTGGTACGGTAGAAGGAGTTCTGGATTAGGACCCAGTTAGCGAACATGAATTTGAATTCTGCCTCTATCAACCTGCCCAGGTTTACCATGAGCAAATTACTTATCCTCTCTACACCCCAATTTTCTCATCTGCAAACCAAAAATATGGACTTGACAACCTCTGAGGTCCCTTGTAGCCCTAAGTATCTGGTCCTACATACCCTACCCACCCCTTTCCCAATTTCATAGATGAAGCATTCCTTTGCCTTGAATGTTTCTCCTCTTCTGAATTGTCCCCATCTTTTACAGCCTCAAATGCTATCTTCTCCATGAAGACTTTTTTCATTTCCCCCAAGTCAATAATGTTATTTCCTCCACACCTCCCCACCTTCTCCCCCAAAGCTTTATATGACTCTGAAATCTTTTTCATAGGATCTTAGATTTGGAGCTGGAAGGAATCTCAGAAGTCATTTGTCTAACCCCCATTTTTATGTATGAAGAAACTGAGACCCAGAAGAATTAAACTCAGTTCAATTTATTAAGCATTTACTAAGCACCTACTATGTGCCAGGCACTGTGCTAAGGCCTGGGGATACAAAAAAAAAAGGTAAAAGACAGTCACTGCCCTCAAAGAGCTTACAGTCTTATCAGGAAGACAAAGAGCAAACAGCTGTGTGCAAACAAGATGCAGATGAGAACTGATGGTGAGGAAGAAAGCCATTGTGTAAGCTATGCAAAGACAGGAAGATGGAGGAGGGAATGAGGAGTTTGGGTACTGACTGATGGACTGGAATGTTGGAAATGTGCACTGCACTGAGAGCAACAATGTGAGGTAAAGCTTGTAATATCGATTAGGGCCAAGTAGTAAAGGGCTTTAAAAACTGTGCTAAGAAGTTTTTATGTTATCCTATAAGCAACAGTACTGGTTACCAAAAAAAAAAAACATGCCTTTTATATAATATACCAGTTTATTAATGTTCTAGGTTCAGCTTTTTATATGAATATGATAGAATGTTATTACATTGCAAATTAAAAAAAATTAATAAGCACTTATTTTCTCTCCTTCCCATCTCCCCTTCACTGAAAAAGAAAAAAAACCATTGTAACAAATACACAAGATCAAACAAAACAAACACCTGTATTAGACAAGAACAAAAATTGTGTGTCACATTCTACATCTTGAAGTGTCTAGTCCATTGCTCTGCATATGAGTCGTTGATAAGTATGAATGACTGTCATGAATATGCATGAGTGCAGGAGACAGAATTACCAATGACACAAGACCATACTATTGCTGGTTACAGCAGTGTATAGTGTTAAAAAAAAAAAAAGCATTGGCTCAGAAATCAGGAGACTGGGTTCTACTAAAACACTGGTCTTGCAGTAATTAGCTCTCTCCATACTGTGCCCACAACAGTCTGGCCATCTTTCCCATTTCCACTCCATCCCTAATCTTTGAACTTTGCCCTTACTCTGCACTCTGATAAGTGAGCTTTTGCCTTATCCTGATTGGGACCAGGCCTCCCAGCCTCCTACTTGTAGGTCATCTTCTCCCTGTCTAACAGATGGAGTATCCACCCCCCATTCTTCCTCCCTTTAATTTGTTGTCTTCCCTCATTAAGAATAAGAATTTTTTTAAGGCAGAGACTGTTTTGCTTTTACTTATACCTCCTCCTCTTAGAATAGTCCTTGGCAAACAGTAAGTACTTAATGAATGCTTCATCTTGACTGATTTTTTCTGTCTGGACTTCAATTTCCTCTATAACCAGATGAAACATTTTTTTTGTGTCGACTTCAATTTCTTCTATAACCAGATGAAACATTCTATAATCTGTGTAGGCAGTATTTAAAATATATGGACAGCTAGGTGTGATTACACACACCTGTAATCCCTGCAGCCAAGGATACTGAGACTGGTGGATCAATTGAGTTTTGAAGATCTGAACTACAGGAGGATTGGGGGTCTGCACTAAAGCTAGGTAGTCAAGTAAATGTTTGTCAAGCACCTACTATGTACTAGGCCTTGGGCTTAGCATTGGGGGATACAAAAAAAGCCAAAAGACAGCCCTGCCTTCAAAGAGCTCACAATCTACTGAGAGAAACAACTTGAAAACTACTATGTACAAACAAACTATATACAGGGTAAATAGGATATAATCAGTAGAGGGAAGGAAGTAGAATTAAGAGGGATTGGGAAAGACTTCCTGTAGAAGATGGGATTTTAGCTGGTACTTAAAGGAAGCCAGGAGATGTAGATGAGAAGGGACAACATTCTGGGTTTTGAGGACAGCCACAGAAAATTCCTGGAGTTGATCAATGGAGTGTTATCAATATGGTGAGGATCCAGGAGTTGGGAGTCACCAGGCTGTCTAAGGAGGGGCCAGCAGTAGAATTGGGCCTGATAATGGCCACTGAATTTTCTGGAGACCCAACTTCCGGAGAGAAAGACAAAGAGAAACAAAAAGAAGCAGAGGAAGAAAGGAAAGAAAGAAGGAAGGAAAGAAAGAAAGAAGGCGATGCCACCATGGGGGGGGGGGGAAGGGAGGGGAGAAAATCTGAAACTCAAGTGATTGTGGAACTGAATCTTGTAAATTAAAAGTAAATGAGTAAATAAAAAAAAAAGAAAGAAGGCGATGAAGGAAGGAAGAAAGAAAGAAAAAGAAAAGAAAATCAGAAATATCACTGGAATATAAAAACCATATTGGCCTTTTTACCTACAGCCAAACACTTGGATGTCCATCGCTATTAGCAAGACCCATCCTGGAATAGCAAACAAAGCAGATTTTTTTAAAAGGTATATAGAATGTTTCTCTTTAAAATACAATGTACACTATACCTGATTTCCCTTTGTCCATTTGGCTGTTATAGAATATACTGTGTTCAGCTGGTTAATTAGCTACAGTATTCTTCACTTCTTGTTCTGACTTGTGTAATGTTACTGTTCATGTTTACATAACTGTTGCCTTCTATTCCAGAGGTAGCCACAATTCATTGGTAGGTGAAATATTTGCTGTGTATGTTGTATATAGGAAGCATTGACATTGAAAGGACCTCAGATCTTTGTGTGCTAGAGATCCAGTATGAATGTCGTCATTAAAGAGGGAAAGATTTGTTGTTTCTGTGTCAACCAAAGCATGCCTTCAATGAAATTGTGCTACACGTGGTAGTGCAACACCTATACTCTTCATCTTTTGAATTATTAGGGCTTTTTGTTTATAGTTTACTTTGTTCAACTACATAAACTTTTTATAGTCAACCATCATAGTCACTGACATGCAGATGCTCTTTAATTGCCAGTGTTTAAGTTATAAGTACATTGTCAATAGAGGCATCACGGGTGTGGTGCCAGGGTTTCCCCTCAGTGAGTGTTGGCTATAGCAAGGGTATATGTGGTGGAAACATCTGCCACAACTGTGACATCAGCCCTCTCTCATGTACCTTCTTGTACTGTCTTTGGTGACAGAATCAGGGTGGAGATGGTCAGAGGTGGGAAATCTGGGAAGTGAGCAGCAGAATGGTGTCATGGAAAGGGCATTGGATTTGGGATGAGAAGACAGTTTAGCTCTCCCACTGTCAGTATAACTAACATCTCTGAACATAATTTTTCTCATGTGTGAAAGGGAAATCATATTTGTACTTTCTACCTCACAGGGTTGTTGTGAGAAATACACCTTTTAAACTACAAAGTTTCATATAAACATATGAGTTAGTACTATTATTATTCATAACAAAATAATTCCGGTTTGGATTCTATAGCCCAAGCTTCTAGACTTTTCAAAGAAGGTGAATAGGGATAAGAAAATAGGGTATAAAGTAGAATGAATAATTAAAATAATCATTACATTTTTCAAGAAATGTTGTATGATTTTGTCACATGCAAAGGAAACCCCTTATTAGAGACATTAAAGTTTTAAAGTACATTTTGCTGTAGTTAATTAAATGTTTTTCTTATAGTCAATAAACAAGGCACATAGTCAGATCTTGAGTTTTCTAAATCTTTCTGTTGCTTGTTACTAAAGATAGAGGAGCAGTTAAGTATGGCATGATGAATAGAGTGTTGCCCTTGAAGTCAGAGCACCTGGATTCAAATGCTACCTTTTTCACTTACTATATGCATCAATCACTGAATAATCACTTATTTACTAATTATTATTTACTATGTGCTAAGTACTGGGGATACAAAGAAAGCCAAATGACAGGCTCAGGCCTCAAGAAGTTCACAATCTAATGGAGGAGACAACATGCCAGCAGTTATGTAAGAGCAAACTATATACAGGTTAAATAGAAAATAATCAGCAGAAGGAAGTCACTCGAATTAAGGATTAGAAAAGACTTCCTGTGTAAATTGGACTTTTAATTGGGACTTGAAAGAAGCTGGGAAGGCCGGTAGGCAGAGATAAGGAGGGAGAATGTTTTGGGAATGGGGGACAGTCAGTGGAAATGATGTGAGGCTACCAATGACTCCATCTTTGTACTGTTCAAGAAAAAGGAGGAAGGCCAGAGTCACTGGATGGAAGACTGAAAAGGTTGGGGGGATGGTCTGTGTGTCTGTGTGTCTGTGTAGATTTTAAATGAATTTGAATGCCAGAGGATTTTGTATTCGATCCTGGAGATATTAGGGAACCAGTGGAGTTTATTGAGTGGGGTTGGAGGTGGTGGTGAAATGTTTGGACTTTTGCTTTACATAAATCACTTTGGAGGCTAAATGAAAGATGACGAGAGTGGGGAGAGACTTGTGACAGGCATACCCACTAACAGGCTATTGCAGTAGTGACCTTGGGCAAATCACCACCTTTAAGGACCTCAATTTCTCTTTGTCATGTTAGGTTGGACTAGATAGCCTTTAAGTTCACTTCTGGCTCTAAATCTAAGATCTTAATAGTTTGCTATAAAATCGTATTTGCAAGAGCCCGCTTGTTCTCTTGCTATACCCTCATTGAGGATGCCTTCAGAGCTTTTGAAGATTATTCTCATTTATAGGAGAAGTTCTAGAAGCATAAGAGTAGGCAGATAGGTACACATTGACCACCTTTCTTAAGATAACAGAAAGGTCTGAGATTATTCACAAACGCTGGTATTTTCCCTTCTTTCGGATACCTCATGAGTCATCTCTGACTTGAATCTCCTCTTTGTACTTGGTATAGTTTGACTACTCCTCTCAGCTCTGTTTTCTTTGGTACCATTTCTGCTTCCTCATATAGTACATAGGGACTTTTGTTTTAGCATCCAAATACGGGTCATTCCATTATCATTGCTACAGAGAAAAAGTTTATTATAAATATCTTTATGGAGCTTTTCTATTTTTAAAAAAGTTTGGGTTTTACCCTTCTAACTTTCATCGTAAATGCTCTGGGATGTTTTTGTTTGACTGGGCCTTTCGCTAAGTTTTCTATAAACTCGATTTTCCCTGTACTGCTTCTTGCCCTTTTATGAGGCACTATCATTCAATCTCTTAATATCCTCCACCATAAGATTATACAAACAAATTTATAAGATCATAGTGTCATAGATTTAGAGCTGAAAGGCACCTTAAAAGTCAACCTCCTTAATTAACAAATGAGAAAACAAGTATATTACCCAGGCCCTATGTCACAGTGTAGTGCCAACATGATATTCATAGTGCCAGTGGCGACTGTAAATATACCAGCATAGTTCTCAGTTGTAAAATATAACAGGCTCTATAGAAGACAGAAGCAAAACATTTATTCAGACACCAGAAAACCAAATTCCAACACTAGGAAACCAAATCCATCATAGCAACATGGAAGTTAATACATGACAACACAGCAGAGAGCCACACCATCCCTTAGTCTTCCCACAAACCTTCCTACAAGCCTAGCTCTCTGCATGGATGCATCCTCTCCTTCCTCTAGCTCTAACTGCTCTGACTCCCACCTTCCTATGGACTCTGCTTCACCCTTCAGAAAACTCCTCCCACCACAGGCTCCATGTGATTACATTCATCCTATTAGGGGGCAGGGAAGATCTTCAAATTCCCATTACCATTACACACATGTATTAAGATTCAGAAGTAGGATTTGAAACCAGATCCTCCAACTTGACCTTGGATACCACATCTCTTTTCTTGTCCAGGGAATTGTGTTTGCTGGCTGGGGTTTCTAGGCTCTTTTAGTTCCCTGTTGTTATGAATGATTTACACCAGTTAAACTTCTTTGGGAAAGGATGATAATCTGTTGATGTCTATCCTTTTGTCCATTTCCAATGTTTCACCATCAACAGCTTGTTTAAATTAGGTTGGAGTTACCCTCTACCCTGGATATGACTCTGTGTGTGTGTGTGTATGTGTGTACACATATGTATGTATAATATTTAATGTCTATAATATACAATATTATTTATCTGTGGAGATAAGTTTAGACTTCAGTGAGAAGAAGAGTCTTGAAGGAAGCTGGAAGTTCTGTGAGACGATAGTTGGAAAGAATGCCTTCCAGACCTGGGGACAGCCTGTGCAAAGACACAGAGATGAAAGATAAAATGCCTTAGATGGGGATCAGTAATTAGTCTAATTTGACCAGAATGTAGAGTCCACAAAGAAAAGTGATATGCAGAAATGAGTCTGGAAAAGTATGCTGGATCCCGATGGTGAAAGGTTTAAATGTCAAACAGAGAAGCTTGTATTTTATTGTAGGAACAAGAGGGAGTCACTGGACCTCCAAGAGCAGGGATGTGATTTGGTTAGGCCTGTGCTTTATGAATGTCACTTTGGCAGCTTTGTGGAGAATGGGTTGGAGTAGCTAGTTAGTTAATGGAAGGGGAGCAATTAAAAACCTAATGCATTATTTCAGGTGTGAGATGACTGGACACTAAACTAGCATTGTGATTATGTGTGAATGAATGAAAATGCATTTATTAGGTGCTTATTATATGCCAGTCACTGTGCTAGTACAATTCTTTCTACCCCGATTTTCTGAAATTGTCTCATCATTTGTTGCAGTGTGATAATATTGTTACATTCACATGTCACACATTTAAGTCATCCCCCCATTGTCTTAAGAGGCAATCTAAGGCACTTCCTTAGATGCTAATTCTTTCTTTTCCCTCTTTTCATCCTCCATTCAGAATCAGGATATTGGTTTTGCTTGTGACTGTTCCCTTCCTAATATTATCCTCCCTCTTACCACCTCCCTATTCCTGCTCATCCCTCTGCTGTTCATTGTTTTTGTACAACAAATTCTATGTACATATAACTCTTATTTTTCTCTTTTAGATAATAGTGAAGTTCCCTCAACCCCTTCCTCTTTGTTTATATACTCTCCTCACTTGCTCCAATTATGAAGAATAGCAAATTTCACCTCCTTCCTCATTCCTATACTGGGATATTCCTCCCTTCTCTTTCCCCCTGAAAACCCTTAGAACAGAATTGTTTATCCATGTCTGACTCTTCACGACCCCGTGGACCACAGCATGCCAATACTGTCCATGGGGTTTTCTTGGCAAAGATACTGAAATAGTTTGCCATTTCCTTCTCCAGTGAATTGAGGCAAGCAGAGGTTAAGTGACTTAACTTCCTCCCTACCCTTTGAAAACATTAAAGTTCTGAAGGAACAGTTGTTTCTTCTCCTCCTATTAAAATGTCAATACTACAGTATCATTACTACTCCTTTCAGTTGCTCAAACAACTTTACTTTTGGGGGGTTTTTTGGACTTGTGTTTTTATTTCAGAATTTCTACTTAGCTCTGGTCTTTTCATCAAAAATTTTTAAAAGTCCTCTCTGCCATGAAAGTTCCATTCCCATTGCCTCCTTCCCCCATAGTTGTGCTATCCTAACCTTATTTTCCTTTCCTTTTGATTGTATTGGTAGAATAAAGGAGTATCATAAATATAACACACCTGGATTTCAATGAGGGATTTGGCAGTCTCTCATGATATCCTTAGGACAAGTTGGAAAGATGAATGGATAATGGTACAGTTAGTTGGATTTGGAACTGCCTGAGTGACTTCAACAAAAGATTGATGACTAATGGATTCATGTCAACTTGGAGGGAATGAGTAGAATACTGCAGGGTTCAACCCTTGATCCAGTTTCATTCACGTTTTATCAGTAACTTAGATGAAAGCATATAAGGCATGTTATGAAATTTGAGGACATTAAGAAGCTGGGAGGATAGCTATTAAGTTGAATGATCCAAAAAAATAACTCAACAGGCATACGTTCACGTGAAAAGTAGCCTTGTGTGTTAGTGTATTGAAAGTTCAGTTTGAGTCAACAGTGTGACATGGTAGCCAGATAAAAAGTGTAATAGAATCATAGCATTAAAAATGAGGGAGGTGAAAATCCCATTCTGGATTCTGCCCTAAGTCATATCTGTAGTATCCTGTTTTAGGAATGACATTGACAAATTAGAATGAGTCTATAATAGGATAACTAAGAGAATAAAGGATATTAAAACCATTCCAGACTGGAATTAAAGGAACTGTAGGTATACTTTTAAAAAATATTTTATTTTTCCCCAATTATGTGTTAAAACAAATTTCAACATTTTTTTAAAGTTTTAAGTTCCAAATTCTGTTTCTCTCTCCCTCCCTCCCTGTCCTTTCACTGAGATGGTAAGCAACCCAATATAGGTTATACATGTGCAGTCATGTAAAAATTTCCATATTAGTCATTTTGTATAAGAAAACTTGAAAAGAAAGAAGGAAGGAAGGAAAGAAAGAAAGAGAGAAGTTAAGATAGTATGTTTCATTCAATCTGTATTCAGACAGTATCAGTTCTTTCTCTGGAGATGGATAGCATGTTTCACCATGAGTCCTTTAGAATTGTTTTAGATCATTGTATTTCTGAGAATGTCATTCATAGTTTTTCCTCATACAGTATTGCTGTCGCTGTGTACAATATTTTCCTGGTTCTGCTCACTTCATTTTGTATCAGTTCATGTAATTCTTTCCAAGTTATTCTGAAATCATCCCGCTTGTCATTTCTTATAGCACAATAATATTCCACATAGATATATTTTTAGTTGCTCAATGCCATGGAACCAAATGAGTACAGTTATGGTAGACATACAGAGAGTCATAGAATTCAGTCTGGAAGGAACCTTACGTGTTATCTAGTTCATCCCCCTCATTTTACTGGAGAGGAAACTGAAGCCCAAAAATCTTTAGTGATTTTCCCAGGATCATCCAAGAATAATTGGTAAATCCAAAATTCAAACCCAGGCTTTCTGATTCTATATCCAGCCCTCTTTTTACTTTCCCATGTTTAGCCTAGAGAACAGGAAAGCATGTACAATCATGTAGAAAAGAGATTAGACCTGGCCATAAAGTAAGCTTGCTTTTTTGTTGTTAAATCACTACCCTCTCAATAATCCAAAGTTGAATACTAACTGGACATTCTCTCTTCCCCAATTTAATTCAGTTTAATAAAATTTATTGTTATTGTAATAATGATAATGATAACTAGGTACTGTGCTAAGCACTTTATTATCAACCTTGAGTGGTAAGTGCTATTATTACCCAAATTTTACAGATGAGGAAACGGAGGCAAATGGGTTAAGTGACTTGCCCAGGGTCATACATCTACTAAATATCTGCGGTCAGATTTGAACCCA
>CM053587.1:164825334-164864929 GCA_028646515.1 Pseudochirops corinnae | reverse complement strand
TTTTTTTTCCTTTCCTCCATCCTTTCTGTTTTTTCTCATCCTTCCTCATTTTGAGGTCTCAGTAAAGGCCTGTGAGGTTGAAAGATGTCCTGTGTGATCTGTACAGCCCATAAGTTGACATTGACCTAGAATAAAACATTCAGGGGCTGATTCCAGGAATTCTTGATGGGCTGCTAAGAACTACTACCATAACTCCTGTAAACAATTCCCCATCGCATGTGTGTTCTCTCTCTCTTTCTCTCTCCCTCTCTCTCACCCTCTCACCTATGAAATTGAGCCAATGAATGAGAGCAGAAGAAAAACAAGGACCAAAACACACACACGCACACACACATGCACATGTACACACATGCACATGCGCACACACACTTTAAGGAGGATTTGAGTTGTAGCCATGCCAAAACTCCCCCCGCAAGCTGTCAGTTTTGTTTTCCCTCTGTCATTTTTTTCTGCTGCCTTTACAGATGAATAATAGGTATATTTTTAGACATTTTAAAATGTTCTGTTGTTGGCATGATGGGACATTAAAAGAGAAGAAGGGTAAAAATCCTTGGAGACAAATATGAGCTGTATATTCAACCTTTTTATATTTCTGTGATGACACAAATATGTTTGAACAATAAATCTCTTATTTATTTACCTTTAACTTGTTGAGAATGAGTCTTAGAATCAGCCTTAAACCTGTGCCTTATGGGGCAATTAGAAAAAGGGTAGCTTTCATTTGGCAGTAGTTAAGGTAAATTTTTCCCATAGATTGGGCAGTCTCCTTGGTGCTTAGTAATGCTAAGCTATAGAAACTAAGGCCATGACACTTAGCAGCTCCTAGCTGCTGAAAAATGAATTAATTCTGCTGCAATTCTGTGGTCCTTCTAATGTCATTTTTCTTGAAGTTTTTCTGTACCATGTTGGAGCCAAGGAACTACTGAGTGTTTTTATAAGTTGTGTACTTCCAGCTCCAAAGAAGTGCTTTACCCTATCAAAATGCACTTCAGTAGTTAAATGATGAGTTCAACATCATGAGGTGATCACAAGTTCCTGTTTCACATGTGACAAGACCGTATTCTGTACTGCTCTCCTAATGCTTTGTTACCTTTCATCTTAGGATCTCAAAGCACTTGAAAACAAGCAGGTTCAAGAAAACTCCAGTTTGGGAGGTTGAGATTTGCACAGTGTCCAACGAAGAGTAAATCCAAAGAACAGAGTGTCTTATTATCTTGTAAGCTAAACCTCTTACCAGCAAGATAAATTTGCCCAAGAATTGTAAAGTTGTGATAAAAATCTCCTTTATGTAAGATGAAGTTTATCCAATTTAAATAAGGCACTTGCAGGAACATCATTCCTAAAAGGGGTTCACTTGCCAGACCCAGATATCAAGTATATGAGTAGCAAGTTTTTGTCTTATTGATGTATCCAGGAATTTGTGTTTTGGAATAGCATGGAGTACTTCTGAGGCTGACCCCTGTTCTAACCACTAACATCATACTTCCTTTCTGTGAGACACTGGGGTTTTTGCTGTCCTAGCATTTGGCTTGGTAGTTCATTGCTAAGAATAGCATTATGTCACTCTCGTGCTAGGGAAGGAGAGCCATCAACAGTACTCAGTGTCTTACTGAAAGTCATCTGTAACCTAAGCTTGGTATTCCTTTGGCATTATTGAATTTACACTTACAGTCTTATTTAGTGGTAACTGTTGAGGGAAAACCAAAATGACTTACTGTATCTTCTTCAAAAAATAGAAGCTCAGACTAGTTAATGATTGATTCATATACCACCAAAAAGCAATAGCTCTTGAAGCATAGGAAGTGGAAAGAATCCTGGAATTGGAACCAAAGGAAAGCTTAAATCTCAATTTTGTGACTTTCTACCTGGGTGACCCTGGTCAAATAACTTCCTCTCTTTGCCTTAGTCTGTTCATAGATAAAAATGAGGAATTCAGACTATACAACCTCAGAGATGCATGTCCAGCTCTAAATCCTTGATTCTGTATAACAAAAAATTTGAATCTTCTTAATCAGCAAGTATTCATTAAGTTCCTACTATCATAGACCCTGTGATAAGCCAGGGGATGCAGATACAAAAAGTGAAGCAATCCCTACTATCAAAGAATTTGCATTCTGTTGGGAGAGATAACATGTAAGTATGTGTGTATACACACACATATATGTATGTATGTATATATACATACACACAAAAAATATATACAGAATACATACATATAAATTGTATAGTTAGGAACATAGGGCAGTAGTAGTTGGGAGCAGAGAGGAAAGGATTAATAAAGTCATGTAGAAGACAATGTTTCAGTTGTACCTTGAAGGAATTAGTGGAGGCTGAGATGTGGAGATGTTAGCAACTTCATGGGACGGGTAGGTGGTGCAGTGGATAGAGCACCAGGCGTGGGGTCAGGAAAATCTGAGTTCAGATTCAGCCTCAGACACTTACTGTGTGACCCTAGGCAAATCACTTCACCTTAGTTGCCTCAGTTTCCTGTAAAAGTGGGGATAATAATAGTACCTACCTCCCAGGGTTGTTGAGACAATGAAATGAAATAATAATTGTAAAGCACTTAGCGCATTGCCTGGTACACAGTAAGTGCTATATAAATGTTGGCTGTTATTATTATTAAATAAGATAATAATTATAAAGTGCTTAGCATGGTACCTGGCACAGAGTAAGTGCTATATAAATATTTATTACTATCATTATTATTATTATTATGTAATTGTAAAGTATTTAGCACAGTGCCTGACCCATGGAAGTACTATATAAATGTTAGCTATCATTATTACGTATTATGTTAATTATATTATATAATGTGTCATACATATAATATGCTATATATTAATATCATGTCATATATTAATATACCATGTATCATATAATATATTAAATATTAATATGTACTAATTGTAAAGCATTTAGCACAGTGCCTGATACATGGTAAGTGCTATGTAAATGTTGGTTATCATATTATTATGATTATAGTTCCTCGGATTCAATCAGTTCCCACACATACTCTGTCATTGTTTCTCACCTGGACTAATTCAGTAGCTTTCTGGTGAGTTGCCCTGCCTTCATTCTCTCCTCTATCAAATTTGTCCTCCAGATAGCTTCTAAAATTTCTGCCCCAAACACAGATCTGACCATTTCACTGCCTTAATAAAAATCTTTAGTGGTTTATCTTCTAGGATGAAATAAAAATTCCTCCATGTGGTCTTTAAAGTTCTCACCAAGCGGGTGGCAGCCTGCCTTTCTAAATGTATTTCACATGACTCCCCTTCACCACTTTCATGTTCTGGCCAAACTGGCCTCCTCTCTGTTCTCTAAACCAGTGTTCTCCCCCTTCCATGCTTTCTCACAGGCGGTCCCTCTCCCCCAGGCCTACAATGTGCTTCTTCCTCACCTGTACCTCTGCCTTCTTTCAAAACTCAGCTCATTCTTCACCTTCTTCATGAACTCTCTCCTGTTCTCCCCTAGTTAGTTCTTTCTCTTTCCTCAGATTATCTGGCATTTGTTTTTTTATTCCCCAGTAGAGTGGAAACTTCTTGGAGGCAGGAACTGGCCTCTGCTTTTGTCTTTCCGTCTCTATGCCTAGAATAGTGATAAGTGATAGAATGCCGAGACAAGGACAGCTTCCTTCTCAAGGGCTTTGGATTCATGCCAGTTGTTGTCCTTCATTCTCAAAGAGGACCAAAAATGACACCACTATGTTGGAGTCAAGGTGCAGAGTGCCTAACTGTGGCTGATCAAACCAATATGAGCTCGGAAGGTTCTACCACAGATTGCGCACAAATAGTGCATGTAAACATTTGTAGTAGAGATGTCTCTGCATTTGCACATTTCGCATTCCTTTTGAGTGAGTGCAGTTCTGCTTTGCTCCTAGAGCACAGCACCTTCTTTGATGTGGGCATGTCATGCTGGACAGTCCTGTGCCAGTGTCTTCCATGTCAGTTTTTCAGAGAAACCTCAAATGTGTCCTTGTATTGCTTCTTGTGACCTCAGTGTGAGCACTTGCCTTGTGTGAGTTCCCCATAAAATAGGCTTTTAGGCAGAAGTACATTTGGCATTCAAATAATGTGGCCAGCCCATCAGAATTGTACCCTCTGCAGTAGAATTTGAATGCTTGGCAGTTTAGCTCAAGAAAAGACCTTAGCGTCTGGTACCTTATCTTGCCAGGTTATCTTCCATGCCATATGAGCATTGATTAAAGGAACTGGGGATGCTACTCTGGAGAAGAGAAGATTCTGGTAAAGCTGTGGCTGTCTTCAAGTATTTGAATATTGGTTTTATGGGAAAAGGGTCAAAGTTTATTCTGTTTGGCTCTAGAGGGAGCAACGAATGGAATTTTCAAAAAGGCCAATTTAGGCTTGACATAAGGAAAATCTTCTATCTTAAAGTTGTCAAAAATGCATCGGCTACCTCTGGAGGCAATAAATATCCTCTCTCTTAGGAAGACATTCAATGAGAGGCTGGACGATCACATATTAGGGGTGTTTCAGTGTAAATTATTCTTCAGGTATGGTTTAAACTAGAGAGATGTAGAGAAGCATTCTGACTCCAAAATTGTGTGGTCCTGATCCTTGGCTGAGAATTGGCGTTGAAATATCCGGTGTGATCTCTTCAGCTTCCAGTTTGTTAACTTTGGTGGTTAGTTGAGGGTTTGTAATAAAGCATTTTGCTTAGTGAATCCAGTAAAGAGTGTGTCCTGCCAAATTGTGTATTGTGATCAAGTATCATTTGGGGGCAGAAGAGAAAATCAGGAAATGCTCTACATGTGTATCTTCTGTATACTTGTAAAATTAGAGACGGAGGAGTGGTCTCCCAGTTCTGGGTTCTGTGATTGTTTGTGCTGTGACCAACCCAGGAGAAGCCAACAGATGTAGGAACCAAAGTCCAAGAAGAGCCCAAGAGGATGCTGTGTTTAGTGGCAGAGCTGGAGTTTGATGCCAGGGTCTCAACTTCTGCTTACGTGCTCTTTCCGCTACTTTGCACTGGGAATGCTAAATTTGGAATCACAATCCAGATTGCAGCTGTGTGATTCTAGGCAAATAACTTTTCTGGGCTTTAGTTTTCTCATCTCTGAAATGACGGGATTGGATGAGGGGACCTTTAAGATGCCTTCTATAATAATAGTAGTAATGGTAATAACAGCTAGCACTTATGCAGCACTTTAAGATTTGTGAAGCCCATTCGATACATTTTCTCATTTGATACTGATAACTCTGTGAGGTAAGTGCTGTTATTATCCCCATTTTATAGATAAGACAACCGAGGCCAAGAGGCTAATTTAGCTGGCGTCACACGACTAGTAAATGTCTGAAGCAGAATTTAAACTCATCTTTCTTACTCCAAATTCAACCCTCTACCCACTGCACCACCTAGCTGCCTCTCATCATTTGTACTCTCATCCAGCTGCTTCTTAAGTAGACACTAGCTTCATGGATTTAGAGCTGGAAAGAACTTTGGAGATCCCCTGGTCTAGCCTCCTCATTTGATAAATCAGGTAACTGAGCCCTAGACAGGTTCCATGACTAACCCAGGATCATACAAGTAGGATTTGAATCCAAGGCCTCTGCCTGTAAATCCAGCATTCTTTTCACTGTACCACTTGCCTACAGAGGGCTTCCTGCACCAATTCTTATCAGTTCTGCTCTGGGTTGCTAGGTGATTTTCCTGACACCCTTAATTTCTGAGTACCATGCATAAACTGGAAACTGGCATAATCTGTTTATGTAAACGCTTCATAATGTTTCTGTAAATCACTGATAATCATGGAGGAAAGTCACTGAAGGCACAGAACATGGTAGTGTTTGCAACTGATTGCAGAGAGGGCTTCAAAACTAAAACAGTAACAAAGAAACAAACGTTTTAAATAGTGTTTACTTGTGTGCCACTGAATGAGTTAGGAAGCTTAGATGATAATAATGACTGACATGTAAGTATCAAAGGCTGAATTTGAACCCTGGTTTTTCTTGACTTTTAAGTCTGTTATTCTTTTCATTACCCCACACTGCCTCCCTCCCTGGCCTTATAACCCAGTAGGGAACTAAGGCGTAAAAATAGGCTTTCTCAAGAGCATGAGAGTAAGCAGGGAAAGTGTTGTGCATATGTGGCTGGAGTTAGGAAACCTGAGGTTATCACAGCCCAAAACCCTAGGTTGAAACAACTTCAGGTTGTAGGTTGTGGTTGTTCTCCCCACCCTACCTTCACTCCCAAACAGCCTGAGATGTGCTTTTATAATCATTAACGAGTAAGCATTTAATAGAGCCCTAAAAATTAGCAGTAGCTCACCTATATAGGACCTGAAAGAACCAAACTGAGTTCTTAAGAATTCAATCTTAGAGTAATAAGAATTGTAATGCAAATCAAAAATGCAACCTGTTTTACTTGGATTTTAAGCCAGTGGTCTATAGACTTTCTAGGCTTTTTTTTTTTTAATTCTGAAGACCTAAAAGTAAAAAAAAAATTGAGTACATATTTTCATGAAATACTTGTGTGTACATATATATACATTGTGTATATGTGTGTATATGCATTGTATATATGTACATATGTGTATGTATGCATGTATACTATCACACTAATAATATGTACATTATAACCATACAAAAATAAAAATTAGAAATATGTGATAAGGATGAAATGTTTAATATTTTATCAAAAGCATTACAGTATTCTGCTCTCATTAATACACAATTAGTTATTGTTAATTACCAATAATGTAATATTCTTTAGGGTACTATGATTGAATATGCTTAATTATTTTTGAAAATCTTGGTTTAGTATTTTGTGTTACCATGATTTGTAGCTGCAGTTATAAGTTTGGTTTACTTCACTTCTTAGTTTTGATGAATGCCATAGTGGAAAAAGATGCCTCACAAAGCTCTGTAAATACCAATGAAAGAAGAGTAGCCTTGGTTGT
The DNA here is from genome assembly GCA_028646515.1 of Pseudochirops corinnae. Classification (NCBI taxonomy): domain Eukaryota; kingdom Metazoa; phylum Chordata; class Mammalia; order Diprotodontia; family Pseudocheiridae; genus Pseudochirops; species Pseudochirops corinnae. The sequence goes on along the minus strand of CM053587.1, from coordinate 164,858,007 downwards.
TCTTATTAAAGTATGATACTCATTTTATGCAAAGGTTTTGATGAAATTCAGGTAGTAAATTTCCATCTTTCTTGATGTTCTTGCAAAGTGTTTGGAAGGTGTTATTTTTTTTAATTTTTAACAAATGGTTTCAAAACCCAGTGATCCTCTTCTTCTGGAAGATTTTTAAACAAGTTAGAATATTCTATTTCTGGTGTTTTAAGTTTACAGAGGAGAGTTTTTAATAGGTGACACATTGTTTTCAGTCACTTATATAGGATTTGATCTGATCAAGTGATCAACAGTGAAAAATGCTGCAGGTAGATTAAGAAGAATGAGGTTTGAGAAAAGACCATCACATTTGGCAAGTAAGAAATCACTGGTGATAAGGAAGAGAATACTTTCAGTTGAATGAGGAGTAATGGATGATGAGGTGGTTAAGAAGGTGGAATAATCAAAGGATAGTGCCATCTTCACAGAAACTGGGAAGAGCAATGGGTTTGGAAGGAAAGATAATGGAATGAGAGCTGCACTTCCAATTAACATCTATCTGTCCATGGCTGAGAATTTTGCTTGGGCTTGAATAGGTGTTGAATAGGATTAGGTTGTAATCACCTTGAAGAGTGGATGCTGCTGAGGGCCAGAGGTGTTGAGTGTTGAGCTATAATAGATTAAAAGGGTGAGAGATTGGCTGTTACAGGTAAGGCAAGATGTGATCCATCTTCCCATCCTCTAATTGGTTGATCACATGTCTCAGCATCATGCCGCAGTCCCCACTTTGCTATAAGCCAAGGGTTCTTAATCTTTTTGGTGCCACGGACCTCTTGGCAATATGCTGATGCCTATGGACTTCTCAGAATATTTGTTGCCTACATTCAAGACTGAAGGAAATGCTAAATTTCAATTAGACTTTAGTGAAAATAAAGACATAATTTTGTTTTTCTTGTCCAAGTTCATAAGACCCTCTGAAACCTATCCATGGACCTCTGGGGACCCAGATTCAGAACACTTGTTTTAATCTATTGATGCTCTTTCTTCCCCAAGAACATCACTGTGATTTGTAAGTATATGGAGGCTGGTCCAGCTTCCTGGATAAAATAGTACTGTTTGAAGGCCTGCATATAATCATGGTTTTAGGTTTTAGTTCTTGTCCATCTGCTTCGTGATTTTATTAGTAGGTCGTGAACTTTGGGGAAAGAAGATCTGAGTCTGATTCTGTAAGGTTACTGGCTTGGACAAGATGACCTCAAAGATCCCTTCCAGCACCAGATTCTGTGATTATTTGTACAGTGACCCGTCTTGTCTCTTAACTAGATGAAACTTCCAGAGTCTGCTGTTATTGGTTCTACTAGTAATTGCTACATGAATGACCTACCTCATTAAACTATTACCTATGACCATGGGTAAGTAATAGAATCATTATATTTAGACCTGGAAGGAACTTGAGAGACTATTTAATCCAGTCTCCTAATTTTACAGATGAAAAAAAAAGAGACCTACAGAAATGAGTGATTTGCCCAACTGCTCATAGAGAATAAGTAGCAGAGCAGGATTTCCAATCTAAGTGTTCCAGTTCCAAAAGTAGCTTTCTTCCCTGCTCCTAACTTATACAATATACAATATAATAATTGTACTACTCACCAATGCATAGCATTGTTGTTTGGAAAGTACTTTGTTAACCATAACACATTATAGAAAGATGAACTGGTTTTGTTAGTAATTAATCAGCAAGCATTTAGTAAGACACCTACAATGTTCCAAGCACTCTGCTAGGAGACAGGGGTGGGGAACCTTTGTCCTCAAGGCCACATGTGGTCCTCAAGTATGGCCCTTTGATTAAATCTAAACTTCTGTGAAGTGGCACATGTGGCCTTGAGGCTGAAGGTTCCCCATCCCTCACTAGGGATTTAAGTACAAAATCGATTCAGCCTTTTCCCTCAAGGACCTTGCATTCTTTTTCTTTTTCTTTTTCTTTTTCTTTTTCTTTTTTTTTTGGAGGAGGGAAGGCAAGGCAATGGGGGTTAAGTGACTTGTCCAAGATCACATGGCTAGTAAGTGTGTCAAATATCTGAGGTTGGATTTGAACTCAGGTCCTCCTGACTCCAGGGCCTATTCACTGCGCCACCTAGCTGCCCCAAGGACCTTGCATTCCTTTGAGAGATGTAACACAACATGTTCACAGAAAAATAAGCATAGTATATAAACAAAATAAATACACAGTGATTTTAGTTTGGAAGAGGAACATGTTTCTAGATTTCTGTTATGCTTGAGTGCTTTGTTTTGATTTTTAGTTTTGATTTTGGTAACCCTATTCAAGAGCATTACAAAGCATGAACTTTTCCCTATTAAAAAAAATAAATTATAATAATAATAGCTAACATTTATATCATGCTTACTATGTGCCAGCCCTGTACTAAGCACTTTATAATTCCCTTATTCTAGCCTCACAGTAAGACTGATGGGCAGGTGCTATTAGCATCCCCATTTTACAGATGAGAAAACTGAGGTAAACAAAAGTTAAAGGTACTTGCCTAGGGTCACTAGTGTCTGAAGCTGGATATGAACTCAGGTGTTCCTTACTCCAGGCTCAGTGCTTGGTGTTCACTGTATCACTTAGCTGCCCCCAGAAAAAGAAATGTCAGATACACAGAAAATATATGCAAGAGCCATATTATTTTTTTAAAAACATTTTGTTTTTTTCTTTGAGATACAAAATGTTCAACTTAACCTATTTTAAAATTGAGTACAGAATATAACCACTAATTCATTAAGTAAAATAAATACTAAAGATATATGTACTTCACTACCAGGCAGCATGGTACGGTGGTAAGACCACTGAACTTGGAATGGTGAGAGATATGGGTACAAATCTTGCCTCTGACACTTAGCAGCTGTGTCAAAAAGGACAGGTCCCTTAACCTCTCAACCTGTCTCTTCACCCATACAGTGAGGGTGATTCTACCTGTAGTACTTACCTCAAAGTTATTGTCAGTGTCAGATGAGCTGTTATGTGACAAGCCAGCAAAACACAAAACAGACATATCGCAAGTATAATTGGGAAGCAGAGACAAAGCCTGGTTTAGTAGGTTTTGAGGTTAGTATTAGCCAAAGGTCACACCCTGCGGTTTACTCAGGCTAGGACTTCAGAGTGTTATCACTTATCTCAGGCCCTTTGAAAATTGATTACCTGATTAACCACTGTTCACCAGTCTTTCACTGCTCTAATGTTAATCTTAGAAAGGTTCTGTTCATTGGATTAAGTAGGGGAGAGTCCAGAACTATCCCTTCCCTAGTTTCTAGAAATCAAATTGAGGTATAGATTTAGCCCTGAGGCTAGGCTCTATATTCCCTGCCCCTCACCAAAAGAAACATATATTCTCCCTCCCCTCCCCTATATATACATATACATATATATGCATGTGTGTATGTATCGTATACATGTATGTGTGTATATATGTGTACATATGTACATATATATATATGCTGCCTTAGTATACGTGTATTTGGGGGAGTTGTGGTTGTATTTATATGTTTAATTTACCATGGACCTCTCATAATCCAATAATCAGTAAACATTTATTAAATTCTCACTATGTGCCAGGCACTGTGCCAAGAACTGGGGATACAAATAGGAAGAAAGATAGTTCCTGCCCTCAAGGAGATTACGATTTGTTGGGAGAAGAGAAAGCACAAAAAGAAGGTAGACTTCATAGGGATAAGAAATGTGTCAATGCAGACTTCATGTCACATCAGATACTCTAAAAATCAGTTTACTAAATGTGCAGTTTTTCTAACCCAGTTAATGTTTTCCAAAGTTCTTCCTTCCACATTACTAAATGAATTTTTGTCCCATGTGAGGGAGTGGTATTTCATTTCCAGGGATGAAATTTTAAGTTGTGGCTTTCTTTAGGGGAAGAAAAATTTCTCTCACAGACTCTCGTTACCTAGTTACTGGTTCTGAATTTCAAAGTGATGTTCAGTTAACTAATGGGAAGGTACCAGCACCTATAGTTTTGTGTTTATAATTATAAAGAAAGAGCATGAGGAAAATTATCTCTGTGTGGGTGTTATGTGTAATGCCTAGAGTTGTAAAGAAAGGAAATATTCCCAGTAGTGGTAAATGGTTCCTTGTTAACTCCTAATCTGTCTGGTCTCCTCTCTGAAAATTTCTTTCCTTGTTCTAGGATAGTTGAACATCCTTTTTTTTCTTTTCTCTGCTATGATTGAGGTGGCTTCTAGTCATGCTGTTACTATTTCTTATCCTACAGAGGGTGTGCTGCTATACCCATATCTCCTGCAGCCTCTGTCTGCTCACTTCCCACTTTGATCTTAAAATTTTGTTCGACAGAGTCAGGCTAAAGTTCCACCTTTGGCACCATCTAAGGCCAGGGATTTAGCATCTTGCTCTTTCAAAGCTGACTACCACCATCATATTCCTTGGCTGACACTTCTAGGTCTTGCACTATGCTTACATGTTGAATAGGCCATCATTTTTAGCTACCAGTGTGAAGCACCACCTCATTAAGTGGTTGTCCCTCCTTCAGGGACAGAACAGACACCCTTCAGGAGTGGAAAAGTCACAAACGGCACAGAAGGATTGAAGGAGAGGTGGAGGAGGGTGGAATGATGGACATGCTCTACGAGGGGAGCAGTCAAAGTAATTTGTGTTCTGTTGCCCATGGAATCATATACTGGAGATTATCTTTGGGGATACAGGAAAAACAAGCTGATGAGCCAGCCCTAGTCTGTTCAGATCGGTGGCTCCAGCTCTGATTAAAGAGATACAGCTGTGTCCTATAAACTGGAGGCCTTCCTCATCTGCATTAAGAAATGGATTGACTTGTGTGTGTGTATTACTGATAAGTTAAATCCAGTTTGGGTGGCGTCTTGAAGGTCGAAGTTTCAATCCAGTTGTACTAGTAGGAGTAAAAGACTCCACCTCAAGACTTGACCTGACAAGTTCCGGGATTGGAGCTGTGTAGGCAGAAAGCTGGGCCTCTTATGATTGAGTTGGGGGGTGGGTGGGGGCAAAAGGAAGTGGTAGAGCATTCTGTGTGTCTGAATATGTGAGAGGGAAACAGAGAGAGAGAGAGAGAGAGAGAGAGAGAGAGAGAGAGAGAGAGAAAGAGAGAGAGAGAGAAGAGATGAGATCGTCCCTAGAGCAAAACAATGATAAAGCTATCTAAGTTATCTAAGATAAAGGCTAGGCAAATGTCCTGGTTAACAAAAGGCAAACACTCTGGATATAGTTTCCTTTCCACTCCTCCCCAACGTATTTCATTAAAAATAAAAAAATCTTGTCTTCTAATTGTTTTTTCTAAAAGTAAATTAATGAATATATACATACATATATGTATATATTTTATTTGTATTATTTTATACATATGTATATTTTTTTACTTCTATATATGTGAATAAACTAAATATGATGAGAAGGATACTAATCTTATTGAGGAGTCAGCTCTTATTTCATCTTTATATCCCTAGCTTTAGACATAGTAGGTACTTAGTAAATGAATATTGAATTAATTTACGGCAATATTCCTTTGTAGGGGAATATCTTTATGGGAAAGTCAGTGAACTATTCTTAAAGAAAACAGATACAATTTTCATTTTAGATTACCTTCTCCTTTTCATTTCTGACCTTCCAAACTGGCATTTGAATAACAAAGCATTTTGGATAGAAGTAGTAGGGATGGTAGGGTTCATTCAGACAACCTGGTAAAAAAACAATCATTTAACCCACTACCAGTCTGATCCAGAGAAAACAGTGAATTCAGTTGTATTCTCTTTCAGAGAATGATTGTGAATATCCTATATTAGTTATAAATACATTTAAAGTGAATTGTACTTTCTTTCAACTGTGATATAAGGAAAGAAAAGTGACCATTCAACCCCATTATTTTTAATTGAAACTAAAATTATTAAGAACTTCAACAAATAGAAAAATCCCAGTATACAAAAAGAAACCAAAAAAGGTTTGTATATGAAACAGAACAATTATGGTCAACTTTTTTTTGTTTTTAGTATATATTAAATTTAATCTGATAGTATTGCTTGTTTATGTCTTCTTTTTGTACTTCCTTCTGTTTTCATGTGGGATTCACTCCATTTCAAGCACACATAGGTATGACTGGAAATTTGTTTAACACATTTTTTTGAGCGCCAAGTATATTTGAGCCATAGCAAGGTCGCAACCCTGTCTTCAGGAATTTAGGATTCTAAATATTAACAATATGGAACAGTACTAATTTTCCATTTGTCCCTATTCATGACTGTGATAAAACTAATAAAACCTTTCCAGACTTTGAAATGAAACTCCCCAACTAGTCCTGGTCATCTAATAAAGCTATTCTCTACTGACTTGTGATAAGAGCATTTCTTTTCCTTTTTATTAGTTCACAGGTACAGTTTTCTGTAGATAACAGTCTATAATATATAATCTATTATATGTCATTTTATTTTATAAGATAGATTTTAAATATGTTTTTTGAAAATTGAAGTTTGGGCCAAATTTTGCTAGTTATAGGAAGCTAACATAGGCTCATATAATAAAAAGGGCTGGCTAGAAAGCCACAATATAACTCTGTAGTTCACTTTTTAAAAGTGTGACATGGTGTTCTGAAATAATAATAATAATATTAGTTATTAGCTAATATTTATATAGTGTTTACTATGTGCCCAGCTCTTTGCTAATTGCTTTACAGTCATTATCTCATTTGATCTTCACAATAACCCTGGGAGGTCAGTGCTGTTATCCCCATTTTACAGATGAGGAAATTGAGGCAAGCAGCAGTAAAGTGACTTACTCAGGGTCACATAACTAGAAAGTATCTAAGGCTGGATTTGAACCCAGGTCTTCCTGACTGTGCCACCTCATTGCCTAAAGTATCTCTAAATATATCAAATTATTATTTTTAAGTTGTTATTTTATTATCACCATCATTAACTCTTTGAATGCCTACTTTTTGCAAAGGATTGCCAAGTGTTATAAGGGTTTAGAGAATGAGAAGAAAATTCCTATTATAGTGTTTTTAATAGTGAGGTTAGACGAGTAAGTATATAGAACTCACGTATATTCTGTTGGTATTGTATCTTAAGTTCTCTCTGACTCTAAGGATCATAGGAGCATAGACTTAAGCTAGAATAAAGAATAATTAATCTAAGGTCTTCAGTTGATAGAGGAGGTAACTAAGGCCGAGACAGTTGAAGTCCCTAGCTCAAGGTCATGCCAACTCTATCCAAACCCAGTGTTCTTTCCACTGCACCAAGCCACCTCCTCTCTCCTCATGTATACCTCTATATATATAGGCACACCAAAGGAAAAGGATAAGCCATTATATTCAGGTCAGTGATGATTTCATAGACCAAGTAGAATTATGTTTTACATTGGGAGAGCATTAGTAATTCATTTATTTTCCTTCCCAAAAAAAATAACCAGCTATATACATAATTTTGAACACTAAGATTATCTTTCAAAATTCATTTTATTTTTAATTTATGGAGTGAAACAAGCATTTCTATAATATAGTATAATAAAAAAAGATGATTGCACATGAAACAGCAAATCTCTTGTGTATAACTTGCTGTTCCTTTTAAAAATATGATAAAGTTATGTTATTCTTTTTTTTCCTTTTTTTCCTTCCTCTCCCTGCCCCCCACCCTAGAGATCCCATTAGACATAAATATGTATATGTATCATTGCCAAGTACTATAAGGGTTTACAGAATGAAAATAAAATTCCTATTACAATATATTTTAATAGTGAGAATAGACAAATATATTCCGTTGTAAGTATGTTCTATCATATAAATTCATTCTATACATTTATTTAATAGTTCTTTCTCTGGATGAAGATAGCATCTTCATGTGTGTTTTGTAGTTAATTTGAGGATTTATAATAATCAAAATTACTTATTCCTTTAAAGTTGTTCACAACATTCTTTTGGTTCTGCTCACTTCGCTCTTCATTATTTCATACAAGTCTATCCATGTTTTTCTAAGATCATCGAGCTCATCATTTCTTATCACACAGTAGTATGGCATCACAATGATGTACCACAACTTGTTCAGCCATTCTCCGGTTGATGGGCATCCTCTCAATTTCTAGTTGTTAGTCATCATGAAGATTATCTTTTAAATGTAATTGGAATTTCAGTGGACTGCTTTTAAAAGTTAAATACTTTAAAAGATCCAAGATCTCATTCCATCTAAAGGTTCCCTCCAACTATATACAATTGCAAAACTTCCATACATCTTAATAGATGGCCTTCATGATTTGCTACGGCCAGAAGAATCATATAGACTCTGGATGATAGGCCAATAGGTCCACACTTGAAGCTTTCCCGCTTGGTGTCTGAAATGCTGGAACTCCAAATATCACCTGCCTCAGTGAGGCATCAGAGTAGGCATTTACTGGTCTGTACAACATTATGCATTTTCTTTTACTGGTCTGTGCAACATTATGCATTTTCCTTTACTGGTCTGTACAACATTATGTATTTTATGTGCAGTGTCCTTATTTTTGTTGTTGTTCAGTTATTTCAATCAATTATTTTTGTGACCCCATTTGGGGTTTTCTTGGCAAAGGTGCTAACTCTTGTGACCCCATTTGGGGTTTTCTTGGCAAAGGTGCTAGAGTGGTTAACCATTTCCTTTTCCAGCTCATTTTACAGATGAGGAAACTGAGGCAAACAGGGTTAAATGACTTACCCAGGGTCACCTAACTAGTAAGTATCTGAGGCTGGATTTGAACTAAGAAAAAGGAGTCTTTCTGACTCCAAGCCCAGTACTCTACTCTTCTTTTTTAACTATTCAGAAACTAAGCCTCTGAGAGGTTAGCCTAAGGTTTAAAAGCTTGAGATGGGGGTGGCTAGATGGTACAGTGAATAGAGCACCAGTCCTAGAGTCAGGAGTACCTGAGGTCAAATTCAGCCTCAACCACTTAACACTTATTAGCCATGTGACCTTGGGCAAGTCACTTAAACCTAATTGCCCTGCCTTCCCCCCTCCAAAAAGAAAAAAAAAAAAGATCTAAGATCTCATCATTGTAAGGATCCCCTATGCTCATATAGTTAGCCTAATCCTTGGATTGGGCAACTAGGTGGCCCAGTGGTTAGAGTGAGAGCTGGACCTAGAATCAGGAGGATTCCTCTTCCTGAGTTCAAATCCAGCCTCAAACTCTTACTAGCTGTGTGACCCTGGATAAGTCTCTTAACCCTGTTTGCCTCAGTTTCCTCATCTATAAAATGAGATGTAAAAGGAAATGGCAAACCACTCCAAAATCTTTGCCAGGGCAACACCAAATGGGGTCACAGAGAATCAGACACAGCTGAAAAATGACTAAACAACAAACATTTGGAGTCCAAAAAACAAATAAGGGGAAACCGTGGGGACCAAAGAATCGAAACATTTCACCCTGTGGCCTAGCTCTTATGGAATGACTCAGCTTGATTCCAGAATCATGGAATGTATCGAAATCAGTTATTTACTGAGTGTCTGCTATGTTCTCGAAATGAATCCATTCACCCCTGCCTTATAGAATCACTTGCCTCCCTTCAAGGGTTATATCTTACATAAAACCTTTTCTGATCCTTCCCAGCTGCTAGTGCCTCCCCTTCTAATTCGCCTGTATTTTTTTTAATATATTTGATGTTTTAGAATATAGTTTATATTTTATTTATATATTTGTATATTATATATAGCATATATTTATATTTTTTAGAATTAGAATATAAGTTCATTTTTTCCTTTTGAATCCTTAGTGAATACCATAGTGTCTAATACATAGCAAGCACTTAGTGCCAGCTGAATGATCACAAAGCATTGATATTACAAAGAAAAAAATGAAAAAGTTGCCCCTACCATCAAAGAATTGATATTCTCCCTTATAAAAGCTTTTGTCTCATGTTGTCCCAGAGCATTGAATTTCAGGAGATTGCTTCTACCAGTGCCAATCAATGCTCCCACTCTTATCAGCTTCCTTAGTTGCTTTGTCCTTTTGGCCAGTATTTTGGTGACAAATCTCTCAGCCCTAAATGAGGCTAATCCTTTGGCAGCAGACACATACAGTCTGTTACTGGGACATTGTTGAAGCCTTCCCAGTTAGGTGTTACCTGTGATATTTATGCTCCAAGAACTCAGAGTCTCCTCCAACCAAAGCATCCAAGTAGGACTTCAGTGGAGAAAGACTAAAAGATATTGACACAATGTAGGAATTAGTTCATTTAATGAAGAGACTCAATCATCTTTCTCAAGAGACATTATAGTATAATAGGAGTTAGAGCTAAAAGGAACAGTAGAGATCATCTAATCTAGAGGTTCTTAATCTTTTTTGTGTCAATGGATCCATCTGACAATCTGATGAAACTTGTGGACCCACTCTAGAAATAATGCATAAAACAAAATGCTAAGGATTACAAAGGAAGCCAGTCATATTGAAGTAGTTATCTAAAAAAAAAAAAAAACCCAATTTTTTTAAGTTTACAGGTCCCAAGGTTAAGCACCCCTAATCTAGTTCAATCCTTTTGTCTATAGAAGAGGAAACTGAATTTCAGAGAGGTTGTATCACCAAGCATTTATTAAGCACTTACCTTATACTTGGCATTATGAGAGGCATAATGGAGGCACAGTGACAAAAGTGAAATAATCCCTGCCCTCAAAGAGCTTGTATTCTGTGGGAGATAAGAAATAGACTGTCATACCAGTTCCAATAGAATGCAAGCTTGTGAGAGCAAGGATTGGTACCTGGAATGCTCTTCCCTCTTATCTTCACCTACTGGCTTCCCAATTAAAATCCCATCTTCTATAGGAAGACTTCTTCATCCTAGTACCTTCCCTTTTTAAAAAATAATTTCCTATTTATCTTGCATATAACTTGTTTATATGTATCTGTTTATTGTCTCCTCCATTAGATTTCCCCCAAGGGAATGACCTTTTTGCTTCTTATTGTATTTCCAGTGCGTAACACAATGCCCAACACATAGTAGGCACTTAAAAATGTTTCTTGACTGACTGACTGATTTATATACTTAACAGATGTCTGCTAAAATGACTTGAATTACCTGAAGTTACATGGATAGCTAGCAGGGGAGCGTTCTGACTCCAGATCCAGTGTTTCTTCCACTGTGACCTCTGGAACTCCCTTTCTAAAACTGACGAATATGCTCCTTCCATCTTTGGGTTCTGATGGAGACTTGTACTTCCCCATCCAATGACTCGGCATCCTTTGACTGTCCTTTCTACCACTTGTTTGTTGCACGTCCTCTCATCACTCCTGATTCACTGGTCCTTAAGAGGGAGTGAGAATGCTTCTTGTTCCCCATGGCCACTTCCAGATTCTTCCACTTTAGTCATGACTCAGCAGCCTCTCCTTTGAAGTTCACTCTTAGCATGATTTATCACCCAGTACAGATCCTCACAGATCCTGGGACCACTCTCTCCCAAAACTGTTTTGTATCCATTTTCTATATGTTATATATAACTTACATGTGTATGTTTACATTGTCAACCCCATTAGAAAGTAAGCTCTTGGGGTGGCTAGGTGGTGCAGTGAATTGAGCACTGGCCCTGGAGTCAGGAGGATCTGAGTTCAAATGTGGCCTTAGACACGTAACACAAAAACTAGCCATGTGACCTTGGGCAAGTCACTTAACCCCAATTGCCCTCCAAAAAAAAAAAGGCAAAAAAAAGAAAGTAAGCTCTTTGAAGGCTGAGACTGGGTGAAGCTGTTTCACTTCTGTCTTTGTATCCTAGCCCAGAACTTGGCATATATAATAATCTACCTTCTGTTTCTATCCATGCTATCTAGAATTTTATACAGAGTTTGCTCAGAAAATAATATTGCTTGATGAATTAATACACATTTAAAGATGTAAATATGAACAAGAAATACAACCCCAAAACTAGAGCATAACAAAATGGTTACTGAATTATTTTATTATTTGTCTTTTCTCTTATATCACATTTTCTCTTCTTTACATCACAATTATGGTGTGGGGGAGGGGATAACCTTTACCACTTCTAGATTGAACCCTGCTTTGTAACAAAGAAAAACACTTAAGCAGAAACTCTTTCAACAGGGAGTATATCTGGTAGTCCTTGGCTTCTGCTGTGAGAAGGGAGGTACGTTTCTTTATCTATTCTCCAGGACCTTCATCGATTTTTCTGTTCCTTAGAGTTTAGTTTCCTTTTAGTCATCTCTCCATTTACATTATTGTAGTCTTTCTTTGTGTAAATTATTTTCTTGATTCTGCTTATTCTACTTTTCATCAGTTCATCTTAATCTTCCCTTTTCCTAGAATTCTTCATAATTCTTTGTTCTTACTGTACAATAAGATTCCATTATATTTCTTACCATAATTCTTTATTCATCTCCTGGTCGGGGAATACCTACATCATTTCCAGTTCTTTGCTACCACAAAGAGTGTTGCTGTAGATATTTTGGTATATATTTGATCTTTGTTTCTGTCCTTGACTACCTTGGGGCATAAAGCCCAGTAGTAAATTATCTGGGTTAAAGGACAGAAATAATTTCGTCACTTTTCTCTCCTAATTCAAAGTTGATATCTAGTTCCTCCAATATTTTTATCATTTTTTTGGTCATCTTTGTCAATTCATGGGCAGTGAAGTAAAACTTAGATTTGTTTTAACTTATATTTCTCTTACTTTTAGTGGTGGTAACTGTATATCACAGAATAGCACAAAGAATAGCATAAAATACAAATTTTTTCAGCATATAGCCATCACGGATGGACCAGCAGCTGTGACGTTGGGTCTAGGTACCAAAGATATATTCCTTTTTTCTTTTCCTTTTTTTTAAGTCACTTTGGGGAGGTGGTAGTTTTTCCTAAAATGGCATAACAGCTCCTGTTTAATTTTGTGTTTAACGAATCAAACCCCAAATCAGAAACTAAAGTATAAGTTAATAGACTGAGCTATAAACTTTGACTTGTCCACTGGAATACCTGTATTATTTATAAAAAACTAGAGGTAAATACTGAACATTATTAGATCTCAAGATTTTAGACGAAAATTAAAAATGGAAATTTTGTTTTATAGGTGCTGCCTTCTTGTCCAGGATGCTTATGGTATATTCAGTGAAGTACATTTGGAATCCCTCTTTTCTACCACAGAGGATATCTCTCAGCACAACAGACAGTGGGAAGGAAAATCCTGCAGCCTTGGAGGAATGAAGATTTTACAGAGGACCACCAGAGGAAGGTTAGAATATACCTTGAAAAGGCTATATACTTCTCTCAATAATTATGGTACTCTCTTTATCTTTAGATTCATTTCTAAGAAAAGACCAAAAAAAATCAAAATTCAGCTCAGTAAATATTTATTAGGTATCTACTGGCCTAGAGTACTTTGTTAAGCCTTGTGGGACATGCAAAGAGAAATAAGAAAAAAATCCTTTGCCTTAATGGAAATTTATACATAGTAGGTGGTCATGATTTGCAACTGACTTTAATACAAAATAGGATATAGTAAAATTATTTCTGCCAGGGGGATCAGGGAAGCCCCTATGGAAGAGGCAACATTTGAGCTGATTCTTGAAGGATGAAAGGATTTTCGATAGATAGATGTAGATGGGAAAAGAGGGAAGAGGAGGAAAGGTAGTCAGGTGAATTGCCTGAAGGGGTCTAATCTTGTATTAGTGGAAAGTTAAATAAGATTTAATGTCTTATAAATTATTATCTCCACTTCCTTTTTTTAAAAAATGCTTTTTGTTTTTAGGGTATTGCTTTACAATTAATTTGTCTTATGATAATGTCTGAGAGGAAAAAAGAACCCATTATAAATACATGGCATTTTGCTTTTGAAGAAGCTGACATCAGCTCTCTACTGTGATTGCACATAGTAGTCATATTTAGCATAGAAATCATTAGAAATCATATATGTGTAGTTAAATTTTCTTCTGAATTTAACAGAACAAATATTTCAGACACAGTGCTTGGCATATAGCAAATGCTTAATGGTTGTAGGGGTTCTTTTTGCATTTATTCATGGTCATAGGCCTCATTTTTATTTTTATTGTATGCTTTACAAAGTACAGCATTTTGAAATTGATTTTTAATAAATAAAAGTGTAGGCACAAACCCTATCAATTATTCTCTTTGTCTATTAGCACTTTATTGGGTATATATTAGAGGTATTCTTTTTAAAAAATTCCTTTTTCAACAAAAATCATTTTATCATTATTCTAAAGTATTTTCAGTATGCTTATGGCTGTGAAAGTTACCAGATATTTGGAAGCAGATTCCATTAAAAGTGGAAATATTATATAGTCCCCATAAAGAAGTTTAACTCAGTTTCAACAAACCTACTATGTGCAAGGCATTGTGTTAGGCACCTTCCCGTTCCAAAAGATAAAAACAAAATAATCCCTGCTGTCAGAGAGTTTTTACATTTCTCTTGGGGAAAATCACCTAATTACTCCTTACTTTAACCTTCTTGTCTTAGTAGTTTCCTGTAAATTTTGGGTAAATTTAAAGGTGAGATATCTATGTAGCACCCTCTCTGGGCTTACACTCTCCACTCTCCACTCTCATTCAAACTGACTGGTTGGATCCCCAGAGAGCAGTTGAGTACTACTTCCTTTAGGAAGCAACCTGAGAAAACCCTGAGGATTTTGGGTTTCTAGTTCTGTGTCTTGCAAGTCCCTGTCCAGTTTTATTACCCATTATCAATCAACCAGTAGAAATCATTTTTATTAGCTTTTAGAAAAGGTATTTACTAAGAAGGTATAGCAAGAGCAATACTTAACAAAAACCTTCCCTCCCTTCCCTCCACCATACCAGGACACATTCTTCCCTTGCAGACAACACAAAATCCCTGAGGAGAATGAGAATATGTGTTGAAAACATGTATGAACAAGGAGTACTTTCTGATCCCTGGCCCCAGGTGACCTTTTCTCCCTTCATGGAATTCCCACAAGGCCATCCTTAAATGTAGTTTCCTTCTGGGCTCAGTGGATGGGAGCCTTCCTAGAATCAATAACCAGCATTTCTCTCTATTATGAGGTCAAAATTCCTGAAGGTGCTTTTATACGGACCACCTTTCCACTTCCACATGTATTTCCTCTGCTGTTGGTCACTACCACTCCATCAGATTCTGCTACTGACCTCAGCTTCCAGTGGGACTTCTGATGGCTCTGGGGCATCCCAGAACCAAGGGCAGCATCACAGAGCAGCTGCTCTTCCTTGTGCCCCCCAACCCCAAACAGCTCAAAGTGATTCTTTATCAGTGGCAGGAAGGAATAGAAGCAAGATCAACTGTGTGGCAGGTCCTTCCTTCTGTGTGCATACTCAGTTCTAACTCAGCAGTTCGTGAGTTGTCAATCCATCTGACTCCTCAGCCAACCAGGAGTCTCTGGGTCAGTAGACATGACCAGCCCCTCAGTCACAGACAGGCAATATCTAAGCATGTTCTATATGATGTGCCAGGAAAGGCAAATCTGACTCAAAGGACTGGGTCATCATCAACTAGTCCCCCACATTTGTTGAAAAATAAACTTCTCAGAATAAAACTCTAATCTCTTCTCCAGGATTAATTTGGTAAGCTATGTTATCTCCTTTCACATCCTTTTTGATATGAATTTGGAAATTCAGTTTATAAATGCCTATTGAATTTATAAACTTACTTTGTAAACACCTCTTTTATGGAACATGTATGAATAGATACTCTGCGCTACTTACCCCCTCCTCAAAGCTAAAGCACAGGATTCTTACCCCTGTAGTATGAGATAAGGGGAAAATGCATTCATAGTTCTGCCTTATTCCCGATTTCATGCTGAAGAACCCACTTTTCCATTGTAAAAATCAGCTAAGTTACCAAGCCAACCTATGAAGGTCTGTTCAACTCAGGATACACTTAAAGGGTTCAGTCCAGGTTTTATGGGTTGATCTGGAAGCCTAAACACCATTTATGACATTGTTTCCATGGGAAGTTTTGTTCCAAGATCTAAACAGTCTACTTAGGAACAAACTTTTGGAACACAACACATTTGTAAGTTGGGGATGGCCTATATGGTCTTTTTGTTTGTGTTATACTGGTTTGTATGTTCTTAAATTCGTCCGTACATAGACATTTCCATAAAAAATGTTTGTACATTCACCCCTCCCCACCCCCATTACATAGCCAACTAAATAATATTCAGGGTTTTTTAAAAAAGTTTTTGGAAATAGCATTTCTTCAAAACAAATTATTAAAGAGTTCTGGAATGCTGAGCTTCATAATTGTCTATTAGTGATATCATCCATTGTCAGTAATCCATCCATTGCTCAGGAAGTACACGAGACATTTTTTTCCCCATTTTTTTGTCTTTCAAAAAAAAAATCTGTTTCATAGCAACAATAATAAACTTCAATGAGTAGACTTCTAGGAAATCTTTTTACTTCTCCCAATTCAGTCCGAAATGATTAATTATATCATTCCAATATCTAATGCAGTAAATAACTTTTACTGCCAGTTAGATGTCTTTGGGGAAATCATGGAGTTTTTTAGATCTGGGTCACCAGATTTCATATGGTCTAAGTTTACAGGGACAGAAAAGTTACTGCTTTCTGACAATTGTTTACTAACTGTATTAAAAATGACTTGATCCTTTCAGGCTTGACTGGGAGTGGGAATGCATCCACCTAGATCCCATTTAAAGTTTGCTTGGGGACCACTCTGCTATCATAAAATCAAGTCTAAGATTGATACCATTGCTGACAGTTTCAGGAAGGATGCAAGGAAACTGACACCGGCTGTTTTGTTTTTTCCAACTATTCATAGAAACTGGTAAAAACAAGGGGAGGATTAGAGAGTACTGAAAGGTTTCATGGGGGAAAAAGTGAAAAAAGACTGAATTTAAAGAAATAGCAGTGAAGAATTTTCACAATAACACAGATAAAGTAGATAGATTCATTAATAGGTAGTTGGTCTGTTGTGGGTCCTGGCACATGTTGTTGGTCAGTCATTTTCAGTTGTGTCTAACTCTTCATGACCGCATTTGAGGTTTTCTTGGTAGTGATACTGGAGAGGTTTGCCATTTCCTTCTCCACCTCATTTTACAGTTAAGGAAACTGAGGCAAACAGGGGTAAGTGACTTACCCAGGGTCACACAGCTAGTAAGTGTCTGAGGCCAGATTTAAACTCAGGAAGATGAGTCTTCCAGCCTTTAGGCCTCATACTCTCTCGACTATGCTACCTGGCTACCGTAAGTAGGCACATAGTAGCACCTAATAAATATTTCTCGAATTAGATTGAAATCTCCTCTAGAGAGCTCATTGAAATTCATCTAGTAATTTTCCTTACTTTGTTCTTCCAAACAGATAAATGTAGGCACTCTAGGCAAAAGGATTAATAAAATCACAAAAAATGAGAAGTCATATTATTCTTTACTTCTAAGTTTATTTGTGCCAACCTTAAGTTTTGACTTGTGTATTTGGTCATTGTTCTTCCATTTCAATATGCCAGCCAAGGCAGTATTTGAATAAATTAAATTTCTTTAAATTATTTTTTGTACTTGTATCCCCAGCTCTTAGCTCAATGCCTGGCACAGAGTAGGTGCTTAATAAATACTTTTCAATTGGCTTATTACGGAAAACATAGCTAGACTTCAGTTGTTCTTGAATATATGCTGTCTCTAGGCTAAAAGTTCAGCTCTCGTTTCATCTCCAGTGCTCTAAAACTGAAATAAATTAACCCTTTTCTCCCTGTGTCTTTTGCATCATTTTTTGAATTAGTGGGTCAGTTCAGTGATTGAGTAAAACATATAACTACTAATTCATAGTATCTTGTTTCGACTATACTAAGTCATAGTATCTTATTTTATAAAGTGAATGTATAATAGGCAGCTTTATGTTGCTTCCTGGTACTGCAGTAAAGTGGATTTCATTATTTTTATTTCCTGATCCTCCATTGAATACCAAGTATAATAGAGAGAAGTTTACTATTTCAAGAAATTGAAATTGAAGTATCAGACATGGCCTTATGGCTTCTAAGAGTTTGAGGCAGATTATTCTAAATGGGACCCATAAAGCCTGGAGCTGCTGAGATTACTATGAGGTAATCTGAGTTAGGGCTAGTCTTCTGAAGGCTCAAAGGACAAGACTCTTGTGTCTCTCATTGAAGAAATACATATTAAGTACCTCCCATAATTATTGTGCCAGGCCATGAATCAGACACCGTACTACCCTACCCTTTCCTTAATGATATCTGTTATCTATTCAAGACTGTAGTCTTGAACATTGTTTAAAAGGAGGGATAGAGTATGATTTGAAGAAGAAAAAGTGAGATGCTCTCCAGGGCCGATGAAAGGGTGGTGGGTGTGTAGCCCTTGTAACAAGACTACTGCCTTGTTAGAATAAAGTTGATGTTACCATCTTGCCCGAAATACCATAATAATTTCTGAAAGGAAGTGATGTTGGTGATTTCTGAATAGGATATAGGACTGGGTATAATATTATAGCTTATAATTTTCAGGATGAAAATCATCCCTAGAAATAATCTTATACAGTTCCCTTTATTTAACAGACAGTGAAAATGAGATTCAGGCTAAGTGACTTGCTCAATGTGACATTTCTCCCTAGGGATATAGCTGACACTAGACTGTAGATCTCTGGGCTCCCAGTAAACAGATTTTATTGAACAGAGAAAAGGAATTATAATGGGGTATCATAAAACAGGGTGTAGTAAGATATGAAGTCAGTTAGATAAGAGAATGATCATCAAAGAGCTTCAATTCTCATTTTTTATGTTCAAATCTCATTACATTAAAGAGAAAGTAAAGCCTTTTTACAAAAAAGAGAATTAATGTGATAAAGATAAAGGTTTGAGTTTAAATGGATCAGTGATGCCACATATCAGGCAGTAGGAAAGTAAGGCAATAGCTAATGCAATTCAGTAGGCACTTATTAAATATGTGTGCAGATCACTGTGCTAAGTACTAAGGGAAACTGGAATTTAGATAAGACATGGTCTGTTCCTTCATGGAATTTATAGTCTAGTAGGGGGTGACATAACTACAGAGAACTCTAACCTTGAATATTATTTGATAAATGCATTAAAGAGATACATATCACAGGAGCATAAGATCATACATATAAACTTGGAAGGTATTTTAGAGTTCATCTGATATAACCTAAGGCAGCTAGACGGTGCAGCAGCTAAGAGCACTGGGCCTAGAATCAAGAACTGAGTTCAAATCCAACCCAGACACTTACTGGCTAGATGACCCCAGCCATATCACTTAACCTGTTTGCCTCAGTTTCCTCAACTATAAAATGGGGATAATACAGCACCTACCTCTCAGAGTATTGTTAGGATCAAATAAGGTAATATTTGTGAAGTGCTTAGCAGAGTGCTTGGCATATAGTAGGTGCTGTGTGAATGCTTATTCCCTTCCTTGCCAAATCCTTTAACTTTATAGATAAGTAAACTTAAGGCTCAAAGAGATTAAGTAATTTGTCCAAGGTCTCACAGCATCTAAGTAATAAGAGGTGGAATTTGAACAATGTTTTCCACATTTCAGTGTCTACCATGTAGATTTGGAATTTGGAAGACATTAATTACTGTTATTTCCTATTTGTCCCATATTACGGCTTGTGTATATATATTTGTTTGCATGTCGTGTCTCCCCCATTAGATTGTGAGTTCCTTGAGAGCAAAGATTGTCTTTTGCCTTTTCTTTTATTTCTCCAGAGATGAGCATAGTGCCTCTCTTGTACTGATTGCCTGGTTGAAAGTGCCGGTAAATTTTACAAGCAAAGTTGGTTATGTCATGGTGGGAAGGAGAGATGGAGAATCAGGGAAGACTCCTTAAAGCTTTTAAGACTTTTTTTTCCCCCATTTTTGTGGTTTATTGATCTTGTTCTTGGTGTTCTGCCATTTTTGAGGTTTTGCCTTCCATGCTAAGAGTTTTATTTCCCACAAATCCCATTCTTTGATTCAAACTCCCTACCATTTTCTTCATATTATTGACTTTGGACAATGAGGAGAAGGAGGAGCTGTGCTTGTTCATAACATTTCTGACATCTTGCTGGAGTTGGATTTTAAAAGATGGGAAGGAATTTAGCTGATGAGGAAAGAGGAGGAGGACATTCCTAGGGAACAACAGTTTGATCAGAATCAGTCAATCGAGAAACATTTGTTAAGTGCCCATCACGTGCCAAACAAAAGACAATGAGAGACAGTGCAAGGAAGGCGTTTTGAAGGGACACAGATAATAGTATTGCTTGACTAGAAATAGAATAATATGAGGATATGTTGTAGGAATAATATGAGATGAAATTGAAAAAGATTCTATGTTGTGGACATTTTTCTAGATTGTGGAGAGCAAATGAGTTTGAGCTTGACATGGTATGGAGCTCCTGAAGAATTCTCAACAGAGGAGTGATATGACCACATCTAGACAATTTCAATTTGATTCAATTAAATAAACATTCAGTAAGTGCCTGCTATGTGACAGGCACTGTGCTAGGCACTGGGGAAACAAGAAAAAGACAATTCCTGCCCTCGAGGAGCTTACAATCTAATGGGAAGAGGAAACTGGAAAGCAGAGGGAGGTGTAGGACATTAAGAGGTACCCACCAAAGGGTCCATGAAGTTGAGGCCAAGCATAGCTGCAGATGGAAAGTGGAGTGAGCCTCAGAGTCCAGGTTCTGCCCTCTCTAAAGAAAAGCTTTGATTGGAGTTTAGTACTCTGTCCTCCAGCCCTCTAGTCACCCAGGACATAAAGCTAAGTGAATTGAGAAGGTATTGAGTGTATGCAAGGTTGAGATAAAGAAGTTGATGAGGAAATTTCTGGTGATGAGCTAATCCTGAAAAGAGCATCTCATTCCCTGGAGTTGTGACCAAGCATAGCAGCAGCTACAGAGTACATGTAGGAAAATTTAATCCGGAAATAATATAGAGGATGGATTAGAGGAAGGCAAGAGTGGAGGCAGGAAGTTTAGCTAAGGCCAATGAAGAGAAAGACCATTTGTTCATCTAATAAACCAATCAAGCATTTCTTGAGTTTAAAGTACTGTTCTGGATACTCTGAATCATCCAAAGAGACTTTGTCCCAATTCTTCGTAGTCTATCAGAGGAAATCAATCATTTGATTTTTTTTTATAGGTCCAGGCCTGCAATTTTGATGGCCTAGAGAACTGATTAGAAAACTCCTACCAAAGCAAATCAGTGACAGTTCTTCAGCTTAGGGCGTTAGAGAGTTACTTCCGCTGCTTAGAAGCTCTGTTCAATTATTTGCACAGAGTCACATGGCCAATATGTGTCAGATCTTCCTGATTACCAGGCCAGCTCTCCATCCAGTATCCAATACTGTCTCTGACTAAACCCAATCTATGCATAATAACCACAACAATTATTAAATTCCAAGCGAGGGTTATAGTTAAGAAGCGCTACAAGGCTTACAATGAGGTGGAGTTTGCCCTCTGATCTGAGTGCTCAATATGACTTTACAAGGATAGTGGTGCAGTGGAAAGGGAGGCCCTGGGGGCAGACCACCTCGCTTTGTTTTACCTTTCTGCCATTTAACGTGGTACAAACCATTTCAATTCTCTGAGCATCTGTTTTCTCACTTGTTAAATGGAGTTAGTAATACTTGATTTCTGACATCCTGGGATGAAATGAAATGAATGTTTGTAAATGATTTTTACATCACATAAATGGAAATATCATAAAAATATAAGTATCGCCTGTCGGCTACAAGCCCTGCGAGGACGGATTTTTGCTTTTTCTTTGCATCTTCAGTTTAGGGCACAGCTTGGCCCCCCTCCCTTAGGAAGTACCTGTTGATTGATTAGCAGGTGAGATTTAAGATAACTTTTAAGGGATAATAAAAATCCTGATAGGTGTGGGGGGAGGACTTTTCATGTATAAGAACTGATGGGAGCTACGACATTGAAGAAGAAACGGGAACATTTGAGGGACAAAGGTTAGTATATGGATTAAGGCTGAAAGATTCTGGGATATGGCCCAGTGCTAAGTAATTTCGTTTTGTTTTGAGGTTTGGGGTTTGGTTTTGGTTTTTGTTTTTTTTTTTTTTTGGTAAGCCTTGAATCAGAGTAGAATGGTGGTGACTTGATTAAAATATTGATGTCAGAATAAAAAATATTTTGAATTAGAATGTAAAGGAAACTGGAATAGAATTAAAGGACTTCAAATAAGATGTAAGAAATATCACTTCCCAACTTTAATTGAATTCCATTCTGCTTTGGAATGGAATTTGACAAAATTCAGAGTTTGAGCAGCTGGGATAGGTATACCTGAGTCCCCATGGCTAGTATTAGGTTTGGAATTACCATCCTGCCTCTTTTGTTGTTTTTATTGTTGTTCAGTCATTTTTCAGTCATGTCTGACCCTTCATGACCCCATTTGGAGTTTTCTTGGCAAAGATACTGTAGTGACTTACCATTTCCTTTTCCAAATCATTTTACAGATGAAGAAACTGAGGCAAAGATGGTTAAGTGACTTGCCCAGGGTCACTCAGCCAATAAATGTCTAAGGCCAGATTTGAACTTGGGAAGATGAGTCTTCATGACTCCGGGTGCATGCAGCACTCTAAGTACTGCCTCTTTAAGAGCAACTAAAAAACCCACACACCATCAGTCCTCCAGCCCAACTATTTTTTCTCCAATCCTCCCACCTCACCCCTCAAAAAAACTACCTACCACCAAAGTTTCTTGATGCCACCCATAGGAGTATTATTTTCTACATAATAGAAGCCAAACTGTGGTGGATTTTGTAATATGTCACTAGTAGACCATAGCTCCTGTATTTTGTCTTTGAAGAGGAAAAGGAGCTAAGGCCCCAAATGTATTCTGAGGGGCTGGTGTCATTGAATAGTAGAAAAGCATAAGATTTAGAAACTGTGCAGTCAGATTACCATTTAATAGTTATCTAGGCAAGTAATTGGACTCATCTGGGCCTCAGCTTCCTCATTGACAAAGTGAAGAGTTGGTCTGGAAAGACAGGGTGGTACCGTAGAAAGGGCCCACTCTGCATTTAGTCAGAGAACCTGGACTCAGGGCTGAACATTGCCAACTTTCTATTTAATGGAGTATCACTAAATTTCTTAGGTCTCAATTTCCTGTAAATCTATATAATAAAATTTATGCACATAAATCCTATATATCTATAAATTATAGAAGCTGACCCAGATGACCTGGAAGTTCTCTTTTAGCTCTAAATCTATGAGAATAAGACTGTGAGGTGATTTCTAACAAATTATGCCAAAAGGAGTGTGTCAGGCCTTCACCTTCCTTCTGAATAATTTAACTACCAAAGTGTTTAAACTCTCCACAATTGAGAGCACATTGAGGTGACTCCATGAAGTCCTTTGATATTGACAAGAAAACTTTTATTTCTTTTATCTATATTTTTTTTAAAAATAGCCCTTCATATGTTCTCTTTAACAGGAAGTATGTGATGGAGAGAGTTCTCCCTGGTGCAAGAAAATACAGTAGTAATTTCCTTCCTTTGATTTTTCCCTCTTCAAAAAGACAACCCTCTCAAAGAGGTACCCACTTCCCTTGGGGTTTGAGGTCTACAGTCCCTTTGCTAATTACTGTGGTTACAGACCATGCTTTAAGGGACACACTTAAACAGTCTTTCATGACTTTTAAAATGATCTTTTTGTACCTAGTCTCCTCACTCCTATTTTTGAACAGAGAGAAAAATTGCTAGTTTAAGGACAGGTTAACTCTTTTAGGCGAGATGCGTAATAAAAATAGTTTATGCTTATGCAGAAATTTGGAGATTGCAAAGGATTTTTTCCATACATTCATTATTTTATTTGAATTGTAAAAGAGATGTTTTGAGAAAGTAAGCCTGCTTCTTATGTGAACAACTTTCTCCTCACATATATGATGCCTGTAAATAAGTTTGAAAACATAATTTTTGGGTTTCTCTGATGGACTTGAGATTTTTTCTGCTAGACATTTTTCTATTGCAGGAGTTTGGGATAGAATTGGTTTCGGTTTGGCTTTTTTTTAAGTCCATTTGAAGGTAATATTTGTAAAGAAAAG
Organism: Pseudochirops corinnae; assembly: GCA_028646515.1. Lineage (NCBI taxonomy): Eukaryota > Metazoa > Chordata > Mammalia > Diprotodontia > Pseudocheiridae > Pseudochirops > Pseudochirops corinnae. The sequence continues at coordinate 164,834,011 of CM053587.1, read as the reverse complement.
ATAGTAACTGGTACTTTTCCAAAAAGGAAGAAATTTAAGGGTAAATGGACCTAGACATTAAGTAATTTTGTCTTGTTTTCTTTCATCTAACATTTAAGCATCTCATTTTTCTACTACGCTCCACCATACAGCTTTAACCTACAGTGAATATCATTTTCATTTCCTTATTCCAGAATTTTGAAGCCTCTGAAACATTAAAGCAAAGAGAATAAATGGCTTCAATTCTTAAAGATATAATTTTATTTTTACAATAGATTTTAATTGAACATTATTTCTTAGCTGAACAAAAGCTGATTTGTTGGAAAATATTTTATCGATGGTTGATTTTTGCAAGTGAAGTTTTACAGTATGTTCTCTTAAAGCAATGTTACTAAGTAGTTATTTAAAGATAAACTAATTGCATTCTTCCTGCCATGAGGTTTTTGGATGAATTCATTCATCAAACAAACAATTAACTGTAATAAGTGCCTGGAGTATACAACTTTGGTTGCTGGGGGAAGACACATAGTTAAAACAGGATATCTGCCCTCAGGGAGCTTTCCTTTCAGTTTAGTTAGGTGGATAAGAGTCAAACACAAATTATAATGCCCAATCTTAGAGAATTAAGAACATTAGCACTGTGAGAAGGCGGAGAGCTAAAAATAAACAGATCTCCATTTGGCCATAGTGTACACTAACAGCTCTAAACTAGACATGAGGAAATCAGCATTCTAGACCTAACTCTGCCTCTGTGCACTGGGTGATTTCACTTTTCTGGGTCTCTGACTTCTATAAAATGGGGGTAGCAATTGTAGACCAGATTATTTCTAAGTCCTCCTTTCCAGCTAGAACACTCTTAAGCTTCTAATTAAAATAAACTTTAACTTACAAGTAAGATTTAAAAACAAAACAAAACAGTAATCTATAGTAATGGTGATGGTGGCCAATATGGTATAATGGGAAGAAAGCTGTCCTTGGAGTCAAGATAATGACACTGGACTGTGTGACCCTGGGAAAATTATTTATCCTTTCAGTGGCCCAGACAACTCTTAAGAAAATAAGTAGTTGGCTATCTGCATTGGTAGAGAGGGTTTTCTTATAGGGGGATCTCCTAATACTAATGAAATCATAAATGTGGATGAAAACAACAGCAATGGTGGTAGTGATGGTGGTAGAGGTGGTGGTGGTGATGGTGGTGGTGGTGGTGGTGATGGTGGTGGTGACAGCAACAACAACTATGGGTAATTACTGAGATTATGATTTTTTTTATGCAGGATATTTTAAAGTCTGAAACATAAAAATCTCTTCCACAGAAATGATTGTTTTTGCTTATTGCTAGGTGAACAGTTCTGTCTTCAGAATTATACAGTTCAGTAATATTTTTTAATGAATCTTCCTGACCATTATCTTTACTATATAATGTTTAGCACAGTATAAGTACTTAATAAATGTTTATTGACTGTGTAGTTGACTGAATTGATTTCTGGCCAAATTCTCTTAAGAGAGGCCCCATGTGAACCTTATTTTGCAGGTGAGGCAAGAAGAGGTCAAATTCTAGGCCCACCCTCATGTAAGTCAGTAGCAGAGTCACAATCAAAATCCATAAATCTTTCAGTCTTAGGTTATTTTTTTATCCCTGTCCCCTGCCATGTAGTGCACTTCACTGCTTTTCACTAATTATACTCAATTATTTAGCTTTGTACTTAGCACAGTTCATGGGACATAGAAGGCACTTAATAAGCATTTATGATTGATAGATAATTTTGAGACAATATCTTATTTCTGTCATTTTCATAAACTTCTTAATCTAATTAAAGAAAATCTGATATTGTGTGTTTTGCGTAAAAGAGATCAGGTAATTGGAAATAAAAGAGGTTTTACCTCCTTTTTTTTTAATGTTTTTTGTCTTTATTAATTTGCTTGTTTACTTTTAGTTTACAAGATTGAGTTCCACAATCCCTTGAGTTTCATATTTTCTCCCCTTCCCTACCCCCCCTCCCCATGGCAGCATGTAATCAAGTATATGATCTGCAAGTATTTTCACATTAGACATTAGTCAGGTTATAAAGAAGGGTTGTAACGGATGGAATGAACAATGGGAAAGAAGAAACAAAACCAAACAAGAAAAAGAGAGAGCAGGTTGTTTGCTTCAATGTGCATTCAAATTCTGTTCTTTCTAGTTCTTTCTCTGAATGTAGACATCTCTCTCCATCATGAGTCTTTTGGAGTTGTCTTATAACCCTGCATTGCTGAGAAGAGTCCAGTCTAACGAAGTTGGTCCTCACACATACATTGTGTCTGTAATTGGTTTCACCTCCTTTTCAAATGGACATATTGAACATATTTTATGAGTCAAAGAGCTGTGTAGGAATTATGTAACTTAGGTGATTCCAGGTACTACCATTTTATTCTTGCTGTTAAATCCTTATGGGTCTTCTCAATGAAATGATTTAATAAAAAGTGATAGTACTAATGGTTCTAGAACCTAGGCCAAAGAAAGTTGGAGTACACAGCACAGCAGATGGCTGGTTGGTGGCTTGGTTGAAGAGCACTAAATTAAATCACTATGTTGGAGTCAAGATACAGTGTGTCTGACTGTAGTTGATTGAACCAATATGAGCTCGCTCTACCATAGGTCAGGTACCAATAGTCCATGTGCACATTTGGGGTGGAGATATCTCTAAATCTGCACATCTCACTGAAGTTCTGCTTCACTCAGAGAGCACAGTGCCTTCTTTGATCAGGCACACCATGCTAGGTGGTCCTTTGCCAGCATTTCCCATGTCACATAATAAATTCCAAAATTCTTCAGAGAGACCTTGAGAGTGTCCTTGTATCACTTCTTCTGACCACCATGTGAGTGTCTTCCTTGCATGAGTTCTCTGTAAAATAGTCTTTTAGGTAAATATACGTTTGACATTCAGCAGTGTGGCCAGCCCATCAGAGTTGCACTCTCTGCAATAGAGTGTGAATGCTTGGCAGTTCAGCTTGAAAAAGGATCTCAGTGTCCAGTACCTTATCCTGCCAGGTGATCTTCAGAACCTACCTAAGACAATTCAGTTGGAAGCAATTCAGTTTCCTGGCATGGTGCTGGTAGACCGTCCAGGTTTCACAGGCATACAACAGTGGGGTCAGCAGAATGGCTCTGTAGACCTTCAGTTTGGTAGTCTGTCTAATACCACTTCTCTCCCACACTTTCCTTTGGAGGCTCCCCAAACACTGAGCTAACTCTGCATTGTGTGCATCAACCTCATTATCAATATACATCCTGGAAAGTATATTCCCAAGGTAAGTAGCTCATAAGATATAAAGAAATACGATTTTTAAAAGTTGGTCATAGTGCCCAGAATACCAGACTTAGGAAGAAAAATCTCATTAGAAATAATTAGGGGAAAACCATTCCCAAAAGAAGGATTGAACTTGGGGCTAGAGTTGATCAGAAATGTGGACTAGAAAAAACTTACCCAGAGTTATGAAAACAAAAATGGTGAAGTCAGAAGTTAGTAACAATTTAGATAGAAGAGAATAGAATTGATCTAATTTGGAATTGGGCAGCTAGGTGGTATGGTGGGTAGAATACCAGGCCTGGAGTTCAAATCTGACTTCAGACACTTACTAGCTATGTAACCCTGGGCAAGTCACTTAACCCAGTTTGCCTCAGTATCCTCACCTGTAAAATGAGCCAGAAAAGAAAGTGGCAAACCACTCCAGCCTCTTTGCAAAGAAAACCTCAAATGGGGTTGCTAAGAATCAGACACAACTGAAACAAATGAACACACAGTTTGGAGGTAAATCAAAAGGGAAACTGATAGAGAAAAAAGTATTCAAAGAAGGGAAAGGCTATTCAGGCTTCGAGGTGGAGCTGTCCTAGAGTCATCTGTTAAAATAGGCCCCCATCCAACAAAATTGTCACCCTTAGACTTCAGGGAAAGATCCTTGGGATATGGAAAATTAATTATGTATCTCTTCTGTGTGATCTTCATATTAGGGATAATGAAAGCCATAAAACAGACTGACTTGTTCAAAAGGAAAGGGGCAGACTGTGAAAAGGACCATGGAACATGCAGTTGGTTGATCACAGGAAGAAAGATAAATGAGAACCACAAACCACCTGAAAGATCCCCTTTGCATCATATAGGCCAAATACAAACCATTGTCAAGATAACCGTGTTAACAGTTAGGAAAACAACCTTTCCCTACAAGCACAAAATAAAAAAAAAACAAATAGGTATAGCCTAAGAGCGCTCTCAGTGCGGGCTACTCTTTGTTCAGTTAAAAAAAAATTTTTTTTCTTATTAGATAGAAATTCTATTAGTCATATCCTTCATATATGAGGCAGCTAGGTGTTAGACGTGAGGAGAGAGGAAGATCTGATTCAAATCATGCCTCAGGCACTTGCTGGATGTGTGGCCTTGTACAAGTCACTTAACTTTTCTGTTTTTAAATCCTTATCTATAAATTGGGGATAATAATCACCCCTGCCTCCCAAAGTGGTTGTGAGGATTCTAAGGAGATGATTACTTTAAAGCACTTTGCAAGCCTTAAAGTGTTATAGAAATACTAACTTTCAGTTTTATTGTTGTGGTTGTGAATGCTTTACTACTATCCTTGTTGTTTTTATATTAAAACCAACCTTAAAAGTCACATATTGATATATAGAACATTGCCTCCCACAACAATCCATAAATATTAATATAACCATTTAATAACGCTGGGCTTGGAGCCAGGAAGGTCTGATTTCAACTCCTGCCTCACTCACTTACTAGCTGGGTGACCTTGGACAAGTCACTTAACCTGTTTGCCTCAGTTTCCTCAGTTGCTTCAGAACTGTAAAATGGAGATAATAACCAACCTAGCAGGGTTATTGTGAGGATTTAATAGTATAATATTTATAAAACGCTTAGCACAGTGCCCAGCACTATATAGTATATACTGTATATATATTATATAGTATATAGTACTATATATATAGTATATAGTATATAGTATATATATAGTATATAGTATATATATATATATAGCATATAGTAGGTACTATATAAATGCTACTTATCACCATTATTATCAATAGCAATAACAACACATTATGAAACTGAGGAAGGAAATTTAATTGATTTTACCCTGAGTAATGGCCTACTAGGTCATACGGCTAATAGCAGACCCATAAAATAAACCACAGTCTTCTGAATCTCGGCTTTTCCTTCTGCATTTTGCTCCCTTTATCAAGCATGTTGTGACCCAAATAGCAAGGGGGAACACCTGCAACATGCTGTGATTCTTCCTTGTATGCCCTGTAGCACTGAGCACAGCACAAGTGTGCTGTAAATGTCCAGTGAAAGAATGAATCCGGGCACATCCAAATTGAAATACTTTGTGGATGTTTTACCCAGAAATCCCCATAGGACCCCAGAACCTTCTCTTTAGTAGTTACAATGTTGTCAAGATCAGCAGCAAAATGGAGTCATGGGAGCATAAATCTAAAGGTGGAAGAAATTTCATTTGCCATTAAGTTCTTAAAGGTAGTAAACATCAGAGGTAAAATTTGAACCCAGGTCCTTAGTCAACAGGCATTTATTAGACACTTACTATGAGCCAGTCATTGGGCTAAAAGTCTTTTGACTGTAGGGCCAGTGTTCTTTCCACTCTCTCAGACTCTTAGCCTTGATTCAAGCATGTAGGCTAGCCTTAGACATGCACAGATCTTGTTGCAAGTATAGCATAGTATTATATAACATTTAAGCAGAAGGGAACTTGGAGGGGTCAGCTAGGTGGCCCAGTGGATAGAGTGCCACACCTGGAATCGGGAGGACTCATCTTCATGAGTTCAAATCTGGCCTCAAACATTTACTAGGTGACCCTGGACAAGTCACTTAGCCCGGTTTGCCTCAGTTTCCTCATCTGTAAAATAATCTGGAGGAGGAAATGGCAAACTGCACTAATGTCTTTGCCAGGAAAACCTCAAATGGAGTCATGAAGAGTTGAATACTACTGAACAAGAAGAACTGGGAGATCTTCTCGTACAATGTTTTTCATTTTAGAGATGGAAAATAGAGAGAAATGCTTTTCTCTCTTGTTTCTCTCTCTAGAAAAGTGAAATGGTTTACTTAAGGTTACATCATTACTTATTGGCTTAGAAGGGACTCAGACCCAGGTCTTCTGATGTAAATCTATATTCTCTCCCTTCTGCCTAAAGTTCTTTGTTCTCTGTTGGAAAGTAGAGGATCATAAGATCCTACATTTAGAGCTAGAAGCGGAATCAGGTCATTTGGTCCAACCCCCTCTTTTTACAAATTAGGAAACTGAGGCCACTTCTCCGTAGTCACTCAGGGAATAAATAAGTAGCAGGGCCAGGATTTGAACCAAGTCTTCTGGCTCCAAAGCCAGGTCTTTCCATTGCACCAGAGAAACATGGATAAAAGCTTTCCAGATGGAAAAATTTGGAAATTTTCAGGCAAAAGGAAAGAGGAAGAAGATCAAGATGACTGATTTTTGTTGGAGATGAGAAGATGTTCTTCCTGGAGGAGGAAGAAAAAGAGTCCAGTGGGAAATGAACAGACATCACCAGTAAAGAGATAAGGACAAAAGAGAAATGATGGTCACTTTGAAGGGCCAAGAATACAAAGAAGAAAATTTTTCCAAAGGATGAACCAAGACATGATGAGATCAGCAGATAATTTCAAGATAAAAATCCACTCTCAGATCACTATCTAACTTGGTAGTAGAATTAATTTATTTGGCAGCATAGCAAGCCTACTTCAGTGGTAGAAAACAACAAATAGAGCTTTTCCAGTAACTTGTTCTTTAGCTTCCACACAGATCATAGGATTGCAGACTGAGCTGGACCCAGTGTTGTTGTTGTTGCTCAGTCATGTTTGACTCTTCGTGACCCCATTTGGGGTTTTCTTGGCAAAGCTACTGGAGTGGTTTGCCATTTCCTTCTCCAGTGGATTAAGGCAAACAGAGGTTAAGTGACTTGCCCAGGGTCACACAGTTAGTGTCTGTGGCCGATTTGAACTCAGCTTCCTGACTCCAGACCCACTGAGCCACCCACCTGCCTCCTAGAGGCAATATTACTTTTCATCTAATCCAACCCCCTCACTTTACAGATTGGGAAACTGAGAGAAACTTAAATGACTTGCCCATAGTTACATAGGTTAGTGAGTGGCAAAGCCAGGATTTGAGCTCTGGTCTTCTAACCCCAAATCCAACACTTTGTCCATCATCCTTTTCTGTCCTCCACCTCACCCTTCAATAAAGTGATGTGTCCTAAAATATGTGTGAATGAGTTGATCATCTATGTGTATTTAAAAACTATGCTAATATATCCAAATGAGCTGGTATGCCTGGTGATTTTGTATATTCACAACAGTATGAATGTAAATTGGTAAATTAAGATTAGAGTAATATGAATACTCAGAGTAATATTAGAATAATTGAGTTGGCTCAATCCTTTTTCATCATAGTTACTAATTTAGATTTTTAGTGAAACACTTCTCAGATCTTGATAAGCTTGCCCATAAAACATCTTTGTATTAATAGACAAACATAAGAATATTGTACGCTCAAGTATCTGCCACAAAACTGATTTCTATTTGGCCTTTCATTTTTCTTCAAATGATAACTGATAGAGAATAAAAACCACAGCAAAGCAAGAGAATTTCCATTTTTCTCACTTTTCCCACACAAGGGATCAGTGGACAGGTTAATTTACAGTTAGATTCCGTGCTTGCAATATATCCAAGTTGACTAGATTCACTCAAGTTTAAAAATAGTTTTGTTGCTAACAGTTGGTACTATGTAGGTTGTTGACTCTGAGACCAATATTTTTAATAATGAGGAAGACAAATGACATTAAATGTGCTCCCAAGACCCAGTTGATTTTTTAAGAGTATTGTCTTGTTTTGCATGGTATGCATTTTGGAAAAAAAAAAATTAAACTATTTCCCTCCCTCCTTCCCGCATATCCTCCCCAGTCTGCCTCCCCCACCAAATTCCCCCCCCCCCAATAAATGACTTTTGGGAAATAGCTTAGGGGAAAATCCTCAAAGGTATAATCCTGCCAAAACTAATTTTATAAAAGTTGTTATTGCTAGAAACTGGCATTTAGTGACATTTTGATTACTTACAGTTTAGGGGAATTTATTTTCGCAATTTTCCCCTTTGCTTTGTACCCTTAGCCCCCAAATTAAAGATCTTGTTATTTATTGTCTGTAATGTTAACATTCATTTTGGCTTCCTGTCTTTTCCATTCTTTTGATTTAGCACTAGTTCTGTGTAGGTTATCCTAGAATTTATTTGAATAACAGGGAGGAGTACCAAAAATCCAGTAAATAATTACAGGGAAAGTCAATTTATTTAGTTGTAGTTGGGTCTTGGTTTTTTTCCCTTAACTTAGCCACTTATTCACAAAAAACTATTTGAGGTTTTTTTTTTTAATGGTAAGAAGGCATTTTTTGTCTTCCTTCTCTTTTATAATGATCTTCTTACCCCTCATGTAAATAAAAAACTTTAATCTTTAATGTCCTATCAGGGGCCCCACTAAGGTTCTTTATAAAATGTCCCTGTCATAAGGTTATTAATTAAAATTTATTATGAGTTTAAACTCATTTTACTTTTTTTTAAAATTTTATTATAGTTTGCATCATTCATTTCCACAAGATTTTGAGTTACATATTTTCTCCCCCTCTTTCCCCCCCCC
>CM053587.1:164797964-164824834 GCA_028646515.1 Pseudochirops corinnae | reverse complement strand
AAATCCTTCTTCAGCTCATCTCTAGCTTTAAGGCATTCTTCATGTTTATTGGAGGCCTCTGGTGAGGGCGCTCTGGCTGCGCTCTCCTCCTCCCTCTCTCTCCCATGATCTTTCTTTTCCCCGAAGAAGGAATGTAGGGTTTGGGAGCTATTCTTACTTAGCTTCTTATGCTTATTCTTACTCATGGTTGTTCAGACCATGATTTTATTTTATTTTTTTTAATCTTTGTGGGGCTCTGCTTCCAGAAGGGAAAGCTCTGTCCCAAATCGCTGGGGTCCTCCCGGCTGGCGTAGACTTCCGGCTGACTGGATAATGAAGACTCCAAGACCGAGGCCCAAGACGACGATCCGGATCCAGGCCGCTCAACGGGAGAGCCCGGGCTTGAAAACAATCGCTCAGTCCCCCTGCTTTCTGCAGGTCGCGGGCGGGTAGCTACAACGCAGAGGCGGGTGCAAAACCTCTGCCTTTTAGCTTTTCTGCTCTGGAGACCTTTCAGCCGGACGCTTATCTCCCCCTTTTCGAAATCCCCACTGGAAGCTGGTGCTAATCCTCAGCTGGTGCTAATCCTCTGCTCACCTGAAAGGCTCTTCTGCCGCCCCCGGGGCGCAGCTGCTGCTTCAGGCCAGGCTGGTTTCGGTTCGCAGTGCTGATATGGTTCCTCATAGCCGAGCTGACTTTAGTGGGAAGTATCCTTGTGTGCGGTTTGGAGTTGTAGGATTGGTTTAGAGTCCTATTTTATGGGTATTTTGGGGTGGCTATGTGAGAGCTGCGATATGTTGCTGCTGCTATGCTGCCATCTTGGCTCCGCCCCCCTCATTTTACTTTACTATCTATAATGATATTTATTCCACAGTATCTTAATTACTAACTGTTACTATCCTGAGAGGAGTAAATAAGGCCTTCTTTATCTTTAAGTCAGGGCCTACTGAAACTTCATATCCACAAACATTCAGCATCTGATGTGTGTTTAGCACTTTGCTAAGTTCTAAGAAAGGTACAAAATTTATATCAAAAAGTATCTCTGCCCTTATGGATCTTAGAGTAGGAGGATATTACCCATTCACAAATAGCTATGATTCACAGTAACATGATAAGTGTGTTAGGTGAAAACAAAGGGTTGTGAAGGTTTGGAATATCCTTGCGCTGAGGTTGATGAGGGAAGGCTTCATGGATATGATCTGTGAGATAGACTTCAAAAGGGTGGTTCGGTAACTGGAGGAGAATTCAGAGTAGGGGAGAAAGGTGTTATGGTCTAAGGAATGGAGAGAGGCAAACTGTCTAGTGTGACTATAACCTAGAATGAGGCAAAGACCCTAAGAGAAAGCTCTATGAATTAAGACTGGAAAGGTAGAAGATCACCATGTTTTGAAGTTCCATCAATTTTAGTCACAGGAAGATTAAACTTTTATCTGGAAGCTAATAGTCACTGAAAAATACCAGGCCAAGGAAAAGTCTTGTCAGAGTTTTGCATAAGGAAGATTAGCCTGGCCTTCAGATGAAAGATACAGATGGAAGTTGGGAGAGAATAGAAGACAAGAGGCCTTGTAAGAAGCCATTGCAATTCAGACGGTGGTAAAGATATAGGTGTTCTTTATTGGTGGCAGTGGACATAGACAATGATTGACTGATTGACTAGGATTTCAAAATTAACTTGGGGAAGCACAATGGAAAGGGGGGTAACTTTGGAATCAGAGGACCTATGGTTGAATATCAGTTGTGCTAGTTTCTATCTGTGTGGTCTTAGTCACAGTCTTAGACCAGAGAGAAGCAAGATATTTTTTAAGGTAGAAACAACAGAACCTGGCAGTTCGTTGGATATGAGGAAAGGGAAATGAGAAAACTAAGGTTTCCAACATGGCAGGCTAAATGAATAGGGATACCATTGACTGAAATAGTAAAGTCAGAAGGGGGAGCAGGTTTTGGTAGAAATCACAGAATCTCAATTGTGGAAGGAACTTCAGAGGCCCTATAGTCTGACTTTTACCTAAACAGGAATCCATTCTATAAGATACCTGAGAAGTAGTCATACAGCATTTGCTTGAATACCTCCGTGAGGAGGAACTCACTGCTTCTCAAGGAAGCACATTCCATTTTGTGATGATAATAATTGCTGGGAATGTTTTCCCTTATTTGCAGATTAAATTTACATCTTTGGCACAGTGTGGTGATGAATGCCTCTGACCACCTCTTACCTGTGAGGCTGAGGCTGATGGATCTTTTGAACCAAGAAGTTCTGAGCTGCAGTGGGCCATGTTGATGTCCACACTGACTTTAGCATTCATGGTGAGCTCCCAAAAGCGGGGAGGCTAAGAAGGGGCAAACTAGCCCAGGTCAGAAATGGAGCAGATCAAAACTCTTCTGCTGGTCAATAGTAAGGCTGATCCCAATGTGTCTACATTTCTGGACTGGGTGAGAGAGGGAGGCCCACTCTTTAAAAAAATTTTTTTTTTAATTTTTAAAAAACCTTCTAAAGACAGACAGAACTAATTTTAATCCCTCTTACATGTGATCCTCTCTTAAATCTTGCCTTCTCTTGGCCAACTACTGAAGTTCCTTTAGCCAATCCTTGTAGGGTATCCATCATCCTCATTGGCTTCCTCCAGATAATCTCCATTTTGGGATGGATAATTAGCTTCATTTTGGATATAGGATCATAGATTTAAGGCTGAAGGAACCTTAGAGATCATTGGATCCAACTCCTTCATTTTATTTACAGTTGAGGAAACTGAGGCCCAAAGATGTTAAATGACTTACCCAAGGCAAACAGATAGTAATAAGCAAAGCTGGGGTTTAAACCTAGATCCTCAGGCTTCAAAGCTAGCATTCTTCCCACTGTGCCATACTGCCTTCCCTAGTTAATTCTGAAGTCCTATTCAAACAATAAGCATTTATTAAATGCCTGCTATATACCAGGCACTGTACTAAGCTCTGAGGGTACAGAAGAAGAAAAAGACAGTCTCTGCCTTCAAAGAGCTAGCAGTCTAACGGGAGAGACAAAGAAACAATAACTATGTACAAAAAAATGATAAAGTATAGATATAAATAAAGATAAAGTATAGATAATTAGGAAGAAAACACTGAATTTAAGGAGTATCAGCAGAGGCATCTTGTAGAAGATGGGATTACAAATGGTGCTTGAAGGAAACCAGGGAACCCAGGAGGCAAAGATGGAAAGGGGAGAGTTCCAAGCATAAGAGTTCACAGACCTTGAAAATGCATGAAGATGGAGTGTCCTGTGCAGGCAACCACAAGGAGGCCAATGTCACTGGATTAGAGTGTGTGGTAGTGGGTAAGGCATAAGAAGACTGGAAATATGGCCACAGAGGGACCTTAGACTTCTCAGTGAAGTAAAAGGTTAAGTCTAGTCATTGTATAAGCAACCATACTGGCATACCCAGGATGGCTGCTAGCACAAGTTCTTAGATCTGCTTTACTAGGAAAGATAACTGTTTAAGGGGCCAACAATCTTTTTTTTTTAATTATAGTCACTAGTTCAAAGGAAAGTCAGCACCCTGAACTTCAGAGAAAATATAAGCAGAGAAATAAAAACCAACAGACAGGGCTCTGACTGCCTGAATCAGCTATACACTTTGTATACATCCCTCGATAGAGAGAGTCTTTACATCTGAGTAGTCAGCTCTGAACATAGGGCCAACTCAGAATCTCGACCAGGGAATCACAAGATCCTTTTCATAAACGAGCCCCCAAAGAAAAATACCAACTCAGAGTATATATATGCTTTGTAGAGCTAGAAGACATCATATCCATGACTTAGTGCCTAATTAGAAATTAGCAAAAGGTGTGAAAGCCTTTCTACAAGCAAGCCTCCCCTAAGCAAGCTTCCCTTAATGGGCTCCATGTGAGGCCTATTAAGGGGCAGGAAAGATCTTATATCCAATTAACATTACAGTCATCTACCCTGTGTGCATGGGTAGTGGGCAAGGGAGAGTTGCAGATAGGCTGAGATGGGCAGGGGGAGAAAGGATGTAAGAAGAGAAGGAAAGCTTTGGAAAAGTAAGATAGGGAGTCAGTAACATAGAGGAGAAAGATTACTGAGCAGTATTGAGAACTCAGCTGAGGTCATGCACCATTAACTTGAAGTAAGTAAAATCATCATGATCTCATAACTTTCTGAAATGATGCTCAGCAGCCCAGTAGCAAGGTAGAAGAGTTAAGTGGTAGAGCTTACCCAGGGATGAAGATTCGCAGAACAAGAACAATGGAAGTTTTGTGGGCATGAGATTCCTGGTTGGTAGTTACTAAACTTGTGAATTGTGGCAGGCCATGTGTTCAAGCCTGACTGTTAAGTAAGTGAAGTCAGAGTAGGAGAGATCACCTGGGAGAAATAGGGAGGGGGCAAGATGATGAACCAGAACAAGCAGAGTGTGAGACAAGGTGGAAGAGCTATGGTCAGTGTAGCACGCTCAGAGGCCTGGATGCTGTTGCCATTTCACGTAATTGTGAAGTTTAAGGGGTGATATAGTCTGAGAGATGGATAGAAGTCACTGGAATTGAGGGATTGTGTAGTCAAGATACTATAGTTGACTTCAGTGTGAAGTCTCTGAGGATTATGGGCAAAATATGGAGTGATGAAGAAGATCATGAAATCATTAAGGAAATTAGAAAATCATCCTGGCAGTCAGTAGATGACAGTAAGAGGAATGGGTAGGGAGTAAAATAACAAGATTGAACAGGAAGCAATCAATGTTAGTTTTCTCTGAATGCCTGTGTTAAATTAGTTTCAAAGGAAGTGGCAGTTTAGGCAAAAAGCTTTATTTTACCTGCCTTTACATATGTTCTTCCCCATCACAACAGTGAACAGACCAGAGTGGGGATGCCTATGGAAGGAAGGAGAACCAGTCCTATACTTGATCTTCGTGATTGGAAATTGCATTCTCTAACAATGTTGCCTGGGAGTGAGTTGGGGTGGAGGAGATAGATGGCAGGTGGCTGCTACAATCTGAAGCCTACTCACCTGATTTTGATTAGGCATTTGCATAAAAATGCTGACTTGAAAACAGTGCAACCATATTTATTTTGCTCTTAAGTAATGGAAAAATTGCTTTGTTACCCTCTTTTTAGCACCAAGGTTTTTTCTTGTAGACATGGTTCCACTGAGTGGTTTATGATGCTTTATTAAATAGGTCAGAAAAGCATTTCTATACTTAGTAAAAGATGTTTCTTTTTTTCCATTTTTTTTTCACTTAGCCATCCTTTTAACCTTTTTGACTTGAAGAATTTTTCTTAAATCTGCCTTCAAAGCCCAAAACAAAGGGGGGGCTATTTGAATTCATGACTACAGAGGCAAAAAAAAAAAAAAATTCTAAAAAGAGGCAACTTTTTCTCATGTACCACAACACAATTGTAAATAGTTTTTGGTGGAAAAAAAATTTAACCAGTAATGTGTGCTGACAGATTTTGAGTGGAGGTGTGGGTTGTTCCTGCCTCCACACTTGTTGGTGATTCAATCCTATGACAGTATTGAAATACTGAGTACCACCCAGGGTATGAGAAATGAAGAACTGTTGGCAGTGTGGCAATATGTTGCAGGAGTTCCTCATACACAATGCAATTGACTTTTTTTTTGTTTTGAGTTTCCTGCTGGGGCACAACAGAAATGTGTAGAAAGGTTCGTTTTCACATAGTTCTTCAAGCTGGTATTTTTACAACCCAAACCTTAAGGAAAGAACTTGGATTGAAAAGGGACACTTTAAGATCTCACTGGCTGATACCTCCTCCTAGTTATGAGACCATACAGTTCTACAAACATACAGTTTTGTTCACTTATATTGTGATTCTGGTGGTGTATATTGGAACAGAATTAAAATCTTAACTTTGGCTCTGTCTCATGGTTTGCCTTCATGAGTCTCTGAGACTTAAGGTAGCTTGGGAAGTATGTCATCTTAAGATTTTGTGAACCACTTTTATTTAAAAAAAAGTTCCTTACCACATTGAGCTAAAACTTCAGAGCTTCTTCACCGAAAGTCTTAACAGTTGCCTGTACTGACAAAGTTTCCATCTGTGTGTAAGAATTTAATTGCTGTAAGATTGAGTTGATTTTTTCTACCATTCTAAAATGTTCCCCTTAGTATCGAAATCCTTAGGGGACTGTCACATTTGAAATTGCCTCCCCTAGGTAATTTGCCCAAGTAACTTGAAATAAAGTCTAACTGATATGAGGACTGGCTTCTCAGCTTTGGGGTCTGGGTGAATAACTTGTGGTTCACAGGAGGAATGTGACTCATTTAACCCAGGGGTGTGGCTTTGAGATTTTTAGCAAAACAGTTTTCTACCTAATTAACAATATGTTAATTAACATGTTCTCCAGTAGTGTGAAGGTGACCATGGTTCTTGAAAGTTAGACCAGCAAAGTGCAACTCCTGGCTGTTTCCTTCAGGCTGAAAAGGTTTCAGGTATGGGCCTGGAGCTGGCCTCTGTGATTGTCATTCGAAGAGCAGTCTAGCTAATTTCAGAAGTTGATCTCAGGGTAATGAATTTTTTGGCCATAGCAACTCTTGAAGATTATCTACCAAGTAACAAAAGGACCTTCATTTAAGTCATTAGAGGGAGTATACCCACTGACTTATCAGAAATCCTTGAAATAATGAAAAACTAACTCACATGAACTAGTTGGCCACTAAGACTTAAAGTTACTTGCCTGACCATACCATTTTTTTCTGTTTTTAAATACATCTTACTGATGTCATTTATGTTTACCTGATAGCCATTCTCTGCTCTCTCCTCTACTTTGTACCTTTCCCTGTAAACAAAGAAAAATAACTAAGGAAAAAGATCCAGTAAAGCAGCAGTTCTCAACCTGTGGATTATGTTCAATTTGTAACAATGAAAATACATCCTGCGTATCAGATATTTACATTACAATTCATAACAGTAGCAAAATTATAGTTATGAAGTAGCAACGGAAATAATTTTATGGTTGGGGGTCACCACAACATAAGGAACTGTATTAAAGGGTCACGGCATTAGGAAGGTTGAGAACCACTGTGAATAAAGAAACCTTGTCTGGTGATGTGCGCAGTATTTTGTCCTTGTAGTCCCCTACCCTTTTGCTGTGAAGGCAGAAGTATCTCTTTATGTCTTCTCTAGGACCTTCATGGGTTTTTCCATTACTCAGAGTTCAACTCTCTTTCTGTGATTTTGTTGTTATAGTAATTTGGTCTGTTATTCTCTTGGTTCTACATACTTGGCTTTGCATCAGTTGAAAGAAATTTTACTTATTTTCAGTGATCTGGAGCATGTTTTCATGTAGTAATCAAATTTTCTTTTTGGAAAATCTTTTGAATCTCTTTATTATATTTGACCATTTAAATGCTCATTGACTTGTTATCTGTTGGGGAATAGGTTTTTGCATTAATTCAGTTCTCTGGATATTTTAGACATCAGATTTTTATTGGTTCTTAGGCACAGAAATCATTAAATGCATTGTTCAGTGTGACTCTGAGGCGAGGACACTATACTCATCAATGCATTCCCTCCGCAATTTATATTGTTCTAGGTCACTCCCAAAGGGGGCAGATAGGACTTCAAGTATTTGTATGTCTGCTAATGCATTCTCTCTACTATCAGCAGAATAGCTGATAAATTCTTGATATTTCTGTGATTATAATTTCATTCTTCCAGTCTTGAGATCTCTCCCTATCATAAGCCTGACTTCCTTTATATCCAACCCTATCACTACTCTCTTGAAGTGAATTCTTAACTTATTTCTCGGAGTCTCTGTGAAACCTTGTTTTTCAAGAATTATATCTGTAGGGGCAGCTAGGTAGCACAGTGAGTGGAGGACCAGCCCTGGAGTCAGGAGGACCTGAGTTCAAATCTGGCCTCACACACTTAACACTTACTAGCTGTGTGACCTTGGGCAAGTCACTTAACCCCAATTGCCCTGCCTTCCCCCCTCCAAAGAGCTAAATTTATTTATATATATAGATATAGATATAGATATAGATATAGATATATGTTCTAGAAGGCAAACATTTTTGTGGCCAACTATGCAATTACTTTCTTTACATTAAGTAGTTTGGGCTCTCAGCTTCTTCCTCATCTTCCTCATTTATATGAACAACCTTTAATATCTACCTTTGGGACAGAAGAAAAATTTGGAAGTGGGACAATATCCACCATTTTCCTTCTGACCACATTCCTTTTGGGCACAAAAAGTAGTAGAGTTAATATTTCCTTCTTTCACTTAGAGAATCATGAAATCATTAGAGCTAGCAGGGACTTTGGAAATTATCTAGTTCAACCCTCTCTTTTCATAGTTAAGAAAACATGTAGGGAAAGAATATTTTCTCTTAGATCCCTACCACTGTAGCCAATTAAAATTTTAGAAGATTACAAAATGTGGTTTTTTTATCTTGGGTTTTCCTTTTCTAATTTTTCAGTTAATCCAAGCTGCTGTTCTTTTTATATGACCCTGTGACCTTATCTATGACTTTTTTTTATCCTTTCAAACTAATTTTTTAACCTTTTTATGGATTTCCTTTTAACTTCTTTGGTTCTCTTGATCACTGTTCTTCTAATATCGTTCTGCCTTTTTCTTGATTTGAAAATTGCCTTCATAATGAGGATGGGGCTATTGTTATATAGCCTGCTGGTTGGTGTCCTGTCTCAAGTCTTTTTACACTCCAGTCCATCCTCCATTCAGCTGTCAAATTGATTTCTTCAAGTGAAGATCTGACCATGCCAACCCCTACACCCATTCAATCCAGGATCAAATATAACACTCTCTGGCTTTTAAAGCCCTTTATAAGCTGTCCCCTTCTTACCTTTACAGTCTTCTTAGAACTTCCTCCCCTCCACATACTGCATGATCCAGTGGCACAGACATCCTTGCTATTCCTTGAACAAGACACTCCATCTCTTGACTCCCAGGTGGTTTTTACTGACTTCCTGAAATGCTTGTAATTCTTTCCATCCTCATCTCTACCTCCTGGCTTCCTTAAAACCTTAACTAAAGTCTCACCTTGGGCAAAAAGTCTTTCCCAGTTTTCCTTAATGTTGGTGCCTTCCCTCTGAGATTATCTCCTGTTTATCCTGTATATATTTTGGTATAAATAGTTGTTTGCATGTTGTCTTCCCCATTCAATTTTGAGGTCCTTGGGGACTGTTTTTGTCTTCCTTTGTAGCACATAATCTGACACTTATTAGGCACTCGACAAATGCTTACCGACTTGACTAACCGGGTGTCTTCTGTGCTCTCTCCTTGCATTATGTACTTCACCATTCCCACCTCTTCCTGTTCTCCATTTTCATTTTCAAGGTGGCTTCCTCAACAGGAGCTGAGAAGAGGAGCTCAAGTGGGTGTGCATTCAGCTGCTTGCACATATGCTGTTCCCACAACCAGATGTATCATCGTTATTTTTATTTAACATTTATTCAGTGCCAGGGCTTTTCCTATCTCACCACTCCAATGAGGCATTAGTTGAACCAACGAGGTCCCCTGTATCTCTGACAATATACCATACCGTAGGCAAACAGGAAGAGGACTGGCCCCAAATGACGTCAGCAACAAAAAAGGTGAATTGCTCTCTTTTATAAAAATGTGGTAAAAATCTGATTGCAGTCTTAGTCTCCATTACCTTCCTAGGCCATTCTCATAACTTCTGTGGCCATGGATTGATCAATTAACAATCAATTATTAAACGTCTACTACGATATGATGGACACTGTGTTGGGCACTAGAGATACAAATATGGTGAGTGAAAAAATCCCTCTTTGCAAGGAGCTTATGTTCTAACAAGAGAGATAACAAGTACATATGTAAATATATATAGAATAAATATCAAGAGAATAAATACAAAGTAATTGCTACAAGGTAGTATGGGAGGGAAAGCACTTAACAGTTGGTGGGGGAAAGGTAGGAAGATCAAGAAAGGTAGGAGCGTGTCTTGAAAGAAGAGATGGCTTTCATGAGGAAGAGGGAGTGCATTCCAAGGATGTGGTGTGGCCAATGCAAAGGCATGAGGAAGAGGGATGGAGTACTATGTATGAAGAACAGAAAGGCCTGTTTAGTGGGATCCAAGAGTGCAGGAGGTGAAGTAATGTTCAGTGAATTTAGAAAAATAGATTTGGGGCAGGTGGTGAAGGTCTTTAAAAGTTCAACAAGGGGTGGCTAGATGGCACACTGAATAGAGCACCGGCCCCAAAGTCAGGAGGACCAGAGTTCAAATCCGGCCTCAGACACTTAACACTTACTAGCCATGTGACCTTGGGCAAATCACTTAACCACAATTGCCCTCTATTCCTCCCTCCAGAAAGGAAAAAAAAAGTTCAGCAAAAGAGTTTCTGTACTTTGGATGGTGATGAGATTTTCACTAGGTGACCTAAGGGAAAGATGATTCAAGCCAAGTGGGGTTCAGTGCGAAAGATACACTTTATTTGAGTGTGAGGACCTGGGTTTGAATCCTAATTTTGCTACTTGTTTCTTATGACAGTTGCTCCATCCCTCTGAGCCTCAGTGTCTTCCTCTGTAAAAAAATGAGATCACCTATACATGACCTGAAATGTCCTTTCCAGTTACATATCTATGACCTTTGGATATTGTCTGCTAAAAGGGGATAAGAGATAACAAATGGGCAAATAGGTTGAGCTGCCTTGGATGGCTGGAATGACATGCTTCTTCTAAAGCCAAGCTTATTGACTGGAGGTCTGGGAAATTAAAAGGATGTAGCTGTTGTGTGTTACTTCCAAGGAGAAAACTTGTCACCATATTGGAGTGCTTTAAAAAAAAAATTTCTCTAAGTCTAAACCTGATTTTTGAAAACTTGCTTTTAAAGAATTATAGTTCCCCCAGCAAATAAAAAGTTTTTGTAACCAGGCCATAGAAGCCTTACTTCCATTTCCATAGTTCTCCAACCTTTTCATTTAGTGACCAACAGAACACCTCATCTTGCACCCACCCACCCCCCTCACCCCTTGCAGTATTGGTCCAGTGTTTCTTCTGCATTTCTGCAGCTCTTTAAGGCCTGAATAAGGCAAATGTTAACTATAAGAAGTCCCAGGAAGTAGAAAACCCAGAAATCCTAGTGTTCATGTCCCCTAAGTTTGGAACCCTACAGATCCATCAGGAATCTCTCACAGCTTCTCTGAAAGTCTCTGAACCTCACTTTAAGAAACTTTAAATCCAGTCAAATTTCTTCCCCTCTAGAGCCTGGTGACATGTTTCTCAACATTGCAAAGCTGCCTCTTCTTAAATTGCTGTTTTCTTAATGTGAATATCGGTCCACAGGAAGAGATGGGATAATAGGAAGTAGTTCAATTATTTACAAATAATTTGGTTGCATTGAGATACTTTTTTTTTTTTACAAAGAGTAAAAGTTAACTTTGTAAGTGGCATGTTAGAGTTACATAAAGATTTATAGTTAAGTTTATTAGGCACTAAATGTTAAGTAGGAAATCATTTTGTAGTGGGAACATTTAAACATGTCTTCATAGGAAAATGACCTAGAGATTTCCTCTTGCAAGTTCTCTTCTTGTTGAGATTTATAGCAATCTTTATATTCCCTAATGTAATAGATACGGGTCTCTTCCCAAGGAAAAGGGCTCTGGACCCTCAAAGGAAGATGCAGCTGCTTGTTTTCTAAAACATGATGATGTATGTAAACAAATTAGGGGAAGAAACAAGAGATTTCCAGTCCTCTCTGTGGCTAGGAGAAGAGTTTGTGACCAAACAAGAGCTAGAAAGGACTGCAGAAGATAAAATGGATAATTTTGATTACATAAAATTTTAAAAGGTTTTGTACAAACAACTAATGTAGCTAAAAGTGGAAAGGAAATAGTTAACAGGGAAAATATTTGCAGTAAGTTTTTCTGATAAAGCCTTATTTCTTTTTTTTAAAATTAATTAATTTATTTTCTTGTTTACATCATTCATTTCCACGAGATTTTGCCTTCAGCGGGAGGGATATTTGTGTGAGTTTGGAGCCCTAAAATTTGTTTAGAGTCATATTTTATGGGTATGTGAGGTAGGGCTATGTGGGAGCTGTGGTACCTTGTTGCTCCTATACCACCATCTTGGCTCCGCCCGCTCCGATAAAGCCTTATTTCAAGGTTATACAAGGAATTATTTCAAATTTATAAGAATAAGATCTGTTCCCCAATTGATAAATTTTTCAAAGGATAGCAACAGGCACTTCTCAAAGGAAGAAATCCAAGCCAGCAAAGGCCATATTTTTTAAAAATCTCCAAATCACTAACAATTAGAGAATTTAAATTAGAGAAATGCAGATTAAAGTAACATTGTAACTCCACCTCATACCCATCAAACTGGTAGAGATGACAAAAATGATAAATGTTAGAGAGGCTGTAACAAAAGAGGCATATTAGTGCATTTTTGGTGAATTGCTAAAACCATTCTGGAAAGCAATTTGGAATTATGGTTAAATGTCAGTAAAATGATTATACTCTTTGACTCATTACTAAAGCTTTACCAAGAAATCAGAGAAAGACAAAAAAGGATCTAGATATTCAAGAATATTTATAGCACTTCTTTTTATAGTGGAAAGAACTCTAAACTAAAAGGTTGGACATCATTTGGGGAGTGGCTGAGAAAATTTTGATATATCATTAATCAATAAACATTTATTAAGTACCTACTTCCTGCTGGACTCCATTTTAGGGTGTTTAGTCACTGGAGATACAAAAAGAAGCAAAAGACACTTCCTGCCCTCAAGGAATTTACAGTCTAATACTGGAGACCGAATGCGAGCAAATGTGTTACAAAGCAAGCTATATGTAGGATAAGCAGGAAATAATTAACATAGGGAAGGCACAGGAATTTAAAGGGATTGGGGTAGGTTTTCTGATTGTAAGGGGGATTTTGATTGGGACCTAAAGGAAGCCAGGGAGGGCAGTAGTTGGAGCGGAAGAGGGAACAGAAATGGGGACAGCCAGAGAAAATGCCCAGAGCTGAGAAATGGCATGTTTTGTTTGTGGAACAGCCAGGGGGCCAGTGTCTTGAATCAAAGAATACAAAATGGAGAGTAAAGTGTGAGAAGACTGACAGAGTAGGAGGGGACCATGTCATGAAGGGCTTTGAATGTCAAGCAGAGCATTTTGTGTTTGCTCCTGGAGGCAATAGGAAGCCCCTGGAGTCTGCTGAATAGAGAGGTGACATGATTGTGTTGAGGTCTGGGCTTTAGGGGTGCTCAAGATCCCAAAATACCGACACACTGGATCTTGCCAAGTGAATTTGACTCAAGCCTTCTCTCAGCCAAAGTAAAACAAAGTTTATTGAAGATTCTCCATATTGGGTAAATGCTTAAGGAGCCAGAGTATTTGTGATGCTTGTGTTGACACACAGGCCAGCACAATCTGACCTAGACTGAATCTGAGCCCCTTCATGGCAGCAAGATGGATCTTATATACAGAAAGACTGTGGGAGTGATCTAGGGGTGGTCTAGGATTTGGGGGGGGGGGGGTTGGGGAAGGTCTTGAGAAGGAGTCTAAGGAGGATCTTGGTGGGACTGAGGTCAGACTCTGGTGAATCAAGAGAATGGGATTTTGATGGGATCAGGGGTGGGATAAGGCCAGGGACTGTGGAGGCCTAGGCTAGTTTAAGGGTAAGAGATTTGGTCATAGATACTTTGATAAGATCTAGGGTGGGAAGTAGCTGAAGGCTACCTGGGAAATAACAGACAATGGAGGGCTAGGCTAGGTTAAGGGTAACAGATTCAGTCATAGTGATAATGGAATGCTTTTGACCTCTGGGGACTACCAGATCAAGTGGGAAGATTCAAGGGGGTCCCCAGCCTAAACCCATCAATTGGATCTGCACTTTAGGAAAATCACTATGGTGGTTGAATGGAGGGTGTATTAGAGTAGGGAGAAACTTGAAGCAGGCAGACCCACCACCAGGCTATTGAAATAATTCATGCATGAGATGGTGAGGGCCTGCACTGAAGTGATGATGTCCGATGAGAGAAGGGGACAGTATCTGAGAGATGTTGCAAAGGTGAGATTGATAGGCCTTGGCAGCAAATTAGATATGGAGTGAGGTGGGGTGGGAGTGGGGGTAGGGAGCTGGTGAGAGATAATGAAGAATTCAGAATGCCTCCTTGGTTGGGAGCCTGAAGAGCTGGAAGGATAGTGTTGCTCTCTATACCAATATGGAAGATTGGGATTGAGGGTCAGAGTGGAAATTTAAGGGTAGAAGGTAATTAGTTCTGTTTTGGATAGAGTGAGTTTAAATATCTACTAGACATTTAGTTGAAGATGTATATGAATATCCAGTTCAAGATATATGTGAATATAATGAAATACTGTTGTGTCACAAGAAATTATCAAAGGAATGGTTTCAGAGAAAACTGGGAAGACTTATATGAACTGATGCAAAGTAAAGTAGGCAGAACCAGGAGAACAAGGTATACAATAATAATTACAAAAGACTTAAGAACTCTGAACAGTGCAAAGTCTAACCTCACTTCTAGAAAACCAGTGATTAAGTACTCTAGCTACTCTTCACAGAAGTGCATACTAAAACATAAAATTTAGGGCATTGGAAAATGGAAGTTGTTTTTCTTGACTATGCATTTTTGTTAAAAGGGGGTTTTCCCCAAATGGAGGGAATAGGAAGGAGAGAAATAAATACTTGTTAATTGAAAAATAAAATTTAAAAGAAATCATGATATGGATAATTCCATAATGATCAAAGGCAGAAGAAACATGTAATGGTTGGTGACCACTGGGGATTCAAATCAGTAAACATTTATTAAGCACCTACTAAGTGGTTTCCTGGATAGAGCACTAGGCCTGGAGTTAGGAAGGCCCTGATTCAGACCCCTACTAGCTGTGTGACCCTGGCCAAGTCATTTAACCTCTGTTTGGCTTAATCCACTAGAGAAGGAAATGGCAAATCATTCTAGTATCTTTGCCAAGAAAACCCCATGGGGTCACAAAGAACTGGACATGACTGAACCACAACAACATATGCTAGGCCAAGTTTGCTACAGGTTCCCCCTTTCTGTGTAGGCAATGTGCTAAGTATTACAGATTCAAAAAAGAAAAAAACAATCCCTGCCCTTAAGGAACTTACATCTAACCCTGGAAGCCAACACACAAAAGGAAAGTAAAAAGCAAGGGGGACACAGGGAAATGGGGGGGGATCTGGCATGGGGGCATGATGTTCTGTGTCATCAAAACCAAGCAGAGCTTCTAAGGGAAAATTACCTGCAAAGTTCTGAAAGTTCAGGGCCCTCTATAGGCATACTGCAGAGATATTGCAGGTTCAGTTCCAGAATACCACAATAAAATGACTATCACAATAAAGAGAGTCACATGAATTTTTTTGTTTCCCAGCACATATAAAAGTTAGGTTTACACTATACTGTAATCTATTAAGTGTGCAGTAGTAGTATATCTTTTAAAAAATGTGTATATCTTAATTTTAAAATGCTTTATTGCTGAAAACGTTAGCCATCATCTGGTCGTGATCTTTTTGCTGGGGGAGGGTCTTGCTTTGACGCTGATGGCTGCTGACCAGGTTCTGGTTGCTGAAGATTGGGGCAGCTGTGGTGATTTCTTAAATAAGACAGCAGTGATGTTTGCCACATCATTGACCCTTCCTTTCTCTTGGACACTTAGAGGCCATTGTAGGGTTATTAATTGTCCTCATTTCAATATTGTGTCTCTTGGAATAGGGAGAGCCTGAGGAGGAAGAGACAGAGGAACCACAGATGGAACAATATTTATCTGTTAAGTTCACTGTCTTATATGACTGTAGTTCCTGCAGCCCAAAAACAATTACAATAGTAAAATCAAAGATCACCGTAACAGATCTAATAATAATGAAAAAATTTGAAATATCAGAAGACTTACCAGAATGTGACACAGACACAATATGAGCACATGCTGTCAGGAAAGCGGCGCCAGTAGACTTGCTCAAAGCTGGGTTGCCACGAACCTTCAATTTGTTTAAAAAAAAAAAATCCACCATATCTGCCAAGTGCAATAAAACAGAGCACAATAAAATGAGGTGGGCCTGTATAAAGGAAGGCTTTGAGTTCAGTCTATCACTCCACCCTCTGGCTCTCCAGTGAGAGGGGAGACGCAATTTAGGCAGTTGAGAGGCTATTAAATGTCAAAAACTGAGTCAGTTAGTATGGTGAGGAGATTTCAAGGGATCAGCTTCACCTCATTGAGGCATGATGTTCCCTGGAGTCCAAATCAAGCGGAGATACCGACGGAAAATGGAGTTACCTGGAAAGCCTTGAAGGTTTTGAGTTTTCTATAAAGTCTTTAGAAGTAGTTTATTACTTTTCCCTCCAAAACTGAGCACAAGGCAGTGCTTTAAAAACCCCAGAGAGGCAGTGTGGTGTAATGGGCAGGGATCTGGCTTCAGAACCAAGAAGACTTGGGTTTCCTAGCTTGCCTCTTGACATACTGGCAAGGCACCTGACCTCTCAGGGCCATAGACCATAAGCAGAGAAGGTGCTGACCTTCATTAACAAAGAGAATTTCTTCATATAAGAGCTTCCTATACCAATGATAATAAATCTAATCCTTATCCCCATGCTCTTTTATTAGGGTATAGATCTGAGAAATGATGGAAAACCTCTCACAAGACAGCATGAGACAATGGGAAGAACTCTGGATGATTTGGTGTCAGAAGACCTGAGTTCAAATTCTTGCTCTGATATCTGCTATCCATTTAACCTAGAGTAGGGCACTCTCTCTAGACCTCATTTTCCTTGTGTAAATTGAAGGTGTTGTTCATTCATTTCGGTCATATCTGACTCTTCATGACCCAGTTTGAGGTCTTCTTGGCAAAAATATTGTCTCCAGCTCATTTTACAGATAAGGAAACTGAGGCAAATAGAGTTAAGTGACTTGCCCAGGATCACATAGCTAGTGTCTGAGGCCAAATTTGAACTCAGGTCTTCAGCCCTCTATATATGCTCTACCTAGCTGCCCTGTAAATTGAAGAGACTGGACTAAATTGTTTCTAATATTCCTTTCAGTTCTAAATTCTATGAATTGCCAAATTCATATTTGTGACTCCTATTTACTTTGGTTTACTACTGTGGTATTGATACTGCCAGAAGGAATTTAGAAGCATTGCTAAGGATTAGATTTATCAAGAGTATATGATGTGGTCACTTAACCCCAATTGCCCTCCAAAAAAAAGTGTATAATGTGCAAGGCCTTGCAACAGGAACTGGAGTTAGGGATACTGTGACAAAAGCTATGTTCCAGGAGAACTCTCCTGGGAAGATACCACATGTACACAGATAAGTAAGTGCCAAGTAATTTCAAGAGGGAGAAAGAACTAAGCACTGGAAGCCTTTCTTGATTCTTCTCAGCCTGGTTAAGAGTTGGCATCTGAACTCTATACTGAAAGGAGATCAGGGTAGTAAAAAGAGAGGGGAAGTGTGAGAAGAAGTACATTCCAGACTGAAGGGATAGCCTGTGCAAAGACATAAAAGCCTGACTTGCAGTATTGTTTGTGGGAAAACAATTAGCAAGCCATTTTGACTAGAATGGAAAGTACA
The DNA here is from genome assembly GCA_028646515.1 of Pseudochirops corinnae. NCBI lineage: Eukaryota > Metazoa > Chordata > Mammalia > Diprotodontia > Pseudocheiridae > Pseudochirops > Pseudochirops corinnae. The sequence goes on along the minus strand of CM053587.1, from coordinate 164,807,327 downwards.
CAAAGTGTTGGATGAGAAACTGCAAACCTTAGTTCCAGCAGAGGGGAATCTGTGCCTCAAGGCCACGTGACCTTCTAGGTCCTCAAGTGTGACCTTTTGACTGAATGTGGCCTTGAGGCCTTGAGGGTGAAGTTTCAAAGGGCCTAACTTGAGTACCTAAAGGGCCACATGTGGCCTCAAGGCCACAGGTCCTCCACCCCTGCCTTAGAAGCACAGCTGTATTGTTGTTGAGTTTCTTTTTCTGCTGCTGACTAAATGCAAAGGCTTCAGAAGAAAAAGCAAAATTGGGGAAGTGAGCCTTTGGTTCAGAACATTGAGAATTGGTTTTCTGGACCAGGGCTTAAAGAATAGACACTTGAAGAGGAATGACATCTTTTCAACAAGACCTGTTTAAGATATCATATGTTAAATATTATGTCTTGAATATCTAGTCAAAAGAGCTTTAAACTGAGAATGGAGAGGGAGGAAACTGCCCATGTATGTCTGTCTGTCTAGACAGGGTGTCCCACATGTCTTAGGGGAGTTTTAAAGCTTTGATAAACTGTAAAGGATGAGAGCTACAGACTTACAACAACAAAAGAGACTACTTGAAAGGTTAACTATTTAAAATTGTAAAATATTTGTTTCTTATTAAAATTAAATATAACCTCTGTCTTGTGCTATATATGTCACTCTAGTCAAATTTTTGAACTTTCTAGAAAGTTTCATCCCCTGCTGCGTAGTGATAAAAAGAACAGCATTAGTAATCGTAGCCTTAAGATCATCCAGGAATAACATTTTCATTTGTTTACAACATTTTGGCTGTAACTCACATAAGAAAAAGTCAAATGGAGATTCTATTAGGTGACTGAGGTAGCCAGGAAAAACCTTTATCAATCTTAGAAAGTGTCATCTGGAAATTGTGACATATAATGCATAACAGTGTGCCTAGTCTTGTTGAAATTAAAAGTAAGAATTGATGATTCAAAATTCATAAAACTAGATAAAAAATTCAAGTAATTAATTCTTCAAATGATGTTTTGTAGCATTATTTATACTTCTCCAGTTATTAAAGCTTCAGGCTTGTTGTGGGAATCCGAACATCTTCCCTGCCCCTAGGCCCTTGGCTTAAGTGGCTTAAGTAGCTCTGAGAACATTCCCAGATTTGAAAGTATACTCTGCCCCCTAATAGGCTGAATGTGGTCCCATGGAGCCTGTGTCAGGAGGCTTGTTCTTCAGGAATGCCCACACCTTATTACTTTGTGATTGGGCAGTGGGACAAGAGGGCTGTGACAGTCTCTGATCCAGGAGAAGGTTATATATACTGCTGATGTGAGGTTTTGCTTTGGGGCCCACTTTGAGAAGAGCTGTGTGATTTGACCAGAGGAGACTCTGGGAAGCCATTGAGCCCCTCCGCCCCACCCCACCCCTGCTTTGAAAAACCCACATGTTGATGCTTCCCTCTCTGGTAACTGACTAGGTATGGATGTAATAGTCAGACGGTTGGAAGCCCGTCTGCTGATCTGTTTCTTTGTCTGCTTGTAACTTCTGTTTGTAACTGTTTGTATTCTCTTAAGTTCAGGGTGCTGACTTTTTCCCCTGAACTAGGTAAATGATATGTGTTTGATTGATTAAAGTAAGATTGTTAACTCTTTTTGAGTTGCTTTTCTTTAGAAAAGCAGATCTAAGAACCTGTGCTAGCAGCCGCCCTAGGTATGCTAGGGTGCTTGCTGATACAAGGCTGCACTAAAAGACATAAATCTACCAATCTCTAGAGACCATTTTGAATAGCTACATATGTCAAAAGCTAAATAATAGAAGAATGGCAGTAAAAATACTAAAAATAATAGGATAACATGAGAGATGCCCAGAAATTCATACATGAACAAAGTATGGGTAATGAGCAATAAGGTAAGTTAGAGGCATTAATGCTGTGAGCCTAATTTGACCTTGTACTTATCACTGAGATTTGATGGGATACAACACATAAGTGTAATATAGCTTTTGATGGGTATTTCTTTTTCAAAAGAAACAAGACATGTTAAAAAAAAAAAAAAAAGGCAGGGGGTGGGAGCCAGACTAAGGAAAGGTTGAACAGTATAGTATTTTAAGAAACCATGTTCTTAGAAGGAAATCAAGGAATCAAAGTGAAACAACCTGATAGAAAATATGGGGAGGGAGGGAGTGTGGCTGGGTGGCACAGTGAATAGAGCACTGGCCCTGGAGTCAGGAGGACCTGAGTTCACATCCAGCCTCAGCCACTTAACAAAAAAAACTAGCTGTGTGACCTCGGGCAAGTCACTTAACCCCAACTGCCCTACCTTCCCCCCTCCAGAAAGCAAAAAAAAGAAAAGAAAATAGGTGGACAGAGACCAACCCGAACAAAAGCAGAAGCGCTGCTGTCATCAGAGCATGCTACAGATCAACTAGACTAAAAGAAAACGTAGGGGAGTTGAGGAAATCGGTCAACAAACATTTGTTGTTCAGTCGTTTTTCAGTCATGTCCAACTCTTTGTGACCCCATTTTGGATTTTCTCGGCAAAGCTACTGGAGGGATTTGCCATTTCCTTCTTCAGCTCATTTTATAGATGAAGAAACTGAGTTAAACAGTGTTCAGCAGTGACTTGGCCAAGGTCACACGGATACTAAGTACCAGAGGTCAGATTTGAACTTAAGTCTTCCTGACCCCAGGAAAGGCACTCTACCCACTCTACCACCTAGCTGCCTTGGTACATTTATTAAATATCTACTGTGTGCCAAGTGTTCCACTACTATATCCCAGGTACTATCTCCAAGCTAGAGATATGAAGGTGAAAGTGAAATAGTTCCTAACCCTCAAGGAACTTCCATTCTAATGGGGGAGACAACGCGAATGTAAAAAGTGATATACAAAACAGATACAAGGTAACTGAGGAGGGTAAGGGGTGGAGAGGAGGAGACCCTAGTATCTGAGGCTACCAGGAAAGTCTTTCCTCATGTAGAAAGTGGCACCTGCTGAGTTTTGAAGGAAACCAGGGATTCCAAAAAGGCAAGAATAAGAAGGAAGTCCATTCCAGGTCTGGAGGCTAGCCAGTTCAAAGGTACAGTAAAGAGTGTTGGAGTATCATGTGTAAGAAACAGCAGAAGGCCATTTGGCTGGACTGTAGAATACATGGAAAGAGAATAATGTATGAGAAGCCTGGAAAGGTGGAATGGGACCAGGTTTAACGGGTTTTAAATCCCCCCTCCCAAAGAGGACTTTATACTTGCTCCTTAAGGTAATAGGGAGTTTACTTGGGGGCAAGCTTGACTGCCATATCACTAAGTTGTGATTTGGCAATAATACTTTGGTAGTTGTGTGGGACAATAGATTTTAGTGAAGATGCTTGAGTCAAGGAGATCATTGAGAAGTCTCTTTCAATATTGTGATTGAAAGAAGATTTGGCAATGGATTAGATATGTAGGGTGAGTAAGACTAAGAAGTTGTGAACCTGAGTGATCAGAAGGGTAGTGATATCCTCAATAGTAACAGTGAAGTTTGGAAGAGAGGAGAGTTTGGGGGAGAAGATAATCATTTAGTTTTGGATGTGAGTTTGAAATTCCTATGGGATATCCAGTTCAAAATGTCCACTGGGCAGTTAGTGATATGGTTCAGAGAGAAAAAAATCTGGATTTATAGATCTGGAAATATTTTACATAAAAATGACAGTTAACCTAATGAGAACTGATGAAATTCATGTGAAAGATTGTAGAAAGAAAAGAGGGCCCAGAACCAATTCTTAAGGAAACCCACAGTTAATGGGCATGACTTGGATGCAGATCCAGCAAAGGAAACCCAGAAGCAACCAGATAGGTAGGATGAGAACCAAGAAAGAACAGTGTCATAAAAACCTAGAGAAGAGAGAGTATGCAAGAGAAGAAAGTGGTTGGCAATATCAAATGTTACATAGATATCAAAAAGGATGAGGACTGAGAATAGGCCATTCATTTTGGCAATTAAGAGATCCTTGATAACTTTGGGGATACTAGTTTCAGTTTAATGTTGGAGGGCTAAGTCAGGTTGCAGAGGGTTTAGAAGAGAGAGAGAGGAGAGGAAGCAGAGAGACTTGAGTATAGACTACTTTTTTAAGCAGTTTATCTGAGGGGGTGTAGGGAGGAGAGATTTACAGGATAATAGCTAGTGGTGATAGTTAAATCTAGTGAATTTTTGTGTGTTTTTAAGGATGAGATGTGGATATATTTGTAGTCAGCTAGAAAGGCACTAGTAGATAGGGAAAGATTGAAGATTACAAAGAGAAGGTGGTGGGAGTGGAGAGCAGTCTGCTTGAGGAGAAAAGATCAGAGTTTATACACATAGATGGGTTGACACTTTCAAAGGGAAGGACCACTTCTTCATCCAGGAGTAAAGCAGGAAACAATGTAGAATGATGTCCAGGGAAGGTGAGATGAAGAGAAGGGGAGAAGAGAGAAGTCTTGGTGAGTGAGCTGAAATTTTTGAGGCAAATATAAAGCAGTCTTCAGCTGGGAGGGTGAGAGTGTGACTTGGAAGGCTTGAGGAGAAAGGTTTGGAACAGGTTCTAGGTGAGATGATTGGTTGGGGGGGATTAGAAGAACTGCTTTACTATAACGAGGGTCTAGTTCACACTGGATAACGTGAATATGTCATGGAACAAGTAAACATGGTTTTGTGACTTTCTTCCAGTTCTGTTTAGCAGCATGCGGTTGATAAGGGAAGAAAGTGGATTGTAGGAATAATCTAGGCTGGGTATTTGGCAAGGAATGATAGAAAGGAACAAAAAATTGGTAAGTATAATGTAGAGCCGTCACGGCGGAGACCTGGATATTGCAGTAGAGTGCTGGCCTTGGAGTCAGGAAGAGCTGAGTTTGAAGCCAGCCTTAGTTACTAGTTAGGTGACCCTGAGCAAATCATTTGACCACTCTTAGCCTTGGTTTCCTCATTTGTAAAATAATGATACTATCCCAGACTTCACAAGGTTGTTGAAAGAATCAAATGAAATAATATATGTAGGGGAGGCTAGGTGGCGCAGTGAATAGAGCACCGGCTCTGGAGTCAGGAAGACCTGAGTTCAAATGCGGCCTCAGACACCTAACACTTACTAGCCGTGTGACCTTGGGCAAGTCACAACTTCAATTACCCTGCCCTCCCCTGCTTCAAAAAGCAAAAATAGAAAAGAAATAACACATGTAAAACACTTGGCAAACCTTAAAGTACTATGTAAATGTTAGGTATTATTGTTGTTGTTATGGTAGAACTGGTTTACCAAGAGGTTGGGTGTAGGGAGAGAAGAGAGTGTATTCAGAGCAGGGGTTATGACCTGTGGAAACTACCAAGGCATGGAGATGTTGGAGGATGTGGTGGGGACTAAGAGCAAAGTTAAGGAGAGGTAGAATGACAGATTATGATCAGATAAAGTAACTTCAGAGTTCCTGAACTTGGAAGTGGAACATGTGTGGATAATGGTAAGATTAAGAGCATGACCAGCCCTGTGTAAAGCTCAGGTGAGCAGAAGGAGGAGTTAGTCATGGAATTTGAATAGATTGAGGAACTGGGAAGTTAAGGTAGTGGAGAGAACCTCAATTTGTATGCCTTGCACAAGAGAGTCACTTAATGAGTATTTTTTTAATCAAATTGAAGACCCAAGCCTTGAACAGAGCAATGATATCTCATTAATTTGGTGGGGGGAGATCCTGATCTGTGATTTCACAGGTGTAGGGAATTCCCCAGTAAGAAAATCCTCTTTACTTAAGCAAATTGGTACATGGTCTGCATTTATTACTAATGAGTTTTCTGGGACCATAGAGAGATAAATACCCAATGTCACATAGCTGGTATGTATCAGGAGTGGGACTTGAACCCATGTTCCCAGCCTGGGCCCATTTCTTTGTCCACTATGATGTAACATCTACACTATTCTTCTTCTCCTAGTATCAAAGATGATCTTCAGTTTTCTGACATCTGTTGGAGTTGTGTCTTTGCCAAAAGCAGTTGTGGCGAGCAATCTGTTGGCTTGCCTTAAGGGTAATATCATTCTTCAAAAGGAAGAAGAACCAACAAGGGAATATTCTATTCTAGATTTGATTCTCATTAACAAGGAGTTGGTTGCTGAGGTAGAAATGTTGAGTTCTCTGAAAAGAAATGACCATTCTATCTTAAAATTTGTGAGGGAGAACTAAAGAAAAGTTGGACATGGTCTGACAGACAGTACCAGATTTTGGAGAGTAGGTTTCTAAGGATTCAGAGAAAGGGTAGATATTTAAAGGATCTCATGGATGAAAATCCTACAAGCAAATGCAGACCAGGAGTGTTTAGAAATTCTCAAGAATTAAATTCTGGGGGCATCTAGGTAATATAATGGATAGAGTACTAGCCGTGGAGTCAGAAGGATCTGAGTTCAAATACAGCCTCAGACACTTAATAGCTGTGTGACCCTACACAAGTCACTTAACCCCAGTTCCCCCCAAAAAAACAACAACAACAACAATTAAGGAAACAAAAGAAATAATTCTAAGGAGTAGGGGGTTGGGGTTGGGGGTGGGGAACCAACAATCTGGAGCTATTTAAAAGAACCATGATGCACAAAGTACTCAAAGAGAAACATATTTTTAGAAGATACATACAGAAGATGGAAGCATGGACACATAACAAGAACAAAACTGTGTCATCATCCCATAAGAATACTGTCAAATGTGCTAAAACTCAGAATGAGCTGGGACTGGTGTGGAAAGTTAAAAATAATGAAAAGGGGCTCTGTTAGTTTTTCTGGGGAAAAGAGGAAGAACAAAGAAGGAATAGAGCAGTTCCTTTAGGTGAACGGAGAAATGATGACAGAACTTCTTCAGGTTTGCAGATGGGCAACTGTTCCAGTTTTCAAAAATGGGAAGTGAGCATAGTCTGCCAATTATAAGCCAATGATCTTAACTTCTATTGCTTGCAAAATTTAGTAACATTATTCAAGAGAAGCTGATGTAGAATAGAGAATAGAGGACTGCCCTTGGAGCCAAGAAAACCTGGCTCTAAGTCCTGCCACACACACACACACACACACACACACACACGCACACGCACACACACACACACACACACACACGCACGCACACACACACACACGTTTTGTGACCTTGGGAAAGCCAGTTAACCTTTCACTGTTCCCAGACAACTCTGGGACATTTAAATTACTTTCTACAAGATGCCCTACAAGGCGCCTTCCCCTTGAGATTACCTTTTGCTTACTCTGTATATATCTTGTACATACAGTTATTTTTTCCACAATGCTGGATTTAGGGCATGGTGCCCCCTTAATCTGGAAAATCTGTGTAAAATTTAGTGGTGCTCCCCTCATACCAAGAGAAGAAGTCTGAATTTTTTCTTTTATGATATGTTTATATTACTGTAAAATTTGGGTTGAGTGTTTGGTCCTAAGTCCTGTGTCGTCTGCTAGCCTTCGTATGTCTTCTGTGGGCTCTGCAAAACTCTCAAAAAATTCCCATATAATTTCTTATGCCAGTCAGTGATCTATGGAAACCAGAATGAGGGAAGTATGAATTTAGAAGGGATAACTGTACCCTGTCCTTTACATGTTGTCTCTCTAATTAGAATGTGAGTGCCCTGAAGGCACTGTTTTTACTTCTCAAATATCCCCGGTGTTTAGCACGGTGCCTGGCATGTAGTAAGTGCCTGATAAATGCTTGTTGACTGTCTGACATGCTGAAGAGTCAATGACTTGCATAGGTGGAGGAAAGTTCCACACTAGTATTTCCCTATATTGATTAAATTACAGGTCCAGACGAAACAAGAAAAAACTATTGAAAAGATTTTTAGTGATCGTCTAGAAAAAAAGAGATTGGTCAGAAAATGGCAGGTTGTCTTCATTAGGCACAAGTTAATGCCTGAAAAAACTATTTTTTTTTAAATAGGCTTTCTAAACTAGTAAACTAGAAACTACGATATATATATACTTGAGGTTTAACCAAGCATTTGACAGTTTCTTGGGCTGTTCTTGAGGAAATGGTACAGAGGTATAAGCTAGATGATAGTATAATTAGATGGATTCGGTCCTGGTTGGAGGGCCAAACCCAAGGTGGGATATTGCTCTTAGAAGGACATGTATATTAATATCGGATTGCATGCTGCCTCGGGGGTGAGGGAAGCAAAGAAGAGGGTAATTTGGAACTCAAAAACTTGTGGAACTGAATGCTGTAAACTAATAGTGAATAAATTTTTTAAAAAGTTTGAGGCAAAAAAAAAAAACCAACCAAAAAACCAAGAAGGACATATATAGTCGAGGGCTCTTGGGAGTTTTGCCTGGCCTTGTGCAGTAAAACATTTTCATCAGTAACTTGGATAAATACGTGTGTGTGTGTGTGTGTGTGTGTGGTGTGTGTGTGTGTAGCTTTATCAAATCTACAGGTGATACTAGATAACACACATGATATCATGATGGGATCCAAAACCAGATCTCCATTGGGTCAAATTGAATAATGCAAAATTAAATATATAATTGGATAAATATAAAATTTTGTATGTGAGTTCTAAAGTTCAACTTTATAAATATAAGATAGGGAAGATATTTATAAAAAGAAAATTGTCAGGAAAATTATCTGGGAGGTCAAAGGCAACTTTTTCAGTTGAATGAGAAAGGGAGGTTTGGGGGGGTGATGGAACCAGCTCTTACCCTAGTAAGAACTGATTATTAAGTTTTCATTGTGTGCATTTATGCCTTAGAAATCAGCAGATGCTATGAATCAAGGCTTGATTTATTGTTTTGTTGATTGTCTAGACTTAAAAGAGTGATAGAGAAAATATTAATGCAGATTGAACTTAAAAGTATGTCATGGCTGCATTTTTTTTCTTTTTGAGAACAGGTTGTTCTCCCCTGGTGAGGAATGTGTGTTGGTATGGGTCAATGATTTTAAAAGTTTCAGAATCATTACCTAAAATAAAGGAAGCTCATTCTGTAGCTTAGCCCAAAAGTCTGCTGGTTTTCAGCTATCATTTTTAATATATTAGGGCAGGTTGCCTAGAGCAGGTTTCACTGCAGAGCAATGAAGAAGAAAGCCATAAGAGACCATACTAGCATGCTCACTTCTGGCTTGGCTCAGCTCCTGATTCTCTGTGCTATTTTTCTGCTTTGTTCCTGTGAGGGTAACTTCTCCCCAAGAGGAATATTTTCAGCTCCCTTTTATGTCTTGTCTCAGATAGTATGTCTTGTCCATTAGAATATCAGCTCTTTAAAGGCAGTAACTGTCTTTTTGCTTGTATTTGTATGCCTGGTGCTTAGTACAGTGCCTGGCAAACAGTAAGCACTTAATAAATGCTTTATCTTTCTATCACACCACAGAGACTAATAGGATAGGAGCAGGCGTTCCATAAATACAACCCACTAT
>CM053587.1:164758933-164790190 GCA_028646515.1 Pseudochirops corinnae | reverse complement strand
ATATATGTGTATGTATGTATACATAAATATGTTTTTATATATGTACATATACATACATATATGTTGTCATTGATAAATAATGGCTTTACAAACCTTAGTGAGGTGATAATAGTAACAATCTCAGGGTTGTTGTGAGGATCAAATTTTCATATATATGTGTATGTATGTATACATAAATATGTTTTTATATATGTACTTATACATACATATATGTCATCATTGATAGATAATGGCTTTACAAACCTTAATGAGGTGATAATAGTAGCAATCTCAGGGTTGTTGTGAGGATCAAATTTTTATATATGTATATGTATGTATACATATATATGTTTTTAATGTATGTACATATACATACATATATGTCGTCATTGATAGATAATGGCTTTACAAACATAACCTATTTCTGTTATTTTTTATCGTTACTACTAATTGTCAGTGTGACTTCATTTCTCTCAGTATCTCTTTTCTCAACTTTAGAATTAAAGAGTAGGACTAGTGATTTCTGATGTACCTTCAAGCTCCAAGTCCTGTGAACTACTGTGAACATTTAAGACTATTAACTTAAATGTCAACAGCTTGAACCACCCCTCCACCCTTCCACCCCCCAAGGAATTCCAGAATGGATTAAGAAACAGAATGTATGAACGACAGAACATGTTGTCTACAGGAAACACAATTATACAAAATGGTCACAGGGCTTTAAAGTGAAAGGGTGGATTCAAATATATTATGTCACAGCTAGTTCAAGAAAACCTGGATTTGCAGTGTTTATAACTGAGAAAGTTGAATTTAAACCACTCAGAATTAATAGAGATAAACAAGGAAGTGAAACATCCTTGGGATACCACTGATGATGATCACATGTAAATTTAGAAAATATACGCACCAAACAATGTAGCCACTAAGTCAATAAAGGAAGAGTTTACACTCTTAACTATTAGAAATCGTTAGATAATTAGCAATAGGAGATTAATTGTAGGGGAATAAAACAGTCTATTCTCAGAAGATGATAAACAAAAAGATAAATTGGAGGAAAGTTGCTTTTTTCATCCTTGTTGAAATGAATTTAACAAATATGTGGTGAAAATGTAATGGGAAAAAATAAGAAATAGATATTTTAAGCACATAGGAAACACGCAAATTCAACATGTTCTTGATCACCAAGAAGTCTTAGATAAATTTAGAAGGGCAGAAATATGAAATGCTACATGTACAGACCTTAATACAAGAAAATAAGAAGATGGCAATGATAATGTGATCAATATGTAAATTAATTGGGGTTTACATTGTTACATCGGGTCATAAGTTAGACCCTGTTATGATAATTTTTCTGATATTTGATATTTCTGATAGCTGAACTCTCTTAGATTCATACTGTTAAAAAAAGTTACAGTGATGCCATAGTGTTAACGAGATGAAAACATAATTAATATAAAATGACTCTCATTACACATCTTTTGCATGTACTATTGATCATAAGAACGAGGTTCTCTAAAGAGAGCGTTACTTTGCATATTTTTAACATGAGGGCTCGTGAGTGGTTGAGTTGTTCGCTTATTCTGTTATAGCACTTCATGTCCTCATACTCTGTTTACCAGCTGTGTTTACTTTTTCTTTAGAAATGTGGTTTTTCAAGTTTATCTGCCTTTTCTCTGTTAAAGTTCTTCTTAAGACTAACTAACCCTTCTAATGCAGTAACAGTGAAGTGTTAACTACATTAGTGAACTTTTGGACACTGAAATATAACATTAATTTTTGGACCCATTTCTCGTAGGAAAATTTATCAAGAAAATATTGGTATTTTTATGTGTATTTCTGTAATTTATTCATAGATGTGTCACAGAAAGTCATTTCAAAGTTATATTTTTTAAGCCTCAGTAGATCCAGAAAGAAACCTAAATCCTCCAGTAATGTTTGACCTGTCATTGAACTGTTCCTTGATAGTTTATTAATAAGTTAACATTACTTTTCTTTTTAACTGGCCTAAAATTCTAGACTGGACTAGTTCAAGCTACTTATAACAACTTGTCCATTAAGTCAATTTAGTTATTTGAGTATAGGGTAGAAAAACAACAAAAGAATGATTGAGGTACCTGATTTTATTTTCACTTTTTAATGGACTGTGTTCATTGACAGGATTTGTCATAGAATGTCTGTTCTTTGAGACTCTAAGAACTGTCTTGTCAGAGACAGACAGAGAGGAGAGGAGAGAAGGGGAATTATTTAAAAGAAAGCTGGAAGAGAGATTTGGGGCTATATGACTTTCATGTAGCAGTCCTACTCTTTTAACTTCTTTGTCCCTGCCCCATTCATCTTTTTTTCTTAGTCTTTTTTTATAAACCTCGCCATTGTACTGATTGATCTAAAGTATCTTTTTGGTGTTTGTCTCCTATTTTCACACTGAAAGATGGGGTAGAAGTCAGAATTAGTTAGTGTTATGGATGGAATTCCATGGAACATGTATAAGATAGGTCTTATTTAAGCTAAACAGCTTCATGGCTATATTAGTATCTGTAAATGAATGAATGTTACTGTCTAGAATTCAATCAGAATATAAAAATTAAGTTAGTGTAGCAAGAAGTCTCACCTTACTCTCCCAGAGCAAGGATGGACACATCTGCCCCCAGGATTCTAGGGATATCCCTGGGGGCTTTCAGTTATTACTTCTCTAATGCTATCAACTCAAAACCCCATCCAATGTGTTTACACTCTTCCCACTATTAGCCATCAGGTGCTAGCACCCTAGTTGCATTTAACTACTTAATACCCATCATCTTTTAGAAAGGATATTTACTTCAAAGGGATAGTTGGTACAATGGATAAAGCACCAAGCCTGAAGTCAGGAAGATTAATTTTCATGAGTTCAAATTTGGCTTCATACATTTACTAGCTGTGTGACTTTGGGCAAGTCACTTAACTTTTTGCCATCTGTAAAATGAGCTGGAGAAGGAAAAGACAAACCACTCCAGCATCTTTGCCAAGAAAACCCCAGATGGGATCATAAAGAGTCTTGCAAACTTATGTTCAAAACTCTGCACAGACTTTCTCCTGGACTTCCTGGTGCCTCACTCTCTTGATTGTTTGAAACTCATAAGATAATAGGTAGCCTCTCATCTATTTCACCTAAAATGAAAGAGCAAATGCCAAATACCAAGCAAAAGCAAAAAAAGAAGACCTTTAGTCAGGAGCTACTTATAGGTTTCAAATGGGAAGACCCTGAAGCCTATCCCCTGACCCTACTGCCTCCAAACTGGAAGAAATCAAAACAAGAGAAAGTAGAAAGTCAAACTTAATGCCTTTTGAATATGCCACAGCCACAGCAGCTTCTATTTGCCACGTGGTTGGGATACTGGAATCAGAATTACAGAATGTAACTTCCACCCCCTCAAAGTCTACATGGGAATTGTTATCAGTCAAGCATTCTGCACTTAAGGACCATTTATTGGCATTATCCTGGCTCAGGGTAATGGGGGACCAGTTCCCCATTACTCTAATTAGGCAATTCTAAATAGCAAAACTTGGAAAGATAATAAATCTTTACCCACCTTGTCTGTGATGCCTTGAAAAAAAATCTGAGATGTTCATTTAACATTCCTAAATAGTTTCTTAATATCAACATTCCATACAGACTTAGATAACCACCCTTTGCATCCCTCCTTTGTCATAGAAGCAAATTAGTCTCATATGTAGTTTAAAGACTGTCTTCTTCTTTTTCTGGAGTTGGAGAACAGAATTTGACATAGATAGATAGATAGATAGATAGATAGATAGATAGATAGATAGATATGGAGGGGGAGGATTGGATCTGTGAGTTCCCATGTAAAGAAACTCCACTACCAATATAGGCTGGCATCTTCTCTTCAGCTGATAATCTTGGAGCACTGGGAAGTTAGATGTCACACAATTAATATGTGTCAGAGGCAGGATTTGAACCCTGGGTCTTCCTGGCTTTGAGACCAATTTTCTGTCCACCACATCATAGATACTCTGTATTGTTTTGTATTTGTATTGTATTTGTATTTGTCTGTATCTGTATTTGTATTGTCTATGTATTGTTTTAATATTAAAAATCTAAATTTGAGTTCCTATACCATCTGAGAGATGAATTTGAATTTCTTCAGTCAGACAGCCTGTGGGCATGCATCCTAGATTTCATAAAGTAGCAATGTGTTTTTCAGCCTGTGCTTTAAAGTCATCCTGCCAAAAGCCACCCCAAGTGGAGCAACAGAGAAGACATATCAGGCCTGTTCCAGATGTCCCTGGCATAGACCATATGCTGTCATTCCTTCTCCATGTGTGACCACACTGCTTCCCCTCCCCCTCTTCACATTCTCCAAAGCTATTGATTTCTAGATCACAGTTGAAAGGATCAGATGAAATCATGGCTGAATGTGTAGTATGAAACGTGGCTTTCCTCTTAAATGAACACTAGCTAATTTGACCTACTTTTCTGAGCACTATAAATGAATCTGCCCAATGTAGGGACCAGGCTGCAAAAACTGTCAACTTCAGAACTCTCAACAGAGAAAGTAAAGATTTCATCCGGCCTTCTCCCCATCTGCCTTTCCTTCCCACGGCTACCCACCAAATGTGGGAGAAAAATCATTTTAGAATTTTTTAGTTAAAACCTTTTATTATCCAAATTTGAAAACCCATGGTTTTCTATAGATTTATTTCACAGAAATTTGAAAATAAAATATCTATCTGGAAATTCATTCTGACCAAGTAACTTGATCAGATTTGTAATCATTACATTGACATTATAACTCATTTCTGTGAGTATGTTCTAAGTGGAGGTTCAGGTCCTTTGTTTAAAAAAAAAAAGCACTTTCTTTGAGTTAATTTTTTTTCCAGATGGTAATGTTAAGATGTAAGACAGTGTTTACAGTCAGTTATCTTGCTTGTTGTTATTTGACACTTCTTTTAAAGGGATGACTTTTTTAAAAGAATGCATTTCCTGTGTAACAAAATGAAACCTCATGCAGAAGTGAAGTGGAGCTCTTTTCATGAAGAGTCAAGACTGAACTGTAGTGGGAAGAACAATAAACTTTCCTTCTGCCAAAAGTTAGCTACAGCAGAAAAGTTTGACCTGATGAAAGGTTGGATTCATTTAAACGGTTATGTGGGCTGCCTAAGACCAAAATCTTGTTCACAAAACAACGGTAACTACTTGACCCATGTCTGTTTTTTTTAATGAGGAAAAAAAATCTATAATTCTTATGAGAATATTCACTTTAGTATTGTAGTTATCCTGTTCTGCTTTTAAATATAAATATTTAATCTATAGTCACTATTTTAAGTTGCAAGTAGCCATTGAAGCCTCCCAAATAAAGCTAATTGGTTCCAGGCCAAATCCTTCTAAGGCTTTTCCTGTTGTAGAATATTGCTTACAATTCACTGTTAATTTGTTTTTTTTTTTATTTGCTCATTTACTTTTAATTTACAAGATTCAGTTCCACAATCACTTGAGTTTCAGATTTTCTCCCCTCCCTTCCCCCTCCCCCCCATGGTGGCGTGCAATCGTGTATAGGATCTGCAAATACTTTCACATTGTACAATAGTTTGGTCATATAGATCACTGTTAATTTGTTACGCTGTATTTACACTGTATTTGTTATTAAGAGCCATATAATGTGTAATTGAGTCACTTATCATTGTAGTTATTTTGTATTTTTTACATTACATTATTTTGGTAAATCAAACTCAGAATTGAAAATTAAGAGAATTAATTCATACTACAGTGAAAAGAATACTAGGTTTATATATGAGCTGATGCTGAATGAAAGGAGCAGAACCAGGACAACATTGTACATGGTTATAGCTACATTGTATGATGACTAACTTTGATAGACTTGACTCTTTTCAATAATGCAAGGTTGAAGCATTCTATTTGCTCTCTTTTTTTTTTGTTTTGTTTCTTCTTTCTCATAGTTCATTCCATCAGTTATAATTCTTCTTTACATCATAACTAAGGTAAAAATATGTTTAATATGAATGTATTTGTAGAACCTATATCAGATTGTATGCCATCTTGGGGAAGGAGGGGAAAACAATTTGAAACTCAAAAGCTTGTGGAATTGAATGTTGTAAACTAAAAGTAATTTAATTAATTTTTTAAAAAAAGAATACTAGGTTTGGAGCTAGGATTTGGGCTTAAATTCTTACCTTGTGTCATTTTCTACCCCTTCACCTTGGGCAGATCACTTTGGGCCTCTATTTCCTCATCTGTAAAATGAGAGGGTTAGGGAGTGGCTAGATGGTGCAGTGAATAGAGCACCAGCCCTGGAGTCAGGAGGACCTGAGTTCAAATTTGGCCTCAGACACTTAACAGTAGCCATGTGAGCTTGGGCAAGTCACTTAACCCCAATTGCCCTGCCTTCCCCCATCCAAAAAGCAAAGAGAGAGAGAGAGAGAGAGAGAGAGAGAGGGAGGGAGGGAGGGAGGAAGGGAGAGAGAGAGGATTACATCAGATGACCTCTCACTCAGGTCTTTTAAATCCATGTCGTATTAATAGGGATTTCTTCTTTTGGAGTTCAGGTTTGCAATTTAATAGGGAACTCCTAGTAAGAAAATTACTTCTCCCCATGCAGATTGTCAACTGGTCTATAACTTATAGCCTTAGTGTTTTCTGGGGGCACTAAGGGGTTACTTGGCCAAAATCATACAACAGATAAGTATCAGTGGCAAGACTTGAATTTAGGTTTTCTTGACTTTGAGCAAACCTCTCTAACCTTTCCTTTCCTTGCTCTAGCATAAAGATTATAAAATCCATTAGGAAAATCACCAAAATCGTGTGTGAATTAGATTTTTAAACTAGCCTACCCTAGGTTGGGGGATTCTTTTCTTTCTTTTTTTAAAAAAAAGAACATTGTTATAACTGAATTCTTTGTATTCTTGATCTTGTTCAGGGCTTTATTGAATAATAAAGTTGCTGTTTCTCTTCTTAATTAGTTTTCTAAACTTTTAGTACAAGAAAAAAATTCCATTTCCTAATGGTTGGTCATGTAGAAATCTTAAATATTAGAAGAGCCCCTGGACCCACTCAGTATTTGTCAATCTGTAATGATGAGTTCACTCATCTCCATTTTCCTTCAGCATCAGGAAAAAAGGAAAGTAACCAACTTTTTTTTTTTGTTTATTCCTTTCTCCCATATAACTGAAATCATATGATTCTAAAAGCTAGCCAATCATTCTCATTCATTCTAGGATGGTTTTGGGTGGAAACTTTAATTCTCAAAGGATATTACTTAAAAAAGTACTATTGAGGGGTAGATTTTCCTAAGCATGTGACAGCTTTTATTTTTCTCTTTTTTGTCCTTGTTTTTCTACCTGCTCCCTAGCCTAACTGTGCTGGAAATTTCTTTACAGTTTCATCCTATTCTTGTCCAAATGTATCTTCAGACACACACACACACAGACACACACACACACACAGACACACACACACAGACACACAGACACACACACACACACATCCCAGGCCAACCTTCTTTACCTTTTTTTGTGTCATGAGCACCTTAACAGTCTGAAACCCATGAAACCCATGGTCTCTTCAGAATGTTTTTAAATTCACAAAATAAAACATGTAGGATTACAAAAGAAACCAATTATATTGAAATACAGATCGTATATGTGTGTGTGTGCATACACATACATAGAATATACATAGTATACATACACACATATATAGTTCTTAAAGTTCATAGACCCTCCCCACCCCCATGTTAAAAATCCATACCATAGACAGAGAAGCAGGGTGACCTCTGCATGTTTGGAAGACTGCCTACATATAATTTATTATCCATGTAAGCAAATCTTTCAAGAGTTTTTGCTATGTTTATGATGTTTGAGTATGTCTTCCGATGTTTTCCCTTCTGCATCTTTTGCTCCCAAAATTTTTTTAATTGTAACAGAAATTATCTGCAGTTTACTCATTCTGTTTCTCGTGAGTTTTCATATTCTTATGAAAATTTCTAGCAACTTGTTTTTACATTTCCAGTGTAATTTTAAACATAGAACAAGAAAATTGGGCTACCTTGCAACTTCTCACTCCACTATCTTCTTGAAATGCTGGATGTATATAATCTGATGATTACTTAAGGACCTTGCCTGTTCCAAAATCTCTGTCCTATTAAATGGAAGAGTTTTCATTTATGATTTCTTGAAATATAGCTCTTGAAAACCAGGCTTTGATAAAGCCCATTAGGATTCAAATGGAGCTACTTGTCTATGCCTTTAAACCCAAATCACTCTGGCTCTCCCTGATTGACCAATAATAGGCCCCAGCCCAAAGCTCAGGTGCTCATTGTTTGGGTTTTGATGACACAGAGTAATTGAAAATAGCAGTTGTTTCTGTTTTGGCCAGAAACTCTAAGGGTCTTCCCTTCCCTGACTGATTCTTTTGAGAAGGCAAACGAATGGGTGTTGCTTCAGACAAACTGAGACCTGGGAAAGACCTTACCTTTTTAAGGCCAAGGTCTCTCATTGCATCTGGGGTCATAACCAGTCATCCTGACCTGTCTTGCCACTTCACTCTCATGACTCTGGAGGAAACAGTGAGACTACCTCGCTTACTTCCACTTAATTCTCACTTGCAAGTCAAGACATCATGCTCCTGATGTCATTGGTCCTCTTTGAGAATGAAAGACGATCAATAACAGCAACAATAAACAGTCCTATTAAATGTGTCATGATCTTAAACTTATACTATTAGAAATCATTGCTAGATTATAATGGAGGTGAAGGACAGGGAACTGTTTTATAAGCTAGATCAGTTGGATATTAAAAAGTGTCAGGCCTGCAGTCAGGAAAATCTGATTCAAACCTGGCCTCAGACACTCACTAGCTCTGTGACCCTGGGCAAGTCACTTAACCTTTGTTTTCCTCAATTCATTGGAGAAGGAAATGTCAAACTACTCCAGTGTCTTTGCCAAGAAAATCCCATATTCATTCACAAACACAACTCAACAACAACAACCCCTCCCAACTGTATTTTCCATTCCCAACAGGAAATACCAAAATAGAAAATAGTATTTAATTTTTTACCTTAAATTTAATGATTTATGCTCAAAATTTGTCCTCACAGGACTAATAAATAGCAAAAACTACTTGAATTAAAGTAGTAAAATTGTATTAAAATATCAATATGAATGACAGATCAATATAAAATGATATATAAGGGAAAGAGAGGGAAGAGGGAGATGTGTGTGTATGTGTGTGTTGTGTTGTATTGTGTATACATAGACATGGACAGAACTTGTGATTTCATCTGTGTAGGGAATTCCTGGGTGATGAAATTCACTTTTCTACCAAAGCCAGTCAGCACCTTTTCTGCAATTTCAAGTCTTAGAAATTTGCCTAGAACACTGAGAGAGGTTCAGTGACTTGCCCTGGTTACAAAGCCAGTACATTTCAGAGAAAATACTTGAACCCAGACCTTATTTGCTTCCAAAGAGGATTCCTTATCCACTACACTAAGCAGCTTCTTAATAAAATGGTATATAGATCATTTAAAGTACCCCATGAGTATATTTATCATTTACCTAGTTGTCAGTATTTTAATTTTGATGTTAAATAAGCCTCTCAAAATTTGATTTAATACAAATCTATGTTTGTACTATAGTTCACAGAAGAAGCATAGTTGTTTTCAGGTCCTTTTTTTAAAAATGCGTACGAAATGAACAAATGACTGTTTTTGTTTGTTCTTTGTTTTCAAAGAGAACCAGTGACATCAGAGGTTGATGGCTTGACTTGTAGATGAATTGGATTTAAGTGAGGCAGAGTTAGCCAAAATGGTCAGCCTCCCTCTTCAAGAGTCATCAAAATCCAATGGTAAGACAAAAGTCAGGATGATTGATGATGGCCTGGGTTGCAGTGATATACCTTGGTGTCTTCGATGTCTGACCAAGTCACCTTTATGGCCATTGGAACAAATTGTTCTCATCTACCCATTCTCCTGGGAGAAGTCTTCACATGCTTGAAGTAATTATCCCCCTAACTCACCTCTAGGTTTGAGGCCTTTGTTTGAATACCTTCAACCTGGTTTAGCCCATCTGCCAAGATGGTTTTATCAGGATATGGCCACTGCACATGCTACAGCTTCTTGGAGCCACATGTAAGAGAATCAAGTCAGCACCAAAGGTGGATGAGCTGCCCTGAAACGGGCTTCATAAGCTCTCACAGCAGAGGTACTAGTCCTTCCTGAACTCCAACCCAATACCCTACCAACAAGTGACTGTATCATGATGTACAAAATGAGCACAAAACAAAACCAAGAATTTTTGCACAGTCACATTGAGGACAAATTTTCGAGAAGTTTTTAAGTTTGGAATGTTTTATGAAATTTGAGAGCATTCTGAGTCTTGAATGATTGTGAATGCCTACACAATGATAACATAAAGGAAAACAACTTTGAAAGACTTCAGTGAAGTTTACCATCTTGACATCAGGACATCTTAGCAGGGAGATGATTGATTGTAAGTGTGGAAAAATGTATATATTGTCAGACATAACCAGTGTGTTGATTTGTGGGTTTTTGCTGTACTTCTTTGCTACAAGAATTTTATTGGTGGAGAGATAGGCATTGGGAAGTGAAAGTGATGTTAAAAAAAAGGAATCAATAAACCTTAATTTGCCAAATCCATTGTGTCTTCCTAAAAGGAGTCTTAGACCTTACTGCAACTGCGTATCTATGCTCAGAACTTAACAATGCTATAAATGATTCGCTAACATGATTGAACTTCTTATTTTTCAACTATAAATATTTCTATAAATAATGCAGTGGGATGTGATGTTCAGTCCTCCCTTGGTTTCTATGACAATGTATTTACCTCCTACTTCTTTCACCATTCCCTTGTTTTCTTCACTGTCTCTTTCCTGGCTTTCTTATATTAGGTCCCTCCACCTTAATCATATGATGTATTCTCACTGCTTGAACTGTCAGGAATGACTCCCAGATCTTTCCCTCCAAACTTAACCTCACTTCTAAACTCTAGACAGATATTTTCCAAGACTGCTATGTCTCACCAGTCTCTCGTTCATTCATGTTCAAAATAAAATTTATTTTTCTCCAAAAACGTATTCCTCATTCTGACTTTCATATTTCTAATTATGGCACCATTTGTTTGCTCATCATATGTTTAAAATATTGATATTTCTCTTTGATTCTTTCTTCTTCCTCATTGGCCCTATCCTAAATAACAAAATATTAAAACAGTAAATGATTCCATTGTAACATATAGTATTAATCTATTCAATATGGCTTTAAGAATTATAGTATAAATACAGCTCAACAAGTGGTACCTTTTGACTCTAATAATATCTGGCTTTTTATTACCCACCAGAGAAAAATTCTGCTACTAAAAGCCTTTGAGATCTAAGAATGTATCAAAAAAATTTCAGCAGAACTTATTAAGAAAAGTAAAGCAGTAACACTTCAAGGAAAACTCATTCTCTCCAGTTTACTCAATGATATTTATTAATTTTTTTTCATTTATTTTTATAAGCATTTGTAAATATTTTGGCAGTAATTTATGGGCTAGCCAGTTTAATTAAGGCTGACATTTTTATTTCTATTTTTTGTTGTTCATTCATTTCAGTCACGTTTGACTCTTTATGACCACATATGGGGTTTTCTTGGCAAAGATACTGGAATGGTTGGCCATTTCTTTCCCCAAATCATTTTAGAAATGAGGAAATTGAGACAAACAGGGTTAAGTGATTTGCCCAGGGTCACTCAGCTAGTAAATGTGTTAGGTCAGACTTGAATTCAGGTGTAGAAAAGGAAATGGCAAAACATTCTTTGTCTTTGCCTTCCTAACTATGGGATTGGCTCTCTATCTGCTATGCTGTGCTCTTGTTGTTCAACCATAAGACATGTCAAACTGATAACTCCTTAAAGAAAATTAAAGTAGATCTAGTGTTAGTCTAGAAAGGGCTAGTATCTGCAATGGAAGTTCTTTCACAGTTTAAAAAAAAAAAAGGAGTTTCTAAAAATAATTCATAATATAGAAAAATTGGTGGAAAATTTGAATAAATGAATGGAATCAATGGGAAACAAATTCTCAAACTGGAAGCAAATCACCAAAACGTGAAGCAAAACAAATATAACTCAACTATTAAAAATTTTTTTAAACCAACAAGCAAAGATTACAGAACAGAAAGAGAAGAGGTAATCTGAAAGTTATCAGATTACCAAAAAATTTCAAAGAAACAAAAATCTAAGCACTGGTTTGTTTGTTGTTGTTTTCTGGAAAATCACTCAAGAAGATTTCCCAGAAATAGTGAGATTTAAAGATCAGTATAAGCTACCAGGTGCCCTTGGAAAAAAATGTCATATTCAACTTACCCAGACACATTGTTGTCAGATTCTAGAGCTTCTTCAATATTACCCACAGAAACTCAAGAAAAGCATTATATCAACATGACAAGGATTATAGTCAAGCATGATATAGGAAAAAAAATTTTAATAATTGTTACTGAATGATTGAAATTCACCACATGTTGCAGAAAGGATTTTTAAAAACACAATATTCAATAATGTATTGGCTACAAAAATACACCCAAGAGAAAAAGACACTTGTAGTTTTAAAAATGAGAGGCTGGGGAAAAAATTTTAATAAGCAGCAGCCACCTCTTGAAAATTTCGAGTTGCAGTCACAATTTTGGATAAAGCTTATTTAAAGTTATAAATCATTGAGAGATAAACATGGAAGATATCGTGATTAAGGAACTTTTAACAGCAAAAAAAAAAAATATTCTAAATATGCAACTAATGACAGAATAACATTTTCAAAGGAACAATTAACTAAATTACCAAAGCATCTAAATAGAAAAACACTAAGCAGATGTCAAGACTCTTTGTGACCCCTAATGAGGTTTTCTTGGCAAAGATACTGAAGTGATTTGCCATTTCCTTCTTCAGTGAATTAAAGTTGACAAAGATTAAGTTTCTTACCCAAGATCACATAGCTTGTAAGTTTCAGAGGCTGGATTTGAACTCAGGTCTTACTGACTTTAGGCCTAGGGCTCTATCTACTGAACTACCTGATTGCCTGTATATAGAATACAGTAAGTCAAAGAAAAATGTAAATAAGAAAGAAGTTAATGAAAAATTTAAAGAAACAAAATCCTAGAAATAGACACGATAACTATAGGAAGAGATTTAAATTTACTTTTTATTCAAATGCAAATATTATCTACATTTTAAGGCACAGAGAACTTATAAAAAATAGAAAACTAGATATTTTAATCAATAAAGGAAATATGATTTTTAAAAAGCTGAAGAGAAAGACAAACAAAAATTCCTTCAGAATAATTGAGTTGAAAAAAGATACAATAAAATTATACTAAAGGTGATGACAATAGTACAACATTGCAAAACGTATGGGATTCAGCTCTTAGAGAGAAAATTATTTCCCTGATTGCTTTTATTACAAAAAGAGAAGAAAAAAATAAACTAAATGTACAGCTTTAAAAAACTTCAACTAACAATTTAAGAAATCAAAAATAAATTCAAAGAAAAGCTCTAAAATCAAAGGACAAATTAATAGTGCTGAAAGCAGAAACAATTAATAAATACTTAATAAGCAAAACTTGAGAGGTGTATTTTTAAGACCTATAAAATTCATAAACCATTAACTAACCAAAAAGAAGGAGGAAAACCATAAATATAACAGCAGCAACAGTAATGATGATGATGATGATAAACTATATTATTTTATCAGTAAATAAAGAAAAGGCCTTTGGTAAAATACAACACCCTTTTATTTTGAGAACACTAAAAAGAATAAGGGTCAAAGAATTTTCCCTTAAAAACAATAGAAAGCATTTAAGTCTTCTTTTGCACCCAAGAGCCAGTTTTATATATATATAATGAGAAGATTTTAGCACTTTTCCAGCTCTGAACAGAGATTAAGAATATGTATTCAGCAAACAGAAGTGAATTGCTTTAACCTTTTGGGGATGAGATAGCTACTTATGGAAAAAAGTAATCAAAATGTGTGTAGCCTTTAACCCAGTAGTCCCACTACTAGAAATTTGCCCCAGGGATATTAATGGGGTGGGGGTGGGGAGTCAGACAAAACCTTTCATTGTACAATCATTCCTAATGGTACTATTTGTCATATTTTTTTAAAAATTGATGGAGGGATTGGCTGAAAATGGTACTATATGAGTGTAATGGGATATTACTGTACTACAAGAAATTTGAGGAATTTGAAGAATTCAGATAAATATGAGAAGATTTACGTGCTGCAAAGAATCTAGAACTAAAGAATATGCATATTCACTGCAGCTATCTAAAAATAATGACAGCAATAAATCCAGAGTATATATACAATAAAGAAGGTCAAAAGCAGGAAGTATACACACACACACACACACACACACACACACACACACATATCTTTACCAGGGGTAGTAGGGATTTTAGAATTTCTAAATTTGAAGGGGCCCAAGTGACCTTCTAGTCCAACTCATAACCGAAATAAAAAGAATGCCCTCTAGAATATATCTTCCAAGTGGTTGTCCAGGGGGGAGGTGAAGAGACTAAGGAAGAGGTGACCCAAGAGAAAACATGACTTTCTTTGGTATAATACCTACTGTTCTATCTAGCACCATACTAAGGATCCTAGTAAATATTTTTGATGAGAAAGAGAATTTATTTCTTTATGCACTATTCCTTTTTTTTAATCTCCTATTTTCTGTTTTTATTATTTTAAGGGCAATGGGACTTTTTAGTCTGATTGACAGCTTGTGGCCTCCATTGATGCCTTTGAAAATTCCTGGCCAAAGTCAAGACTGTGGAGAGGTAAGTCCAAATAAACCTTGGGTTCTCCTTCTGTGTTAAAAGATCAAGGGCCAGCATTTTTTTTTTTAAACATTTAGAACTCTATTATCTGAATTACCTGTCAAATGATAATTAGCTAACATACTCACTAGATTTATACATTAAGGAAATTATATATAGAATACTGCAAAAACACAGTAAGACTGAAGTTTGCCCATTTCTGCTCAGGAAGGTCCTTATGCCCCTTCCTTCCCAAGCTTTGCAAATGTTTTCCCAATTTCTGCTCCAGTCAAGGTCAACTGGTGACATTACTGCTTCCCCTCCTTCTGATCTTCCTTCTGTTCCCCAGAAGTAGAACTTCCAGATCCTTCTCTCTCAGATGTCATCTTTTTATATGAAGGGCCAACATTTTTAATACTGCTTTATAGATCTCCCCATTCTTGAGTTAGGCCATATAATTAGAAATGGGTTTCTGATCTCTGAATCAGAAACATCCAGACATTTAGGGCTTTTTTCATCATATCTCCTTTTGCCACTGAACTATAAATCCATTCTAAGCTCATTTGAAGTATATTTTAAAACAAATCATCACTACAACCAAAAAACACAAAAATCTATCAGCTACCAAAGACCCTTTTGTCACAATTTAAAACCTTAGTTTTGCCCTGACCTCTTAAATACTTCCCATCTATCTCTTCTGCAAGCTGTAGTCTCTCCCCAACACACACACACACACACACACACACACACACACACACACACCCCTCTCTACTCCATATCTCTCTGTGTTGTCTTCTCATTAGAATTAAACTCCTTGAAGGTAGGAACTGTCTTGCTTATATTGCTCCATTGCTTATCATAGTGCCTGACACATAGTAAATGCTTAATGATTGTTTTCACTCTCTTTCTATTAAAACAAGGCATTCTCAAAATATCGCTTTATTACTTACGTGACCATGAAACAAGGTACTTGGCCTCTCAGTGCCTCAGTTTCCTAATCAGTAAAGTAGGGATAATAATACTTGTACTACCTACATGATATGATTGTTATGAGGGAAATGCTCCATATACCTTAAAGCTCTATATATTATTATTCTCTGCTTTACATTTACTTATAGAACCAACTCTGGATTTTCCATAAGAGAGAAGGGAGGAAAGGAAAGGAGGAAGAGAAACACTGATAAGTGAAACCCACTAATAAGCAAAATCTTCAGTTTAACCAATAGTTTATGCTCCATTTCCTACAAAATCATTTCCTGGAACTGTTAACAGGTGGCCGGATTGGCTGATTTTTTTTTTTCTAATCTCTATTCATTCCCTTTCCTCATAGAGCACAGCCTGACTGACCATAGTTCTCAAACCTCAAAGCTTTGCATAGTGTTCATGAATGTAGCCTCAGTCCTCTTCAAGCCAAGAGCTAAACCTGGCATTGTCATACCAGTCAAACCAGCATGGTGATCGTCCAAGAGGAACTGAAGAACTATTTCTGTAGGACAGTTATCAAGAAAGTGTTGATTCCATGGTAATTTAATTTGGAAATCATATTGGATTCTTTTTTTTAGTTCTTTTCTCTTCATTTTAAACAGATGAAAGCTCATCAGAAGCCTCCCAGTTTCTGTTATATACTCACTGCTTGTACAGAGCCAGGAGAAGTTGGTATAAAAGCGGAAAACACACTTTCTACTCTCTACCGGCCCCCATCCATCTATTCCTTAAAAGAGATTCTTAAGGTAACGTCTTTGTTTAAAATTTCCTCTCACTTTTCTTTTCCCCTGTGCTGTTCATGCCATTTATCTCACTTGTATCCATCTCTTTAACAGGCAGGTGGTCTTGGGGGTCATCGTTGCAGTTTCCAGGCCCGAGTGGTATATCAAAGGCTGCAGGTAATCTTTCTTATCTAATAGGCACCGTGCTCAAAAATGTTCTGAATGTGAGAGAAGGTGATTTTATTGAAAAGGAATTTGAATTTTCAGAGATCCATCAGAGCAGTAATGTAGGTACACTTTTTAAGAGAACAACAGAAAATCTTTTAACTCTGTTAAATCACTGGAGTTCAGCCATTTTCTGATACACCAAGCTGCCCAGAAAAGGGAAACAAAAGATAGATAACTACTTGCCAAATTAGAAATAGTCTTAACCACAGTCTTCGCACAGAGCTATGTCGAAAGAACTATTGACAACAACCACTGGAGTCCATGTGAGTTCCTTAAAATGATTCTTCTGAGTGTCAACCTCTGTCCTGGTCCAGACTGATCTTGTCATCTGTTTACCAGCCACACAACAGTATTTCTTTAGACAGCTGGAAGTTGGCTAAAAAAGAGAATATTCTCAGTCAGGCTAGAGATAATATGATCCACATCCTCCTAGAAACCTAATGTTGATCATCACTAAGAAAATAACATTAGTGCTAATCCAAGTCACTTAAGAGAGACTTAAAATTTCCCATTGAAAAAAAATTGTTTTTTGTTATTTCTTGCCTTCTAAAAAGTTAGTTCTTTAGCAGGTAAGAACAACCTCACTTACCAGTTGAATGTAAACAATCCACATGAGGAAGTAACCACTGGAGTTTAAAAAAGAATTATTAGTCTCACCAAAAAAAAATACCTCTATAACTTTATCTGTTTTATGAACCACTGAACAAACAAGACCAGTTTGATTTCACTGTAGCAGAGAAACCTAATTGAAGGTCAGCTTATCCTTTGGAGATTTTTTTGCATCTTATGGCCCTCTAAAGCCTCCTTGGTTTCAAATTTACCCTAAATTATTCTACCTACCTCCTCACAGAAAGATGATGGACTCAGAGTATAGATTGAGACATATATTTTTTAGACATGACCAGTCCAGAAATTTGTTTTGTTTGACTCTACATTTTTATAACAGGGGTTTTGTTTTTCTTTCTCATTGGAAGTGGAGGCTTGGGGAGGGGAGGTAAGGAAATGGGGGAAAGAGAAGATAAATTTTTTGTGGATTGAAAAAAAAAACAATTTAACTTTTAAAATAATCTTCATGAATGAGGTTTGTAAGCTTGTTCCTGCCAAACTGATTTATATCAAGTTGACTACATGAGAGGAGGAAGTCTTCATCTATTCAAAATAAAGAAAAAGAAACTTTTAAAAAGGCAGGGACTTTTAAAAATCCATTTCTTTGAGTTATTCTGAAGGAAACACTATAGAAAATCCTGTGCATTAATAATTGCAAAAAAAAAAATGCTTCCTACCTATGTGGGCTGGCTACCTATATGACATTCTATGATTCTCTAACTTATTACACTAATCCAAGCAGCTTTTTATGTAGATAATTATTTTATATAGTTGATATGGTCATAGCTGGAGAATTTCACTACTAACTTAAAGGGATTAAATGCCTTTTTTTTGAAGTTCCAAATTCTCTTACTCCCTCCTCCACCATTGAAATGGCAAGACATTTTAATTATATTAATATTTCACAATTAGACCTCAATACCTTTTTTGAGTCCTTTGTGCATAGTAAGATGCAATAAATATTTGTTGAATGAATATCAAAGAGAAATCCCTAAAGTGGGCATATGCCACCTGTTATTGGT
Source organism: Pseudochirops corinnae (assembly GCA_028646515.1). NCBI lineage: Eukaryota > Metazoa > Chordata > Mammalia > Diprotodontia > Pseudocheiridae > Pseudochirops > Pseudochirops corinnae. The sequence goes on along the minus strand of CM053587.1, from coordinate 164,771,840 downwards.
CCCTTGGGAGTGGGAAGTCTACTACTCTGCTACATGCATTTCATCTTATTGTCTCCTGTTCTTCCTTTCTGACTTCCCACTTATTTCCTTTATTTTTTTCCCTGGCTAAGGAGAGAAATGCTAATAGAGAACATCAGCATTTCTTATCACCACCATTGGTGGCAATTAAAGCTAATTAGGTCAGTAACGCTAGTGTAGTCAAAAGAACTTTAGTTTTGTTGTCAAAGAACCTGGGCTCCAATCCAGCCCCTGACTCTTATAATCTATAGAATTCTGGACAAGTTACTTAACCTCCTTGGGACTCAATTTCCTTGTCTTTATAATGACAGAATTGAACTAAATGACCTCTGACGTCCCTTCTCACTCTTACATCTATGGTCCTCTGACTTCTGAGATATAGTTCAGCTCTAAATCTGTGCTCCTATAATCATTTGCCTTAAAGTTCCCTGGCCTCTTAAATGGCAGAATAACAATACATAATACAAGAAGGGCAGAGACCTTTCTTCTGCAACTTTTTTCCCCCAAACCACTTTGCCCATCCCTCATTATGACCTATAAAATCACAGAATGGTAGAGCTAGCCAGGACCTCAGAAGTCATTTCTTCTAATTTGCTTCTGGAGTCTTTATCTATCAAGTGGCCGAAAGGTGACTTGAACCCACTTTATCTAAGCCAGAGATTCTCACAGTTCTGTGCCTGGAGCGACATCTGCAAATCACCATGAACCTTAAAAGCCTTGGGGTTACTGTGTGGCCTCCAGAGTCAGTGTAGTACCCTGACACATTCCAGTCAATAAATTAGAGATCTTGAAAGAGACACGAGGTTGTGTATGAAAGAACCTTGTGCAGACAGGAACTTCAGTCTGGAGCCCTGATTTAGAACATCTCACAAATGAAATAGCCCCTGAACTAACAGACTCCTTCCTCATGGTGCTTTCCAGGCAAAGTTCATTCCAATGTATTATCTCGTTTGATCTTCACTTTCATTTTAAGTAATATCCTCATATATCTTTCTTTCTTTCTTTTTGCTTTTTGGAGGAAGGGAAGGCAGGGCAATTGAAGTTAAGTGACTTGCCCAAGGTCACACGGCTAATTTTGTGTCAAGTATCTGAGGTCCGATTTGAATTCCGGTCCTCCTGACTCCAGGGCTGGTGCTCTACTCAGTGAGCCACCTAGCCGCCCCTAATATCCTCATATTTCAAATGAAGAGTTAAAAGGTGGCAAGTGAATGAGAGAGCTAGAAAAAGAATCCAGGCCTTTTGACTCCTGGCTCTTTATACTTGTGACGAAGCTATGCTGCGGCTGTCACTTTTCTCTCTTAGGCAGGAATTCTGTGGCAGGTCTTCACATATCTATGGGGTTATTTTCTCCCTGTTAAGATTATGGACTCTTTGAAGGCCAATACTGTATCTTATCTATACTTCTGTCTCAAATAAATCCCTCCCTTAATGTTTATTTAAGGGAGAAGTCAGCAAAAGCAATGAGGGAAAGGCAGAAGAATGAAAAATTACCTTGTGGAAATGACACATACATACACTTTTGTTCTATTACCTGGTTGTTTCCATGGCCGTGTTTTTTAGGTTATTGGACAGTGGTCATTAAGAACAAAGTTTTGAGTCATTATAAATGGAGCTAAACTTTAAACACTGTCTAGAAAGATGCAGTGAAGAAACTGGGGTTTGAACTCTGACTGCCTCACTGCCCCCCAACACGAGAAAGTACCTTACACTTGGAACTAAAAGATCTGGGTTCAGGTCCTAGCTCGGTAACTTTAGACAGGTAACAAACACTGCCCTTCCCTAGTGTCCATTTCTTCTTCTATGAAATGGACATTTGTAAACTGAAGCTCTAAAGAGTCTTCTAAATGTAAGCTGTTCATTGTTTTAATTATCATTGTAAAAGCATGCTTGATGTCTGTTGCCTACATGGTATCTACATAAAATGTTTTAAGTTACAACTTGCTCGTCCTTTGTCATAAAGATTTGTTTGTCACCTTCAGTATGCTATAAGGAGGGGAAGCTAGGTGATGAAGTGGATAGAGTTCCAGGCCTGGAGTCAGGAAGACTCATCTTCCTAAATTCAAATCCGGCCTCAGTCATTTACTAGCTATGTGACTCTAGGTAAGTCACTTATCCCTGTTTGCCTCAGTTTTCTTATCTATAAAATGACCTGGAGAAGGAGACAGCGAATCACTCCAGTATCTTTGCCAAGAAAACCCCAAGAGGGGTCGCGAAAATCAGACACGGCTCAAAAAATGCCTGAACTGAACTTGTGGTAAGGAGGCTCTTGACTGAACAAACTCATTGATTACCATCAGGAAAACAATCTCTAGATAATCATTGAAATACTTGATTGAAGAAATAAATGTCTTCTCTTCCTAGACCTTTTGAATACATAATCCTATCAGGAGCCAAAGAGAGAAGCAGGGTTTCCTTTTTAATTTTTTCATTGTTGTTATTTGGATTAAGAATTCTATTATACAAGGGAAAATGATAAACAAATGCCATCTGTGCTGTTTACTGTGCTCTGCTGTAACCAGATCCTCCTGTTTGTCTCCTTCGGCCTCTGTGCTCAGAACAAGCTGACATGCTAACTGTACTACTACTTTTGATTAACATTCCTTTTTTGATAACAGTGATTTTTGGTCACTGCAAATGCTTGCTTTCTTTTTCTTTTTTTTTTTGACTGATTTTCTTCTTATATGTTACATGAGAGTAATGCCTAACACAGTGCCTGGCATATAATATATGTGACAGGACCAGGGCTCCCCTTTTCACTGAATTAGGTTCTAGTTTTCCCTAAAAAACAACAAAATTTGTCACTGGGACTTGATTGTGCCCCTGCCTCCCTCAGTGGGGCGATTTTCTGGTTACCTGAAGGTATAAAGAACCCCACCATTGTAGAGTCAGGGCCCCTATGACTGAGTGGATCCCTGAGGACCACAAGTTATCCTATCGTGCCCTGCTGACTAATTTGTATTTGGGGGGAAGGGAGTGGGGCCCTATTTCTTTGAAAAACTAAGTATTTCTTTTATCTTTATATGCTAGTTGCCTAGCCTTGCTGTTAAGGACAAAGTTAACCTCTTTTGTTAACTATTCAATGACTGAGTCATCCCAACAACAAACCTAAACAAACAGGACATTGGCATTAGGTCTTCTCCTAACTTTTGGCACAGTCAGAGCTTATTAAGCAGTGTTTGCTAAATTGAAATGATTTGCTACCTGTAAACATCACAGAATCAACTATGGAATTGGGTGGAACCTGAGAGGTTATCTAGGCCATGCCTGAATAGGAATCCCCTCCATAGTATCCTCTGGACAAATCTTCATGTAGCAGAAGGAGCCTTCCCAGGGAGGGGAAACAGCTAACTCCTGACTACTCCCAGTCTGTTACTGGGAAGTGCTCATGTATGGGACATTTTTCTTCAAGATTTATCATGAATCTGCTTTTCCACAATTTCTATCAATCACCCATTATTCTGCCCCTAACCAACCAGTCTAGTGCTTCTTCTACAATGATTCTTTCATTTAACAATCATTTATTAAGCATAAATTATGAGCAAAGGCACAAAGATAAAAAATGACAAGAGGCCCCTGCCCTCAAGAAGCTTACATTTTACTCAAGAAGCTTACATTTTATTGAGGGACAGAGCATGTAAATTTATAAATAAACATAAGATAATTTGAAGACAGAGAGAGTGCTAATAATTATAGAGATTGGCTTTGGATAGGAGGTGGCATTTGAGCTGAGTCCTATCATATCTCTCCTAAATCTGTTATCTCTAAGCTACATATCTTCAGGCCATTAAGTCAGTTTTTTAACCGGAAAGAAATACAACTATTCACTATAAAAATAGATGGATTTTAATTATCAACACCACCTAAAATATCACCTAAAACAGTCCTATAAATTGAAAAAGAATATTCAGTTAAGAAATTGATTAATGGACCCTCCTCGTCACCTTCTGCTGAAAACAGTGTGTGGTGGGAATGCCCATCTCATAATGTGACATGTAAAACCAGACATAAGATATACTCCAAGTGCAGTCTCATCATAGCAAAGATCAGTAGGACTATCATCACATTTACCTGTATACTCTGCTTTTCTTAAAGCAGCCTAAGAGTAAATTCCATTTTTTTTTGCTAATATGTTACACTACTGATTGATACTGAGCTTACAATCCACTGAAGGACCCAAAGATTTTTTAGATGAACTGCAGTCTTACCGTGATATTCCATCCTGTCCTTACAGAATTGACTTTCTGAATCCAAGTACTAATATTTTAAAGTTTATCCTCATTAGATACCATCTTGTTAGGCATGTTACATTAGTCTGATCTATTAAGGTCTAAGTAGAAGAGAGGGCATTCAGCTGAAGCTTCTGTTGCCTTCTGGACCACTTCCTCTCCCTTTCAACTTTAAGCTTTTTGATCACATTTGCAGAATCACCATCAAACAATTTAAAATTTTTAAGTTAACAAGAAGTTGTTTTCTCTACCTCATTCTCCTCCCCCACCACCATTGGGGCAAAAAGAAAAACAAAATACTTTAACAAGTATGCATAATGAAGAAAAACAGATTCTCACATCAGCGATGTCCAGAATGTATGTCTCATTCTTTAATCTTGACTCTGTCCCCTCTGTGTCAGGAGGGAGTAGAGTACTCCATCATTGGTCCTTTGCAATCATAGACAGTCATTGAACCATTCAGGATTTTTAAGTCCTTTGAAGTTAGTTGTCTTTACAATGCTGTTGTTGTATAAATTGTTCTATTGCCACTCAATTCATTCTGTGCTCAGTTTGTACAAGTCTTCCCAAGTTTCTCTGAAACCATCCCTTTCATTCTTCTACCTCAGTAGTATTCTGCCAAATCCGATGTAACTGACAACCTTTCAATTCACCTTAATATTTCACTTATCAAAAGCTAGAGAAAGCAACTTGACGAAATTCTGTCCTGAATCTGATCCTTACCAACTGGTTACCAGGGGTAGAAATGATGGGAGCTTTTGGGTTTAAGTAGAGGAGCTAGAGGAGAGAAAAGCCAAGCATAGTCAGGAATGCTAAAGATCAAAATTAGTAGAAACAGAGGAGGACCACCAAAAATAACTAAAAGGTGAAGGGTGTCAGTAGAACTATGTTAGAAAAAAGAAGAGGATTAGAGAATGGTTGGGAGTGCTACTTGGGGTGGTTGGGAGAGCAATAATTGACAACAGAGAGAAGGCAGAGCTGATTCATTCTTATCTTGTTTTTTTTACACCAAGGAAAATGACCTTTATTCTTAAAATGATAAAACCAAACTGGCAGCACCTAGCTGCCCTTGATGAATTCACATTCTTTGGCATAGACAAACTGTACTAAATTGTACTAAAAGGACTGGTGGGTTGTGTGTGTGCTTTCTGAGCTTCTGCTGGTGATAATATGAAAGATCAAATCGTGGCTCAAAGAGTAGTCATTAATGGTTCAGCTTGGTAAGTGGTGCCATGGTGGTAGTTAACATTTTTATCAGTGATTTGAATAAAGATATAAATGGCTTGTTTATCAAATTTGCAAGTGAATGAAGGAAAAGAGAGCACAGTAGAGGAGACAGGATTTAAAATAATCTTGACAGGCTAGAGCATTGAACTGAATCAAAGTCTTACACTTGAGTTCAAAAAATTAACTTTTCAAGTTCAAAAAAGAGGAGAATGTTTAAACAACAGTTTATTTGAAAAAGATGCATTTGAAAGGAAGGAATTGGACTCCATGGGGCACAGAGAGTGACTGGACTGCGTTCCAGGTGTGGGAGATGCCCATTGCAAAGGCAGGGAGACAGAGCCTAAGAAGGCTAGAAGAACAGATTGAATCTGGGTTATACAGGATTTTAAAAGCTAAACAGAGGAATTTATATTTTATTCTAGAGGCAATAGGGAGCCACTGTAGTTTGTTAAGTAGGGGAGTCTATGCTTAAGGAAATCTACTTTGGCAGCTTATGTAGGCTGAAGTAGAGTGGTGGGAAATTGGAGGCCAGGAGACCAATTAGGAAGCTTTTACAATATGTAAGTGGGAGGTGATAAGGCCTTAAACTAAAGTGCTAGCTGTGTGAGTGGAAAGAGGGGTAAGATTGAGAAGTATTGTGAGGGGAAAAATGGCAAGATTTGGCAACCAGTTGAATATGTGTAGTGTAGTTTGGTGAGGAGTCCAGGATAATACCAAGATTATGAACTTGAAACAATAAAAGGATGAAATAAGGAAGTTGAGAAGAAGAGACGGTTTAGGGGGTAAAGGTAGTAAGTTTAGTTTTTATACATGTTGAGTTTAAGATGTCTTAATGATAGCTACTTCTCTGTGTTCTTCAGAGTTCCCAAAATAGTGCCAGGACCTTTGTTGACAGACTTTGCCAGCTTTTGTTTATGTATTTGTTTTATCAAAATCACATTTAGAATGAATGTTAAAAATTGTTTTACATGTAATTGGGGATAAAAATAAAATATTATTTTGAAAAGTTGCTTTTACAAAGAACTTAACTTTATGTTCATTTGCAGTTTAAAAAATGTTAAAAGTCAAAATATCAATGGTAACAATTGAAGATTCAAGGTTCTTTTCCTAGTAGAACAAAGTGCTCTATTTGTAATTGTAAGAATATTTTTAAATTCCTAGCTCAATCAAATGTTTAAATTTTAAATGTGAAAGATGCATTGTAAGTGACACTGTGTGATTATTTTCTGGAGCATTTTTCTTTTCCTTCCCTTTCTGAATTGGCAGAGGGCTTACATTATCTGGAGATAGGTACTTTTATTTCTGTCAGCATAATTTTATGAATCATAGCATTCTTCTCAAGCAGATGAATCATTCTGAAATTCCTTCATGTTATTTGTTCACTAAAAAGGAAAATATTCCCTTTTAAAATCATGCACGACATTTTTACTCTTGAGAAAAATGCACATTAACATTAAAAACTTAATTTATCCAATTAACAAGATCACAGAACGTCAGAGTTAGAAGGTGACGCAGAGGCCATCGAGTCCAATCCATACCTGAATTTGTCATGAAGCCTTTGATTTAGAGACCTCCAATGACCTGGAACCCATTTTCTTCTAGAGTAGCCTGCTCTGCTTTGGGATAACTCTAATTTTAGGAAGTTTTTCTAATGTCAGTTCTAAATTTGCATCTGTAACTTGGACCCATCATCCTGACTTTGCTTTCTAGAGCCAAGCAGAGCCTGTCTTTTCGTCGTGATCAGCATCCACATTCTTGAAGATAGCTAGCGTATCCTACCTAGGTCTTCTCTAATTTCTTCAGCCACTTCCCATATAGTATGGAGTACAGGCCCTCCGCTGAGTTCTGCTGCTGATACAACCCTGTGATCCAGCTGTGTGTCAGAGGGAAGGTCACTTAACCGACTCATGATGGAAAACGCCATCCACATCCAGAAAAAGAGCTATGGCATCTGAATGCAGTTCGAAGCCTACTATTTGCTCTCTTTTTATTTGTTTGTTTCCTTTTTCTTGTTGTTTCTCCCATTGGTTCTAATTCTTTTTTACAACATGACTAATGTGAAAATATGTTAAATATAAATATATGTATATCCTATATCAGAATGCGTGCCATCTTGGGGAGGGGAGAGGGAAGGAGGAGGAGAAAATTTAGAACTCGGAATCTTATGGAAGTGAATGTTGAAAACTAAAAAATAGTTAATTAAAAAAAAAAAAAAGAAAGTCACCTAATCTCTTGGCCACTATTTCCTCATCTGTAAAATGGGGATAGTAATAGCACCTACCACACAGGGTTGTTTTTAGGACCAAATGAAATAACATGTAAAGTGTTTTTTAAACTGCTAAAAGTGCCTTTTAAAGTGCTATATAAGTGGTAACTATAATTATCCTCATCGTGGTTCCCCTCTTCTGGAAACTCTTCAGGTGTTCTTAATGTTCTTAAAATGTGGCATCAAGAACTAAATACAATATTCAGTTTGTGATCGTGAACTCCTGTGAGTTCAATGGGACTATTGTTGTTCAGCCATTTAGTCTTGTCCAATTCTTCATGATCCTACATGGGGTTTTCTTGACAAAGATACTGGAATTGTTTGCCATTTCCTTCTCCAGTGGTGTTAAGGCAAACAGAGGTTAAGTGACTTGCCCAGGGTCATAAAACTAATGAGTGTCTGAGGCCACATTTGAACTCAGTTCTACCCGACTCCAGGCCTACCTAGCTGCCTCCACTATCACCTCCCTAATAATGTCCTAGCCCAATTCCTCTGTTTTGCCTCCCAGTTGTGATGAAATGTTTGATAGCAAAGGAAGTTGAAACCATTATTTAGAAAGAAGTTTAGGTTGGGCTTTTTTTTTTCCATCTCTGTCCCCATTACAATGCTAATTTTTTAAATGTGCTACATGTTTTGAAGAGATATATTTGGCATCCAATACATTCAAATTACTGTAAAAAGTGTTCTAGGTCAAATGGCAGTGACTATGCCATTATTCATTCTCAGTTGGCCATTAGCAATATAGGTAAGATGCTATATGCTAAAAGGGCATGTGGCAATAACACCATGACCAATATTTATACCTGCCCTCCTACACCAGGTTTCTTTTTATCCTCCCACCCTGTCCCATTGGGCTCCAGATGAAGCTAACAGAGTGAAAAATGTACATGTCATTTGTTGGCCCTGAGGTCAACTTTGGATTCTCATTTCCCATGGAGGGAAGAGTTGGTGGAGGTAACAAAATGAAATGAAATTGGGTCAGCTAGGTGAAAGGTAATCCAGGGCACTACATCAGAGGTCTCTGCCTCTGCCTTCTCTCCTCAGTTTTCTTGACAAGAAAAATGGGGCCACAGCCCCACAAGTTTGATGGCAGGGAGGTGTAGCCTAGCAGTAGGGTATGGCTCCCAGTGGGTGTGAATAAATAGCAGTTGATGATACTTTGATTATAACCCCAATTAATCAGAACCCACCTAACCAGAAAACTCAGTTAGAAAAAAAAGTTTCCCTTCATCCCACTTCAAGAAAGATATAAATTAAAAAACCTTTGAGTTCAAATCCAACTCTGATTCTATGGAAGGAAATGGAATTAGGTATGTATTTAAATAAGCAACTACAGTGATAATGTACTTTAGGTATGATTAGACCATGTCTTTGAAGATCTCGACACCTTAAAGAAAAGTTTACTTTATATTCATTTCCCTCTTATTAGTAAGAGTAAAATGGAAGAATTTATCTTATAAACATTTTCAACAGTAAGTATAAAAATTTTTTAAATGCCTTTCTGGTTATTTAACAACAACAACAAAAATGGCCTTACTACATTGCCCCCATCCTCTTAATATTCAAGTTTGTTGAATTTTGACTGTAATACATGTGTAATTTTACATAGAAGACATCTTATCTTCTTTCTTGTGACCAGAGATGAGCCGTAGTTAGAAGCTAAGAAGAGGAAAAAGTAAAGAAGACAGAGTAACAATCAGAAATAATATAGCGTCTGCTCAGAAAATGACTGGGTCCTCAAAACTCTAAAGGAGTGTTTAGATTTTCTTCAGCCCTCTAGAAAATTGATTAGTCATCAGTTCCCCTTTTTTGCTTCTCAAAATTTCTTAACACTATTTCCCATTTTCAGTTTCTTCTGTCTCAGGCATAGAAAGTTATTTCTATACCTTGCTAAGGCCTATCCCTCAGCCTCTATCCTTGATCCTGTCTTTTCCTATTGCCCTCAAGGCCTTGCTTCTGAAATCATCTATACTCTCTCATTCATCTTCAATCTCTTCCCATTGGTTTCTTCTCATCTTCCTGCAAGCATGCTAAAAATCATATAATTCCATAGTTGGAAGGAACCTCGGGGGCTATGAAGTCCAACTAGTATGTGACAGAAAACCCTCCACAATATCCTCAATTAATGGTCATCCAGCCTTTCCTTGAAGAACTCTATAATTGGAGGTCTCAGGATTTTCCAGTTATTAAAACAAAACAAACCAAAAAACCCCAACCCTATCCCATGCAGCTGCCCTCCTGTATTTCTTCTCACCCTTCTTACTGAACTTCTTTAAAAAGCTGCCTGTACCAAATGACTTTACTTCCATCGGTCTCCATTCAGTGCCACATTTGCTCCAGTCATCTTCCCTATCCCAATGGAAGTCGACCCAGAAAATTAGTCTCTGATAGGTGAGCTTCACCTTATCTAGCCTGGAAGCAGACCTCCATACCCTTTTCCTGCCTCGAAAACCCAGTTTCCAGTGCCCTTTCGTATTTTGTCTTCTCATACAGAATGTAAGCTTTTTGAGGTCAGAGACCATCTAGCTTGCTTACATTTGTAGCCCTACTACTTTAACACAGGGTCTGGTACCTAGTAAGCACTTAATAAATGCTCTGTCTACCACTTCACCAATCTCTCTTTCTTTAACCCTTTGCAGGCTGTTCCTAGACTGAAACTGCTTTGTCAAAGATCACCTCCAAATCCCCAAATCCGACAGCCCTTGTTCAGTCCTGTACTCCTTGATTCACTTCAGTTCAACAAATGTTTAAAGGCTTCTTCCTTATAAAACTTTATACTAGAAGCTTGGGCTCACAAAGACAAAAAAACTTCAGTGGTCCTTAATCTGACAGATATCACATTCTGTGGTAGGTCAGCATAGAGGAATGAGTAAAGCAGAGACACAAATGGGGCAGGCTTCACAGGAGAAGTACCACTGAGCTGTAGTAAGACTAGGATTCCTGGGGTGGAGATGAGAAGGAAGTGAATTCCAGATAGGGGAGATGTCCTATGGAAATGCCCAGGGGCAAGGCCTAGAGTGTCAGGTTCATTGAATGGCTGGTAGTCCTGTCTGTCTGGAATGCATAGTTCATGAAGGGCAATATTATGAAAATTAGGGTGAAAAGGTCAGTAGGATCCAGACTACAAAGTGTCTTAAATATCAGGCTGAGGAATTTCTATTTTATCCTAAAGACAGTGGGGAGCCACCAAAAAAAATCCCATTCATATTGTGAGAAGGTATTAATTACAGAAGACAAGAAGTCAGCAGAAGGGAAACAACATGAAAAAAGAATCCAACAATGGTTATTTTGTAAAGGCTACAACCATAACCCACAGGACCTCACTTGTGTTGGCCTTCATAATTCATCTTCTAGGTCTCAATCCAGAAGCTGTCCCATTCTTTTTTTTTTTTTTTTTTTTTTTTGCTTTTTTGGAGGGGGGAAGACAGCAATGGGAGTTAAGTGACTTGCCCAAAGTCACATGGCTATTAAGTGTTAAGTGTCTGAGGATGGATTTGAACTCAGGTCTTCCTGATTCCAGGACGGGTGCTCTATTCGCTTTGTCACCTAGTCACCCTCTGTCCCATTCTCTTTGTGACTAAACCATACTGCTCATTCAGAAAAGAGTAAAAGCATTCTTGAAGATATTGGAAACATGGGCTGGGTTAATAAGAATCAGCCAGTGCTTGCCCATTGGATGAACACCATTCAGCCATTCTTAAGAACAATTTCTTGTACTTATTGATAAGGCACTGTTTCATGGGATGATGCTAACTGGGTGTGTTGTAAGGCCTTTTCTGCTACCCCAGTTGTTAGAGTCCCCACCAAAGTGCTGCATATTTTGTATACATCCTGTATCTTATCATCTGGAACACATTTTGTTCCTCCTTAGTAGAATATATAAAGTCTTAGTATCCCCTGTGCCTAGTTTAGTGCCTGACATGTAATAAGTGCTCAATGAGTGCTTGTTTGAGAGCCTGATTAGAGGGAGAGACTAGAAGCAGGAAGAACAGTTAATAGGTTCTTATGATAATCCAAGTTACCTAAATTAAAGTAGTAGCCATGTGAACAGAAAGAAGGAACAGATATGAAAACTATCGGGAAGCAGAAATGACAAAACCTTACAGCAGACTGAATTTGTGGGACATAGAAGGGAGAATATTCAAGGATGATTCATTCAATAAATAGTTATCAAGGACCTACTAAGAAGGAGGCCCTGTGCTAAGGTTAAGTGGCTAGGAGATTTGAAGGAGGGTCAGGTACAGTAGGAATGTCAAGTTTTGTGTTGGAATGCCGATTTTGAGACGCCTAGGCACCATCCAAGTAGAGGCGTGCAACATGTAATAGACAGTGAGGTACTGGAGTTCGGAAGAGAGATTAGGATTGGAGAGAGAGAAATTTGGTAGTGGTCTGTGTAGATATGATGCTTGAACTCACAGGAGCAGATGATGTCATCACCCAGGGAAAGAATGCAGAGTGGGAAAAGAATAGGGCACAGGACAGACCCTTTTTAAAAATGGGAAATCCAGGGGCTGCTAGGTGGCACAGTGAATAGAGCCCCAGCCCTGGAGTCAGGAGGACTTGAGTTCAACTTCGGCCTCAGACACTTTAATACTTACTAGCCATGTGACCTTGGACAAGTCACTTAACCCCAATTGCCCTGCCTTCCCCCCTCCAAAAAGCAAAAAGAAAGAAAGAAAGAAAATGGGAAATCCAGCAAAGGAGACTAAGGAAAAATGGTCATACTTGCAAAATGGAGAAAGCAGAAAGGTAAAAATGTCATGGAAACTGGTTAAGGACGTTAAGGACGCTGCTCAAGGCCAAGTGTCAAAAGTTTCAAAATAGTCAAGGAGGAGGATGACTGAGAAAAGGCCACTAATGTTATTAACATTCACTAAAAAACAATCATTGAAAACCATGGAGAAAACAATTTCCATCAGTAATGGGTGAGACTGGAAACCAGAATGAAAGGGAGTGACAAAGTGACTGGATAATAAGAAATTAGAAGCAGCAACACATACAGTTCCTTCTAGGAATTTGGCAGTGAAAAGGAAGAAAGATAAAGAATGAGGAGATGCAGGGTCAAGGGTGAATTTTTTTTTTTAATTTTTTTTTTTTATTTACTCATTTACTTTTAATTTACAAGATTCAGTTCCACAATCACTTGAGTTTCAGATTTTCTCCCCTCCCT
>CM053587.1:164724182-164758433 GCA_028646515.1 Pseudochirops corinnae | reverse complement strand
CATACCCCCCCTCCTATTCCCTTCCCCCTACTCTCCTGTGTGGCAAGATACCCAGTTTAGAGTTTATGTCATTCCTTCCCTAAGCCAACTTCAGTGAGAGTAAGGTTGACCCTTTCCCTTTTGCCTTCTGTTCTTCCCCTCCATTGTAACAGTTATCCCTTGCCTCTTCTATATGAGAGGATTAACCCCATTCTGTCTCTCTCTGTCTCTTCTCATTCTATTCCTCTCCCACCTCTCAATTTCGCCTTTTAAAATATCATCCCTTTCTATTCAATTGATCCTGTGCCCTGTCTATGTGTATATATATATATATAGATATCTATATATCTATATATCTATATATACATATACACACACACATATATACACACATATATATGTATACACACACTCTATATATACACACACTCATACGCATATATACCCTCCTATGTAGACATATGTGTATACATAGTATACATGTATACATTTATATTCCCTTTACCTATCCTCATACTGAGAAAAGTTTCATAAGTTACATTTATTGTTTTTCCATGTTGGCATGTAAACAGTTCAACTTTGATAAATTCCTTATGATTTCTTTTCCACATTTACCTTCTCATGCTTCTTGTTTCTGAATGTCAAATTTTCTATTCAGTTTTGGATTTTTCAGCAAGAATGCTTGAAAGTCCTCCACCTCATTGAATGACTGTATTTTCCCCTGGAACATTATACTCAATTTTGCTGGGTAGGTGAGGGGCCCTCCTTTTTAACAACTTCAAATTTTGTCACTAACAAATGTCTGCTTTTGTCACTAATAAATGTCAGATTCTAAATGGATGTCACTGATCCTGTGATACTGCACTCCTAGGCAAGATTCCTATGGCTGTTGCTTTTGTTTCTGTTTCAGAAAATTTTAGGAAATCTGGGGTCACAAAAAGTTGGAAATTCAATTCAATCAATTCAACAGGCATTTATCAACTACTACTTGCAAGGAGTTGTGCTGGGCAGTAGAAATATAAAAATGAAAGAGTTCCTTAAGCTGCATATAATCTAGTATAAAATATTTGGAAGGAGTGAGAGTGCTGTTGTTGGGAAGGAACAAGGTAGATGGGAAAGAGAATTGCTGCCAGGGTGTCCTTTTATCCTCTGGTCTCAGCCCAAGAAGGAGAGCATATAAGAAAGAGAGAAAGGGGCAGCCTTGTCCCAAAGTCTACATGATTTCTGAAGGAAATGATGTTCCTAGCTGGTTCTATCTTTACCCAGGGGATTAGAGACCTTGAGCCTCCTATTCTTCACATTTTCCTACAGAGGATATATTCCTAAGAACCTAACTCACCTTCCTTAATACTTATCCTTCTTCCTTTTAAACTATAGCCAATCCATCTTGCACAGTTAACCCATCACTCTTCATCATTTTTCTCTTTTCCCTTTGTAAATGGCCCCTAATTTCCTACTTAATGTCTCTTGTTTAAAACATATGTAAAAAACAAACCTTAAAACATGGAAATCCTTAAAACAAAAAAAAATGTTCACATTCTCTATGTTATGACACAGCAAATATATTTATGTAACAACCTCGGAGCAGATTATATTTTAATTTCTATACGATGCAGTCAACTGATGTTTGCGGAGTCCCCACTGCCAAATCATCCCACACACCCAGCAGCCAATAAACCATTCATCAAGCAAGTACTTGATCTATGCATCCAACATTAGAATGGGAAAGAAGTCCCTGTGTGCAAAGTCCAAGACTAAGCATTGTAGCTAGCACTAGGTACCCAGGGGAGCACTTAGCAAGTTCCCTGTTTATGAGGATGATGATGATTCTGCCTGTCCTTTAGTCTGTTCAAAGTAATAACTCATATCTGCAAAACACTTAATAGATGAGATAAAATGCAAATTTAAGACATAAAATGTTGCTTCATCCATAAGTATTATTAGTCCTGGTCACTAGGAGGTAGGAACAGAATGACTGTATCTAAATTGGGGATAGTAGATCAACACATCTAAATTGAGGACAGTGGGTCATAGGAAGCTGTTACTGTAGAAATATTGAGAAACTACTGGAAGCAGTCATTTTGAGGGAAAGGAAAGCCTTGGAAAATTGCAGACAATTGAACGGAAGGCAGAGAGAGATTCTGCAATGGGGTTATATCTCTGAACATCACAGAAGAGATTCTCCATTGGCCAATGCATCCTAGAATTCTGGCAGCTAATTAAAAGAAGTACCTGAGACCTACTGCCCTATAATTATATTGTAGAATTACATACACAGAATTAAGTATAGAATATAAAAACATACTTATTTGATTGCATATAAAGTCCTCACATGTTCTGCCCTCCCCAGAGTTGTATATAATGTTTACAAATATTCTGTCAGGGTCCTGGTGAAATCTGGAAACTAAGGTGGGGGAAATGGTGTTTTTAATCAATTCAAAAGCAATTACCAAGTACCTACTGTGTGTCAAGTACTACGCTAGGCACTGGGGGTGCAAAATCAAAATCAGTAGTTCCTGCCCCCAAGGAGCTTTAACTCTTCTTTGCAGAGAGACGACATGTACACACATAAAAACAACTCAGAGTAGAACAATGGAAAGAACCCTTATTCTGGAGCCAGAGGTCCTGGGTTCAAGTCCTGTTTCTGTGACTATTTGTATGACCTCAGGCAACTTACTTGGCTTTCCTAGATCTTCCTAGGGCAGCTGGGTGGTGAAGTGGATAGAATGTCAGACCTGGAGTCAGAAACACTCATCTTCCTGAGTTCAAATCTGGCCTAGGCAAGTCATTTAACCCTATTTAACTCAGTTTTCTTTGCCATGAAAACCCCCAATGGGGGTCACCAAGAGTCTGACAGGGACTGAAAACAATTCAGCAACAATGAAAGATCTTCCTAGGGTTTCTCACCTGTAAACTGAGGGGAGCTGGCATCTGGGGTCCCTTCCTGATGGGATCCCTGGCCTGATGATCACATGATCCTGTAAAGTCTAACAGCAGCATCCCTCACAGCGCAGGCTTAGCTCTCCTAGCTCATTAGGGATGCTAATGTTTCATGAGAAAACCACTGTCTCTGGACTATAAGTGATACTTAGAGAAGAGGTGACGGCCCTTAGAGCTGAATGTGGCCCACAAGTTCAGCCCGAACCAGATTAAAAGAGGGTTCCTTCCTATCAAATTTTAATGTGTTAATATGTTCATTTTTAAAAAAGAAATCTACAAACAGGTATGGTATTCTAAGTCAATATGTGGCCTGTAGGAGTCCTAAAGGTTTAGTGTCCCCATTTCTATTTTAGTTTGACACTACTTCCAATCACTAGCACTAGTAGGGACTTAACTACTAGCTGACTGACTGACTGATTTATGTAGGGACTTTCTGAGGGGAGTTTACTCTATGAGGTACATTTCACTATATAGTTATCTCTTCCACATCTTGACTTTCCTGATCTCAGTTTTGATATACCACGGATCGGCATAGGAAATTATACAGTAATTTTGGGGGAGTTTTGAGGAAGCTACAGACAGCATGTGAAGACTGGCAGATGACACAAAAAAGTTTAGAAACTCAGAAATTCATAAAATATACGTTTAGTATAATATCAACCTATTTTATCTTTTAGTACCAGGTGTGAAATGAGAGCCAAAAAGTTTTATGAGGATTTTCCTGATCAAGGTAGGGTGCCATGCCTCCAACCTCCTCAAGGTGGAAGGGATATCTGTATTCACTAGAGTATTCTGAGTAGTGATAATAGCAAGCTTACCTGCTACCTGTATGTTGCAATATCCATCTATCATAAAACAACTTACAAAATCATAGAATTGGAAGGGAATCTTCAAGGCCATATCTGGATGACTTTGTTAGCACTGGATGGCCAGTTAGCATTGAGAGAGACAGCGCTTTAAGGTTTACAAAGCACTTTACATGGGTTATTTATTTCACTGGATCCTCAGAATGACCCTGTGAGGTGGGTGCTATGTTTAGTCCAATTTTGCAGATGAAAAAAAGTGAGGCAGATGCAGGTTAAGTGACTTGGCCAAGTATAATACAGCCAAGGAAGTGTCTAAGGCAGGATTTCAGGGGTTTCTGAGTCCAAGTTTAGCACTCTGTCCACTGTCTCACCTAGTTTAGATGTGTATTTCAAGATTTATAAGTATGTTGTTGACTTTTTCAGTCATGTCTGACTCTTTGTGATCCCATTTAGGGTTTTCTTGGCAAAGATACCAGAACAGTTTGCCATTTCCTTCTGCAACTCATTTTATAGGTGAGGAAACCGAGGCAAACAGGGTTAAGTGAATTGTCCGGGTCACACAGCTAGTAAGTGTCTGAGGCTGGATTTGAACTCAAAAAGATGAGTTCTTAACTCTAACACCAAGCCCGCAAATACCTGCCCCATGTTCATAAGTATACTGTTCTCCAAAGTGTACAAGGGACCATTAAAACCCATTGTTATCTATTTCTATAACATCATCTTGGGAGCCAAGGACTTTTTTTGGCTTACTCCACTCCATTCATGTTCTAATTCAATTCTGAGTTATTTAGCATACACATAATCTTGGGGGATGGGGGGCAGGGCTCTTACTAACACTGCATAAGGAGAACAGACTCCCAGCTGCTGTGCTTCTAGGGAGAGAAGGCCTTCTTGGGGTTGCATATGTTCTAGAAATCAAATCAGTTTACCTTGGATACTAATCACTTGTACTTACCCCATCTTCACTGGAGGAAAACATCAGGAGTGAAGAAATACTCCTTTGCAACAGCTGCAAGAAAAGAGAAAACAGGAGAGTGTGTTAAAATCCCATGAACATGAGCACTTGTGTTAAAAATAGTCATGTTCTGAAAATTAATATGTTAAGTCTAGAACCTTGTGTCCTGTCTTTTATTATCGTGGTTTACACTTCTGCAACTCACAGGATCGCCTCATGGTCTTTATTTAAATCACATACACTGTGGGACAGAAAACCCTACCCTAGTCACTTTTCTCAATGAAGTTTCCAAGGGGTCTGAATCAAGACCATCAGCAAAACCACCCCCTCAGTAACTGATGCAGAGCATCCCACCTTCCCCATGCTGTGGTGTAAGCGAGATGTAAACAAGCTTCTTCTCTCCCATTAATTTAGCTCATTCATACCTTTACTTTCACGTTAGCCTGTGGTCTAGATGGGCAGGCCAAAACCACTTCTAGGTGCATTTTGATAAGGGGAGATGTGACAGTGAGGGTGCATCGGTCACAGTGAAAGGATCCTCTGGCATTTAAAAATCGAGCAGCAAGGTTGAAAACAAAACAACAACAACAAAAGAGTCAGATGAGTGAGAAATAGATATACTTTTATATAAGCATTATTGTTTGTTGAGTCACTCCATCTTCAACTTGGGTTGAGGGAGTAACATCTGCTATGTTAAAGAGTACAAAACATTTAAAAATCTAGACATGTGATTTCATTCATATAGGAAACATCTGGTGTACATCTGTAATTTATGGTCTTAGGAAGTTGCCTGGGTGCACTCACAAGGTTAGTGACTTGCCCAGGGCCATACAGGCAGGTGTCAGAGGTGGGATGTGGAGGTCCTAAGCACTCACACAGTCTACCACGTCCATTCCTCCATGAAAAGCCATCCTTCTGCAGCTTCCTAATTAATTCTCCATTATACTCCCCTCGGCAGCTGTTCAAACCCTCTCTTCTCCTCTCCCACACTCTGGCTTTCTCTTACCTCTCAGCAAAAGACTCTACCTCAAACTTTATTGGAAAAAAAAAAACTAGTGTATAAGCTCCCTCTTCTCCCCTACTCTCCACCACAAAAGCTCTTGACATTATTCCCAATTCTCTCCCGCTTTTACCCAAAGGCTTCCTATTGTATTTGCACCCTGGATCCCATCTTCCCCAGCAGATCTTGACAATCATCTCTTCTAATCCTGCTCTTCAATCTCTCTAATATAATAATAATCGACTAGCTCATTCTTTGTCTCCCTACATCCTTAAAAAAAACCCAACAACCTTCACTTGACCAGCCCATGCCCTCAAGCCAATGTCCTCCATCTCTCTTTCCTTTTATAGACAAATTCTCAGAAAAAGCTGTTTGTCTTCAATGCCTCCACCTCCTCCACTATCACTCACTTTTGTACACTTTGCACTCTGGCTTGTGACTTTAGCACTCAAATGAAATGGTTCTCTCCAAAGTTCTTCGTGATCTCTGAATGGCCACCCCTGATAGTGTCTTCTGCTTGACCTCTTTGCAGATTTAGATACCATCTTTCCCCACTCCTCCGGAATACACTCACCGCTCTCTCTTTGCTAGATCTTGATCGATACCCTGTTCTCTAACTTCAGGTATACCCCAAAGCTCTGTCCCAGGCCTTTTCTTTTTATCACCTTATCAATTATCATTTGATCAATTGTTTGTTTTTTTTTCCACAATGATTCCCAGATATCCAATCTCATCCCCCTTTCTTGAGCTCCATATCACCAACTCCCTACTAGATATTTCAAATTGGATGTCCAGTAGCATCTCACACTTAATATGCACAAAAATAACTCATTATCCCGCCCCCCCTACTCCTTTTCCAAACTTCCCTATTTTAAATGGGGTACCACTATCCTTCTGGTCATATAGGTCTGCAACCTTGGAGGCCTCACTTGTCCCTCACCTCATATTCGCAATTATTTGTCAAGTCTTGTTAATTCGACCTCCACAACAACTCTCATATCTGTCCCTTTCTCTGCGCTCACGTGACCAGCACCTATGTGGGGGCCCTTGTCACCTCTCAGGGAAGTGCAGGGAAAGGAAGAGAATATAGTACCTATCTAAAGTACATACTAGCTTTATACCATAATACTCTTCCTCGTGTTCTCTTTGGTCTAGTAACGGACAAGCCTTCTTTGCTCTCTTACATGTGGCCTTCATTTCCCATCTCTATGTCTTTGCCCAAGCTGTCCCCCATATCTGGAACGCCCACCCTCAGAATCCTTCATTTCCTTCAAAGATTGGCTCCAACACCACCTCCTACCGGAGACTTCTCTTGATCCCTCCAGCTCCTAATGGCTTACAGGAGAGGCAGCGTGAGATGGCCTCAAAGTAAAGAAGGCCTGGGTTTAAATCCCACTTCTGACACCCAGGAAGTGTGACCCTGGGCAAGTCACTTAATCTCAGCTCTCTAGGCATTACTAATGTCATAAATTGCAGTATGGTCAATGATCTGCATTGGCAGAGGACATTTCTCCCTCTAGAGTTCCTTCTACCAAAGAAATCACAGGTCTGGCCCCAAACTCCACAAATTTTTTAGATACTTATCTTGTATACATTTCCATATGTATATGTTGTCTCCTATGGAATAAGTTCCTTGTGGGCAGAGACTAATTTCATTTTTGTACTTGTATCTCTAGTTTTGGCACACAGCAGGCGTTCAATAGGTGCTTGTTGGTTGACTGATTCCTGACTATCTACCATGACACCCTGTCATCACCTTAGTGTTGGTTAATGGTTACACTTATTGTATTTATCTCTGAAACGCCAAGAAGGAAGTTTCCACTTCTAAATGAAAGGCACTAACCGAGTTTATTGAAAGGAGCTGTTTTATGTTTCCCAAGAGCCAAAAGGCAATGACTGTGCTCTTCTTGAGTGTGTGTGTGATGTTTTTTCCATAAAAAGTCCCTGCCTACTACTATTGGCCATTTGGCTCCTATGTTAACTCTCTTATATCCCCCAGCTGGAAGGGATCACTCTCAGCACCCTCCCCCCACTCCTTCCTTTGGATCTCTCTGAGGCACTCACCACGTTCTCATCTGTACTGTAGTTACCTGTCTCCAAGGCAGTCATACCTGCCCTACTGGAGTATAAGCTCCTTGAGGGCAGGGACCATATCAGTCTTTATATCTTTGTATCCCCAGAGCTCTGTACACAGCAGGTGCTTAATAAATGCTGGTGATGAGGACATCCAAAGAGGAGGCAGGAGAATTGACTGGGAGAAGCAGCGAACTTGAAATGAGCCATGAGAGCCCCAGATTAACAATTGTTTGTGTAGTTTAGCAGACTAGGAATTTCTGTGACAAGTAGTTGTTTTGTTTTTTAAATCTGTTTATTGGACACTTCAGTAGACAAAGGGCTGTGGTTGCTGGTCACATGGTGTGTGCGCACTCATTTACAAGCACGTTCTTAATAGCAAATACCAATGTCAGATGACTTTTGCTCAGTCTTTTTTTTTTCCCCTAAGGGAAAAGCCTGGATTTTTTTTTTCTTCCCTAAAGGACAAATTGTACAGCCGTCAGGATTTCTCACTCGCTCTTTCTGGCCTCAATTTTCCCTCATCCTCTTGGCTGATTATAAATGACTGGTATTTAGGACAAAAACATCCCAATATCTCCTCCCCCATATTTCAGGTAGGAGGAGCCCTCAGATATAGCAGCATCCCCTTACTGCTGAGACAGAACCTAAAACAAATCAGAGCTTTTTCCAGGGGCTGCTGGGGGCTCGGTTATTTCTCAGGCTATGTTCCACTTCAGGTTATGGCTGCCCTTTAGATATCTCCTGATAATCAAATGGAAATCTACTCAGGCTTTTAGGGAATCAGATTCTTCAGGCAGGATGGAGCAAGCCCTTGGCAGTTAGAGGGATGGAGGACAGGAGCTACATTAGCCTTTCAGTTTCCTTTTGGACTTCCTTCCTGCCTCACTTAGTGCCTTAGAGAGGGGCTTGAAAGAACAGTACACACTGGTTCTTACCGGCTTTCTGGATCCTGCTCCAGTCTCCCATTGCCACATCTGTTACATACGGGCCAGGAAAAAGCAGAATTCTCGTTCACGCCAACCACAGTGCCTATATTCAGTAGAAAAGACAAGCAATTGACAAGCCTTGATTAAATGCCAAGTATGTATCAGGCCCTGAGCTAGGTCTTATGGCTACATAGACAAAAATGAAACTCTCCTCTAAAAACATTAATTCTATCTGGAGAGATATCATGTACACATACGAAAAAAAAGGTAATTTTTAGGGGGTAGAACCTACAGTGTGTTGGAGTCAGCTCAAATTGGTTCTTGAGAGTCAATTATTATCCTTTCCGTGTAAACATTTATACCTCATAAATTGGGAAATGTTACAAATATGACCTTGGCTTATTTCTTTATTTTTGCTGACCATCTAGACTTAAGAAAGTAATGGAGAAAATGTTAATAATGTAGGCTAAACCGAAAAAAGTGTGCCCGGAATACAAGTTTGGTTTTTAACTCTCCCTTCTGAATGGTTGTTAAAATTTACAAGCCCACTCCTAGATAAAGGCTATGGGAGCTGAGGAGGGAGCAGATCAGGAAGGGCCTTATGAAGGTAGTGGCATTGAAGCTGAGCTTTGAAAGAAAATAGGATGCTATCTGCATCGAGAGAAAGAACTGGTAAACAGAAGTATGTATAGGATGTTTTATCATATTTATATCTAATGTCAGGCCTCTCTAGAATGGAGAGGGAAGAAAAAAAAGAAATTTACACGATAATTTTATTGTATATTTAAAAGGAACAGCAAGTTGTACATAATAGATTTGCAGTTTCATGTGCAATCTTTTTTTGATTGTACTATGTTACAGAAATGTTTGTTTTTTTTCCATAAATTTAAAATAAAATAAGTAAAAGAAACTAGAGACTCTAATAGGTGAGGGTGTGGAGGGAGTGCATTCTGTGCACAGGGAACAAATAGGGCAAAGGCTTGGAGATGGGAGATGTCATATTGTGTTTGAGGAGCAACAGCAGCATTGCCTGTTTGGATGTCCAGGTACAGCGTGAAGGGGAATAATGGATAAAGCTGAAAAAGCTGGTTGAGGCCAAGTTGTGGAGGGCTTTAAATGCTCTACAGAGGTGTTTGTATTTGATCCTAAATATAACAGGGCGCCAGAGGAGCTCATTAAGCAGGAGAGCATCATGATCTGTCCATCATTGAAGAAGATCACTTGGATGGCTCTGGAGAGGATGGTGTGGAGGAGGTAAGAAACATGGGGCCCTTGCCTCAGTAGGAGGGCTATTGCTATAGCATAGGAGAGAGCTGATGTGGGCCTGGACAAGGGGGGTGGCCATGTGGAGAGAAGGGGTCAGATTCCGGAGATGTGTATGATTCTACAGCTTGTAGGGTGAGGGAAAAAAATGAGTCAAGGATGATTCTGAGGTTGTGAACCTGCATGACTGGAAGGATGTTGATGCCGTTGGCATAAATTGGGGAGTTTGGAAGAAGCAGTTGATTTTGATTATCAGAGCCAACCCTCCACTGAACTGCTCTCCTCCAAGTTAAGAATGATATTATAGTGGCCAACTCTACTGGTCTTTTCTTGGCCTCTCTGCAGCCTCTGACACTGTCAATCACCATTTCTTCCTGTACATTCTTTCTTCTCTGGGTTTTCATGACACTGTTCTCACTTGTGTTTCATTTTAAGCCTCTAACAGTTTCTTCTCAGTCTCATTTGTTGAACCTTTATCCATATCCTGTTCACTAACTGTGGGCATCTCCCAAGACGCTGTCTTTGGCCCTCCTCTCTCTGACCACTCTCAGTGATCTCATCAACTGTCATGGGCTCAAAGAAAACCTCTCTCTCTGTCTGTACCTACTCACATGCCTTCCCCTCCCTCATGACTCTCAGATCGATATATCCAGCCCTAGTCTCTCTCCTGAGCTTCAGTCCCATTGATCACCACCTGCCTATTGTATATTTTGAAACAGACAATCCTAGAGCCATCATACTCAGTATGTCCAAAACAGAAGTCCTTATCTTTTCTCTAAAATTTACCCCCTCTTCTGAACTTCCCTATAATTCTGGAGGGAACCAGTATTTTTCTAGTCACTCAGGTTCACAATTTTGGTGTCATTCTTAAGTCCTCATACTCAACCCCCATACCTAATCAACTGCCAGATCTACTTATTGCTACCTCTATTTCTCTCACAGATATCTCCTCTCGACTCATACAGCAGTTCCTTTAGTCTAGGTCTAGATAGCTCTTTCCTGTACTAGTTCAATTACTTCCTGAGTCGTCGCCCTGCCCCAAGTCTCTCCCTATTCCAATCTGTCCTGTACGAAACCAGCAAAGTGGTTTCCCTAAAGCACATGTCTGACCATGTTACCCGCTTACTCCATAAATTCCCAGTAGATCCCAATTAGTTTCAGTATCAAATATAAACTCCTGTGTTTAACATTTAAAGCTCTTCACAATCTGACTCTATCCTACCTTTTTGACCTTCTCGCATATTACTTCCTTGTGCAACACTTTATAATCTAGCCTTACCTGCCTATTTTCTGTTTTTTATATCATGAGATCTTAGAGACTATGCACATTAGTGCATAGGGGTATCAAGGGGACAAAAGAGAATGGAGGGATCTGTTCTCCTATTTCCACATAATTCTGGGAGAAGGCAGAAATTTGTAAGGGATTAGGAAGAATTAATCGGCAAGTTAATTAATTATCTACTACATATTAGGTGCTATGCTAGGACACCAAGACAATTGAAATCATCTCTACCTTAAAGGAATTTTCATTCTAACCATGCTAACAGGGGGAGACAACAGATACAGCTACAGATATATACATAATACATAGGAAGTGGATACAAGGTAACTGTGGATGGAAATAGAGTAGGAGATCAGGAAAAGACTCAGGCTAAAGTTGGTACTTCAGCTGAGTGTTGAAGGAAACCGCCGATTGCAAAAAAAAATGAGGTGAAGTGGGGAGGGAAGGAGAGCATTCCAGGAATGACAGAGAGCCAATGCAAAGGCATAGTGCTAGAAGTGGAGTGCAAGAAAGTTGCAGTTACTGGAGGTTCCCTGTTTGTCCTCTCACTTTGTCTTTCTCCTGACTCTCCCACCTAGACCTTGCTGGGTAGCCGGGAGAGAAAAACAACACAGTTGCACACACCACTTGGATGAGATGGGAGTTAATAACTGTAATCCTTCCAGGGACATGGACACCCATAAGACACCACCTGTCTAGACCCTTCCAGTGTGGACTCAAGGATGACATAGTAGGTTGTAAGCCCGGGTAATTAGGAGGATGGTGGTGCTCTTAAAGGTAATAGGGAAGTCCAGAAGGGTTTGAGAGAAAAGAGAATGAATTTCGTTGTAGATATGTTAATTTTAAGTTGTCTACAGAATATCCAGTTTGAGATTTCTAATGGGTAGTTGGAGATACAAATCTGGAGGTTGGAGAGATGTTAGGGCTGGATAAGTAGATCCGAGAACTATTGGTATAGAGATGATCACTTAAGCCATGGGAACTGATGATATTAAGTTAAAAAGCAGAGAGAGAAGAGGGTCCAGGAAAGAGGTCTTGGGGACACCTACCTTTAGCGGTTGTGGCCTGAAAGAAGATCTAGCAAGGGAGACTGAGAAGGAATGATCAGACGAGTAGGAGAAGAACCAGAATAGAGTAATGTCACAGAAATCTAGAGAATATCAAGAAGGAGAGGGCACTTGCCATGTCAAAGGCTGTACAGAAAGGTCAAGATGGTGTTGAAGATTGGAAAAAAAAATCCATTAGATTTGGCAGTAAAGAGATCATTGGTAACTTTGGAGAAAGCAGTTACAACTGAATGATGAAGACAGTAAAAGAAAAGGAAGTAGAGGCATCAATTCTAGATGGCCTTCTTAGGAAATTTTAGGGAAGACTAGCACCTCCAGTGTGAGGGCTGGCCGAGCCCTTTTCAGGGCTGCTCATCTACCTTCGGTGTCTATCTTCACCCGACTATCAACTGTAGCTCAAGAAGCTGTAGCATGTGCAGTGGCCACACTCCAGTAAACTGTCTTGGCAGACAGGCTAAACCAGGTTGTGGCTTTCAATTTGTTCTTTTTCTAGCTTTTTAAATTGCATGCCCAATTCACTGGTCTCCTCTTTATTTTATTCACGTAAGCATTCAGAGATATAAGACTTCCCTTAAGAACTGCTTTTGCTGCATCCTGTAAGTTTTGGTATGTTGCCTCATTGTTGTCATTCTCTTGGATGAAGTTACTGATTGTTTCTATGATTTGTTGTTTGACCCACTCATTCTTTAGGATTAGATTATTTGGTTTCCAACTAATATTTAGTCTATCTTTCCATGGTCTTTTATTACATATAATTTTTATTGCATCATGATCTCAAAAGGATGCATTTAATATTTCTGCCTTTCTGCACTGGATTGTGAGGATTTTATGCCCTAGTACATGGTCAATTTTTCTGTAGGTGCCATGTACTGCCGAGAAAAAGGCAGATTCCTTTCTCTCCTCATTCAATTTTCTCTAGAGGTCTACCATATCCAACTTTTCTAAAATTCTATTCACCTCCTTAACTTCTTTCTTGCTTATTTTGAGATTAGATTTATCTAGTTCAGAGAGAGGGAGGTTGAGGTCCCCCACTAGTGTAGTTTTGTTGTCTATTTCTTCCTGTAACTCCCTTAACTTCTCCAAGAATTTGGATGCTATACTACTTGGTACATATATGTTTAGTGATGATATCACTTCATTGTCTATGGTGCCTTTTAGCAGGACAGTTTCCTTCCTTATTTCTTTTAATTAGGTCTATTTTTGCTTTTGTTTTGTCTGAGATAAGGATTGCTATGCCTCCTTTTTTTATATCAGCTGAAGCATAATATATTCTACTCCAGGCTTTACCCTGTGTATATATCCCCATTTCAAATGTATTTCTTGTAAACAACATACTGTAGGATTACGGTTTTTAATCCATTCTGCTATCTGCTTCCGTTTTATGGGAGAGTTTATCCCATTCACATCCACAATTATGATTACTATCTGTGTCTTTCTCTTCATCCTACTTCCCCCACCCCCATTTATACTTTTATTTCTCCCTTATCCCTTTCCCTCCTCAAAAGTTTCGCTTCTGACCACCTCCCTCAATCTTCCCTCCCTTCTAACTACCTCCTCCCTTTTCTTCCCCATATCCCCTCCTAATGATCAAATGATGATCCAATTTTCCTGTAGGGTAAGTTAGATTTCTATACTCGAGTATCGCACGTCCTCCTTGAACCAAATTTGATGAAAGTGAAGTTCAAACAATGATTATCTCCCTCCCTTCTTTCCCTCTGCTGTAAAATGTTTTTGTGCCTCCTCATGTGATATAATTTACCCTTTTCTGCCTCCTCCCTCCTCTTCTCCCATTACAATCCCCTTTAGCCCCTTTATTAAATTTCTTTTTTATTATCACATCAATTAATTTATACCCATGCCCTCTGTCTATGTATATCCTTTTAAATTTCATAAGGATATAATTCTCAAGATTTACAAGTATCATCTTCCTCTGTAGGGATATAAACAGTTTCCCCTTACTGAATAATATGTTCCTCCCCCCCCTTTCCTGTTTACTTTTTTATGCCTATCTTGAGTCTTGTATTTGAAGATCAAATTTTCCACTGAGCTCTGGTCTTTTCATCAGGAAGGTCTGAAAGTCCCCTATTTCATTAAATGTCCATCTCTTCCCCTGAAAGATTATGTTCAATTTTGCTGGTTGTAATCCAATTTTGTAATTGTAATTTTGTCTTGGTTGTAACACAAGTTCCTTTGCCCTATGGAATAACATCCTCTAATCCCTTTGATCTTTTAATGTAGAAGCTGCAGGGTCCTGTGTGATGCTGACTGTAGTTCTAGGACATCTGAATTGTTTCTTTCTGGGCATTTTCAGTATTTTCTCTTTGACCTGATAATCCTGGAATTTGGCTATAATATTCCTTGGTGTTTTCAATTTGGGATCTCTTTCAGGAGGTGATTGATGGATTCTTTCTCTTTCTTTCTTTTTTTTTGGAGGGGGGAAGGCAGGGCAATTGGGGTTAAGTGACTTGCCCAAGGTCACTTGGCTAGTTTTGTGTTAAGTGTCTGAGGCAGGATTTCAACTCAGGTCCTTCTGACTCCAGGGCCAGTGCTCTATTCACTGCGCCACCCAGCTGCCTTGAGGGATTCTTTCGATGACTATTTTAATTTCTGGTTCTAGGACTCTGGGGCATTTTTCCTTGATGACTTCTTGGAAAATGCTGTCCAAGCTCTTTTTTTCATCATGGCTTTCAGGTAGACCAATATTCTTAAATTATCTCTCTTAGATCTATTTTCCAGGGCAGTTGTTTTTCCAATGAGGTATTTTATGTTTTCTTATATTTTTTCATTCTTTTGATTTTGTTTAATTGATTCTTGATGTCTCATAGAGTCATTAGCTTCCACTTGCCCAATTCTAATTTTGAACGAATTGTTTTCTTCAGTTAGCTTTTGTACCTCCTTTTCCATTTGGCCAATTTTACTTTTTAAGAAGTTGTTTTCTTCAGTGTACTTTTTTTTCTGTTTTGTCAATTGTGTTTTTAAAGGAATTGCTCAATTTTTCTTCTACCTCTCTAATTTGAGTTTTAAAGTCCTTTTTGAGCTCTTCCAAGAAGGCTATTTGGGCTTCAGATCAGTTCATATTCCCCTATGAGGTTTCAGATGTGAGTACTGTGACAATACTGTTCTCTTCTGAATTTGTGTTCTGATTTTCTCTGTCTCCATAATAAGAATCTATGGTCTTTTATCTTCTATGTTGCTTCTTGCTCATGGTATTTGCCTTTTTTCGGCCTTTTAAAGTAAATCTCTGCTTCTGAGGCACAAGGGGCACTGTCCTACATTTCTTGCGATGGGGGCTAGGGACCTGGTTATTGACTAAGTGTGCTGGGGCTTCAGGTTCTGGCAGCTGGAGGCTGTAGAAGCTGTAGCTTACCTGGTGCTGAGCTAGAGCTGGTGGTGGTACCTGGTGTGTGCCGATGCCAGGTGGGGTTTTACTGTGTCTCCCCAGGGGTTACACTGAAGCTGCTGGGTTGAGGTATAGGGGTAGGGGTGGTCTGGCCACAGGAGATCGCCTCTTTGCTGTGGGCTGTAGTAGAACACAGGGAGGCTCAGCTGCTGGTGGATACTCGTCCACCATGCAAGTGGTAGTTCTCTGTGCTGATGTCTGGTGGTTCCCCCATCTATGTGAAGGCTCTGGGGAGGAAGGTGGGGTTGGGATGGGGTGGGAGGGTGGGAGGGATCCTGGTGTTAGTGCTTGCTTGCTCCACCACCTTGGGGCTTAGGATCTCCTGCTGGTTTGCTGAAGTGGGGCTTGCAGGGACACCTCCTATCTTCTACTGGTCCCCTTCAGTCACAGCAAGAAGGACCTTGCCCTTTAATCCCCCTAGCCTCAAGAGTTAAAAAACTGTTGTACTCCATCTTTCTGTTGGCACCACTGTTCCAGGATTTTTCCTAGGGTGGTATTTTCTGGGTTTTTCAGTAAGGAACAGTGAGAGGACTTACTGCTTACTCCTCATCATGGCTCTGGAAGTCAGGGATAAGCACTGAAAAAACACCTACTATATGCAGGCATTTGTGCTAAATACTTTACAAATATTATCTCATTTATTATAAGGCATATCATTTACATGTACTTGGATTTTTAGAAGTGTTTTAAAAGGCATTTCTATACTTTTACTTGTGTATACCCTGCCTGCCCCAATAGTCTATAAGTCCATCAAAGGGCTGAGTTTATCTCTTCCATTTCTTTGTGTAGATCACCTGATACAATGGTCTGAACAGCATCATCACTTGGTAAATATTGGTAAATCAAAATTTTGGTCTCAGTTTCTTTCCTGGGGAACTCTGGCTCTTAAGAAGTAAAGAAATTAAAGCATAAACACACACACACACACACACAGAGTAAGGTCCCTAGTAAAATAACAGAGACGCTTCTTAAAATCATCCAAAAACATTACAAGTATTTTGAGCTCTTCCCTACTTCAAGTCAGATGCAAAGTGCCAATAGGATTTGGAATATGGGTACAAGCAGGCAATGTATTTCAGAAACAGCCAAATTAGGAGGTAAAGTCTGTGATACTGCTTTGGTGATGAGACCCTGGGTGGGCAGCAAATCATAAAGTGTCTGAGGACAGATTTGAGCTCAGGAAGAGGAGTGCCACCAAACAATAAGAAGCATATGGGGATAGTATTCCATTGTTGTTCCTCCTTCATTTTCATAGAAGACCAATGACATCATCGGGTGATGTCTTAACTGTAAATTGATGACTTGGATTTAAGTGAGGCAGAACTGCACAAAGTCAGCCTTACTCTCTCTTCCTATGTCATCGAAATCCAGTGGCAGAACAAAAGTCAAGACAATTGGTGATGGCCAGGTTTTAAGTGGATGACTTTGGTGTCTTTGATGCCTGACCAAACTCTAAGCACTCATTCCACAGTGCCTGCTTCAGCCACTTTCATGTCCTTTGGAATAAATTGTTCCCCCTATTCTTCTGGGGAAAGTCTTTACATGCTTTGGGTAGATATCTCCTAACTCACCAAGAGGTTTGAGGCCTACCCTCAACCTGGTTTAGCCCATCTGCCAAGATGGTTTACCAGAGTGTGGCCACTGCACATGCTATAGCTTCTGGGAGCCACAGGTGAGAACTGGGTCAAGATGGACACCTGAAAAGGACTGGGCAAGCCCTCACATCACAGTCCATTGCTATTCCCTTCTCCCACCAAAATGGGAACAAAGCCAGTCACACCATAGTCAAGTGAGTAAAAATCTACCTGCTTCCTGGAGAAGCATGACCATGACACTAAGATCAACTAGTAAAAGCAGGTACTTTCCCTCCTGGGTATTCAGAATCAGTGAGGTCTCCAATACAGACAAAACTCTGAACACCTTGACCCATACAATAATGTTACGAGGAAGGATTAGAAGGTTTCTGGATATCATTTACACAACAGCAAAAAAAAAAAGCAAACAAACAAACAGGCTGCCTTTGTTGGAAAGTGTTAAAATTAATAAAAGAGGAGGGAAAACGCAAAATGTGGAACAACTTTTCAGAAAAAAGAAAGAAATGGGATCCTTTTCAGTGGCTGTGGTGGAGAAGCTGCTGTACTCTGAGGAAAATAAATAAGAGGAAGAAATTGATCTGAAGAGGAGACAATAGGATTGTGAGCAAGAAGCCAGCCTTGTCAAATAAAATAAATCATGCAGTACACACATGAATGAATGATTATTATTAAATTAGAGCTGGCGGATGTTACAGGAACAATAGTCTCTGATTTTGGAAAATCGGCACTCATTAATGAAATTAAACTTGCAAAACTACTTCAAATGGGTAAGTCCCTAGGATGAAAAGCAGACTAAAGTCAACAATGGCTAATGATAAAGTCCAGCCAGTCTGCAGCCGGAAGGCAGTGTCTAATAATTCGTAATTATTGGGACAATGTTCCAACTTCTAACAGCTGGGTGCTTCAGTGGATAGAGCCTCTAGCCTGGAGTTAAGAACACCTGAGTTCAAAGCTGGCTTCAGATACTTACTAGATGAATGATCCTGGGCAAGTCACTTAACTTCTGTTTGTCTCAGTTTCTTCATCTGTAAAATGAGGCTAATAATAGTACCTGCCTCCAAAGGCTGTTGTGAGGCTCAAAGGAGATAATGGAGAGTTCAGAACAAGGCCATACAAGTGCTGCTGTTGTTGTTAGAGCACTGGCATCACGGCAGTCAGTCAGCCCAGGAGCGTTTATTAACCACTTAGTGTGTGCTAGGTGACAGGACATGCAAAGAAAAACAAACACTCCCTGCCCTCAGGAGGCACATTTTCTAATGGGGGATGTGGCACAAATATTCAGGGACATACAGAGTAGGTGATTATTGAAAAGAGAAGACATTAGTAACTTTGGAAACCAAGAGAGGCCTCCTGCAGAAGGAGGCATTTGAGCTGAGTCTTGAAGGAAGCCAGGAAAGTTAAAGGTGAAGGAGAGGGGGCACAGCATTCCAGGCATGGATGTTCCAGGTACTGCAAATAATCTAGATCATAGAATGCATGAAGGGTAGTAAAATATAAAAAGTTTGGAAAGTTAGGAAGGGGACAGGTTTTCAAGAGTTTTTTTTTTGAGAGGGGAAGGCAAGGCACTTGGGGTTAAATGACTTGCCCAAGGTCATACAACTAGTAAGTGTCAAGTGTCTGAGGCCAGATTTGAACTTGGGTCCTCCTGACTCCAGGATCAGTGTCCTATTCACTGCACCAGCCTAGCTGCCCCTAGTTTTAAATATTGAACAGAGGACTTTATATTTGATTCTGTAGGTTAAAAGAAGCCACTGGAATTCCTTGATTAGAGTAGAATGATATAGTTAGAGAAATTACCTCAGCTGTCAAGTGGAAGATGATTTGGAGGAGTAAGAGATTAGAGGCTGCAAGATCAGTGAGAAGGCTGATATTGCAGGCTGCAAGTGATGAGGACCTTTCCTAGGTTTGTAGCTGTTCTTAATCAGCTTTAACCACTGAATTGCCTTTGTCTCAGTCAAAGTGAGAACTTGGAAAGATCTCAGGGTAAAAAGGTCAAGGTCTCCCCCAGTCCTGATCTCTATCTTGCCACTGGACCCAGATGGCGCTGGAGGAGAAAGTGAGGCTGATGACCTTGCACAGCCCTTCCTAATGTAAATCCAATTGCAAGTTACGGCATCATCTTCATGATGTCATGTTCCTTCTTTGAGAACAAATTACAAACAACAACAACAACAGGTGTATGGGTAGAGAGAAGGGAATATGTGCTAGAAATGTTGTGAAGGCAGAAAGGAGAAGATCTGACAACATATTAGCTCTGCGAGGTGAATGAGAGTAGAAGATGAGAGTGACACTGAGGCTGAAAGACTGGGCTGATGTGATGCCCTTAAAAGGGACAGGGAAATTCAGAAAGGGAGAGAGGTTTAGTTCCATTTTGGTCATACTGAGTTTGAGGTGCTGACACTTTGAATTGGACAAGAGGCACTCCAGGGGGCGGCTACATGGCACAGTGAACAGAGCAACGGCCTGGGAGTCAGAAGGACCTGAGTTCCAATCCAACCTCAGACACTTAACCCAAAAACCAGCCATGTGACCTTGGGCAAGTCAACCCCAATTGCCCTACCTTCCCTTCTCCAAAAAAAAAAAAGAGGCACTCCAGGAAGTATGAATTGTATTTCAGCAGAAAGACTAGAGATGGATGTGCAGATTTTGGAATCATTTGCATAGAGATGATAACTGAATCCATGCTGCTTCTAAGTACCAGCCCCATACATCTGAGCGACTGGCTATAGAACTGTTCTATCTAAATGCCCCACCAGTACCTCAAAATGAGCTTATCTTAAACCCTGCTCATCAACTATTACTAATACTACTACTTCTTGTTTTTTTGCTTTTTTGGAGGGGGGAGGGGAGGGCAGGGCAATTGGAGTTAAGTGACTTGCCCAAGGTCACACGACTAGTAAGTGTTAAGTGTCTGAGGCCAAATCTGAACTCAGGTCCTCCTGACTCCAGGGCCAGTGGTGGTCTATTCAATGCGCCACCTAGCCACCCCATACTTCTTTTGACTTCACTATTTCTTTCAGGGTTACTGCCATTCACCTAGTTTCTTAGTGTCTGAAATCCTGGTGTTTTCTTGGACTCTTTACTTTTCTTCATCTTTCGTATCCAGCCAGCTCCCAAATCCTGCTGAATCTACCACTGAAATATTTCTTTTATATTCCTCCTTTACTATAGTCCTATAGCTACTACCATAATTTAGGTCATCATTAAAGCCTATCTGGACCATCATAATAGCTTTCTTTTTTTTATTTAAATTTTTATTTTCAGTTCCAAATTCTCTCCCTCTCTCTACCTCCTTGCCCATCCATTGAGAAGGCAAGTGATATGATATACATATAATAGCTTTCTAATAAGACTAACTTTCCCTATCTGGTTATATTCCCTGTATATATTCCCATAGCTCTGAAACTCAAAGATCTTCAGTGTTTCAACATTGTTTATGAAGGAAAGTTCAATTTTCTTAGTTCAGCATTCAAGGCCATCTACTATCTGATGGCTTCCCTCTCAGCCTTATCTCATATTGCTTCTCTCAAAATCCTCCAAATAGTTTCTGTTCTCTCTCACTTCAGTTCTATGCACTGCTCCAATGCCCAGAATATCCTCCTTTCTTCTTTTTACCTGCCAGATGCCTACCTGTCCCTTAAAGTCCAACAAAAATGCCACCTCCTTCAGGAAGCTTCCCTGATTCTCTGTTAATAACAACCTTCCTCCTTGGAATTCACATAGTAGGTTGTTTGGAATTTCTTTAATACTCAGATAACTAACTATAAGGCACATTAATTATAAGATCTGTGCATATGTCTTATTTTCCTTATCATACTATAAGTTCCCAGAGGGCGGAGACTACACCTTATCATGCCACAGTGCCCAGGATAAAGCTCTTACCCAGTTAGGCACTTAATAGATGTTTTCTGAATTTAAAAAAAAAAAGGTTCATTTTCTTCATGTGTAAAGAAAAAAAACCCCAACGTTGTTCTAAATCTTTTGAGGAATGCTAAATGAAAACATCATGAAAGAGAAAAGTTGCCACAAATGTTTGTAAGTAGTGATGAAGAGGAAGAAGTTAGTGCTAATGTCACTACCAACAGTAACCAGCGTTCACAATACCTTAGGGTAGGTACCAGTATTGATCACCACACGATTGGTGGTGCCTAAAAATGGCAACTGGATTAAACAGTTTCTTCTGGCTTAAAGAATAAATCCAATGTAGAAAAAGGGTAATGAGTATTCATCATATTTCTGTAGTATAGTCCTTTAAGGCTGACAAGGCACCTTCCTCATGCCAGCTAGGCAAGTATTATTATCATCCTCATTTCTAAAGAAGGAAACAGGCCAGACGTGGCTAGGTGGCTCAGTGAATAGAGCACCAGCCCTAGAGTCAGGAGGACCTGAGTTCAAATCTGGCCTCAGATGCTTAACACAAAAAAGTAGCTGTGTGACCTTGGGCAAGTCACTTAACCCAAATTGCCCTGCCTTCCCTCCTCCAAAAAATAAAAATAAAAAAGGAAACAGAGATTCAGAGACATCAAGTTATCTGCCCAAGATCACACAGCTAGTAAGTGTCATGACTTAAACCCAGTATTTCTGATTCTTGGGCTAGTGGTTCTTTCAATTCAACTCAACAGGAATTTATGAAAGGCCTACTTTCTATTGGACCATGTTGCAGGCTAAGTACTTAGGTCAATTTGACATACAGTGGAACTGAGATATTTAATTTGAAAGTTTCTCTGAAAAGCCTTTAACTCTTTTCTATGTTCACCTACACACTCCATTGTTGTTCAGTTGTTTTTTCGTCATGTCCAACTCTTTTTGATCCCATTTGGGGTTTTCTTGTCAAAGATACTGGAGAGGTTTACTGCTTCCTTTTCCAGCTTATTTTACAGATGAGGACACTGAGGCAAACTGGGTTAAGTGACTTGCTCATAGTTATACAGCTAGTTACATGTCTGAGGCCAGATTTGAACTCAGGAACATGGGTCTTCCTGACTCCAGGCCCAGCACTCTGTGCACTATGGCACCCCCTATGCCCAGGCACCCTGTTACATTTCCTGTTTGAAGGGGTGAAGCACTCAGCATTTCTCTTGCTTTTATTTGGAGATCGACAACTCTACGGAAAAATAAAAGGATTTTTCTTCTCCTTTAAGAGGTGCCAGAGAAATGTAATTACTGGTCCATTTTCCATCTTTGCACATGAAATAATATTTTAATCTAGTCCTACTCTTTGTAGAATAAAGAGAAAAATGATATCAGTCTAGAGGTAAGATAAGCCATCACGAGAAGAGTATGCTATCTCAATGCTGTTTCAGTCGAGTCTTCATGACCACATTTAGAATTTTCTTGGCAAAGATACTGGAGTGGTTTGCCATTTCCTTCTCCAGTTCATTTCCTAAATGATGAAACTAAGGGAAACAGGGGTAAGTGACTTGCCTAGGGCCACACAGTTAAAAAGCAGCAGAACTGAGATTCAAATCCAAGTCAACTGGGTCTAAATCTAATGAATTTTTTTTACTGTACTAACCTAGTTAGTCAATTTTAGAAAGAATAAGAAAATGATTTTTAGGTATCCTAAGATCAATAACTCCCCAGTTAATATGGAAAAAACATGGGTACATTCACAAATTTTAGTATTTACTATGACACTCTACTCACAGGGATTCCATAAGGCACCATCTTCATAATAGCCTTTGAACCAGTTACAGTTTAATTGACTTCCATCAGTATCTCTCAGACTCAGCCTAAGGTAAATGTTCAAAATTGAGTAAGTCACTAAAATTTGTACAGTCCTATGATTCTCATGACATCAAGACAAGAAGCTGGTGGTGTGGTACACTAGAGGGAACATGGTCCAGGAGTCAGAAGATGGGAATTTATATGGTCAAGCAATGCTTCTTACTGCTTCTGTACCCTTGGGAGAAAATAATTTGACCTCTGTGGGCTTTAGTTTCCTTAGCAAAAAGAAGGGGTTTAAGGTCCCTTCTAACTCAAACATGCTATGGTGCCCTAAGGTCACTGCTAGAAAGCTGCAAATTCATTCTGTGGATTTCCTAGGGAATTCTTACAGGCATTTGTAGAAAGGGACCATAAGGAACTCAGATGGGAAGTGGGTGTGTTGGAGGCTCAGGGAGAGAGAAGAAAGGAAGAAGAAAGAAGGAAGAGGTTGAAGCTGAAGGAATGGAAGAAAGGAAGTATGGCACCTCTTAGTACATAAATGTAGTAAAATTTAAATTTAATTAATGTATCACAGTTAACATGAAGGAGTTAAATCTGGGCCAGCCTTGGCAGGGTCTTTGATGGTAATTGCAGAATGAAGGCTCAGAGTTCTTGTACTCAATGGAAGTCTGTGCCTAGGTCAAGAAACTTAACTGGATGTGGGAGTTAACGAGTGGGTGGCATGACCAATCTTGGTTTGCTGTTCTGCAGCTGAGGCTTTTTTTTTTTTAATCTCTAGTTAGACTGGTTCTTATCAGGAGATCTGGCAGCACTATAGTGCTGCCTGAGCAGAGGTACACTTTGTGATAATAGCTGTGTTTGCACATTTGATTGACTTAGTTCCACTAGCCAACAAGATGGTTTCAAGGGGTTTTGTAATGATGACAAAATCTAAAACTGAAAATCAAGTTTAAAAAAAAAATGTTTTTAAAGTCCTTCTACACTAAAACAATTTTCTAGTTGGAAAGGTCTGCAAACTTTTTAAAAAATTAATTATATGTCTCTATATGTCTAATTCCTTACTTATTCTTCAAGGTTCAGTTTAAATGCTGTTGTTTTTTTAAGAAGCCTTGACTGATCTCACTCTCCTTCGAGCACTGTGTTGTGGCCAATACTCATTATATTGCTCAGAGTTGAACATATTTACACATGTGCAAAATCTCTCTGTTTCTATTTCTGTCTACACGCGTACACACACACACACACACACACACACAGAGTTGTTTGTTTGTTTTTTTTTGTATAAGCCCAGAATTGAATGGCAGATTACATCATTATGTTAAGAACTATGTTAAGAACTGCAAATGAATTGATGTGTGTAGGCCCACTATTAGAATAGTTTACAGTTATTCTCTAAGTTAGTAAATGGTCTTAAAGAGTTGCTGCTGCTAAAAAAAAATCTATGACCCTGAAATCAACATAGTGATGAGTCTCTTCAAATTCAGTTAGGTCAGTCCTTGGAAAACAGACATGCATCACACTGGGTCCCTCCTCAAAGTATTTTCATGTGATAGAACCTGCCACGGGTTGAGTTCCATTGAGATAACTTTCAAGAACCCAAGATCACTTACAAACCATATTGGTACATCAGAGTAGGAGGTTAGGTGGAGAGGATTATATTTGGGAAATTGCAATAGTGCTTTTGATTATCCCAAACTACTGGCTGCTACAAATACCACCACCACCCTTTCAGCATGAACATTCTCCTAGTAATGCCATATGGCTAGAAATCATGGAACACCAGGATCTCAGGAAAGTCAAACTCAGAGGTAGCCCATAGATCAGTGGAAAACCTGAAGCATATTAAGAATGCTGTAAGTAAGAAACAGAATAGAAGGCATTACTGAGAAGAAATTTGACTACAAAGGAAGTGAGTCAATTACATAACAAAAATGAGAGATAACAGATGAATACTAGTACCTATGGATTAAAGAAAGGAAAGAATCCCCCAGGATGAGAAGGTGAGAAAGGACTGAAAAGGGCACTGGTAAAGAGAATATCCCCATCACTTAAATCACCAAATCCTCAGAATGTCCAAATGATTTACATATAACTTTTCATGAACACACAGCAAAAAGTAAGGCCCACAGGTACTTACTAGTCAATATTCTAAGATTTCAAGCCAGAGTAAAGTTGTACAAAGCTCTTTATATACTAGACTCTGGGAGGTAGGTGCTATTATTATGCCCATTTTATAGATGCGGTGTGAGGCTGGTAATATGTCTATTAACAATAAGAAAGCATTCCAATGACATATTTTATTATCAGAAATAATTATGTTGTTGTTCAGTCGTGTTTGATGATGACCCCATTTGGGGATTTCTTGACAGAGACACTGGAATGGTTTGCCATTTCTTTTTCCAGTTCATTTTACAGATGAGGAAACCAAGGCAAACAGGGAGAAGGGACTTGCCCAGGGTCACACAGCTAGTAAGTGTCTGAGGCCAGATTTGAACTCAATAAGATGAGTCTTCCTGACTCCAACACTGGCATTCTATTCACTGCACCACCTAGCTGCTACTTCAGAAATTACTACCATTGTCAGGGCTAAAAATCAGAGAGCTGGCACATGTTACACTATGGCAGGGCACACACTCCCTCCTTCCTTTCATTCTGGCCAAGCAAGGTAGGCTACGGTAGACCTAATGCAGAGGTCTCTTCTGCCTCTCTCAGGATGGCACCTTGCTCAGTGATGGTGAAAGCCACACATTTATCGCCACAGCCTATCCAAGTAGTATTTTCTGCTTCAGCCCCACAGGTGAAACTCTCTCCTCAGCCAGGCCTGTACCAGAAACAGTGCCATTCACCGTCTTTCCCTCTTCAACCTTTGCAAACAACAGAACCTTCTCCAAAGCCTGCAAGCCTTGTCCAACTTTGTTTAAGGAAGCTTTGTTCTCAGGGCATCTTTGTTAAAGTATCACTATCCAAGTCTCATAACTTTTAATCAAAAACTATCGGAGTGCACTTTAATCCTGTTTCCCTGTATAGCTAAAACAAACAGCACGCAGAACACTCCTGGGGCAGGGGCTCATCTCTTTCATTATCAGTACAATAAATATAACTCTTGAAGGAAGGGCCAGTGATAATCTTTAAGTTGCCTCAACTGAAGAGATTAAGAAAAAAAATCAACATTAAGAGCAGCCAAAGAAAATCTTTTACTTACAGTGTATTTAACAAGCAGAATGAGAAAATATAAGAAAAAAAAAATCAACCAAATAGAACTAGTTCAGCCACAAACAGGAGTCTACACCACTCTGGGGGAAAGGACAAGAAGAAGAAATAGCTTTTCACTTCCTTGAGGGCAGGGGCTGTCTTTTGCCTCTCTCTGTACTGCCAGCATTTATCTGGCACGCAGAAGGCACTCAATAAATGTTTATTTATTGGTTAATTAATATGTAATTGAACAATAGCCCATTGGCTCTGTCTAGATGAGGCAGCACAAAGTCACAGAAGACCACTGAGCCAGTCACAAAACTTGTGTTTACATCCACATCTGCATGACCTTGAGCAAATGACTTCAACCCCAAGTCTTGTTCCCTGTTTAAGGAGGGAGTTGGACTAGGTTATTTCTAGTTTCTCTTCGAGCTCAAAATCCTAGGATATCTTCGGGAGAACTATAAACTATCAATTCCCACTTATGAGGCATTCATTATATGCCAAGCACAGAGGACAGAAGGCAAAGACAAAAGAGAAGTAATTTCTAGTCTCTAAAAGCTTACATTCTACTGGGGGAGACGTGTAAATACGAAACATGTGAGATCAGGGAGGCAGGTAAGGCATCAGAGGTTTGGGGGATTAGAAAATGTCTCATGTAGTAGAAAGTCATGATGAAAATCTGAGATGAAACTTGAAGGAAATTTGGGATTCTAAGAAGTAGAGGTGAGGTGGGAACGCATTTAAGGCATGTGGGAGAGCCAGCATAAAAGGACTAGGGCAGGACATGGAATGTTGTATATAAGGAATATAAAGAAGGCCCACTTGGCTGGACCAAAGAGTGCAGAACAGTCATAATGTGTAATGAGAAAGGTGAGTTGGGGCCAAGTTGTAAAGAGCTTTAAAGTACCAAAAGAAAAGTTTTATTAGATCCTAGAAGTGACAAGGAGCCATTGGGGTTTAATGAGTAGGGGAGTAACATGGTCATTTTTTATGACAATGATATGGGTAGCGATGTAAAGGATGGGGAAGATGGACTGAAGAGGAGAAAAATAAGGCAGAGACCATTTAGGAGGCTATTGTCAAGTTCAGGTGAAAGGTGATTGAGGGCATAACCAAACAGGTGGTACCTGCGTGACTGGGGCAGCTAGGTGTACAGTGGA
Source organism: Pseudochirops corinnae (assembly GCA_028646515.1). Classification (NCBI taxonomy): domain Eukaryota; kingdom Metazoa; phylum Chordata; class Mammalia; order Diprotodontia; family Pseudocheiridae; genus Pseudochirops; species Pseudochirops corinnae. Next base: position 164,731,122 of record CM053587.1, on the reverse strand, counting down.
CAGATAGAGTACCTGGCCTGGAGTCAGGAAGACCTGAGTTCAAATCTGACCTCAGACACTAGCTGTGTGACCTAACTCCGCCTCAGCTTCCTGTAAAATGAAGGAAATGACAAACCACTCCAGTATCTCCGCCAAGAAAACTCCATGTGGGGTTACAAAGAGTCAGACAGGACTGAAACGACTGAACAACAACCTCTGTGTGAATGAAGAAAAGTATGCAGATGGGGGACATGTGGTGGGAGAAACGACAAGCGTGGGCTGTGGTTCTGAGTGAGAGTGAGGGGCTGAGGGTGACGCTGATGGTGATGGCCTTACAGGGTGGGGAAAGCACCGACACCTTCCTGCCCTGATCATCTTCCACCTTACTCACTTTCACTAGTGAAGAGTCCACGTGAGCCTTGTCTACAAGGGGGAAGGATCATTGAAAATTTATATTTTTTTTTACCTCACACCACAAAGACAGAGCCTCTTATTTCAAAGAGGGTAACAGTCTTTGTTATCAGCTTAAAAGAAAAAAGGGGGTGATTTGGTAAGTAAGGGGCAGCGAGGTGGAGCAGTAGATAGCATGCTGGGCTTGAAGTCAGGAAGACTCATCTGCCTGAGTTCATATCTGGCCTCAGACGCTTCCTAACTGGATGACCCTGGGCAAGTCACTTACCTCCATTTGCCCTAGTTTCTCATTTATAAAATGAGCTGGAGAAGAAAATGGCAAACTATGCCAGTATCTTCACCAAAAAAAATCCCAAATGGGGTCACAAAGAGTCAGACACAACTGAAAGCAACTAAACAGCAACAGACAATGGCAAATAAATCCTCCCTTGGTCTCTGAAGATGGCAGCCTGTGAGTCAGGTCACTGAGCACAGATGGGAGGCTTTAAGCTGCTCTTTGGAGTTGCATAGGGAAGGTAATATTGAAGAATATATAAAATCTGAAATTAATGGCATTATGTCTTTTGCACATCAAGGGAAGTAGTATATTTAGTAACAGCTATAAATATATGCAAGCAAGCTCAGTATTTCCACTATGTGGAGTCTTCTATATGTGTGTGTGTGTGTGTGTGTGTGTGTGTGTGTAGTACGTATGTATATTTACATGTAAAGGAGCCATGTAATCCTCTGTCTGTAGGCTCCTCCAGACTTAACTTACGGTGATGTAGGTCATCAGAAATTCCTTGGGGCTAAAAAGGGCAGAGTCAGGCTGAGGTTAGACTCTTCCCCCTTGTCATCTGCTTAAAGAATGAGCTACCTGTTACTTCAGAATGCAGAGAATATAGCCCAGGTGGAAAGAAGACTTAAGAACACATTAAACTAGGCCTTGCCAAAAATAACAAAGCCACTGGCACTGTCTCAGTACCCAAAGGGCAATTTCATCACATGGTAAAAAATACTCCTTTTAGAATCTGAAGTTCATTTTTTCCCCACCCATAATAAAGTCCCTTCAGAAGTCTCTGCCATTTGCCAGTGATGTTAACCATCCTCAGGGTCTGGGTGACAAAGAGAACAGAATTTGGAATTCAGTTCTGCATTTCCTAAGTGCTTACTGTGTGCAAGGCATTTCCCTAAGTCCTGGGGAGAGGCATTGGAGCTGTGACTTCATTAGTATAAAAGTCTCCTGGATGAAGAAATCCTTCTACCAATGTAGGTCAGCATCTTCCCTGCAACTTAGTCTTAGACAACCTCCCAGAGCACTGAGAGATGAAGTGATTTCCTCAGGGTCACAAAGCCAGTATGTGCCTGAGTTGAGACACAAAGTCCTATGGAACACAGAGATGATGGAAAATGACAGCTGCTACCTTCAAAGGGCCTCCAGTCGAGCGGGGCTGGAGGATAGGATATGTACACAAATTACTACAGGTTAGGCTAAATTGTGGGAAAAAAGCCAAATAGAGAGGCCTGAGAGATTTGCAGAGGGATCATTTCTAGTTTGGAGATGGGGAGGAGGTCAAAAAAAGCTTCATAAAGGAAGTGTGCATGTGGAGATTCTTGGAGGGTACCATGTAGTTACAACAGAGAATTACTCTTGGCTTTTGAGAGTATACTGTGAGCAGCTCTTCTGTCTGGAGATATTATCTATATGATAGGCACTAGAATTATCACCATTAAAATTCAATTCAATAAAATGTATTAGTCACCATTAATTAATTACATTAGTTTATTAATCACCATTAATGTGCTAGCCCTGTGCTAAGGGCTAGGAACACAGAAAGAGGAAAAAGACATTCTCTGCCCTCAAGAAGCTTATGGTTTAGTGGGGGGAGGGGAGACAACATGAAAACAAATACGTACAGTGCATGCTATGGACAGGATAAATAGGAAATTACTAAGGCAGGGAAGACACTGGGAACGAGAGGCTGGGGAGAACTTCTTGTAGACATCCTACAGTTGGGACTTTAAGGAAACCAGGAAGGTCAGTAGTCAAGAGTGGAGGAGGGAGAGCATTCCAGGCATGGGGGACAACTGGAGAAATGCCCAGCGATGGAGGGTCTTTTTCATGGAACACGCAGGTGGCCGGTGTCCTTAGATTAAAGAGCACATGTTGGGGAGTAAGGTGTAAGAAGACTGGAGGGGCATAAGGGGACTAGGCTATGAAGGGCTTTGGATGCCAAATAGAGCATTTTGGTTTTGCTCCTGGAGGCAACAGGAAACCACTGGAGTTTACTGATTAGGAGGTAACATGATCAGACCTGTATTTTAGGAAAATCACTTTAGTGGCTGAATGGAGGATGGATGGGGCTGGGGAAAGACGTGAGGCAGGCAGACCCACCAGCAGGCTATTGCAGTAATCAAGGGGTGAGGTGATAAGGGCCTGCACCAGAGTGGTGGCTGTGTCAGAGGACAGAAGTGAGTAATTATTAGAAGAAGCAGATTTATTACAATTATATTTTGGTGGATCCCTGAGTTAGGTGCTACATGAAACAGTTAAACAGATATCTCTGGTCATACTCCCTTTGTAATCTTTGGCAGCCCTAACTCGCTGCTAGACCTCTTAAAAATGAACACAAACCTTTACAAACATAATAGCACAAAACTATGTAAACATAACAATGATATCTTTTTAACTGCAATATAAATGGATGAGAAAAAGCATAAGGAAGAACATCACAAATCAGAAAAATTAGATTTGATTACTACAGCTCTCACTGATCTCCCCATGCTGTGATCCCAAGAATTGAAAATATACTGAACTTAATTACTTCATGTGGGTATGTCCCATTGATTCAATTGGACTGTAGGTCCCTAGAAGGACAAAATCACTGAGTCAAATTTCTTTTGCATCTCTCTAGTACCTTACCTAGCACAGTACCTGCCATATGCATGGAGCACACAGGTTACAAATATTTCTCTAATTAATTAATGGACTAAGATGAAGAAGAGGCATAGAAGCATCTTGTACAACGCTGTACATACATTAAATGTTGAAGAAATATTTGTTGGGTAAATGTTAAATGAAATGCAGGAATTTAGGGAAAGTGAGTCCTTTTTTTTTTGAGAGGGGGAAATGAAAAGAATCCAGCGCTTAAAGATAAAGAATGTTTTTTGTTTTTTAAAGATGGTACCCTTCTTTGGGGTTCATCATAGCAGCAAATAACTGATGACATAATAAAGGTAAGCTCTTATAATTAAGATCTATATTTAATAGATGAATATTTCTTTTCTTAGTTCCTATCCTTTACTTAATTTTACTTTAACTTATCATTGTCTACAAATAATTTTCTATTACCATTATTTTAATATATGCTGAAATGTCAATCCTCTTGTCCATTAATCTTATGTTTGAAATCTTTGAAAATTTCCTATGAAAATTACCTTTCTTATTGATTTAGTTATATCTATTAAGCATATAGCACATTTGACATGAATGAATACAATCTTTAAAAAGAAAAAAAGAAAAATGCCTCAGGCAGAAATTACATTTCTCCAATAAAAGTCTATTCTTCCCTTTAGCCATCAATAAACCTTGATATGACCACATTTCTGTTTCCACCAGCAAACTCTTACATTGTAGCAAGGCAATTTTCTTAGTTTTTTTTTTTGGGGGGGGGTTCATTTCATTTAGTTTTAGAATGAGGATGTTTAACGCTCATATACATATAATGGTCATCTTTCACATGTGTACGCAGTAAAGCGGACAACACTTGTGACCCTATGGTTGGCATCTGAGGATATATCACATGAAATACCAGCACCAACACCAACCAAATGCCAGCAATCTCAGGCTCAGAGTCTCATTTCCCTGAGGAAAGAGAAGATCCATTCTGCTCTACTCTTCCAATTCCAAAGATGCATCAATGCTGTTCCCAAGATTGTTCAGTCAGAATCTGGTCTCATCAGTATTGTTCTTGAGATAAGTTTGATTTAAAAGAAACACAGGGCACAATGCCTAAGACCTTGTTGGCTCAAGTACAAATACTAGTAGTAATAAATGAACCATATTCCAAGCAAGGAGGAGGAGAAACAGGTGAAAGGGGCTGCCTCATTAGCTGGGGAGGGGAAGAAAGGTCACAACACTCCCCTCCAAAATCAACAAATAGGACTGGAGAGTCATTTTTGTGCTGAGGACCTCAACCCCAAATGTTGGATTCACAATTAGTACATGTGATTTCTACTAATTTTAATACTTGTGGGTGACCTTTCATTAACAATATTTATTTATTTTTACCATAATTTCACAGGGAAGTAAGGGATTTAACAGACAAAACTGAGGCTTAGAGGTAAACCAAGACAATCAGTAATAAAAGACTTTTTAACCCTTAGAAAGTCAAGATTGGTTGGCACACAAAGAAAATGATTCATAAGACAATACCTTTATATGTTTAAAACGATATTTCCCATTAAGGTGGCTACCAACCTTGTACACTACAAATGGTGTTCACTTGAGTGGTAGAATCCAATTCATCTAGTATAACTGGGCTAGTCAGTTCAGAGGTGTCAGCACTAGCAGCCGTGTACAAAAAGGGCTTTTGAAGCATGAGGACAGTTCGTTCAACACAAATAAGCCTACCTGCCAACAGAAACATTGAAGATTATTATAGCAACGAAGAAAAAGGTTAATTATTCATACCAACGAAGACAATGCCCTTTGCCAATTACTTAGAGTCATGAGAGAAAGCTCAGTCATGTGTCAGGTTTATTCCAACAGACTGTCTTCAATGAAATGTGCATTGTTTTATGCATAAGCCCCAAGGCCTCTCAACAAGTACATTATAATAGGTTAAAAAAAAAAAAGAAAAACTATGCAAACACTGGATCCAAACACAATTCAGTCAGGATTTTAGCTTGATCCCTGGAAAAATAGGCTGACTGATACAAGCTTACACATTTACAATTTCTTACACTCTACTTGTTTCAACAGTGTTTTCAGAGAAATAGCTTCAGGCAGTCTGGATCTCCTCGTCAAGATAGTCAAAAGCAGCCCACCTATAAGTACCTAATTGGCATCTGTCACACATCTTGGATGAAGACTAAAGGAAGATGTGTTGCTTCTTCCAAAGCCATTGGCTGTGACTTCCAGCGAGCATAAAGAAGTAGTCCCTGAGTTGACCAGGTTTCTCCTCAGGCTGCTCAAAGTGTGAACCCTTGGTGGCACTAGGAACTTACAAGGGCTAGACTGTGAACTCATTTTAGCAATGGCAGTAGGAGCAGAATGCAAAATAAGTTGCAGCTCCTAACAGCAATCTAAAACTACAATGGACAACATAGAAAAAAAAGTTAGGTCCGAGCCTGACTAGTTTGTTTAGGCCTTGAACAAGTAAGTCCTCATGCCTGATGAGGAGAGGGAACATGTGTGCAAAGAAGTAATGCCCAGGGGCGGCTAGGTGGCCCAGTGAATAGAGCACTGGTCCTGGAGTCAGGAGGACCTGAGTTCAAATCTGTACTCAGACACTTAACACAAAGCTAGCTATGTGACCTTTGTCAAGTCACTTAACCCCAATTGCCCTACCTTCCCCCCTCCAAAATGCAAAAAAACCCCAAACAAACAAACAAACAACCAAAAAGAAGTAATGGCCACTCACTCCAGGTCTACCATTCCATAAGTAACAAGCGGCTCAAAGAGCTCATAGAGAATGACCATTATGACAACAGTCTCCATTATCTTAAACTAGAGACTTAACACCTCTATACCTTGAACCTGGAAATATCCAGAGGGCACATAGTATCACTTCTTGACTGTAGTCCACCCATCTCTGAGCCCAAACCATTAGTATTACCATTTTCTTGTAGGACATCTTTGAAGAAGATGGTATGAGATGTTGCATCTGTGAGGGCTTCCATGACTTCAAGGTTGATTATACATGATGATGTCACACACACTGGCACAGTCTTCGGGAGGCCAGCACTTTGCAACTGCAGTGTGGTATCAGTCACTATCAGCCAAATTTCTCCTTGGTCCATAGGAAGATTACTTTTTAACTATGAATTCAAAATACAGCAAAACCTTTTTAGCTTAAAAGCTATGTTTGTATCCAGGACAAAATACAATGATATAAGACTACTGCTGTTATTACTACCAGAGATAGGAGAATTCCATTTTACCAAATATTTTTAAAACATCTAGTTCTTTGATAGGAGGCTACAAATAGTTAATTGGCATCTGCCGCAGTGGGTACCAAAGACCCAAGGGAGGGTGATGATCCCTGGTCAGATCATGGCTGAAAGCCCATATTGATACTGATTTGCTGATATAGATCAGATGAATTCTATACACTGAGAAATCTGTTATCACACCGATCTTTTTTCATTTATCTGAATGTGAAAAAAACCTTTAACAAACCCTTAAACAGCCAAAATGATAGCTATATAATTGTTATGGGAATCTGAAGATCTTCCCTGCCCCTAGGCCCTTTGCTAAAGTGGCTACATGACTCTGAGAACCTTCCCAGATTTGAAAGTATACTCTGTTCCCTAATAGGCTCAATGTGGTCACGTGGAGCCTGTGGCG
>CM053587.1:164694302-164723682 GCA_028646515.1 Pseudochirops corinnae | reverse complement strand
TCTCTTCCGAATTTTTCTTCCACTTCCCTTATTTGGTTTTGAAAATCCTTCTTCAGCTCATCTCTAGCTTTAAGGCATTCTTCATGTTTATTGGAGGCCCCTGGTGGGGGTGCTCTGGCTGCACTCTCCTCCTCCCTCTCTTTGCCATGATCTTTCTTTTCCCCAAGGAAAGAATCTAGGGTTTGGTTGCTGTTCTTACTTTGCTTTTTATGCTTATTCTTACTCATGGTTGGTCAGTCCGTGATTTTTTTTTTTTAATTTCTGTGGGGCTCTGCTTCCAGAAGGGAAAGCTCTGTCCCAAATCGCTGGGGTCCTCCCAGCTGCCGTAGCTCTCAGGAAGGTGCTGGGAACCTTCCTACTTATTTCCAGCTCACTGGAAATGAAGACTCCAAGACCGAGGCCCAAGACTGCGATCTGGATCCAGGCCGCTCAACAGAAGAGCGCTGGCCCCAGAACAATTGCTTAGTCCCCCTGCTGTCTGCAGGACGCGGGTGGGAAGCTGCAACGCGGAGGCGGGTGCAAAACCTCTGCCTTTCGCTTTTCTGCTCTGGAGGCCTTTCGGCTGGACTGCTTTTCTCTCCTGATTTTGCAAGGCCCACTGACCTAGTTCTGAACGCTGCTCGCAGCTGCCGCTAATCCGCTCACCACTCCTCTTGTCTGGCCGCCCCTGGGGCTCAGCCGCGGCTTCAGGCCAGACTGGTTTCGGTTCGCAGTGCTGATATGGTTCCTTGTTAGCCGAGGTGACTTTAGTGGGAAGTATCTTTGTGTGCGTTTTGGAGTTCTAGGATTGGTTTAGAGTCCTATTTTATGGGTATTTTGGGGTGGCTATGTGAGAACTGCAATATGTTGCTGCTGCTATGCTGCCATCTTGGCTCCGCCCCCCCCCCCCAGTCTCATTTGTAAAATGCAGATCATAACGGCACCTACCTCCCAGTGTCGTTGTGAAGATTAAATGAGAAAATGTTTGTATAATAATGAGCACAGTGCCTCACACACAGTAAGTTCTATAGAACTTTCCTTACTGAATGTCTTTTTTTTTGGAGGAGGGAAGTCGAGGCAATTGGGGTTAAGTGACTTGCCCAAGGTCACACAGCTAGCACGTGTTAAGTGTCTGAGGCCGGATTTGAACTCAGGTCCTCCTGACTCCAGGGTTGGTGCTCTTTTCACTGCACCACCTGGCCGCCCCTACTGAACTTCTTTGCCTCCAGGTTCCCCCCTTTCCCACTCCATCGTATAGGCGGCTTTCACATTAATCATCTTAAACACTATATGCTGGTCATTGACAGAGGAAGTTTTGTCATCCAGGAGTTTCCTCCATCGGTGAAATCACAAGTCCAGTCACTACCCCTATTTCCCTGCTTAGAACTTTAATTGAGATGAGATGTTCCTTGGGCAGGCGACAGGAAGAAAAGAGAGGCCACAGAGAGAGTCAGGGAGAGGGCGTGGCGGGCTGCGAACACACCCAGCTCAGCTCCTAGACAAGAAATTATAAGGCATGGTCTGTGTGACCCGGTAACATGCTTAGCTTGACTGGAAACTGACTCTTCAGTGCTAAGGAGAAATGACAATCTCTGAGTTAGAGTCTCCAGTCTCCCAGCAACCATTTCCTCTCACTGCTGAGGGTCTAGTCCTTGTGAAAAGAGGAAACTCATGCATGACGAATGGAATTGTTATTCTGTTGGGAGCCTCTTTTGGAACCAGAATCAGGGTTCTTCAGATTAAGATTATTTTTTTGTTGTTGTTATGGATCTTCTTCCTAGCCTAGTGAATTCCAGGGGCTCCTTCTCAGAACATTTCTTGCTAACATTTGTCATAGAAGGAAATTCTAAATTTAAAATTAGAAAGTTAGTTGAAATTAAATGAAATGTTTTTTCTTCCTACTCAAATTCACAGAATTATTGTAATCTATCCATAGACTTCTTGGAGGTGAAAACCCCCTCTTCTAATGCTTTGCCAATGAAGTGAGGGTGCCTCAGACACCTAAGTGATCCTGTGTCCCCTGACACAGGAATTCATTCCACATGGAGCGGGGAGGAGGGAAAGAAGATGCCTTATTAATACCACTAGAACAGAATTACCCCATCTGAAAAAAGAGGAAATAAAATGAGGTCTAGGTAATTTCTAGAGTTTTGTCAAACTCTAAAACCTATAAATAATGAGCTGCCTATACATTATCCTTAACCCTTTTTTTTTTTAAACTTTGGGCACTATAGAGCAAGTATCTATTACCTTCTCACCTTCATATTAGGGAATAATAAGCAGGAAGAATGATTTCTCAGTTTAGCTTTTCTGTAAATAGAGTCTAAGTGCCTTTTCTCTACTTTTCCTCATATTTTTCTCTTCTAAGTATACAAGTGTCAAATATTCCTTGAGCTCACTTCTGGCCACGCCACTCCCTAGCTCAAAAAGCTCCCTGGCTCCCTATTGCTTCTAGGATAAAATCCTAACGTTTCAGTTTGGTATTTAAAGCCTTTCATGGTGCAGTTGCAGCTGGCCTCTGCAGACTTATTACCTATCATTCCTTTCTGCAGTGGTTTCTCACAGCTGGCAGTCTATCACTTGTTTCTGGGCTGTTGGACAGGCTGTCCCTCCTGCCAGGAATGTGTTTCCTCCTCATCTCCGCCTCTCAGAATCCCGTTTCCTTGAAAGCCTTCTTTTGCACGGCTCCCGATTCCTACTGTCTTCTCACCCCACTTTCTTCCCTATGACCTTATATTTTACATTGTAAACATTTTTGTTACTTTCCCCATGGAAACAAGATCCTCCTCAAAGGCAGGGATTTTGCATCCATAGTGCCTTGTGCTGTTGTGTTTGTCCTTCATTTTCCAAGAGGACCGTGGTATCAGGGAGATGATGACATGACTTGCAGGTGACTCTGATTTGAGTGAGGGAGGGCTGTGCAAGGTCACCAACCTCACTTTCTCTTCCAGAGCCATCTGGGTCCAGTGGCCTGATATTCATCAGGATGACTGGAGATGGCCCTGGACTCAATGGGAGACCCTGGCCCTTTGAGGCTAAGGTCACTTCAGCTTCTCACTTTGAGTGAGGTCACACCCATTCAATTAATAGGCCTCTTTAGGAAGTCAGTCAAGGGATGGTCCCTTTAATTAGGAAAAAAAAATCAAAGCACGGGAGCAGGGATATTTGATAAAGCAGGGTCCTACAGGAGACAAAAATAAATGAAATTAAGAAAACAGTCAGCAGACATTTATTATGTTTCTGCTATGTGCCAGACAGTGTACTTGGCACTGGGCATATAAAGACAAAAGCAAAATTTTCTGTAAATAGAATCTAAGTGCCTTTTCTCTACTTTTCCTCATATTTTTCTCTTCTAAGTATACAAGTGTCAAATATTCCTTGAGCTCACTTGTGGCCACGCCACTCCCTAGCTCAAAAAGCTCCCTGGCTCCCTATTGCTTCTAGGATAAAATCCTAATGTTTCAGTTTGGTATTTAAAGCCTTTCATGGTGCAGTTGCAGCTGACCTCTGCAGACTTATTACCTATCATTGGGATGGGAAGACCCTCTGATAGTATTCTCTGGGATACACTAAGTGCTTAGGGAATGCTTAGTGATAGACCCTCTTTATATACAGAATAAAAAGTCCTTTGTACTAGGATTCTAATAGCTCTACATAGCAGTTATATAGCTCTTCAGATTGACAAAGCATTTTACAAATATTATCCCTGTTCCTCTCCTACCTGGGAGGTAGGTGCTACTATTTATTTTTATTCCCATTTTGCAGATGAAGAAACCAAGACAAACAGTGGTTAAGTGATTTACTCAGTCACACAGTTACTAAGAGTGGAATTTGACCTACCTTGCTGCCTGATTCTCATCTGCCTTTCCAATTTTATTTTTCTCTATTTCCCAACATCATTTTAGGGTTACCTGCTATGATTTAGGCCAGAATTTTTGCCTTGCTCAAGTCCCTAACCTGGGTCTGTCTCTTAGTCTCTTAGCAAATGACCTAAGCATTCATATCACTGAGAAGACAGGTTACTGGACATGACTACTCTGCTGGGTGGAACAGTCATTGGATTTTAGAGTCAGAGGACCTGGGTTCAAATCCTGATTCTGCTACTTGTTTTCTGTGTGATGAAGAGTAATCATTTTCCTCATCTACAAGATGAAGGAAGTTAGATTAGTTCTTACTATTCCTCGTGTGTGTGTGTGTGTGTGTGTGTGTGTGTGTGTGTGTGTATTCCTCATATATAACACATCTGGGGAGCATGTTGGTAAATATTTAACAACTGGCCTTCCAGGGAGAAAAACTGTATGTATGTCATACTTTAAGTTTAAGCTGGATTACTAACATTTTCACCATCACTTTCTTAAATCTAGACAATCAACAAAATAATAAATCAAGCCCTGATTTTTAATGTTTGCCAATTTCCAAGGTATAAACGTTTACACTGAAAATTTAAAAATCGGCTCACAGGAAGGAGCTGGCTAGAACACAATCCTGAACACATCTCTGCATGGTTTTGCATGTACTCTCTCAAGCCTGGAATTGACTCTGTCTCCTAGAAACCTCACTTTCCTTCAAGGCTCAGATTAAATATCATCTTCTTTCTGCATGAAACCTTTCTTGATTCCCTTAGCAAATATTGCACCATCATCCCCAGACGTCTTGTATGCATTTGGTATATACTCATATACTATATATTTGATTCTCCCAGAAGAATATAAGGTCCTGGAGGGCAGGGAATATTTTGCTTTTGTCTTTATATGCCCAGTGCCAAGTACACTGTCTGGCACACAGCAGAAACGTAATAAATGTCTGCTGACTGTTTTCTTAATTTCATTTATTTTTGTCTCCTGTAGGACCCTGCTTTATCAAATACCCCTGCTCCCGTGCTTGGATATTTTACACCCAGTCCTCAAAAGACCTTTCTTTCATTATCCTACCCTTTCTGGCCACCAACTATCCCTTTTACTTTTCTTTCTTTCCCTTCAATAAAAATTTCCCAGAAAAATTCCACACCCCCTCCCCACCTTCACTCCCAAGTCTAGTTTTTAAACATTTACCAGTATGCCCTCTGGATGTGTTGTATATGAAGAACAGGAAGAAGGCTGATCTGGTTGGATCAGAGTGTGCCTTCCTGCTCTTTCTCCAAATAGTTTATATTTACTTTGTATTAATTTTGCAGGTTATTATTGTGCTTCTTTCTCTCTCTCTCTCTCTCTCTCTCACACACACACACACACACACACACAAACACACACACACACACACACACACACGATATCCCAATTGCTCACAGCCTTATTCCCCACTATTCCTCTTGACTCAAGCCTATATTCTAGTAAAACTGGACACTCTCATCTTCCCTGAACACATTCTTTCTCTGCACCTTAATAGCTCGTATTATTTGTGTCACCTTTCCCCGTCTCAATCTGCCCAAATCTCATACGCATTTCAAGAAAGAGCCCAGCTGTTACTTCTATGAAGATGATCTTGGACCCTCACTCCAGAAGGGTCTTTCCTCTGTATTTCCAACACTCACCTATACAATACCACAGTTGCATGCGTACTACTATTATTGTCATCTCCCATATAAGTTCTTTGAAGGCAGGAAACATATTTTATTGATCATATTATTGAATTCCAAAGTAGATACAGTGCTATGCCTGGAGTCAGGGAGAACCGAGTTCAAATTTGACCACAGACACTTACTAGTTGTGCGACCCTGGGCAAGTCACTTAACCTCTGTTTGCTTAGGAGGCAACTAGGTGGCTCAGTGGATATAGTTCTGGGTCTAGAGTCAAGAAGACCTGAGTTCAAATCTCGTCTTAGACACTTACTAGCTGTGTGACCCTGGGCAAGTCACTTAACCTCTGTGTGCCTTAATTTCCTCAACTGTAAAATGGGGATTATAATAGCATCTACCTCCTACGATCATTGTAAGGATCAAATGAACTAACAGTTGTAAAGCACTTAACTTTCCTTTAGCTTTAGTGCTGTATTTCCTTCTTTCCTTCCTAGTCCTGGATCTGAAGCCACAGGACCAGGGTTCCAATCTTATCTGGACTACTGTGACCCTGGACATATCATTCAACCTTTTTAAGCCTTACTTGGCTGATCCATAAAAGGAGGCCTTTGGAATGGATTTTCAAGTCCCTTCCAATTCTAAATCTAGGATACTATGATCTGTGATCCATTCTTACCTCCCTGGCTCTGGTTATGCCGTCCTTCCCAGACCCATATGAGGTGAGCTGGACTCCATGATTGCGAGGTCCCATCCAGCTATGATTTTGCACAGCTCCTACTTCTCCTTCAAGGGCCAGTTCAAGTCCCATTTCCTCCGTGGGACCTTTCCTGGCCACCCAAACCCATAGTCACTTCCTTTTAACTGCTAGAGCACTCACTGCTTCCACCACTTATTTGGCATTTAAGACAGTCAGTTCTCACTATGTCTTATCTGCTCAGCTCCATCAGTCAGTGAAGTCGGAGGCTAGGTAGATCTCATACTTCTTTGAGGCTTCCACAGCATTCTCCACACAGTAAAGTAGAAGATATTATACATATTTGCTGCTAAATTGATGTAAAGGTCTAGATTTACAGAAACAGATAAATGGTTTTGCATAAATGGAGAGGAGATTATTCATCACCAGGTGAAGTTTCCCTGGTAACATTAAAAATATCATTTTGATTAGTACAGATTTCTTAGAATACATACAATATAATAAGAACATGGGAGATAGGGAACATGGGGACTGGATCAGTGATTTATTGCTATGGGGAAACTTCCACTATCAGTAATACAGTTCAAGACTTTCTGCAATGTACAGTCTTAGGGAGTTGCCTGGTATACTGAGAGTTTAAGTTACCTGACTAGGGCCACATAGTATCACTTAGCAAAGCAGAAAATAGCTCCTGTTCTCGAGGAGTCCACAGATGAAAGTGGGGAGACAGCACAAAATCAAGTATATAACAATACAAGATATATACAGGATGGGAGTACAAACCACATATATATAGGATAAATTGAAAATAATTAGTAGAGGGAAGGCACTGAGATTAAGAAGGATTAGAAGTTTTTGCAGAAAGTGGAGCTTTAGCTGAGACCTGAAGGAAGCCAGGAGGCAGACAGAAGGAGGGGGAGCATCACAGTCATAGGAAACAACCAGTTAAAACGCCCAAAGGGGAAGAGGGCAAGAGTGCAAGGAAGAGCAAAGAGACCATTGTCCTTGGGTTACAGAGTATATGGAGAGAAGGAAGGTATAAGACAACTGTAAAGGTAGAAAGGAGCCCAGGTTATGAAGGTAATAGAGCCCCTGAAGCTGACTGAGGATGGAGGAGATACGGTAAGACTTGTGCTTGTTACCTGTGGAACAGGCTTTCCAGAGAGCACCGGAGAAGGTAGCTTTCAAGTGGCAAGTCAGGGAGGAGAATAAAGGAGTGGCCAGTGTGGGATGGAGAACAGGGTTTGAACAACGGAAACTAGGGGTTCAGAATCACTGGGATGGGGCAGGTGTGATAGGATGGAACTGGCAATCATTGAGGAATAAAGTCTAGCAGATTATTATTGTTCCTAGGGACTCATCTTTGTGTGGTGTTGCCCCAGACTTCTACACCCTAGCTCCTTCCCACCTTTTCTGTCTTCTTACAAATTAGTCCCTTCAATGTACTCTATGATCCAGTAACACTGGCCTCCTTGCTTTTCCTTCTGCAAGGCACCCCAAGTCCAGTCTCTGTGAGGCTAAGTCTCCTGGCCTCCCTGGCTTTCTTCAAGTCAGTCAAAATCCCATCTTTTGCAAGAAGCCTTTGCCAATCCCCCTTAATCCTGGTGCCTCCCTGGGAGGCTATCTCCAATTGATCCTGTCTGTATCTTGTTTATACACAATTGTTTGCGTGTTGTCCCTCTCCATTAGACCCTGGGCTCCTTAAGAACCGGGCTGGTTTTGGCCACGGAGTGGGCATTTAAATGTTTGTTGACTAGTAACTGATTGGGATAACCTACTAAAGGTAACAGACGCATGAAGGACCAGGATGTTAGAACTAGGAGGAACCTTAGTGATAATAATCAATCCCCTTCATTTTACACATAAGGAAACTAATACCCGGAGAGGTTAACTGACTTTGCTCAATGTTACACTGGCAATAACAGAACCTGCATGTGAATAGTAAACTGTACTAATAAAACCAAATCTGTCAGGCCAGGATAACATAATATTTTCTTTTTTCTTTTTTGGAGGGGGGAACACTGGGCAATTGGGGTTAAGTGACTTGCCCAAGGTCACATGGCTAGTAAGTGTTAAGTGTCTGAGGCTGGATCTCCTGACTCCAGGGCCAGTGCTCTATTCACTGCATCACCCAGCCACCCCAACATAATATTTTCTATGTGGTAACTTGAACTTCTGTATCTAGCAAAATTCCTAGCAGACTATGTAATTAGCAGTCTATTTCACTCTAAATATACCATGGGGTTTTATCCATTTTGGTAACATGGATTCTCCCTCACTCCCGGTGAAGCCTCTGGCCCCTGAGAAATATGTTGTTAAAGGCATCAAATAAAATACATAGTATTATAAAGGAAGCTGATTACATCAAAATATAGTTATCAAAAAAACAGGTCCATAGGACCCCAGGTTAAGAACTCCTGCTTTATACTTAAAATCTGTTCATAGAGTAGGCTAAAATGTTTATTCGGGTAGGAGTAGTTGGGCTTTAGTTAACCCTTCAATCAATCAGCAAGCAGTTAATGAATGGATAGAGCACTGGGCTTAGAATCAGGAAGACCTAAATTCAAATTCATCCTTAGCCACCAACTAGTTATGTGACCCTGGAAAAGTCATTTAACCTCTGTTTTTCTCAGTTTCCTCATCTGTAAAATAGAGATAATAACAGCACCTCCCTCCCAGGATTGTTGTGAGAATCAGATGAGATATTTGTAAATCATTTTGGAAAACTTAAAGAACTATGTCAATGTCAGTTATTGTAGTTATTATTTTTATATCTGTCAGGCATTATGCTAAGCTCTAGTGATAAAAAAATAAAAATAAAACAGTCCCTAATCTCAAGAAGCACTCTTTTAATGGGGGAAATAGCATGGACATATATATAATGTAAGTGAAATGAGTCCATGGTAGTATGCACTAGACGCTGGGGGTGGGGGGTAGGAATCAGCAATGGCTTCATGCTGAAGGTGACCTTTGAGCTGAGTCTTGAAGGGAACCAAGGATTCCAAGAGGCAGAAATGAGGGGTGAAATGGGTGGGAAGTGCATAACAGATATGGGGGTTGGGGAGGTGAGGAAGGGTACAGGACACTTTAGATGAGGTGGAGTATGTAAATAACAGTTAAAAACAGTATCAAAAGGTTTAATTTAATTCTACTGCTTTCTAACAAAGAATAAAACAGGAAAGAGTTCAATCACTTTCATCTGGTATTCAAGGCCTTCTAAAATCTGTCTCCTATCTACCTTTCTAACCTTATCTACCACTTTTCCCCATATGAACCCTTACTACATACAGATTAGTCTGCTTACTGTCTCCCATCATGTTTTGCTCCTGATGTTCCACCAACACAGAATGCCATCCCCACTCTTCAGCATATCTGTACCTACCCATGATCCTAAGCTAGAACAAACTCCCACATGAGGTCCTTCTTGACCCTTTTGACCCACAGTGATCTCATTCCCTTCTGAATTCATCTATCCAGAAGTCAAGATGAACTACTATAGGAAGTAGTGAGTTATGTCCTAACTAGAGGTCTTTAAACAGCTAGGTGGCACAGTAGATAGAGTACTGGACCTGGAGTTAAGAAGACTTGAGTTCAAATTCTATCTCAGACATTTAGTAGCTGTGTGACTCACCCTCCATTTCCTCCAGGTTCCTAACTATGAAATGGGGATAATGAATAGCACCTATCTCCCATGGTTGCTGTTAAGGATAAAATGAGATAAAATTTGTAAAGTGCTTTGCAAACATTAAAATGCTTTATAAATGATGTCTATTGTTATTACTGTTGTCATTATTTAATCAAAAGTTAGATGACTAAATATTTGCTAGGTATGTTTAAAAGGGTATTCTGATTCAGAGTTGAGGTCCTTTCCAAATCTAAAATTCTGTAACTAAAATAAAGACCTTCCAAAACAAAATGATACTTCCTGCAATGCATATATTGATAATTTGCTTAGCAAATCCTTCCTTATAAACTGTTAAAAAGATCAAACTCAGAAGATAGAATCAAAGAATAAATTTCACAGAATGACATTAACCATAGTACAACTTCATTCATCTGGGCTTCACTAACTGGGAATAAACAATGAACCAATTTGCTCATTTGCAGTAAAGGGCTCCTACATGCCTTAGAAGTCCGTAGAAGGTCTTCTAATTATTTTTCTGACCTCTTCATTCCTGACATTGCAGTACCTAATAGCTATTCAAATATTGACTGATCTCATCCCACAATCATTTGGCACATATTTGAAAGGGGCATTATAGCTAAGGCTCCAATCTGGTAAATATATGGACCAATGGGCCTGGAATCAGGAAGTCCTGAGTTCAAATCAAGTCTTGAACATTTGGTAGCTGCATGACTCTGGGCAATTCACTTAAACTGTCTGCCTCAGCTTACTCAACTGTAAAATGGGGATAATAATGGTAACTACCACCCAGATAAGGGATAATCAAACCAGATGATGCTAATGCTTAGCACAGTGCCTGGCACATAAAGCCTCCCTCCCTCCCTTCCTTCTTTCCTTCCTTCCTTTCTTCCCTCTTTTCGGTTTGTGGTATTTGGGATGCTGTCCTTACAGATTTAGAGTTGGAAGGAATCTTTGATATCTTCTAGTCCAATCTGCTCCAATAGGTGAGAAAACTAAAGCCCAAAGAGCCGCAGTAATGGAAATTTAAACTTAGGTCCTCCTAAGCCAGTCACCTTTCCATGGTACTGAGAATCCTTGAGGGTTTTCCCCTCCCAGACTGATTTTTTTTGACTAGGCAGAAGAGGTCATTCTTTGCCTCATTTCCTACTTAGCCTTAATCACTGAATGGGTGTTGCCTCAGTCAAACTGAGACCTTGGAAAGACCTTAGATTCAAAAGGTCAGGGTCTCCCACTGTATCCAGGGCAATCTCCAATCATCCTTATCTATGTTTTGCCACTGAACCCAGATGGCTCTGGAGAAGAAAGTGAGGCTGGTGACTTTGCACAGCCCTTCCTTACTTAAATCCAATTCACTTTCAAGTCATGGCATCACCTTCCTGATATCATGGTCCTCTTTGAGAATGAAGGATAAACAACAACCACCATGGTACCATTTACTTCAAGGAAACTGATTCAAAACAGGACAATGGCAGAGGATAGTAAAAGTTACCTTTCTCATGTTCCAAGCAACTTGAGCTCTATTATAAATGTTTTAAATGAACATAAAACTTAAAGCAGGACTGTACAACATATGGCCCTTTTCGGCCCACCAAAGGATTTCAGGCAGCCCACAAAAAATGTTCAGTTGCTACTGCGCACTCTCCTGTCACATGACCCACAGAAACCAAAGATCATCAGTCTGTCTCTAGTCTAACCTATCTTCGGCCCAAAGAGGTTTAGCCTATTTTAATTTTGGTCCCTACCTACTGCCAAGTTGTACAGGTCTGACTTAAAGCAATGAAAAGTAAACTACAGTTTCTTTTATGAGGAAAGAAAAGGAAAACAAGACAGAGTAGAAAAAGCAGAAATATCTCGTAAGGCAAATAAAGTATACTTTGTGGCAGATATTAATTGGGGAAAAAAGATTCTGGAAAACATTAATGAAATGTAAATATTAAACAAATTCATCTGCACTGAAATTTAATAACATGTGTCCCTAAATGAAGGTTTACGTAAGTGGTATCAAACTCAAATAGATATGATGCCAGTAAACCATATGTAAGGATCCCCACAAGTCTCAGACTGACTTAGAAAACCACATATTATGTATGTTTTATTGTACTTAATTTTGTTAAGCATTTCCCAATTATATTTTAATCTGGTTTAAGCTGAACTCAGGAATACCTGGGGCCATAGGCTTCAAGGTGTTTGATACTTCTGGTTTACACTAATGAAATTAAGTGTTCTTGATGAAAACATATAGATTCTCTACATTAGAATAAATGCAATTTTTTTGCCTTTGTTAATATTTTCAAAGATACAGATAAGATGCTGAGAAAATAAAGCACATAACTCTCTCTTTAAAACCTGCTGAACAGAGATATACTTCAAACAGGTTTATAACTAACAGTAAATCATGAAAAATCCTAGGGATTTAGTAACAGAACAGTATGTCCCTTGAGACTTCAGCAAAACTGAAAGGTTAGTATTTGAAATTAATGAAATTTTATGGGGAAGCCCTACAAAAATGCAGAATAACCATTCTAGCCTGTAGAAAGGAATCAGAGGCTTGAATATGAAAATTGCATTTGAAAAAGGTACAAAGACAATGAAATTCTACACACAATAGAATTTCTCAACTTTCATATCTTTGTCCCCAGCTACTCATCTGCATAAGATCTCACAAGGAATCTGGGAAGTATAATTGGCTGGATTGAAACTAAAGAAACTTGAGAGAACTTGTCTTCAAGCAGGAAGGACTTTTCCAGCCAACACCACCCAGCTGAGCTAGTGGATGAAGTGGTGAAAGACTACAGCTACCTAACAAATAGCAAGCTCAAGGAGTCTTAGATGCTGGACCCATCTCCTTTAGAAACTAAGCCTTTAGCTGAACAGGTTACCTTACCAAGTCTAGCTCGGCAGCAGCTGCCCAGCCCCCCAACCTTTGATCCATTCTAGCGACAGACCGATACATCAGAGAAACTGTGCCAGCCCAGCTTGCCAGTGTGATACTCCACAATGAAGTTTGTGAAGACCCTCTCAATAAAGAACAATAAAACCTTTTAGTTCAGAGTTGTGAGCTGCTTTGTCTATATGTGTTTCCTATAGGTTTGCCTCATTAACACTATTCTTTAAGCTTGTGCTTACTTTTTCCTCTACCCTCAATTCTATGTATATTATAGGATAATGTGTCTGGAGATAAATATAGGTCTTGAGATAAATCCTTTGTAATTTCTGATAATGATATTTGAATAAGTGCTTTTTCTAAAGAACTGAGTGGGGGCTAAAGAACTAGTGCTAGTGGATAGCTACCTACAGTTATTTCTAGAATCCTGGCAGAGGTAAGAGCCACTCTTCTGGAAATAGTCTGATGTCAGTGCAAGTTAGGAGTATGAGTCCAGAAAGGATGTGACAAAAGAAATAATCAGCTTCTGGCCAAGTATCATAGTAAGAGCCTTAATCAAGGTCAATCAACCTTGTGGTTCAATATTCTAACAAAATGATACTTTTAGTATTAGGAGATTTACTTTGTCATAACAAAGGACAGATATTCAACAAACACAATCAACGAGCACATCCCACTGATCCAGTGGAGCATAGGTCCGCTGCCTCCATGTTGCCCATGGTGGTCCACAGTTAAGTCTGCTCAGTTCCTCATAGTTCTTTACACTCGGGTTATCAGAAAACTATGGCAACATTTTGAGTCTTAGTGCCCTGCACCAATAAAATCTTCAGGATCACTTTTAAGTAAAAGCCAGCATTGTCCAAATGGGGTGGTGCCTTAGAAAGAAAATTGATCCCCACACCCAAAATAACTGAAACACATCTATTCAGCTTATCTTACTTGGCAACACTTTGTTACAATTAGTTTGAACTATAGTATGGTATGTACCTGAAGTAAGTAAAACAAGGTAAGTTAAAAATCTCCCGTAGCTTACAAAACAAACGACTTCAGCTTGGTCAGCTAGTAAGTATCTCAGTCTGCATTTGAACTCAGGTCCTCCTGAGTCCAGGGCCGGTACTCTATTCATTGCGCCACCTAGCTGCCCCTCAAGTATATAAAATTAAATGCTTCAGATGAGTATACTTGTGACAGCAAATTTTTATTTACATCAAAATTTTTTTTAGAATATTTAATTAGTATCATGACCGACCACAATTCTAGAGGACTAAAAAGGATACAGGCTGCTCTACTCCTGATGGAGGTGATAGACTCAGAGTAGTTGGAGACATAATTTTTTGGGATATGGCCAGTGTGTGAATTTGTTTTGCTTGATTTTTACATGTTTGTAACAGATGTTGTGTTTTTTTTGCATTCTCAGGGGAGGGGGGAAGGGAAAGAGGAGGTGAGAGAGAGGGCAGATCTTCATTTGAAAAAAATTAATTTAATTTTAAAAAGAACATTTGATCAGGGTGCATTCACTACTAAGCAGTGGGCATAGAGTTAGTAAGGCTTGAGTTCAAACCCTGTGTCAGACACTTACAAACTGTGGGAAACTCTGGGCAAGGCACATAACCTGTCAGCTTCAGTTTCTCTATCTGTAAAACAGGGATAATAATGGTACCTACCTCATGGGGTTGTTGTGAGAATCAAATGAGATAATAAAAGTAAGATGCTTTGCATACCTTAAATCACTGCATAAATGCTACCTATGATTAGTTATATTTATACTCTAATACACAACACCATAACCTCAGATGTCCTGAAGACAAAGGCATGTATTTGGCACACCTGATGAAATCCGACTCTTATTTTAACACGAATAACATCTGCCACGGATGCTAATCATACCCTTAAAAACTTCTGGCAGACAGAGGAAATTTCATTTCAAGCTTGGCAGGGCTAGAGTTTATCTCCCAGAGAAGAAGTGATACATGAGATAGGGAGCCCCAAAAATCTTAGTCCAAAAGTGGTGGGTTACTCTAATAGCTTTAAAACTGCACTAAGACTTTTAGGACATGCTATAAAAATATGAAAAGTCAATTGTAACCTGCAAATTCATGATTATAATATCAAAGTTGGGATTCTTATGTCTCACTTCTCTATTACACCTCCCCCCCCCAAAAAAAGACCAGATGTCTTCCACAGAGGCAACAAACCACTCAGAACTCCCTGAAACTCTTTCCTACTGCCTAATAAATACTTGCATGTATGTGACATTTAAGGGTTACAAAATACTTTTAATAATAATTATAACATCTACTATGTGCCAAGCACTGTGTAAAGCACTTTACAAATATTATTTCATTTGATCCTCACAACAGTTCTGGGGGTGATAGGTGCTATTATTATTTCCCATTTTACAGTTGAGTAAATTGAGGCAAACAGAGGTTATGTGACTCTTCCAAGGTAACCTAGCTAGTAAGTAGCCAAGGTTAGATTTGAACTCAGGTCTTACTGACTCTGGGCCAGTGCTTTACATGTGTACGTGTGTGTGTATGTGTGTGTGTGTATGTGTGTGTGTGTGTGTGTGTGTGTGTATCCCATTTGATCTTGATGGCAACTCTGTGATATGGATAGTATGGGTATTATCATCACCCTTTAATTGATGAGGAAAGTGGTGCTCAGAAAGGTATGGTACGCACATGAAGTAAGTATATGTGTGCAAATGGTCATGTAGCTAGCAACTCTCAAGAGGCATTTTTGGAACCCAGGACTTTCCTGACTTCCAGTCCAGCACTCTTCTCTTTCTATCCCATCAATATGCTACTAGTGATTGCTGAGCAAAAAGAAAGAAGTATAAAAAGAGGGAAGGTCAGAGTGTATAAGAAGGATTTTGTAGAGTTTTAGAGTTTATTGTTAAAAAAAAAAATCACAAAATAATTAAATAAAATGAATGAATTAATAATAAACAAATATAATTTCATTAATTTCAAATAGTGAACTTTTTAGAGCTGAGTTTCTCAGGATCCATGGCCATGGCAATGTCCATTTCCAGGTGATAATAACTCCCAAAATAGCCCCAAGGATCCTAGATAGTAATTCCTAGAATCAAAGGGACAGTGCTACTGAGGCTATGCAGTAAGACATAGGGGAAACCAAGGGGAATCTGTATGTGGCTTGACTGGCCCCCATCAAGGCTTGAGGGAAATGCATACCGAAAACCACGGGGAATCCATAGGGGAACCCATCAGGGATTTGGGTAATGCATAGAGGAATGCATATACCTGCCTCAACCGGCCCCCATTGAGGCTTGAGGGGATTTAGGAGAGTGCACAAGCCATGCCTGTCTCCATTGACCCCACTGAGATGTAGGGGTAGTGTCCCGCCCTTCTCACCAGCCCCTGTGAGATGGGTGATTAGGGAATGCTGTAGGAGTTGGTGCTCCCATTATCAGCAACTCCTTTGTGAAAACACTAGACTAGAATAAAGTAAGATTATTAACCTCTCTGAAGCTATCTTCCTGTCCTTCCTGTCTGACCAGAACAATAAGGAACCTGTTAGAGACTGAAGTCCAAAAACTCCAGTGCCTCCTTCGTGTTATCTGTGAAACAGTTAGTGATTAGACAATCAGAGAACCTCGGAGCTGGAATGGACCTCAAACACCATCTAGTCCAAACTGGATCTCAATGAGAATCTCTACAATGCCCCCTATCCCCACCCCAAACTCCCCAGAGCTGTCTTCCCATCTCTAAGGTCTTTAGTGATGACATACTCTCTATCCTCTGACAGCCTATTCCTATTCCATTTTTGGACAGCTCTAATCTTTAGAAAGTTTTCTCCCTGAGTGAGACTGAACTCTTTGTGGATGGTAAGGTGAAATCATCCTCCCTCTGACTTCCTTAACTCTGCCCTCAGAGGTCAAGTGAAGAAAATTCAATTCCTTCTTTTACATTTTACATATTCTTCATTACATATTTATGTCTCCATATGATATTTGGAGACCACAATAATATTTTTTTTAACTCTTCTCTCTAATTGAAGTATTCCCAGCTCCTTGAAGTAATCCTCATAAGATATAGTTCCCAAGTTTTCTAGGACCTATCAGTTCCACTGCTGATACACCATGACCACATGGAAATTTTTGGTTCTATGTGATGCAATTTACTTAGCTACAAATGGGGAAAATAATTCAAGTAATATCAGTGAACCCCACTTATGTCAGGCACTGG
Source organism: Pseudochirops corinnae (assembly GCA_028646515.1). Lineage (NCBI taxonomy): Eukaryota > Metazoa > Chordata > Mammalia > Diprotodontia > Pseudocheiridae > Pseudochirops > Pseudochirops corinnae. Next base: position 164,706,756 of record CM053587.1, on the reverse strand, counting down.
GTTAAGTTCTGTCAGAGGTTACAAAGAAAGAGCAGTCCTTGCTCTAAGGGATAACACCCTCAAAAGGTTATTATGGGACAAAAGAGGAGATAGTAACTGGACCCATAATTTCATTGGTATAAAGAACTCTGGGTCAAGGAAATCACCACTATCAATGCAGCTTTTATCTTCACTGGAAAATGCATTCTTACAGAGTTGGCCTGAGGGTAACAGCCTAGCATATGTCAGAGGCAGGGCTTGAACTCAGGTCTTCTTGGTTCTGAACCCCTTTCTTTATTATGCCATGCTCCCATGAGGAAAAAATAATGACTTTAAATAACATAGAATAATATAAAGGTAAATTCTCATTGTTAGAAATTCTGTTATAATGAAGGAATCTATAATCTGCTTCCATTCTGATTCAGCAAATGGTTCAGAGGAGCTATTTTTGTATTCTGCTTTCAAAACATTTTATATTAAAAATAAATCTGTAAAAGTAGTTTCTTTGTCCTTGTACAATCCTGTGCTCTGAATCCTGTGTTATAACAGAGCCTGAGTCACTAGAGGCAGTTGGGTGAAGGTGACCTCCCTAGAGTACTCTGGGCTGACCTTATAGTAAGAATCACTCTTCAACTCATCACATCCCTAACCACCTAAACAAAATATTCACCTAAACAAAACATTCCTTAAATATCATAACCACCTCAACAAAATATTCAAAATGCCTCACTAATCCCCTTCCAAAAATGCTTATCCCCAGAAATTAAAGGATTTCAGAGCCTGGAGGAGGACAAAAGAGTAAATACCCTTTATGATATTATTTGGGTTTAATAAATACTTGCTGATGAATTAGCTTATTGAGTCAATAACTGAGTTCAACAGGCATTTACTGAATTCAATTCAATAAGCATTTAATAGTGCCTACTCTGTATAAGGAATTATTATAGATAGAAAAATCGGTGATAGAAAAAAAATGCAAGATATCTTTTCTATCTTCAACAAGTTTACAATCCAGCAAGGAAGATAAGAGACACGTACATACTAATATTTAATATGAAGTGTGACAGGACCAATGTCTACCAGCGTTCTCTGCTCTCTTTCCCTTCTCCTTCCCCTGTAGCAAAAGCTAACAAAAACCACAACTTGATTGACTTGGGGAAGGTAAAGCTAAAGCTGTGCCTTCCTAGACTAAGCTTCCTAGTAGCCTTTGGCCATGTTGAGATGGCTTTGGGGTCACCTACAGGCATCAGGAGGGACATAATTGGTAGAAGCTTCTCTTATTTAGTGGATGTCTGAAGACTATATCCTGCCCTACTGACAGATGCACTTCCATGTAAAGATGAAAGAGGCATTACATCTTCATAGGCTAGATGCCACTGCATCCTCAGTGCATATACTTCCTGTGTCTGGGCTAAGTCAACCTCTTTTTATTATCTGTTCAATCGCTTAGATGTATCTCATTTCATCCCAACATCAAATCTGAAACTGACACTCTGCACGGGACACAAGAATGAATGAGAACCCCTGCCCTCAAAGAGTTTACAGTTCAATGTCATGGAGTGCCACAGCCAAAAAATTATCAGTTAGGTCCAAGCAAGCTTCTACTGAGTGGAAGAACTTTTCCATATTTCATTATGCTACTTATCCAGTGACTGACTCGGTCTGTTTTCAGGAACACAACTGAAGCCTTTCTAGCTTGGTAGAACTTGCCTGAGATTAGGGCACTGCTGCAGTCATTTCCACACTATGCCAGAGCAGGAGGAATAAAACCAAAACAGATCCTAGCAGTAAAAAGTTGGATTAGGATAAGTACTAGCAGGATTCAAAGGAAGGTTATGCCTGCTTTTGTGGTAATAGAGAGGAATCAGGAAAGAGTTCATATTGGAGGAAGAATTGTCTGTGCCTTCAAAGATGGTTGTGCTTTAATATGGTGGAAAAGTAACATCCAAGTAGAGAGAACAGCATAAACAAAGGTACAGAGACTTGAAAACACAGGACTCATTTAGAGAATGACATGAAATCTAATGGAAATGTATAGGAAACTTATTTAATGAAAGATAAAGGTGAAAAGATAGGTTGGTGCCATATTGTAGGATGCTATGTATGCTAGATTGAGTAGTTTAGATGTTATTCAATGGGCAAAGTTTTTAAACAAGGGAGCTGATTCTCTAGGAATCAATCTGCTTTAGGAAAATTAATCTGGCAGTTGGGTTTAAGGTTGGATTAGAGTGGGAAGAGAATAGAAGCAAGAAACCGATCAGGAGGCTAGTTTCAAGGGTCATCTAAGCCCAGATGTGGGGGAGCTCCTCTTTTTTTGTCCAAAAAAACCTCCCTTGTTTTGTTTGCCCCTGAAATTAAGGGCAGAGTATTTTAACTTTTAGTATTTTAACTTTAGGATACTGCTGTCAGGGCAAGCCTTCCAGGAAGTAAGGGCAGTGCCTATTTATGTCTTTTTCCCTCCTACTTCTATGGTGAAGGATGTTAAGCAGAGGGATTGCTTGGAGGGGGTGAGGGGGTGTTCACTTGCTTCATTTTTCTGGGAAGCACAGAGTTGATTTGGCCCCAGTCAATCAGAGCTGGGGAGCCAGAAATCAGTACAACAAGGGTGAGCAAACTCAACTGCCAGTTGGCTGAACAGCCTGTGAACAGAGTGCCATTGGGCTTAGCAGCAGCTGGGAAAATAGGGCAAGGCAGGTCACTCATCAGAGAGGGAAAAAGTGGAGGGAGGGATGGCTTAAGGGATCCTAAGGTGTAGCAGCTGGACAGGGGCAGTCAAGTCAGGCCAAATTTGATCTTCCCAAGGCCGCCTTTGGTTGGACTGAATAATCTGTGACACATTGCACAGAGCTGGGATGATCCTAATCAGTATTTGCCCAGTCCTGTCTGCTCAGTCTGTCTTCCATAGCTCTTCTCTGTGCCGTCATATTAGAAAAACACATTCCAGAACTTGAATCTGGCTTATATAAAAGTTTTGGAGGGCTGCTCTAATGTGACCACAATAATGCCTCAAGATCAGAACTGTAGGCAAGGGTGGGTGTGGAGCCACTTAAGAGGTCTCTGGCCTCTTTTAGTAATACAACAAAATTTCCAAGGAAAAAGGGTCAAGAACATGGGGAAGGGGCAGGGCAAAGAAATTCCATGCCTTTTATGCAGGGTTACCTTGGAAGTGTACTTGATCTTGACAGATAACAGGTTGGAAAATTACCATTTCCAGCTTAAATGCCAGCAAGACGGCTGCATATACTGTGACTGGCTTACAATTCTGGAAAATTACCTCTGCTATCTTCTCTTTACGTAAAAATCCCATTTTCATAATCATGGTCTTTGTCCAATTCATTAAGCTGTTGTGTTTCCTCCTCACCCTGTCTCCCCATCATTACTGGTTTAGCATATAAAAAGAAAAAAGGAACCCAGAGATTTATATTTCTGCTTCACAATTTCATTGAGCTTGTCAAGTTTGTCATGCTGGTTACGTATGTCCGAGAAATGGGGAAGATCAGCCAAACGGCATAGGTTATTATTGTTTAGCATTTACAAAGCAATGAAAGTGTGTATATATGTATATGTTCCACTTTCAAATATAAGACTAAAATTCTAAAATGAAATAACTATTCCATCAAATCATAATGGCATTTATAAAGCTCTTTCAGATTTGAAAAACACTTTACATATGCTATTTCATTCAATCTTCACAACAACCCTATGACGTAGGTGCTATCGTCCTCATTTACAGATGAAGAAACTGAGGCTGAAATAGTAAAGTGTCTTTCCAAAGTTTACACAGCTAGTAAGGATCTGAGGAGAGATTCAAACTCAGAACTTCCTGACTCCAAGTCTAGCACTCTATCCACTGTGCCACCCAGCAAAATGGTACACAGAAGAGTAGCAAAAGGTCAAGGACATATAGAGGGAAGTGTTGATGCCCATTTTCTTAGACACTTAAGAACTACTGCATCTGGACTGGATTACCTTAGAAGGAAATGAGGTCTACCACTGGAAGTGTATGAGCAAAAACCAAAAGGGATTCATCTACTGGGTGAGAAGTTAGACTAGAGGTCTTCTAAGATGCCTTCTAATTCTAATATTCAATGATTCTGTCATTTATTTATTAAATGCTAATGACAACCTCCAAAAGGTCCTGTTCTAGGTCTTGAGAGAACACATTCCTGAGGAGAGGTTAAGATGCATTAGACAACTGTAACATGTGGCAAATGGTGGTCTACAATCTAGTTCAGGGCTGGGAAACCTGCAACCTGGAGGCCACATGTGGCCTTCTAGGTCCTTGGGTGTGGTCTTTTGACTGAGTCCAAGTTTTATAGTACAAATTCTTTCATTAAGGGGATTTGTTCTGTGAAGTTTGGATTCAGTCAGAGAGCCACATTTGAGGCCCTAGAGGGCCACATGTGGCCTTGAAGCCACAGGTTCCTCACCCTTGAGCTAGCTTATATAAAAGTTTTGGAGGGCTGCTTAATGTGATCACATTTCTGCCTCAAGATTAGAACTGCAGGCAAGAGAGGGTATGGAGCCACTTAAGAAGTCTCTATTTCCTTTCAGGAACACAACAAAATTGCCAATGAAAAAGGGTCAGGAACAGAAGGGAAAACTGTCAAAAGAAAGGTAAAAACCAGTATTTCGAGGGTTGAGGAGAGGAAGAAATCACTCGTGGCTGGGAGTGATAGGGGAAGGGTTCGTGGATAAAACAGCATTTAAGCTTAGCCTTAAGCAGGGGGTAGGATTTAATAGTTGGAGATAGGAGGTAGAGGGAGAGGAATGAAGTATAAATAACAGATGTGGCAAAGGCCAACCCAGATGGCCTCTGAGGTCCTTTCCAACTCTGATACTCTATGATTCTTTGAGGGTGACATATTTCAGCCAGAGAGAATGGCAAGAGACAAGTCTGGGCAACAGGAATTAATACAGTTTTCCTGGACTACAGAGTAGATTAGACTGACTGACCTGGAGGGTTTAAGCAAAGAAGAAGTGAGAATTAAGGCTAGACACCAAAGGCTTGAGGTCACTGAGGAAAAGGAGTCTGGAATGTGTCTGATAGGTCATAGGGAGCTATTAAAAGTTTTGGGGCATGAGAGTGAATGATCAAGGCTTCACTTTAGGAAGATTATTCCAGTAGCAGTGAGTAGGACAGAATAAGGAAGAATAGGCCAAATAATTTAACATAGTATTTCATTATTTTGTGCGGGAGGCAATGAGGACCTGAACTAGGATAGTGGCACTGTGAGAGGTGTTGAACAGACAAAAATCAACAGAATTTTTTAAAAAAAGACTTTTACGTATACACTGCCTACCTATTTCCTCCTGCCTACATATTTCCTCCCCATGATCCCCAAAGAGACATCCTCTAAAATAAAGATTTTTTTTTAAAAGAGGAAGAAGAAAAAAAAATTCAGCAAAATCAGTCAACAGATTATATTAATAATAACTAACATTTTTATAGTACTTTAAGGTTTGCACAGCACTTTGCAAATATTATCTTATTTTATCCTTACAATTACCCCAGCAGGTAGGTACTATTATTATCTCCATTTTACAGATGAAGAAACTGAAGCAACCAGAGGTTATGACTTAGAGCTAGTAAGTACCGGAGGCTAGATTTTGAGTCAAGTCTTCTGACTCCACGTCCAGTGTTCCATTGACTGTGCAACCTAGTTGCCTCTAAAAAGTGAAAACAAACAAACAAAAAAGCCTCCAACATGACAGACTTGATGGAATTTTTAAAATGACTGAGTATAGGATGTTAAGGAGAAGGAAGAATTCAATATTATTCCACAATTTAAGTTCTAGGTGACAATGAGGATGGTAAGATAATTAATAGCAAAGTCAGAAGAAACTGGTTTCAGAGCACAGAAAAGATAATGTGTTTGGTTTTAGATATACTGAGTCTGAGGTGACAGGGGTACGACTATCTTGAGATGTCTAGGACTAGACAGATGTATTAAGAATTAACAATGATGACTTCTATGTCTATATCCCAAAGAGATCATAAAAATGGGAGAAGGACCCACGTGTACAAAAACATTTATAGCAGTTCTTTTTATTTTTTTTATTTTTATTTTTTATTTATTTTTTATTTACTCATTTACTTTTAATTTACAAGATTCAGTTCCACAATCACTTGGGTTTCAGATTTTCTCCCCTCCCTTCCCCCCCCCCCCATGGTGGCGTGCAATCATGTATAGGATCTAGCAGTTCTTTTTATTGTGGCAAAGAATGAGAAACTGAGGGGATGCCCATCAGCTGGGGAATGACTGAACAAGTTGTGGCATATGAATGCAACGGAATACTACTGTTCCATAAGAAATGATGAGCAGGTGGACTTCAGAAAAACCTGGAAAGACTTACATGAACTGATGCTGAGTGAAGTGAACAGAAACAGGAGAACACCGTACACAGTAACAGCAACATTGTGTGATGACCAACTTTGAAAGAGACTCATGATGGAAAATGTTATCTACAGCCAAAGAAAGAACTATGAAGTCTGGATGCAGATCGAGGCATACTATTTCCTCTTTTTTTCTTTTTTTTTTCTCATGACTTTTCTCTGTGGTTCTAATTCCTCATTACAATGACTAACGTGGAAATATGTTTAATACGATCATACATATATTGCCCATATCAGACTGCATGTTGTCTTGGGGAGAGAGAAGAAAAAAGGGGGACAAATTTTAAAACTCAAAATCTTATAAAAGTGAATGCTGAAAACTAAAACTAAAATAAATTTTAAAAAAGAATTAAGGAGGATATACATAAAAGTAGAAAAAGAGGTGTGGAATAGGGTGGGTTCCTCAGACAGTCTGATCTTCAAGATCAATCTGGTCAAAGATTGGCAGCCATAATTTTGTCCTCCTCTTTGCAGTTAGAAGAGGAGGGGGAGTAGCTGGAAAATGCCAAAATAACTCTTTTCTATAAATGTCAAAAACTTATCCCCTTGCAATCTTTTTTACTGTGAGGGAATGGAAAATAGGTTTTTGCCTGGAAACTGTGGTGGGACTAAGGTTTAGAGAGATCAGAAGCAGCGAAAGAACACTGTAAAGGGAATTGGCAACAATATTGGTTAAGATGAACAAAGGCTAAGAACAAAGGCTGTGGTGATAAAATATTGTGATCAGTAAGGAACCTGTGGTTGCAAAATGGTGGAAGTAAGTTTTTGAGGTCTTCTTTTGCATAAGTAAGAATGAGGGATGAACAAAGAGTGAAGAGGGCTTTTGTGGCAAACAGGATAGACTGCCTCCATCTCTGTTTCAGTAAAGACCCCCTTTTCTGAATTCCCCTTTGCATTACCTTTTTTTAAGAGAAGAAAAAAACCCAACACTTAACCAGGCAGAATTCTCTGGATTCTACCCCATTTCAGCCTTAGAAATGAGTCAGAGTGAGAAGAACAAATGGGAATGCCAAAGAGGAAGTTGAAGCAGTAAAAGTAGGAGATGATCACGCTTTTAGTAAGTGCGACACAGGGTAGGTTCGGAAAGTTTGACAATATAACAGATGAAAAAGAAAAGGAACTGCGTGAGAACTAGAGTTTAAGAGGTCAAGAAAATAAAGATGTTTCATTCTGTTGCGATAAACAGAATGACAAAGAAAACAGATTAGTAGATCTTACTGATTAAAGGCAAAAAAAACCACAAAACTTTGACAAAAACAGGGCATTTCAAATGACCTAGAGATGTGACATGATGTGGCACTATGACATTTAAGAAGGCATTTCACAAATTAATCAGGGATGTAAGGTTGGTCAGAGGGTAGGAAATGGGCAATGGTGAGTCTAAGTGGTGGATTTAAGAGAGAGATTAAGAAAGCAGTTGAGTTTTCAAATAGACACAAGCCAAGCACAGGTAAAAGCAGGGAATACAGTATGAACTAAAGTTACCTTAAAGCAAACAAACATATATAAGGAGAGGGTGCAATGAAAACTGGTCTAATAATAAATTCTACTTTCTTTAACTGTCATGGGGTAGGGAGGTGATTCCCTTTCACATTATAAATTTTAAATAAAGCACTTGTGTTTTTTAAAAAATAAATGATCATTAATTATTTATGAAATAAGAACACTGGTAAATATAAGTAGGTCAAATTTTGGGGGAACTGAATAGGATAGGAATCTACATTTGATTATGCTGCTATCCAGTGTAGCATCAAGGTGACTGATTCAAGGGCCTCTGAGGCCAAGGAATGATGATGTGTTTCAACATGTTTCTTTCCTTCTGTTTGGCTTCTACCAAAAGTAGGGTTATCTACTAGTGTTTTTACAACTGTAGGCGTGTTTGTTGCTCCACATCACTCTTTGGTGCATAGCCTACAAGAGGCTCTACAGATTTAATTCTGCTTAAATCACTCTGTACCTGACAGCATGCCAAGTAGGTGTTTAGTAAATGTTGATGAAATGCACATTTAGGAGGTGCCACTGAAAGATTTTTTTTAATTAAAAAAACATATGCTTTAAAATGAAAAAGGGTACAGATCATTGTTTATTCTGAGAGGTTTATTTTTTTTAAAAAGCATGTGAGCATCTTTTAAAACAACTGGCAAAATGTTTTCACTGTGGTCTCACTTTGGTCTGTATACAATATGACATTCTTCTTCCCTCTTCCCCAATACACAAGTATATCTAAACAGAACATTTAATTGATCTAAATTACATTATATTTGATATTAGTGGGCCTCTTTTTTTTCCCCAAGTAGGAGATAAACAGGAAATAGGCAATTCAAAAGATTTAAACTGCAGCTGATTGCATGTTAGAAATGCCTCTTATCTCCATTTCAGGTTTTAATTGTGTACATACAAATGGGCTTTCAATATTTATGGAAAACTACTTCAAAATTTAAAATATATTTTAAAATTCCTGAAGTGGTTAAAAATGTTCCAATGTACTTTAAACATTAAAAAAAGAATGACAGTTTTAGAGAAGTCTTTTTGTTTCCTAAGCAGAGCAATGCTTTTACTTCAGGCCTTGTCTCTTATTAGACTATATCAAATAGCAAAACAGGAATATGAAGTGCAAAGAGAAAATGAACTCTGCCTAAAAAGAGTTTAGGGCATTTTTTTTTTGCATGAAATGGAACACATAATGACTGTTAAAATATATTCCCTTCTCATTTCACTGTCAGATTTTTTCACAAATGATTGTCATCATTTGTTTCTGAGAGATATTTTTAATACCAGTGGTATTACTACTTGGCATAATTCATAACTCTTATATGCTAGAAGGAATACTTGTGAGTGAGAGACCATGACATCCTATGTTTGCAGCCTAGTATGTATAAATTATATATTCTACTACCCCTGTGTAGACTCTTGATATGAGGAAGAAGGTCCTGGTATTTTCGAGGGGTAACAATTATGCCATTGTTCCTCCAAATATCTCAGAGAGAAAATGAGTATTTTAAGAAGAAAACCAAACATTTGTTCCTGGTGTATAGAAAGAATAAGAGACTAAGAATAAAGAATGAGGGTTCTAAATCATTAGATTTTAAGCTCCTTGAGGGCAGGTTTTGTTTTGGGTTTTTTTTTTTTGCATCTTTTTGTACTTCCAGAGCTTAGCATAGATCTTGGCATGTAGTAGGTGCTTAATAAATGTTTATTGATTGAAACTACCATAAATTGTTCCCATGTGCTGCTGGGCAGGTAATTTGATATACTCCCTGCCTCAGTTTCCTCACCTGCACAATGAGTTGGACTAGATGATCCATAAGGCTTCATACAGTTCTGAAATTCTATAATTCTATGATTCTTTCAGTAAGTTCAATGAGCACTAGGCAATTAAGCAAAAAAACAGCAGATACTAACATAAAGTGGCCAACATATACCTTACTCTCCTAGTAATCCCCCATCTCTCTGCCATGTGATAGAAGATATGTTTTGTAATTAATTCTCTGGCATGTTTAGTTTTCATACACAATTCTATCCCACTGCCTACGCTGACTGGTTGTTTAATCACCACGGTCAGGAATATCTTATATATAGGGTTCATTCTCTACCTGTTCCTACCTTCTTACAGAACTGTGAATGGCTTAATCTATAATAATAATAGGAAAAAGCAGAAATTTTCCATCAACACCCAAAAACCGAAAACATTTTTTCAAAAAGGTAGCAGGAGAGACTTGAGTGTTTCTTATTGCTGAAATTTGTACTGCCGATATTTCACAATTCATAGGACATGATTTTTTGATTTACCATGTCTGATTCTGTACAAGGAGGATGGCTCAGAATCCAACAGGTCTATTTTAATTTCAAGGTTGGCATACTAGGTATCTGCCTTAGGGAGATAAGCTCTTTCTTATCTTGAGAAAGCAACACTTTTAGTTACTGCTTAGAGAAAATTATTATGACTAATGCTCAAGCTAACTGTGCTCAAGTATGACTGTAGCAAAACATAAAGTTAGTTAACATTTCATGGGAAATTTTTTTGCTTGTTCAATGAGACAACACCAAGAAGTCCCCCAGAAAAACAGCCAAACCTGCCACATACAGATTTCTCTTCCATAGGCTTTGGCATATGCTGCACATTTTACAGAAAACCAATGAGCAGTAAAAGTTTTCCTGAGGTTCAGTTTGAGGAGGTGGAAAAATGTCTTGGAGTAAAAAAAAAAAAAGCAAAGATAAAAAGGATCTGAGAAAACTCAAGCTCATTTTGAACACCAAAGGAAAAGACTTCAAGGTTCCTATAAAGGTGAAGGTGAAGAAAATCTTGTTGCTGTTGTTGTGTTTGTCCTTTGTTCTCAAAGAAGACCACGGCATCAGGGAAATGATGACATGGCTTGCAGTTGACTTGAATGAGCGAGGGCTATGCAAGGTCACCAGCCTCACTTTCTCCTCCAGAGCCATCTGGTTCCAGTAACCAGAAGGGCCCAAAATATAGCCATAAAGTGAAGCTTGGGCAGGGATCTATTGTGGTCCAGACAAGGTGAAAATGGAAGAAAAAACAATGAACATCCTAAAGAAGCAATAGCTTCTCCCTCATGGTAGAGAGATGGGAGACTATAAGGCTAGTAAGTTATCCACCATCAGCCACGGTCTCTCTCTCCGCTGTTACAAAGCTATTTCCTGGGAAAACAGCCCATTCTTCTGTATGTGACATTAAAAAAAAAATCAACATGTCTTTATATACTTTTGTCTTTATATGCTGAAATAATTTCCCACCTCACCTGCTGGCCGAATCTTCCCCTGTGACAAAGAAAAGAAAGAATGTAAAACCAGCAGAAACAGAGAAAGTGGCTGACCTATGTTCTACTGTTCTAGTAGGCTCCTATCTCTCTGCCATGAGGGAGAAAATAAATTTCATTATTGCTTCTCTGGGATATTTCTGTTTGGTGGTTTTTTTTTCAGTTACTCAGAGTTTCTACTTTTTAGTGATCTTTCATTTACTTTGTTGTTGTCTTTGTCTATATTTGTTCTCTTTATTCACCTTATTTCATTTTCTATTCATTAATATAAATTTTCCCATGTTACTTCATATTCTCTATATTCATCTATTTGCATTGTGTGACAATATTCAATTACATACACATGACCTAATTTTTTCAGGCATCTCCCTATCAGAGAGCATTCAATTTGTTTTTAGTTCTCTGCTAATACAAAAAGAGCTGCTACAGATATTATTATTTATATTGGAACTTTAAAATTTTCTTTTTAAACTTCCTCAAGATTCTGTTCACTGGTGGAAGAGGTGGATTGATTGGGAAAGGCTTTCATTCTTATAAATTTGACTTGGTTCTCTATATATTTGAGAAATGAGGCCTTTACCAGAGATACTTGATGTATAGGAATAGAAATTTTCATCACTGAAACCTTGCAAAATATCTTAGGGTTTACAAGGTAGGTTTCTTTTCAAGGACTATGGCTTCAACCCAAATTACTCAGGATGTCATTGATTGGCCAACAATAGGTCCCAACCCAAGCTGGGCTCATTGTTTGGGCTGTGATGGCTCACAGTAAGCGTAAATAGCAATTGTTTCTGATTTGGCCAGAAACTCTGAGGGTCTTCCCCTATTAGACTGATTTTTTTTTAGTAGGTTAAAGAGACCATTCTTTGCCTTATTTTTACCTATCCTTAATCACTGACTGGGCATTGCCTCAGTCAAACTGAGACCTGGGAAAGACTTTAGCTTCAAAAGGCTATGGTCTCTCACTGCGTTCTGGGCCATCTCCAATCGCCCTGATCTATATGTTGCCACTGAGTCCAGATGGTTCTGGAGGACAGAGTGAGGCTGGTGACAGCCCTCCCTCACTTTAATCCAACTCACTTGCAAGTCAAGACATCACCTTCCTGATGCCACTGGTCTTCTTAGAACAGGTGGTTCTCAACCTTCCTAACGCCTCAACCCTTTAATATAGTTCCTCATGTTGTGGTGACCCCCAACCATAAAATTATTTTCATTGCTACTTCATAACTGTAATTTTGCTACTGTTATGAATCATAGTGTAAATATCTGATATGCAGGATGTATTTAAATTGAACATAAC
>CM053587.1:164667331-164685174 GCA_028646515.1 Pseudochirops corinnae | reverse complement strand
TTCTTCTACTTCTCTCATTTGGTTTTCAAAATCTTTCTTTAGCTGATCTCTAGCTTTTTGGCAATCGTCATGTTTCTTGGAAGCTTTTGGTGTGGGAGTTCACACTCTGTTGTCTTCCTCCCTTTCCCTGCTTTGTTCCTTCTTTTCCCCGAAGAAGGAATCTAGGGTTTGGTTGCTGTTCTTACTTTGCTTCCTATGCTTATTCATGGTCGCCATTCAATGGTTTTTTTTTTTTTTTAGTTCTGTGGAACTCTGCTTCCAGAGGGAACAGCTCTGTCCCAAATCGCTGGGGTTTTCCCAGCTGCCGGGGCTTTTAGGAGGCAGCTGGGTCCCTCCCCAGCTCCGGCTCACTGAAAAAAAAAAAAACTCCAGGACCACCACCCAAGACCACGATCCGGATCCAGGCCGCTCAATGCGAGAGCACTTGGCCTCTGAATGATCGCTTGGCCCCCCTGCTATCTGCAGGCCGGGAGCTCTGAAGCAGCAATGTGGAGGCGGGTGCAGAACCACCGCTCCCCACTTCTTTGCCCTGGAGGCAGCTAGGCAGGACCCGCTTTTCTTCCCTGGTTTTTAGCCAAGTTCCACTAACCTTAGTCCTTTTTTCTTATGGCTTGATAATTCTGGATACTGCCACAGCTGCCGCAGATCCGCCCTCCTGAAGCTCCAGTCGAAGCGGGGCTCGTCTTGTCCAGCTGCCCCTGGGGCAAAAGCCGCCGTTTCAGGCTGGGCTGGTTTCAGCTCTCAGAGTTGAAATGGTCGCTTTGAGCCAATCTGCCTTCAGCAGGAAATATGTCTGTGTGTGTTTTAGAGCCCTAGAATTTGTTTAGAGTCATATTTTTTGGGTATTTGATATGGCTGTGTCGGAGCTGCGATTTCTTGGCTCCGCCCCCAACAAGATTTCTTCATCTGCATTCTACAAAACTCTGAAGTTCCATAAAATATGACTAGTGGTTTTTGTGAGAAGATTGTGATGCTAGTGATATTCCTACTCCCTCTAAATATTAAATTATGTATGAATTTAAATTAGACATGAATCTAAAGTGTTTCTACATGCAACATTTTTTCAATGTGCAAAAAACTTATTTTCTAATATTTTGCTCCAAAATTTCCCTAGCTCCACTTTACTAAAAAAATCAAGTTCTTGCCTGTAATAAGTTTAAGTAAATAGTAAATATAAGTACTAAGTATAAGTAAGTATTGCTCCCAAATGTCTCCAGTCCTGGACGAGGTTAGTAGTGAAAGTATGTCTGCTAGAATGCTTGAAACCTCTTAGGCTCCTTCTGAATGAAAGGTAACATCCATGTGATTATAGAATAATAGGTACAGAACTGGAAGAGAACTCTGAGATCACTGTGTTCCCTCTGTATACCCTCATTTGATGAGGAAACTGAGGGCTGGAGAGGATAACTGGGGCGAAAGAATATTTTCATTTGAAGGGACCCTGGGAGGTTTCGTGAAACCAGTAGTACCTGAGCTTAGCCTGGAAAGAAAAGAAGGATTTAAAAGGGTAGAAATAAAGAGAAAGTGATACCCAGACATAAGACATAACCTGCATGAAAGCACATATATGAGAAAGTGGGGACAGCTAAGTAGTCCAGTATGGCTGGACTGTTGGAATACAGAACATACGAAGAAAAAAATCATGTCCAAAAAGGCAATTTAATCGATGGCTTTAAATAGCCAGCTAAGGAATTCGTACTTTATTCTATAAACAACAGGGAGATACAGGAAAAAAAAATGTGAAAACTATTCTGTCTTAAAAACTACAACTACAAAAATCTCCTTTATCAAAAGTAATTCATCTTAATGCACCAGGTTCAATAATTATAAAAGTGTTGCCTTCCAGATGAACTCAGTTTACCACCTAATTAAGTCTCCAATATAGTTGTTTATTAATTTATTTTTCCAACTTATTTAAACCATAAGGTTCCTAGGCTTAGCTATACATCTGATACAAAGAGTTGATTAGAGAAATAAGACCTTGAAGCTCCTTCACATGAAAAGAATTACCTAGCTTATGGAACCAGAAGACCAAGGTTCTTTGGGCCACTCACCTCACACTGTGCAGGTCTGCATTTCCCAATGGGGCACTCAGCTGGGCAGAGTTGTTTCCTTGTTGATATCTGGAGACATCTCTTATAGGAAGGTAATATACTCTTTGCACCACCACTCGCACCTGCACTCCTTTCCACCTGGCTGTTCCCTGGCTTTCGACCACATCCAGGAGGGAGTCACTTATGGAGAGCTGCGCTGGAATATACTGTTTTATTTCTTGGAAGTCATGGGGTCCACCTGTCCTGGTAGTAGTAACATTAGTGCACAGTACCTGGCAAAGAGATTCAAGAAAAATAACCGGAGCTTAAATTATTACTGGCATTTTTATTATCAACAATCAATCAGCAAGCTCTTAATGTATGCAAACCCTGTGTGAAGTACAAAGAAAAAATAAAAACAGTCCCTCTCCTCAAGGAGGCTATATTTGTCATTGTTATGCTCAGGCAAATTTCAACTTGTTTCAATTTTTTTTTTTTTTTAAGGCTGAAGTGATTGAAAAGGTATTCATCAAACAGAGTATATCCTAGAAACTTAATGGCTCTGTGTTCAACCAAGAATATCAACACTAAAGACGTTATGGAACACAATGATCTCCAAGACAGAACTGTTATTCTGGATTCCACTACTTCAACTATTAATGCCTGGGACAAATATTACAAGCAGAGGGAACAGAGAAAACAGGCAGTAGTATAACCTATTATTATTTTCCTAGATATTTTTATCTTTTTGTCCTTACTGAGATTAAGCCTAGAGTGATTAAATCCACTCAGCTCTGGAACTGTAACCCTGGAGCTACTTTGTCCTGACTCCAGAATCAGCCAGTGAAAACAAATCAGACCCATTCCATAAATTAATGCAAATAAAAATTAATAAAATAATTAAAATCAATAAACTAAAAGCCAATTAAATTAATAAGATATTATTTTATCCAGCTTCAGACAAAATGCCATATTTCACATCCCATCTGAACCTTTAGCTGGCCATCAAAGTATTTCAACTCTCCCCCTCACTCTACCTATTACTCTGAGAACACTAATGAAATCAATACTACCACTGCTTCTGGAAAGGACATGTCAACTAACTCCCCTCTAGCTCTTCTCAGAATTATTCTGTCTCTCCTGACCTGCCTTATATGTTTCACCTCTCCCTATTAAAATGGAAGCTCCTCAACAGCAGAGACTGTCTTGATTTTGTAAATATATCTCCTTGGCTTAAGGCCTAGTAAATACTTAATAAATGCTTTTAAATCTATCAAATAATATCTTTCATGTTTATATTCAGAGTCTTAACCCACCTTAAACTATTTTAAATCCCAGACATTATGTAAATTAGCAAAATATTCATATATTCCTCTTCATCACAACCATCTCCCTTCAATATTTCCATTGATAACTGAGTTTACTGCTCAAATGTTCCACCTGACTTCTTGTAAAATAGCTGAATAAAAAACTCGAAGGCATTTCTTCATAAATCTTTCTCAATTCTACTAAATTCCATTTCCTCTAATTCTAGCACTATACAGTTTAAAATTCAAACCAAAAAACCAAAAAGCTGTGAATTAGAGTTAGAGTCACTCAAAGGAAAATAGTAGCTTTCAAAAGAAAGCTGCAGCTAAACTCTTGGTACATTTTTAGATCCCTAAGGGAGGTCTGAAAAACGGACCAGGCGATTTGGTATTAAGCTAAGGAAAAAAGCAAAACTTTGACACAAATGAATAAATACGTAAAACACACAAAAAAGAATAATAATATTGAGATAAAAATAACGGGAATAGAACACAACTGGACACTAAGTTCTTGGATAGGTCAAAGCGCCTTCTTCCATTGGGTGAAAACCAATAAAACCCCCCACATGTTTTGTTATTTGTTTAGAGAGGGACAAAAGATGCCAATAACTTACAATTCTCAACCAATATAGATACAAAGATCTATTTTTCTAATCCAAGAAGAATTTACCTGATGTCCTTCTGATTCCTGAGCAATATTATTTATTTGGCTTTTAAATCTAAACATCTGAGCCAAGGAAATGATTTTTCTTCTTGTAGGCAATATCCCCAGACAGTGCATTTTATTGGGTTTTTCTGAATCTTCTTTGACGACGACTTTCTGGCAAAAGTGTGTATTCATAATAATAGGAACACTTTTATCATGAAGAAGAAGCTTATGCCTGGATAAGGACAAGAGATAACACTGACATAATTATTTATGTATTTGTATTATGTATATATACATATATTGCTTAATCTGGCATATGAAGAATGATCACTTAACGGCAATTTTAAAAACAGCCTAAAATCAACAATGTTGACAGCTCTCACAATAATTACTTCAATGGGCACCTCTTAAGATGATGTTTTAAGGCTAGATGCACTAAAAAAAATTACATTAAAGTGCCTAGCTTAGTTAACTAAGTGCCCACAACTGAAGCTCTAGATTTGCATAGGGTGCATTTAATGTAGTGGGTACCTCACACAATCCCTTGTTAACTCATGTCTCCACCCTGAGTTTCTCGAAAGATCAGAATTGGGATTGTTTTATCTCTACCATTATTTCCCCCCGAACCACATAAATCTGGCTCCTCTCAAAGCCTTTGAGAAAAAGTTAAAGGGTCTTCTATTCCCAGGCAAATGCTCAAGGTAACATCCCATCAAAGACAGAGTAGGCTTTATATCCCATCCACAAGTACAACAAAACACAAAGAACTTGCACCCAAACCTATAAGAAATTGGAGCCAGCTTTCTTTTACTCCCTTATGAACCCCATCTGCCCTAGCACTCTCAACCTTTAGTACTACTCTGGAGTTGAGGTCCACTCCCTCTGGCCCTGAGTAAGAAGAAAACTTGGCATTGCTACAGAGTTAGCAACACCTTTCCTCTACTGGTCCAGGAAAACCTCCATCGGATTTTGGGTCTTTGGTCCCTAAACGACTTTATTGCAGCAGCATTGTTGCTAGCTTCTTTTCCCACAGCCCATGTCTTGGCCTAGGACCTCCTTACTGTCCTGCCACTGCCTTTATCTGCTACCACTTCCAGTGCCATACAGTTTCTTTGCTTTTTTTTTTTTTGTAGGGCAATTGGGGTTAAGTCACACGGCCAGTAAGTATGTCAAGTGTCTGAGGTCGAATTTGAACTCAGGTCCTCCTGGCTCCAGGGCTGGTGCTCTGTTCACTGTGCCACCTAGCCGCCCCCGCCATACAGTTTCTTGATGGGCCTGGCAGATGCTCAGGCTCTCTCTTGAGGGAACATACTCCAAGTCTCTGAGTCTAAACCCTCTTCCCATTCCATCTTTCGCCTTTGGTTCTCTTTAGTTCTGCCCCTCTGCTTCTTTTTTCAAAGGCCAGCTACAAGTGTACTACAGACCCCACGTAGTAGATAAAGCTTTGGACCTGGAGTCATGAAGACTTGAGTTCAAATTCAGCCTCAGATACTTACAAGCTGTGTGACCCTTTAGTCACTTTACCTGTCTGCCTCAGTTTCCACAACCATAAAATGGGAATAATAATAGGATCTGCCTCCCAGGCTAGTTATGAGGCTCAAATTAGATAATGTTTATAAAGTTCTTGGCACAATCCCTGGCACATAGTAGGTACTTTAAAAATGTTTCCTTTCTTTCTCAACTGGCCCTTTACAAAAGGAGTTTTTAGTCTGGAATTTGTGACCTTATAGGTTTAAAAAAAATATTTTGGTAACTATATTACAATATAATTGGTTTTCTCTGTAATCCTGCATATTTTCTTTTATGCATTTAAAAATATTATTCTAGGAGGGGATCCATAAACTTCACCAGACTACCAAAGGGATTTGTGACTCAAAAAAACATTAAGAACTCCTTTCTTAAAAGTTCTATCTATAATTCCCAGAGACAGGGCTTAGCCACTTATCCCTTCTATCCCTCTTCCCATACAGTTATTAACCCCTTTGTGATGCTTTGAATAAAAGTGTTACTAGAAGACCTATGAGTTTGCTTCACATTTCCAGGCACTCTAATTTCTAAGTTGATTATCAAATGGTACAGGAGGGGTTATCCTCAGTGTTCTCTCTGTTACCACTGACTGGCTATTATATCTCTTATAAAGTTAGTAGGAATACTTCTGTGTTTTTTGTCTCAGACCTAGTCATATTTGAAGGTGCAAAACACGCATTTCAACAACTGTGAATATTTGATTCCTGTCTTAAGCGTTAGCTCCCACTGTAAGTGATTACATCCCACTGCCTGTTGCTATGAGAATAATTTTCACTTTTATGCAAGTTTTTTTTTCCTAGTACATAAATTTATACTATTAAATAAGACAGTGGGCATACTGCCTTGGCAGTATAAAGTCACATATTCTAGATTCATTATTTTTTGAGGAAAGGTAGAGGTGTGGTGAGAGACTAGGGTACTGAATTCTGCAGACCCTGAAGGTTCCTTTATGGTACTTCTTTATACTTAAAAGCAGGTTGTGAGTCTTATAGAAATTTTATGCGTCCAAGGGTACTGGGCTTAGTATAATTGCTACAAGACTGTTTGATTCTTGAGGGCAATCTAATCTATGTAAATACTGTATGTCTAGTACATACAGTACTAGTACATAGTATAGTACTACAATCTAGGGCCAAATGCCCCCTTTGATAAATATAAGTAATGGAGATTTTGGTGAACAGGGATTGCAGAAGGGAGAGAGACCTGAGAATAATTTCCAAGGACAAACAGATCCTTGATCTACTAGATAGACAGATAGAGCTGCTACTAGGAAGAATAATGGATTTTGGATCAGAGGACTTGGGCTTAAATTTGAGCTCTTGTCAATTAACAAATCTATTATGTCTAGTGAATATTATGTACTATGCACTGTTGTCTCCTAGCTTTCTTCCTACCTTTGACAACTCTTTCTCACATTTTTGCCTATCCCAGGGCTTCTTAAACTCTTTCCACTCTCAACTCCTTTTCACTTCAGAAATTTTTACACAACCCCAGGCATATAGATATATAAAATGAGTATACAAATCAAACATTTACAGATGATAAATCACAAATAAATCTATTTTAAAACAAATCTTTGTAACACATATAAATTTACCATTTATTAAAGATGAAGGCAAATTTTCAGATAGATGTGCTTGTTTATTTTTACATAAAGAATTAAATCTTGGTGGCCATATTTGATACTGAAGGATGCAGAGCATCTTCAATGTTTTTTAGAGTTGATTGAGATTCTGATTTTATAACCATCACTGCTGAGACTGCAGCTTTGCATAAATATGTAGTACAAAATGGTGAAAGTATGTTTAGGACCATGTCAGAAATTGTTGGAAATTTTGTCCTAATCCCAAGCCAAAATTCATTTAACAGTTTTGTATGTACAGTAAACACAATGAAATTGGAGCGGCTAGGTGGTGCAGTGAATTGAGCACCAGCCCTGGAGCCAGGAGGACCTGAGTTCAAATCCACCTCAAGACACTTAATACTTATAGCTGTGTGATCCTGGGCAAGTCAGTTAAATCCAATTGCCCTGCCTTCCCCCCTACAAAAAAGCAAAAAACCCACAAAAAAAACAAAAAAAAAACCCCACACTGAAATTCATAAGATACAATAGTTTTAATCTGAGCTGAGGTGTTTCTGGCAGCGTTCCTTGGTGTGGCACTATGGGGCGTGACAGCATGCACAGTGCAAAGTGTGCATGTTGTGTATTCAGAACCAAGGCTGAAGTGAAGTTGCACAACACAACACGGGCAAATGCTGCCAGAAACACCTCAGATTCAATACATGTTTAATTTTGAATTAATTTTTGGTCATTGCACATTCAGAAACCTTTTAATGTTGCCAAGTTTTTCAAGACTCCCACATTAAGTTATGTGACCTGACATGGAGTTTTGACCCACAGTTTAAGAAGCACTGACATTCCAGGAATGTCCTTCCCTCTTCCTTTAAAGGAAAGAAAGCCTTTTCAGATTCTAGCCATCCTTTAAAGTTCAATTAAAATAATGCTTCCTCTGATCTCCCTTTTGGTAATTATTTCCTCACTCTCAGACCTCAGGAAGTATTTTATTGCTACCACTTCTAAATACTTATCAAATATTATTTTGTGTTACAGAGATGTGTATACAAGTCCTAGTCTCCTGGTAGATTAGAAGGATCATGAAGAAGCAGCACCAGTATGTCATCTAAATTCATTCCATTCCTTAGTGCACATACATCAATACAGTAAGAATCTGTGAGTGATTTCATCATATCCCAGTGAGCAGGGATTTCCTCCACTGGTGCAGGGGGAAACCCTTTTCATCAATACCTTAGTACTATTTCATGAACTTCTGTGGCCAAAAGAATTTGTCACTTGATGGCCAATTCTCTGATGACGAGTCTCCCTGAATTTAACTAGGCAGATCTGTTAGTGAACAGCAGGAGCATGATACTTGGCTTATCCTTGAAACCTTTCTAGTTTGTCAGAAGGAGGCATCACTGTTGACTTTTAGCAATGTACTTAAAAGGTGTTTAATACCTGTTTGTAAATTGGACCTATTAACACATGTGTTACTTATACAGAATTTCATACTCATATTTCCTTTTCATTTTCCAAATGCCCTTCAATAGAAGATTTCACTTTCAAAATGCATTTGACTCCAAAGCAGTTTTAAATACTCTTGATCAAATCATAACTCAAAATTCCACCATCCTTTGGCAACATGAAATAGAACGTTGAGCTGACTGTACTTCTATCAATCATTAAAGATATATTATTGGTTTCAAGTTGTGTTTTTCATTTTAAACTCAAAGAATGGAAAATAGGATAAGAGGCAGTTAATAAAAGCAAACAATGAGTAAATGAATATTTTAAGTTTTATCAAAATATGGGAGAAAATCTGATGAATTTATAGTGAGCAATGTTATTTTTCAATTAAATTTGCATCACTTGGCAGCAGTATGTACATCTGCATTTGGCCAAAGCAGTCTCCTGCCTTGGCAATGAAGTTTTAAATGAACCAAGTTGAGAAGCTACTTCGGGACTCTTACTTCATAAATCCTTGGGGCCTTTTCATGTTACAGAGGCAATGTAAGATGATATCCAAAAAAAAGCAGGTTTTCAGAAACAAATGACGTACCTGCAAACTATAAATGTGGTCTTTCACTGATTTATCAAGGTTGTTTGTTAGCAACATAATGGTTTAACATTTTTCAGTGAACTGTGATATCCAGAAACTTTTAAACACTGGCTGAATAATTTTCATTTTATCATCAAGAGTATTGATTAAAGTGTTATAAAGTGTTAATGGACAGTCAATATTACTAACACTGTTTAAAAGAAGGAAAAACAATTGGAAAGTCATTTGTCTGAAAGTACAGAGGAAGCTACCACCAGAATTGGGAAGCTGTTTGCTTCCCACTCTTCTGTTCTAAAAATTGGGTCACACTTCACCATGGAGATCCCAAGGGGACTTGCCTAAGCCCTCTATTATAAAAATACACAAGCAACATGTCTGTCTGATAATCAAATCCAGTTAAACACCATGAATTCAACTTAACTGGGGAAAAGACCAATCAGATTAAGAGACCATTTGCAAAGAAATGCAATTGCTTTGCATTTCAGAGTTGTTTTTGTCAGAAAACATGGTAGTTTGAATCCATATTTCCCTTGAAACACATATTCAACTCATTAACAGCAGAAAGAATTGCTTCTGCGATTATGCAGTGAAGTCACACTTTTAGTCTTACATATAACTTTCTGTCTCTGGGTATGATTTGTGAGGGAACACCGATCAGTAGAAGTAACACTGGATCCAGGGTCAGTGGAGCCTGAATTAGAATTCCAAGTTCTACTATTTGCCGCCTTTGTACCTATCCCTGGACAAGCTATTTAAATCTCTCAGGACTTCAGTTTCCTCATATGTAAAATTAAGAGGTCTCTGAGGTCTGTTCTAGATCCTAAATCCTACAATCCTGTCTTTTAAAACCTATAAGATGCAGCATGATATGTAGTGAAGAAGGTCCTATCCTGGGAGACAGGATTCTCTTGGTCTAACTTCTCTCTTGAACATATATTGTGTGACCATGGATGAGTTAAAAATCTGCCTGGACCTATTTACTCATCTATAAAACAGTGATAATACATAAAGCAACTACTTCACAGGGTGGTTACAAGACTCAAATGAGATAATGTATTAAAGTGCTTTACATACTTCGAAGGGACACAGGAGAATTATTTTTATCATCCTGTGTAATTATCAAAATGCTAGAGTCTCCCAAGGTTCTGTCTTGGAGTGGCTTCTCTTCTCCTTCTGGACTATCTCGTTTAGTGATCTCACTGACTCCCATTGCATCCACTGTCACTTCTATGCAGAGGATTCCCAAATCTATATACATCCAGTCCTAGTCTCTCTCCTGAGCTTCAGTCTCAAATCAGCAATTGCTATTTTGACAGTTTGATCTGGATGCCTCATAGGCGTCTAAAACTCAGCAGAACTCGTTATCTTACGTCTTACACACACACACACACACACACACACACACACACACACACACACACACCCCTTTTCCATATTCCCAACCTTCTTGTTATTTGCTGAGGGACTACCATCTTCTGGTCATCTAGATTTCCAAACTTGGTGTCATTGTTGGTTATCAGATCTCCTTTCTACCTTCACACCTCTCGTGTGTGCTTTGTTCTCTCCCTTCACATAGGCACCATTCTTGTACAGGCCCTCCACACCTAAACAGCTATGTGGCACAGTAGATAGAGCACCAGGCTTGAAGAAAGGAAAACCTGAGTTCATATCTGGCCTCAGGCACTTACTAGCAGTGTGACCCTGGACACTTCACTTTGCCTTAGTTTTCTCTTCTATAAAATGGGAATCAAATGAGATAACAATTGTAAAGTTCTTAGCACAGTGCCCAGCACATGGCAAGTGCTATGTATATAAAAGCAAGCTGTTACTCTTATGGTTATTATGACTCTTACTACCCCTCACCTGGACTAGTGAAATAGATTTTACAATGATCTCTCTTAAATCTCTACCCCACTCCAATAAATCCTCCAATCTAACACCAAAGTAATTTTTCTAAAGCATAGCTCTAACCATGTCACCCCTTACTTAGCCAACACCTCTCTTTCTGGTCCCTTCTAGGATCAAATATTAAGTCCTTTGTCATTTGAAACCTTTCATAACCTAATCCTTTCTTATTTTTCCATTCTTCTTACATGTTAATAGCCTTATGCACTTTGTGATCCAGACACACTGACTTTACTTGGTACTAAACTTTTCATGCCTCAAATGTTCTCCCTCCAGACCTCTTATCTTCCCTGGCTTCCTTTAAACTTTACCTAAAATCTCACTTGCTGCAGAAGACCTTTCCTGAGCTCCACTGCCTACCCAGCTGTTAGTGACTCCCTTCTGAGATTGTTTTCCATCTACTCTGCATATATCTTATATACATATGGATGTTTGCATGCTCCCTCACCCACTACAATGTGAGCTCCTTGAGGGCAAGAACCACCTCTTCACTCCCTTTTTATCTCAGGAGCTTAACACAGGGCTAAGTACACAGTAGTCAATACATCTCCAGCCCCACATTGTCAATTATCTGTTGTAAAAATCCACTTTAATACTCTATAGGCATCCCAAATGCAACATGTCCAACACTGAGTTCTTCATCTTTTGCATTAAGCCCCAAACTCTCAAATTCTTTATTTCTAATGAGGACACTATCAATCTTTAATGAGGACACTATCAATCTTCCAGTCACCCAGATTCTCAATCTAGGAACCATCCTTGTCTTTTCACTTTCATTAACCTCACATAGCCAACTCGTTGCTGTCTTATCAATTTCACCTCCATATTACCTTTTGAATTCATCCCTTTCTCTCTACTTCTCCTCCAGCTCAGGCCCTCATCACCACTAGACTGGACTATATTATAAAAGCCTCTAAACGGTTTCCCTGCCTAGTATTTCTCTAATACATCCTCCACAGCTGCCAAAGAGACAGTCTTAAAGCCCACAACTAACCAGATCACCTCCCTATCCAATAAATTCTCCCTATTACAGACAGGATCAAATACACACTCCTCTTTGGCATTTAAAAGCCTTTCCAACCTGGATGCAACCTACTTTCCAGCTTTATTACTAATTATTCTACTTCATATACTCTTCAGGACAGCCTAAAAACTATGCTACATATGGTTGCCCATACTTTCCCTCAGATTTTATCTCATGTCTCATTTGCCTTCTTTTCTCATTAACTTCATGGGAAGTTGAGCTCCCTTCGAGGCCTAGCTAATGGGCTATCTGCTAAAAGAAGCCTTTCTTGATTTCCTCAGTTTTTGACACCTCCCCAACCTATACCTCTCCCTTCTTCCACTCACCCTGGCCTGGAAATTGTTTATTTTTAATATTTTATTTACTTTTTGCACTTAACTTTTCTATGTACATGCTACATCCCTCCCTCCCTCTGCAAAATGCAAGCCCCCAGGGGCAAGGACTATCTTGTTTGTACCTAGCAGAGCAAAACTAATAAATACTTACTGAATGAAATAAAACCCCATTAGATAAGTGCTATTTGCCTTATCAATCATTCCATTCTCTCTCTGATTTCTCCTCATCAACTGGCTCTTTCCCAAATATACACAAACTTATGATCTCCCCTATACTTAAAAATCTTCCTTTGACCATGCCATTCACTCAGGCTATGATCCCATCTCTTCCCCTTCACTATTAAATTTCTAAAAAGAGAAGTCAACATGCTCTTCTATTTTCTCACCATCCCATTCAAAAGCTGACTTCTGAGCCTTGTACTAAAACTTCTCTGTGGTCACCAGTGATTCTCCCTTGTCTAGTCTGTTCCATTGATCTCTCTATTTTTTAACGAACGCCAGATGGCTGTGATGACTACTACTTTGTAATATAGCTGAGGTCTGGAAATGCTAGTCCCCCCTACTTCTTTTCATCATTTCCCTTGATATTCTAGATCTTTTGTTCTTCTAAATGAATTCTGTAATTATTTTGTCAAATTCTATAAAGTTCTCCTTGGTAATTTGATTGCTATAGCATTAGAAGTACAAATTAATTTTAGTAGTGTTGTGATTTTTATTATATTGGCATAGCCTAGCTGTGAGCACTGAATATTCTTCCAGCTATTTAAGTAGTTCTTTATTTCTTTGAGGAAGACTATGTAATTTAATCTATGAAAGTTCCTTGTGTGCTGTGGTAGGTCAATCCCTAGATATTTTATACATTTTGCAGTTATTTGGAATGGGGTTTCCCTTTCTATTATTGCTTCTTATATTTTGTTAGTTCATATATCCATTATCTGTATTTGTATAAATATACAACCACATCTATACCTATCTGTATAAAAGTTTATTACTAATATTGATTTGTTGCCTATAGTTCTTTTCAGCATAATATAGTTTTTTTTGTTTATCCCCCTTTATTTTTTGCTTGTTTGTTTTTGCTTTATCAGACAACATAATCACATCTCTTGCTTTTTAAAAGCTTACTTGATACATAGTAAAAAAAAATTTCCCATCCCCTAACTTTTAGTTTGTATATATCTTTTGTTTTTAAAACGTGTTTCTTGCAAGAAATGGATTGTAGGGTTTTGTTTGCTTATTCAATTTGTCACTCTTCTTCATTTTATTGTGTTGGTTAATCCATTTACATTTAAAGTTATAAGAGATAGGCTTAAATTTTCCTCTATCTCCAAATATATTTTTCAAGTTATGTTTTTTCCCTCCTCTTCTGCTGTAAACACAATGCTATATTCCTTCAGTTACTTTATCTTAATCTTTTGCAAGGTGTCCCTGTTCCTTATGGTTTTCTTCCCTTCAATCCTCTCATATGAACCCCTTTCCCTTTGGGTTTTAATTATTAGTTCCTTTTTTCTCTCCTGCTTTTATCTGGTTATGTAATCCCTCCCTCTTTTTTCCTCTCCATTTGCCAAATAGATTCCTTCTTCCTATTCTCCCCTAAAACTGGTTTTATTCATTAGTTTTTCTAAATTTCATTTTTTTTGTTCTGCTTTCCAAAAAGGATTTCTCTCACTTTTCGTTATCCATCCTCTCTTTCTGCTGCAGAACCTAGTTCTTTGATTCATGGCCCCTATAATTATCTGGTCTCTTTTCTCTCTATTACTAATGCAATTACAGCTTCCAATGTATTCATTTTAGGCTCTTCCCTCTGAGTGGTTTCTGCCACTGCTTTGTAGGGCTTGCCCCATGGAGTCCCCTTTTCCATTATTCTCAGAATAATGACAGCTACTACAGGTATCAGAGGAGATACCACCCCATGTTAAGGCCCATCCCCAACTGTGTCCCACATTATGCAGCCTACAACACTGATCTATACTATTCCTGGTTACCTTTTCCCCCACCCCTAACCCCATTCACCTCAAACTCTATACACTGGGTCCATGCTCTCCCACTCTCCCAGGTGCCAGTTGTCCGCTATAGTTCTACCTCCCTCTGTCCTAACGTACTATGAGTAGACTTCTCAAGTACTAAATCCCCTAGACTACATCCAGTCCAACTTCTTCATCTCCTTTCATAGAGACCAGAACTAAGAGCAGTGGGTAGAACTGATTAAAAAGCAGATTTCAGCATAGTATAAGGAAAAACTTAACAAAAGCAAGGATACTGGAAAGGTGAAAAGAGACCAAGCCATGAAGGGCTTTCAATGTCAACAGAGGACTTTATATTTGATCCTGCAGGCAAAAGGAAATTACCAGCATTTATAAGGAAAGGGAATGACATAGTCAGATGTACACTTTAGGAAAATCACTTTGGCAGCTGAGTGGAAAATGGACTGGAATGGGAAGAAATTTAAGACAGGAAGTAAACTAGGAAGGTACTGCTATAATCACTGTGGTGAGAGGTGGTAAGGGACTTTATTAGGGTAGTAGATAGGTGGAATCAGGGTGAAGAAAAGGGGAGAATATATGAAAGATATTTTGAATGTAGAAACAAAATTTGACAACTGATGGCTGTGTGAGTTAAGAGTAGGAATTACTATGTTCCACATCAATGGAGATCTTCATGGAAAACTTGATGGCTTTATCAGAAAAGCAGAAGAGAATATTTGTGCTCAAGAAATGAGGAGCATATGGACTTCATAATAACCTGGAGAGACTTATATAAACTGATGCTGAGTGAGAAGAGCAGAACCAGGAGAAATTTGTACACAATCATAGACACAACATATGTGTGACAACTAACTTCAATAGACTGGGCTCCTCTCAGCAATATAAGGTTACAGGACAACTCCAAAAGACTCATGATTGAAGGAGATATCTACATCTAGAGAAGGAGATGCAGAGTCTGAGTGCAGACCAAAACAAACTACTTGCTCTGTTTCTTTTTCTTGTTTTGTTCTGTTTCTCTTTCCCACTGATTATTCGATCAGTCACAATCCTTCTTTATAACCTGACTAATGATTAATGGGAAGATATTCGTAGATCTTGTATCCAAGTGCATGCCACCATGATGGGGAAGGGAGAGGGGGGAAGAAAATCTGAAACTCAAGGGACTGTGGAACTGAATGTTGTAAACTAAAAATAAATAAACCAATTTAATTTTAAAAAAATAAAATAAAATATTAATTCAGGAATTCTATGTGTTCTCATTGGAAAATTCTATAACTCATATAAGTAATTTCAAAGGCTAGTCACAAATATATATGGCATTATAAATGATATTATGGGAGATTACGGAAATTATACCACTTATAAGGTGGGAATTAAAAGTGTATTTGTTAACTTTCTTCAATGAAACAAGCTACTGAAAAGGGCCTGAGAATGGGAATTGAGATCCTTTCCATAAATTCAGCAAACATCCAATAAGTGCCACACATTGTGGCAACACCCTGTGTTAAGAACCCAGTCTGCAAAGATAAAATAAGACATAGTCTTTGACCCTGAGGGGTTTATATTCTTCTAAGCGGAGACAGGCCAAGTGCATAAATAAATACTGAGTCTGTCCTTCACTCTTAAAGAGGACCGTGGCATCAGGGAGATGATGACATGACTTGCAGGTGACTCTGATTTGAGTGAGGGAGGGCTGTGCAAGGTCACCAGCCTCACTTTCTCCTCCAGAGCCATCTGGTTCCAGTGGCCAGATATTCATCAGGATGACTAGAAATGGCCCAGGATGCAGTGGGAGACCTTGGCCCTTTTAGGTTAAAGTCTTAATACAAAGATGGATGGGGCAAAGGAGAGATCAGATGAGGTACTCTAGGAAAATTTTGAAAGACACGTTTCAGGCATGAGGAATAGCCTTTGAAACGTGCAGAGATAGTAACAACAAGTAAAATATGGCTACAGTTGGGGTCCAGGAAGGGAAGTGTACAAAATATGGCTATGAGGGTAGGGTGGAGTCATTTTGTGGAAGACCTAAATCCTAGGGTAAAGAATTACTGTCTTATCCTATAAGCAATAGGGAGCCATGAAATGTTTTTAAGCAGGGGACTAACACGGTCAAGACATGAAAGTCATTTTGTTAAAAAAAACTTTCAAATTAGGGGCAGCTAGGTGGCACAGTGAATAGAGCACTGGTCTTGGAGTCAGGAGGACCTGAGTTCAAATCCAGCCTCAGACAAGTAACACTTAATAGCTGTGTGACCTTGTCTCTCCCAGCTTTGTAACATCTCTGAATGTTTGATGAGCTTGTCTTGTCTGTAAGTCACTTAACCCCAATTGCCCGGCCTTCCCTCCTCCAAAAAGACCAAAAAAACCCCAAAACAAAACAAAACCCTTTCAAATTAAAATAAAAGCTACTGGGATAAGAAAGGAAGCTATTGACTGAGGGTGGTGGTGGTGATGGTGGGGTCTTTGTTTCAATTATCTCTGATAAGAGTCTGAAATCCAAGATGAATTGAAAACAAACATAAGCCGGTAGTTTTGACTTTGATTTCTAGGAATGTTCTAGAGTGGATCACTGAAGAGATGGTTGAGGAATAAGTACAAAGAGAAATGGGGAATACAGGTCATTAACCTCATTTCCTTTCTTGACAGGATTATTAAACTAACAGATGAAGAATAGAATGCTGTGGATATGGGTTACCCAGACTTAGGCTTTTGAGACAGCATCTCCCGTTATTCTGGCAGACAAGATAGACAAGGATTAGATGATAAGACAAGCAGCTAAATTCAGAAATGGCTGTATGGTCAGTTGGTATGGTTCAATATCAACATGGCAAGAGATCTCCAGCTAAGTTCTCCGGGCCTGGTCCTGTGCTATTTCACATTTTTATCAATGACCCAGATAATGGCAGAGATCACAAGCTCATCAAATATTCAGAATGTTACAAAGCAGGGAGAGACAGAGAACACAGTGGGTGACAGAGGCAAGATCCAAAAGGATCTGAAAAGCCTAGAGTGGTGGTTCTCAACCTTCCTAATGCTGTGACCCTTTCATACAGTCCCTCATATTGAGGTGACCCCCAACCATAAAATTATTTTCGTTGCTACTTCATAACTGTAATTTTGCTACTGTTATGAATCATAATGTAAATATCTGATATGCAGGACGCATTTTCATTGTTACACATTGAACATAACTCACAGGTTGAGAACCACTGGCCTAGAGCTTTGGCCTGCATCTATCTAATAAAAGGAAATTCAGTAGGAATAAATGTCAAATCTTGTACTTCATTACAAAAAAAAATCAACTTGACAAGTATAAGATAGGGGAAGCATAGTTAGACAGCAATTGTTTTTTTTTTTTAATTTTATTATAATTTGAATCATTCATTTCCACAAGATTGTGAGTTACATATTTTCTCCCCCTCTTTCCCCCACCCACTGCCCCAAAACAGCCATCCCAGTGT
>CM053587.1:164648429-164666831 GCA_028646515.1 Pseudochirops corinnae | reverse complement strand
CTTTTGAGATTCTTTTTCCATCTGGCAAATGTGACTTTTTTAAGGCATTCTTCTCCTCATTGGCTTTTTGGGCCTCTCTTGCCATTTGAGTTAATCTGTTTTTTAAGGTGTTAATTTCTTCATTCAGGTTGTTGACTCTCTTTTCATGATTTTCTTGCATCCTTCTTATTTCTCTTCCTAATTTTTCCTCTACTTCTCTCATTTGGTTTTCAAAATCCTTCTTAAGCTGATCTCTAGCTTTTAGACAGTCTTCATGTTTCTTGGAAGCTTTTGGTGTGGGAGTTCTGACTGTGTTGTCTTCCCCCCATTCCCTGCTTTGATACTTCTTGTCCCCAAAGAAGGAATCTAGAGTTTGGTTGCTATTCTTGCTTTGCTTCTTTTACCTGCTTATTATGGCCAGTCAATGATTTTTTAGCTCTGTGGAACTCAGCTTCCAGAGGGGAAAGCTCTGTCCCAAATCGTTGGAGTTTTCCCAGCTGCCGGAGCTTTTAGGAGGCTGCTGCAGCCCCCACCAGCTTTGGCTCACTGAAAACACACCCCAGGACCACCACTCAAGACCACGATCTGGACCCAGGCTCCTCAACACAAGAGCACTTAGCCTCTGAACGCTCACTTGGCCCCCCTGCAGTCTACAGGGCGGGAGCTCTGAAGCAGGTACGTGGAGGTGGCTGCAGGGCCTCCACTTCTGCCACTTCCTTGCCCTGGAGCCAGTTTGGCCAGACCTGCTTTTCTCCCCCAAGTTTAGCTGAGTTGCACTGACCTTTCACTTAGTCCTTTTTCTTATGGCTTGATAGTTCTGGAAACTGCCACAGCTGCCACAGATCCACTCTCCCAAAGCTCCAGTTTCAGCTTAGCTTGGCTCGTCCAGCTGCCCCCAGGGCAAAGCCACAGTTTCAGACTCGGCTGGTTTCGGCTCCCAGCACTGAGATGGTCCCTTTGAGCTGAGCTGCCTTCAGTGGGAGGTATATCTGTATGTTTTAGAGCTCTAAAATTTGGTTAGAGTCATATTTTTTTGATATTTGATGTGGCTGTGTGGGAGCTGCTGTACCTTGCTGCTCCTGTGCCACCATCTTCTCTATTTCCCTTCATTTTCTATAAAAAAAAAAAGCACAATTTCTTTAACGTACAATATAGCAAAGTGCATAAAGCAAAAATGAGGTATGCCTATACTATCTACTGATCACTGTCCTTGATTCTGAAGAGAATAAATAAGATCTCCCTAGTTTCTGCCCTCAAGGAACTTAAAACTTTCATTAAAAAAATACTAATAAGACTGAAATGTGCACAAAATAAACAGAACCCACATGTACATAGTCTACCCACAGCAAAATAATAGCATCTAACATAACTAGACAAAAGATCCAAGTTCCTAGGGCTCCTGTTATATATAGAACATATACACATAGAACAAATATCTAGCTCAGTTCCCTAGCTAGTCAACCATCCCTTGTAATAAAGAAACAACAAGACCAGAGGGAGAAAGAATTTCAGGAAAACTCTAATACGGCAATGGTGTATGTCAAAATAACAACATTCCATGCCATGGGTTCATTTCCTCATGTCGTCTTCAAGATTGAGCTAAATTAATATAATTATCTAGAATTGGTTTTAATAGTCATTCTTACCACTTATATATTTATCAGAATATTTTCAATCAAAACTGACATTATATAACTTGCTTATTTTACCTTTATTCATCAGTCAAGACTCTGAAGGAGTGGTTATTTTCAGTATTTTACTACTTTTTATTAAAAAAGTAATAAACTAATAAGACAATTCCTTGGACCAAAAAGCCTTCCAAAGAAAGGGAACAACAATCATTTGATTTTATAAATTCTTGTCTACTTGATTTTTAATAAAATTATTTTGTAATCCTTCCTTATGTTATTATACTTTGATATATGTATTTTTAGGGCAGCTAGGGGGGCAGCATATAGAGTGCTGGACCTGGAGTCAGGAAGATTCATCTTCCTAAATTCAAATCTGACCTCAGACAATTACTACCTGTGTGACTCTAGACAAGTCACTTAACCTTGTTTGCCTCAGTTTCCTCATCTGTTAATTGAACTAGAGAAAGAAAGGGCAAACCACTGTAGTATCTCTGCCAAGAAAACCCCAAATGGGATCACAGAGAGGCAGACACAACTGAAAAATGACTAAACTACAAACATTTGTATTTCTGGTGTCCTAAATCAGTGAGTACGCACATACATGTTCACATTTCTAAAGTTTATAAAATGTTTTACATACATTATCTCATTTGAACTTCATGAAAACCCTCAAAGGTAAGAATGATAGTTACCTCCATTTTATACTTGAGGAAATTGAAGCTAAGTTATAGTTAAGTGAATTGTCCACAGTTATACATCTATTATTAAATGACAGAGGCAGAATTTGAACTCAGACTTTGGTTTTCCTGACTTCGCGTGTACAGCTCTTCCTAACTTCCAGACTTCCAAATGTAACACTCTAATCTATTATACCTTGCTGCTTCTGCATCCCAAGAAAATGAAATGACATATTTTTCTCTCAAGATAATTCCCTGAAAAGAATTTTTTTGGAGACCCTGAGTTCCAGAAGATTTTGTAGCCTGGATCTGTAGATGGGATATGTAGAAGTGTATTCAGTGGGGGGGGGGGGGGAGAAGTTTCCAGCAGATGAACACTTTTTGTTGTTGTTGCTTTTATTACTCTTGTAATATTGCCTTGTTCCTCTAAGTTAACATGTGATATTAGGATTGTAAATCATCTTAAACTAGCATGGCGTGCTCTTTGAGAGACTAGTCTAAGAAAGGATTTGTGTTTCAAAGAATTTCGTAAGTGATATTATTTAAAAGGTTAGGAGGTTAACTTATGACCATAATTTTCTAGTGAAATAGAGCTGATCAAATTATTCCCCAGGTTTTCCTGTTGGCTGAGAATGGGTGGGTTGGCCAGAATCACAGGGGAAAGAAATTGTTTATATCGTCCAAAGAGCAAATTCATTGAGTTTTTTGAAAGAAATGTTGGAGTAGAGACTAGTTAAAGGGGAAGAAAGTTTAAGTGCTATTTTGATGTAGTTATTCCTCTATGTGTATGAAAAATATTCATAGTGTTGAATATCATTTCACATCCAGTTATGCAAACTAATATATGACAGGCACTTCAAAAGCGGGGAGGGGTGGTATGTATATGTCATACCTTTTGATAGACTGTAAGTTTCCATGAAGTTGTGAACTTTGTCCTTTGTAAACTTTGTATTACCCCCCCAAGGTCTAGCTCAGTGCTCTGCAAACAGTAGGCATTCTATAAATATTTATTGAATTGAGTTGTACATGAAGTCTAAGGGGGCAAAGGTTACTGATGATTGGGCTGATCAGGGAAAATTTCATGAATGAGATGATATTTAAGTAGGGTTTTAAAGAATGGTTAAGTATCAATGTTGATGAATCTTGTAAACTAAAAGTAAATAAACAAGTCATTCAAAGGGGAAATATATATATACACCCCAAAGTAACCAATTCAGCTTTGAGACAGTTCTAACTTTTAGGTGGTTATTAATATCAGGCTGTCAGTATACTAACCAAATGTTTCCCTCGTTGGTGGTCATGGTGTGACTCCAAATGGGCTATAACATGACCCCAAGAGACATATGATCAATCTATAATAAGTTAGTTGTCTTCTTTAGGCTAGGAATTCCCAATTTAACCCAGTTTGGTTTCTACCTACCACTTTCATCATGGTAGAAATGAAAGGAAAATAGGGATACTCTAAGCAAGATCCTTAATCTGACTCCCAAAGATCCCTGTAAAGAGTGCACTTTTAAATTTTGGGGTACCCAGGAATTTGGATAAGAAAGAAAAATAAAGAAAAATTTAAAAAAAAAATCAATGTTGAGATGAGCTGTGTATGATGGGGGTGACTCTAAAAAATAAGTCTGCATAGGGAGAGATAAAGAGGAGTGATTATCTCATGAGGCATGAAAGGAAGAATTAATACAGAAGAAGCAAATGGGAGGGGGGTGGTAGTGCTGGAACCGTACTCTCAGAAATGGATTAAAGAGGGAATAACATATACATCTAGAAGGGTATAAAAGTCTTCTAAATATAGAAAGAAATAAGAAGGAGAGGGGATAGGCTAAAGGAGGGACTTTTAGAAGGGTATATAGATTAGGAATTATGAGGGGGAGGAGATAAGGGAGAAACTTTTAGAAAGATAGGTAGATTAAGGTGGAGGGTGAGGAGAGGGGATAAAGAAAGGATTCTTAAAAGGGGAGGTAGGTTAAGGAATGGGAGGGCAAAGTACCAGGTAGAATTAAATTGAAGAGAAGAGGGATAGGGTAATAAATAGGATGAGAAGGATAGTGAGGTAAAATAGGATGGAGGGAAATATATAACAAGTAATTATAACTTTGAATGTGAATGGAATGAATTTACCCTTAAAATGAAAATGAATAGAAAAGGTATTAAAAATCTGCATTCAACAATATGTTGCTTTCAGAAATACAATAAAAATTAGAGATATACATATGACTTAAAGTGCTAGAGTAGAATTTTTTATGTAAAAAGAAAGCAGGCATGATTACCATCATGATCTGAGACAAAATTAAAGCTAAAATAGATTTAATTAAAAGAGAAAAAATAAGGAAACTACACCATATGTCACAAATATTTTTCAGTATTGTTTTAGACCATTTAAAATAACTGGACCTGAGAGTTTAGAGAGACGTAGGAACTATGTAAACATAAATATAAAACACTTTATACAAATAAAGTCAGATTTAAGTAAATGGAGAAATACTCATTGTTCTTGGTATACAAAGTCAGTATAATAAAAATTGATCATTTTACCTGCTTGACTAATCTATTTATTCAATCTCATACCAATTAAATTACTAAAAAGATTATTTTACTGAGTTAGAAGAAATAATAACAATATTCATTTAGAAAAACAAAAGGTCAACAGATATAAAAAGAACTTTGCCAAATTTATAAGAATACAAGTCATACCCCAACTGATAAATGGTCAAGGGATATAAACAGACAGTTTTTCAATGAAGAAATCAAAATTATATGTGATTATATTAAAAAATGCTCTAAATCATTATTGAGTAGAGAAATGTAAATTAGAAAAATTTTGAGATTTTATACCTATCAGATTCACTAAAATGATAGATATCCTTCAATTAAGGAATGATTAAACAAGCTGTGGTATATAATTGTGATAAGATACTACTATGATATAAGAAATGATGAGCTGATTGATTTAGAAAAACAATGAAAGAGTTGGACTCATGAAGGAAGATGATACCCATCTCCAGAGAAAGAACTGACAGATAGAAATATGCATAGTTATGGTCTTATTTTATATGTACATACATATGCACACACATATATGTCTCTCTGTGTATGTTTATTATACACATAGTATATTTGCCTTTAATTTTAACCTTCTTTAGGGTGGGGGGGAAAGGAGAAAAAAAAATTTCACAGAGAACAAAAGAAAACCAAGAAGGAAGGCTAGAAAAACTGGGTCACTTTGAAGAGTATATAGTATTTATTGCATAGGTTTTCTTGAAATGGAAATTTATTGTTTTGTATTGAATCTTCTCTTATGCTTCGTTGTATACATGAAAACTTTTTTTTCTTTTCTTATTTTGTATTTAAGGTTAAAATGAATAAAAAATTTTTTTTAAATAATGAAGAAAAAGATTCTAGGGACAAAGCAGGGAATACATTCTAAACATAGGGTGCAGAATAAGGAAATCAATCAGTCAATAAGCATTTATTAAATATCTGTTATGTACTAGGCACTGTACTAGAAGGGAAATATGAGGTAGGTTATAGAGATGCGTTAGCAGACCAGTTTGACTAGCTGCCTCAGTGCCAGGCCTGGAGTCAGGAAGACTTATATTCCTGAGTTCAATCTGACCTCAGACACTAGCTGTGTGATCTTGGGCAAGTCACTTAACTCTCTTTGCCTCAGTTTCCTTATCTGTAAAATGAGCTGGACAAAGAAATGGCAAACCGCTCCAGTATCTTTGCCAAGAAAACTCCAAATGGGGTCACAAAGACTCCTACAGAACTGGGGAAAAAAACCCCAACACATTGGGTGAGGAGAGTCTATGATGGTAGTTAGAGATAAAGCCAGAATGAAAGGGTGGTGGATCCTGATTGTGGAAAGCCATTAAGGTCTGCCCAGGAAATGTAATTAAATTCAGTAGGCAATAGACAACCATTGAAAGGCTTTGAGCAAAAGAATGATATAGCCAGATTGATTCACCAGGAAAATTAGTTGGGCTGGGATGAATTAGAAGGAGTGGATAGTGAAAGCAGGAAGGAAGCTTGGCAATTGTTTATGGTTAGATAGTGAGTGGGCTGTCCCAGGGTGGGGGCAGTGGCAATAAAGGAAATGCAAGTAATATTACAGAATAATCAAGAGAACATGATTTCTGATCAGTCAATGATAATACCAACATTTTAACTTGGGAGATTGAGTGACTAGTGATGCTACTGAGAAACATAGTGAAGTCAGGGAAAGGATCAAATTTTGAAGCATAAGAGAATAAGCTTGGTTTTGGACATGTTGAATTTGCAATGCTAGTAGGATATAAGTGGAAACTATTTGTCAATAGGAGATGCAGTTCAGGAATTTTAGAAAGAGGTCAGGGTCGCAAATACAGGTTTGGATGTCATATTTGCAGAAGTAACACTTAAAGTTTTGAGGGAATAAAATTACCAAGCAATGGGGCCAGTGGAGAAAAGGAAGAGAATCCTGAGCCAGCCACAGATCCATATTAAAGGATAAAAGACAAGGACAGAGAATTGCTTTTACTGTTGTTCAGTCATTTCAGTGTTTAATTCTTTGTGACCACATTTGGGGTTTTCATGGCAAAGATACTGGAGTGGTTTGCCGTTTCCTTCATCATCTTCTTGATTCCTGGCCTGGCACTTTATTCGCTATGCCACCTCACTGCCCCAAGTGAGAGAAGTAAAACCGGATTCTCTGAACAGAAGTTTTAAGCAGCATGGGAAAGGTATATGATGACTTTTGAAAATAATTTTCCTACTGAAGGTATTACTGAAGGAATTATTATTGGTAAATTGTTGTTTTATTTGTAACTAAATACCAGCTGAGGAAATGAAATGGAGTGCCTACTTTACAGTGGTAAGAGAAATTAAAATAGTGATTAAAAAATAGTCTTGAAAAAAATTTTTTTTCCTTCTAGGTTAATTGGTAACTGAGCAATTAAGTATTTACCCTGTAGCTTGTCTCACTGCTTGAGGACACAATTGTTCTTTATTTCACCTAATACCTACCCCTTGAAATATGGCGATTTTGTCTGCTTTTGACTGTTCCCTTGAAAGCAATAAAAGTAACAAATAAAATAATGATTAACAAAAATAGCAAAAGTAAATGATGATGAGTCTTCTCAAGTCAAGTGGAGGCTTCTCTCTGCTGTTTTGCTGCAAAAAACCTATTTTAAAAAATTAATTTACTTTTAGTTTTCAACATTCCATTTTTACTACATGAAAAAGTATAGAAGAGAAGGAAGAAAAATGATTATTTTAAAAATAATTAGATAATATTTTCCTTTTTGAGAAAACATAAAGTAGTTATATCTAGGATATTCTATGAATAGGGCTATAGCACCACTACTCGTTACTTTTAAGACATGTTTTGTTTTGAAAACATTAAATTCCACGTTTTTCTATCCTATTCTTCTTACCAACTGTTTGTACTTGTTACTACTTCATGGTCTTTTGGAAAAATATAAATAAAAATCCTGACAGTTCATGAGCAGACTGAAGTCATATGGTTAGAAGGAGACACTTTGAAAATTGTTATATGTAACATAGGTATTTAGAGTGCAGTAGTGATGGAGCAGTAATTCCCAACTCCCTGCCTCACAATTGTTCCTTTTTCAACCAGTTATCTAAGGTTCTCATGATGGTGGAATGAAAAGTACAAACTTCAGTATTTCTGGTTATGTGCTTGTTCTTGTAATATGCTTCAAAGCTCAGTCTTAATATTGCTCAATGAATTTTCTAAGGCATTTGGACACACTTTGATTTTATTAAAATAAGCATCTTAGGTGACTTCTCTCTACTGACTCAAAGGTTTTATCATCATAATTCCCTCTACACCTATGAATCTGCCAGTGGTAAAAGAACTCTGTCTCTGGATGATTCATGTCCCTTCAGTGTGTTCCAGATGTAACTTGAGTTGGTTGGTTAAGTTGTGAATTGATGACTTCATTGTTTTCATCAGAATGTTCTGATGAATTTATCAGTTGCGATACCTTCTTTTTATTTTGCAGTATCTCACAGTTGGAAGGGACTTCAGAGGTTATCTAATTCAGTTCATCTGAAGAATAATCCCTCTAAAACATCCCCAACAAGTGGTCATTCAGTGTCTTCTTGAAGACCTTCAGGGTTAGGGTACTCAGCTGATAATGTCTCCCCTTTCAGATTACCTTCTATCTACTCTGTGTATATACCTTTTGTTGCTGTTTAGTCATTTTCAGTTATGTCCAACTCTTTGTGACCCCTTTTGAGGTTTTCTTGGAGTGGTTTGTTTCTTTTCCAGCTCATTTTACAGATGAGGAAACTGAGGCAAATAGAGTTAAGTGACTTGCCCAGGGTCACACAGCCAGTAAGTGTCTGAGGTTGAATTTGAACACACTGTCTTTCTGACTCCAGGCACTCTATACACTGCCTCACCTAGCTGACCATATACTTTTTAGTGCCTATTTATTTATATGTTTTCTTCCCGATTAGAATGTAAACTCCAAAAGGACATAGTCTGCTTGCTCGCTTCCTTCCTCCCTCTCTCCCTCTCTTGTTCTCTTTCTCTCTTTCTCTCTCTTTCCTTCCTTCCTACCTTCCTTCCTTCCTTCCTTCCTTCCTTCCTTCCTTCCTTCCTTCAAGAATTATTAGCATAGTGCCTTGCATGTAGTAAACATTTTAAAACGCCAGCAAAATGACTGATTAAAAGCCTATGGGTTCCACTTTTGATCAGCATCAATTATTAGGAAGTTTTTCCTTATATCAAGACAAACTCTGCATCTCTGCCACTCTCACTCTTTGCTCTTAGTTCTGCCTTCCTGAGCCAAGCTATTTAAGTCTAATTCCTTTTCCTTATCTTGTCCCCTCCTAAGTCTTTTCTCCAGGTTAAATATCTCTCTTTCCTTAAGCTGATTCTCATATGACACCACTTTTAATCCCTTTACCATCATGGTCACCCTCTTCTGTATTATTTCCAGCTTTCCAATGCCTTTGCTAAAGCATGGCACCCAGAATTTAATGTAATACTTCAGACTTCGTCCAACCAGAGCAGAGTGCTTCAGAATTATTACCTTTCTCATTCTGAACGCTGTGCTTTTATTAACATAGCTTAAGACTTTATTAGTTTTTCTGGCTGCCATGTCATACTGTTGACTCATTTTGAGCTTTCAATCCCCTCAAATCTCCAGAGTTCTTTTTACTCAAACTGCTGTCAAGACATGCCCTCTCTATTGGTATCTTTGAAGTCGAATTTTTGACCTTTGAGCATGTCTTTGTTTTTTAATTAAAATTTCATCTTATTAGATTTATTTCATCATTCTAGCCTGTACATCTTTTTGTATCCTTATGATGTTCAATTTCAAGTCAACTGTAATCCAAAATGTTAACTTTGCCTCCTAGCTTTGTCATCTGTAAATTAAAGAATTTCTTTTATTTCTTCATCCAGATCACTGGTAAAAATGTTGACCAGCACAGGTCCATGCACAGAACCCTGGGATACTAGACAATATACCTTTCTTTAGGATGACATTTTCAGTTAATTTTTCTTTAGATTGGAGTATATAAGTAACTTTAATCAGATTTTCATCTAGCTCACACTTCTTCATCTTGTTCAAAGAATGTTATGAGAGACTTTTGTCTCTTGTGTTCTGTTATGTCTTTAGCATTTATCTGTTCTCTTGGGCTGTCCAAAAAGGAAGTGATGTTAGTCTGTCATTACCTGTTTTCAAAATGATGATCACTATTTCTCTTTCTATAAGTCATCTCTTTAATAATACATTCAGTAATATTACCAGGAGTCCAATTCAGGCTTTGTAACTTGTAGACTCCATCCACTCCCTCTTTTAAAAAATTAAGACTTTTTTTTCTCTTTTTTTAATGTAATATCTCTCCTATTCTGCATATTTTTTCATTCCAATTCTCAATTCCTTCAGTAAAATTTGATTAGACTTGAACAAAGAGAATGTGCCTGAGTGTTTGGGTATTTATTTTTCTTTTCAGACTTATAAATAATCTTTAATTGTATTTGAAATTTAAAATGCACTTAGAAGCCTGAACATTTGGAAAGGAAAAAGAAATTTCTTGGGTTACTTAAAAATTTTTTTTAGAAAACTCCACTCCTCTTTTCATCTCTCCTCCCATCCCATAATGATAAAATACTCTGCCTTTTAGAATGTTATATAAATCAGACTTTGCTTAAGAACTGAATGTTCACATAAAATTCTCTAGTGACATTCAATGAACCCATTATAGGCTCAAAATCAGAAGCAGAATTCCTAGACTTCAAATCTTTGCTTCTAAGAATAATTTATATTTATTATCCGTCTCTATGATAGCTGGGCTGGAGAGCAGGGAGGGACTCTTAGGGATTGAAATAATTTCTGACTTTAAACAAATTTATGCCAAATTGATTGGGTATTAAAATATTTTGGTCTTAATCTTAATGTAATTTATCCTTCTAATAGTTTGGGTTGAAACAAAGAAAGACCAATTAATAAGTATAATAATAATAATACATTTTCTTTATCTAGGTATGAGGTAATGGGGATATGAACAAGGGTCGTCACCCTGGGAATGGAGCAAAAGGAGAAAATTCAAGTGATACTGTGAAGGAAAAATGGACATAACTTTTAAACTAATTAGATATGGCAGAGGAAGAGAAAGAAGAAAATAAACATGATTTCAAGCTTTTGAGCCTGGACACTTGAAAAAATGATAGTCCCTTTGATAAAAATGGAATAAATAAGAGGGGCAAAGCAACTTTAAAAAAAAATATGATGTTAATTTTGGGAATGTTGAATTGGGTGCAATAACAGGAAATCCAAGGGAAAATTCCTCTAGCACTTAGAAATATGGTACTGAAGCTCAGCTAGATGGTTAGAGCTTCTACTGTTGTTCCTTTCATTCTGAAGTTTCATTGAAATCAAATGTGAAAATTATGAATCTGTGTAGATATTTTTTTTCAGGAAGCATATTGCATACTTTCCCTGCCCCCAATCCTATCATCTCCTTAATGAGTTGTCTTCTCCCATTAGAATGTAAATTTCTTGAAGGCTGGGACTATATTTTTTTAAATTGCATCCCCAGTGTTTGGCAGTGTGAGT
This sequence comes from Pseudochirops corinnae, assembly GCA_028646515.1. NCBI lineage: Eukaryota > Metazoa > Chordata > Mammalia > Diprotodontia > Pseudocheiridae > Pseudochirops > Pseudochirops corinnae. Next base: position 164,655,464 of record CM053587.1, on the reverse strand, counting down.
AGCACATAGTAGGCACTTAACATGTTTATTGGATTGCATTGAATAGGATTATCCTGCTTGCATAGCATGGGGCCTGGCATATAAATGTTCTGTCTAACTTTGCTGATTGCAGTTATGTTTCCCAATTTGGCTACTTTCATATAAGAATGAGAGAGAGAGAGGGAGAAGGAGGGAGAGAAAGAGAGAGAGAGAGAGTGTATGTGTGTGTATGTGTGTGTGTGAGAGTGAGAGAGAGAGAGAGAGAGAGAGAGAGAGAGAGAGAGAGAGAGAGAGAGAAGTTTTCCCCATCTGCAAGCAGTCTTGTTTGCAAGATGCCATCCTTCCAGACTTAGTTCAAGTAACCTTACATAATTAAGTTACTGGAGGACCATGGGGAAACATTTTACAGGAGATAGCTACCAACTGTTTTGTGTCTCTTGTTGAGGACAAAATCAAACACATTCTTTGGCACCAGAGGTCCAAATTAACATCCTCAAAGTGTCAAGAATGTTTAATGTTAGAATAAGTTACTGTGGATGGTTTTAGAACCTCAATTTTTATGGAAATATTTAGATATAGCCCAGAGGTATGCCAGAAAATGTTTAACAACTGGCTCTCAAGAAATGCACAGTACACTTTCAAGTTTAATCTGCATTATTAATTTTTTCTCATCACTTTCTTCAGCGTAGATGACCAAAAAATAAAATAAACCAAGCCCTGATTTTGTAGCATTTGCTGATTTCCAAGGTAAAGACGGACACTGAGAAATTTCACAGTTGACTCTTAGGAGCCAGTATGAGCTGGCTCCAGCACACCCCTGGATATTGGATAAATAACTAATATTGCTTTAAAATTGAGGTAGCATGGGCCATGTGACCTGAAATCCCTTGAATCTGTCTGTCTGTTTCAGACTGCTAACAATTTTATTTCTCTCCCCCTCTCTAGGAAGTCTTGACAGAGTCATGGGATACTTTGAATTGCTAGGAGTATAATATTAATGGTATTTGAATGAGGTCTTGAGGCTTTGTCTTAATGATTTTCCTTTGGAAATCTAAGAATTCAGGGAGAATGATTTAATTGAGCTTTAAAAAAATTAAAGCCCTGTTCCAGCATTTCATAGAAGGATATGCCCCCAGATCACAGACTGGCAAGTCCAACTAATCTGGAAGGTTTTGGAGTATGGGACCTGTCTATAGAGTATAATGTTTGCTCTTTGAGGACCAGTCTAGTCTAGGCTAGTTCATGTAAGTTCATTACCAGAAGAATGGGCCCCACATAATAGGGATTTTTTTGGGGGGGGTCACACCAATACATGACCCTACATGATATACGTGATCTTTTGACTCATTTTTTTAATATAAAAATTTAAAACATAAAGAGATATTTTGTTGGTTTTTTTGGGCAAATTTGACGTTAAAAATTTTTTTTTTTTTGCTTTTTGGAGAGGGGAGGGCAGGGCAATTGGGGTTAAGTGACTTGCCCAAAGTCACATGGCTAATAAGTGTTAAGTGTCTGAGGCTGGATTTGAACTCAGGTCCTCCTGAGTCCAGGGCTGGTGCTCTATTCACTGTGCCACCTAACCACTCCAACATTTTAAATTTTACAATCCTGTACAAACTTGATAAATTTTGCCAGCAAGTTTGCATCCACAGCCCTCTTGAAACTTGAAGAAGGTGTTAAATCATATGTGCAGCATGATGATGGTTGTTTCTGCTTAGCTATGCCTGCAGATTTGGAGTTATTAGCCTTTTTTCTTTTGTAGTCCCTATGTCTTTCTCCTAGCCTCTTGTCAAACCAGAGATATAATTGGAACACCTATGTTCATAGTCTTGCAATATTCTCCCTTCCTCTCGTTAGATCTTTATATGTTCTTAAAGTAATGAAGCATCTTGTTGTGGGCTAGATGATCTTTGCCTGTCACTACTTAAAAAACAACTTTCTCACACTAGGCAGTCTGTGTCTGTTTTGTTTTTCCTGCAGGTAAGAAGAAATCAGAGGAGGCTTCTAGTCTGTTCTAACCCAGATTTTTTCCTTCTGACAACTGAGCTCATTTGTGAATGTAATTAAGAGGATTTTAATATAGGCGAATGGGATGGGGTTTGGAGAAAACACTTTAGAGAGCTGTACCTCTTTGATCAGAGGGCTTTCAAGAAGAATTAATTTATACAAAAGCTTGAAGTAGTTTTGACCCAGTTTGACTAACCCAGGCACACATAGTTCTAACCAGATCCTAGGTGTCCTTCTCAGGAAGACCTTCAGTCCAAGGCAAAAGCCAAGGTTGCTGGCTTTGGTTGGCTTTTACATCATCCAGTGTTATCAGAAATGACATCAGGTGCCTCTGTTCAAAGTTCAAAGGTTGTTTTACTTAGAAAGACTGCTCAAAGTTTGGAAAATACTGAATATAAATATCATCTCTCAACATATCAATTGCCCTGGATCAAATAAAAGCAACTTTTCAGTTAGTTTTAAAATATGTGGGTTAAATAATCCTTTATTTTTAACTCACACACTTCCATTTCCCCCCTCTCTTCTCCATTCAAAACCTGTTACATATTTTTGCTCCCTACAAGCTACTCTTCTATTTCTTTCAACATCTTAAGTTCTTAAATTTAGTAACCAGAGATATTTTTGCAAAAGAGAGTGAATAACTGAAGCTCCCCAACCCTCAACACACTGTTTTGTTTACTCCCATTTACTAAACTCAGTTCTTGCATTTAGTGAAGTACTTTGGCCTGTGTAGCAAGTTACCTATCCTATCTCAGAATAGAAATGTATAAAAGGTCATGACAATAACTTAATTCACTAAACCTCTTTATAGCCTTCTTGAAATTGCATGTCTGTATTTCATAAAGACTGTTAATTGCTAGTAGTTCAAAGCAGTTGTTTGAGGAATTTTTGAGCTGCAATTTTGGAATATTTTTGTCTATTAAATAAGAGGATAATTTCCTCAGCCTGTTTTAAAGTATAACATTGGTTAGGATGTGTTCTACCATGGAACAATACTGCCCGGAATCTCACAGACTATTAAAATCATTTTTTCAAATGGAAATTTCTATTATGGAATAACATAGCCCATGTGAAATGGTGTAGTAGGAACTGAGCAGAGAAAGAAAACACCATCAGTGTACATTTAGTTTAACTCAAAACTTGCAATGAGATATTTTCTCAGATAAATATCTAGGTTGCTGCCTTACTTTTGTGTTACCAACATCCTGTTCATTTTTACTTTGTTCTATATCAGATAGTGCAACTGATTTTGATTTTTGGATAGAATCTTTTTTTTAAAAAAAAAATGTAATCAGCTTTCATCTTGCAATTTTGTGGAGTTTATAGGAGTCTAGACTGTCTACAAAATCTTTCACTAGGAATCCTTTATCACTGGGACATGGTTTTGCTTACTATGCATAGTATGATTACTGAGAGAGGGGAAGTATAGAGTCATGTGAGCTTGAAGCTCACATATTTTCATCTAAGAAAAAATTGTACTGGTCCACGAAACTTTCCATCCATCACCCATTTCATACTTACCAATGTCATAGAAATAGACAGGGTGTGTCAGTCATCAGTTGCTTAAAGCTATATGACATCTGTGCTTTCCTGATAGTTTTGATTTTTGCTAAAGTTTTCATTTTTTCCATAGGATGATTATTGTTCTTGAATGATTTTGTTTTGATCCAAGCCCTATGGATTTGGGCTGATTTGCATAACTGGTATCAATACAATTTTTATGTCAAAAGCTTTTCTTTTAGTCTCAAACTAACAAGAAACCCAAAGCAGTTTTCAGTCTCAGTTTTTGAACTGACATCCTTTGAATGTCAAATTTTACATGGGGTAGTCAGTTAATCAATAACCATATATTAAGCACCTAGTGTGTACCAGGCACTGTGCTAAGCCCAGGGGATACAAAGAAAGACAAAAGACAGCCCCTGCCCTCAGGGAGCTCACAGTCTAATGGGGGTGGGGGGGGGACAACATGCAAATAACTATGGACAAGCAATCCATATACAGAATAGATTGGCATAGAGAATTCTGTAAGATAAAGGCTATTAAAGATCACTATATATAAAGGACAACACATTCTACTTAGGCCTCATAAACGATACACGTGTTGATGAATCATACATAGTAGGTGTTAGAAGCTGTTTTCGCCCAAGCTGCCCTTAATTTGGGTTAATCAGTTTGTCATAGAGTAACAACCTATGATGCCCATGCAGCAGAGAGCACAATCAGCTTTGTTTCAGGAACGTGCGGGGCCTTTACAACACTCATGTTCCTTTCTTTGATACTTGTGAGCCCCTGTCACCCACCTCAGTGGCTAGAACTCCCTTCTCTATCTCACGGCTCATGAGAGTGTCTGGGGTTGACACACGGTCAGCAGCATGCCCTGTTTAAGCAGGGAAACAGAAAGATAGACAAAACTTAAAAAAAAAAAACCCAACCACTCTTACACATAGTTTTTATAAGGTTTATTATTCTTATGTTAGCAGGATAGTTAGGGAACATGCTCATTCCCCCACAATGCACAAACAAGATTTCTGCTTCTATTTGGTCACTGTTACTCTGGTGGACACCAGACTAAAGACAAGAACCTTGATTCAGAAATTTAGTATTTGAATAGAATATAGTTCCTGGCACATAGGAGATATTTAACAAATATTTGTGGATTGATAATCAATATGCAGAGATTGGAAACAGGGTAATCGTGCCAAAAGATCCTTATGTTAGACCAACAAGGCAATGGGAAGAAAACAGCAGGAAAGAGGAAAAACTTGTGGTCACTTGATAACACTAATTGCAAACCATTATCCTTCCTTTGATTATAGCTTCTCTCTCTTTCTCTTTCTGGCCTTCTCCCATTTCCCCCAACCTGCATTTTGAGCAGTGGTCTTATTGGCCTCTTCTGGATTAGCATTGGAATGTCCCTTGGAAGTAAATGTGGCATCTTTTCTGTGAGGTGTCTTGAGGGGAAAAAAATAAGATGTACATAAAGCTGCACAAAAGAATTGTTTCCAGCTATATTATTTTTCTGCCATCTATATGTCATCCCACATGGGGATAAGAAGTTATTCTCAGGAATAAGCTATTTCTCAAAGAGGATAGATACCCTGGAATTCAACTCGATGAGTATTTACTAAGTGATTATTCTGTACCTAGTATACTAGGTATTGTAGGAATATAAAAGTAAATAAGACAAAGTCTCTGCTCTCAAGGAGCTTACAATCTAGTTGAAGTAATGGGCGTAATTTACAGAAAGGGCAGAGGAGTGTTGTTTCTGGCTTGCCAGGTATATGTTCCAGTGATTTTCATGATTGGAATACAGTGCAAATTTCTTAGCAACACTGCTCATCTCCTGATGAGAAGTAGTGGCTAATTATTCATTACTGCTAACTTCTGTGGTTAGATAAAACCTGAGCTCTTTCCTGTCTAAACTGTACTTTGGTTAAGATGAATTGTAATCAAAGTAGGGGAGTACTGATAGATGTGGAGAAGACAGGTATCCCTTACAATTTATGGCTTGTTTCCATCTCAAGAGGAAATTGTACATATGCTGACACCTTAAGAATGTGTATGGTACAGCAATACACATTCTTAAAGAGTGTTACACACTTAAAGTGTCAGTGTACATTTATCCTATCCCAATTATCCTAGCTTTTTCTTTTGATCTGCATCCATAAGATAGATGCCAAGATGGCCCCAGTGGATAGGTGAATGGGTTGTGAAGACTGGTGTTTGGTCTGGGGCCATCCTGACTAGTGGCCTAAGCAAGTCTACACTCAGTCGCTAATAAAGGCAATTTCATCCCAGACATACAACATGCACTTTGGCGGCTTCTTGCATGTCTTTACACAGATGCCAAATTCCTCAAGCAGTATGGAATGAGTCGTACTGTACCACCCACATGACTTACTAAGTGTCCACCAAGAATTGGATTCTGACTCTGTTAAAAATGGGAAGGGACTAGGACAAAAGGGGACTTATAAGAAAACCTCTAAGTACCTTACAAGCAGTAAGTCATTAGTTACAGCCTTGTTCTCCTCTCTTTCTTCCATACTAAAATGTGTAATGCATACACAGTGCCCTTGGATGAGGCCTCCAGTTTGTCCTGCTGTCAGGATGTAGTAGTCTTAAAAGTCTGGCATTTTACTGAGTCAGGTTTGAAAAGGTTAATGTCACTTTTTCTAGGCTTCATTATTTATACCCCAGGTATCTCTCCCTATACCATCTGCTTACTAGCTTCACTCTACCGGGTGTAGTGTGTTTTGTTTTTCTCATCTGGGAGGGGAAGAATACCTGACAAGCCACAAGTGTGAGCCTATAAGTTAATTAGTCATTGGAGAAGAGGTTGTTCTACCACAATCTGAGCAACTCCTACTTTTTTTTCTGGAACAGAGATGTGTTACATCAACTTTCCTGGTGTGTCATACAGTATCCCGGGGTGAAAGAGAGCCCTAGGATCTCTCCTAGAACTCATACGTCTGACTATGTTCAGCATTCTGTGCTAGAAGGTGAAACTTAACATTCATACTTCTTTTTGTTCAGTTGCTTTGAGTTGTGTCCAACCCTTCATGACCCCATTTGGGGTTTTCTTGGCAAAGAAACTGGTTTGTCATTTCCTTCTCCAGCTCCTCATTGAACAGATGAGGAAACTAAGGAAAAGAGGGTTTAAGTGACTTGCCCAGGGTCACACAACTCGTAAGTATCTGAGGCCAGATTTGGACTCAGGTCTTCCTGACTCTAGGCCCAGTACCACTTTTATACAGGATGCCCCTATGTATTAGATAAACTTTATACAGGATACTCAAAAGCTTTACTGAAACTGTGAAAGCTTAAAACTGCACTAAGACTTTTGAGGCATCCTATATTTGAAGTTATAGGCATTATTTTTTTTATTAATTGATTTGTTTATTTACTTTTAGTTTACAAGATTCAGTTCCAGAATCCCTTGAGTTTCAAATTTTCTCCTCTCCCTCTCCCCCCGCCCCCCACCCATGGCGGCATGCAGTCAAGTATAGAATCTGCAAATACTTTCACACTGGACATCAGTCTGGTTGTATA
>CM053587.1:164626725-164647929 GCA_028646515.1 Pseudochirops corinnae | reverse complement strand
TTTGGCTGAGAGATTTGAGTCAAATTCATTCAGCAGAATCCAGCGTGTTGGTATTTTGGGGTCTCGAGCACCCCTAATCCTAACCCGGACCACTTCACAGTGGCACAACTCATCTTCCTGACTTCAAATCTGGTCTCAGACACTAACTGTGTGACCTTGAGTAGGTCACTTAACCTTCCTTTGCCTCAGTTTCTTCATCTGTAAAATGAGCTGGAAAAGGAAATGGCAAACCACTCCAGTATCTTTGCCAAGAAAATCCCAAATAGGGTGGACAGAGTGAACAGATCTTTGAACCAAGTCTTGGTTCACACCTTGGTAGTACTATCCTTTAAAAAGTTTTGGAGACATAGTTTCTGGGTAATTAAACATTTTGTTAATAATGCTGGTATATTATCAATAAAAGTGTCAGTGACAGTCTTAAATGCCAAAGACCACTCATGGAACCCACTGGATCCTTTCCATGTCTTTGGAAAGGTGCTATTCCCAAGGGTTGCAGTCAACTCTGATTGGTTAACAAGTAATGAGAGAGAATGAAGGTTATAAGGAGAAGTAGATTTATTCTAATGAGGGGCTTGGGGACATGACTTTGATCCTGTAATTTACTTCCAAATTATGCAAGCCTTGGGCAATTGAATCAAAGAATTTACCTCTGCCAAGACCTGAGTAGAACTGGTGGGCTTCCCCAGCTGGGTGAGGTCTGAACTAGATTGAGGAGAAAGTTAATCCAATCTCTTATCTGTCCGTCCCTCAGAGACTGAAAACCTGAAAAAATCCTGGTCCTAATTCAATAATTGATTATTAATATGTGAAAGAAATAACAATTTCTCTCAGGACCTACTAGAGTCCTGGTCCCTTTGTGCCAAGATTAGAATAGAACTTTAATTGAAGTCCCCATTCCTCAAAGAAGATGTATTGGGTCATTATGTTTTTATCAGAACATTTACAAGAAGAAGACTTTTAAATTATCTCCAGTAGTTACTAGAATGATAATAAATCTCTATGAGATGTAGGGACAAGTTTAAGTTGAAAATAATTGCCCCTAAGAGTTTCAGTTGAACCTTATTCCCTATGGACAAAACTACCAAAACTTGACTTTAAAAAAAAAAAACCTGTTATTAAAGCATGAACAAGTTATAAAAAGTATCTGAAAACAGAGGTGTTATTTAAATCATGAGCTTTCTGTTTTTAAGATACAATTTATTTGAGGAATTTAACCACAGTTAAAAAACAAAGGAAATTAAATATAAAATGCTATGTTAAAATAAAGTTGAGGTTTAAGTTGAATCAACAAATCACAAAAAGCCATAGCAAAAATGACTTCTTCAGTCCTTAAATTACACTGAACTGTCTGAGACCCTGATAGGGTGGAATTCTTTAGAGTAACATTCAGTCATTGTAATAGAATGAGATGACCTATTTTTGTAAACTTTTAACAGTATAAGTCAAAGTTCTTGAGAGAAGTAACATTGCATAGTAGCTAGAGTGCTGGATTTGGAACCGAGAAGATGTTCATTCATATCCTCCAACATTAGCTTTGTGACGCTGGGAGAGTTACCAAAGATCTTTGAGACTAAGTTTCCTCATCTGTAAAATGACAGGATTGGACTTTAGCCTCCAAGTTCCCTTCAAGTTTTAAAGCTATGATCATCCATTTGGGGGATGGGTCCCAGGACACCATCCTTAATTCCTTTCCTGACGGATTCTCACTCTCAGAACTTGGCAATTGTATTTCAGTTTCCTTCTCGTTGTGGAACTTCCCTTTATGGCTGCGACTTTCTCACCCTAAAATATCCCTTTGCCTCAACAATTTCTTTCTCCCATTGGTGAGTTTTTCCTGAATATCCATTTTGGGGACAGGCCCAGGTAGGCCATGCTTAATTTCCCTCCTGGATCTTCTTTTGCCTTTCAGTCAAGAGGTTAACCATAAAATGTTGCGGTATAGACCCCAAAATACCAACACATCGGGTCCTGCTGAATGAATTCGACTCAAGTCTTCTCTCAGCCAAAGAAAAGCAAAGTTTATTAAAAGTTTGCTTGTATTGGACACGGAGCAAGTCTGTGCTAGAAAATTCTATGGCGCTCTCACACACATGGATGCAAGATGGGGTCTTATATACAGAAAGGTTGCGGGAGGAATCTGGGGGTGGTCTAGAGAAGGAGTTTGGGGAGGATCTTCAGGAGGAGTTAATGAGGTCAGGTAACAGTTGATTTGGGTATAGATATTTTGATAGGTGCAAGGGTGGGAAGTAGAGGGATTGTGGAGGGCTAAGCTAGTAACCAGGTTTGGGCAGAGCCACAATGAAAGGCTTATGGCCTCATGCAAATGCCTCATCAAGTGGGAAGATTCAATCAGAGTTCAAGGGGGTTCCCAGAGCCTGCACCTCCTCGTCAGGACTTTGGTGCTTTGCCTTCATATGGGCTCCTTCTATAGCTTTAGCCCCATGTTAGCCCCCTTTGATAAGTTTTTTGAGGGCTTTTTGCTTGTGTTTATATCCTGGGCACCTAAGCACGGTGCCCGAAGCTTAGTGACCATTTAATAAATGTTTGTTGCCTTGCCTTCTTGCTATCCTTTGGGTGAGAATAAATTAGATATGAATTAAGCTTGGTCCTCTTACTCTGTGTCTAATATTCCTTCCCTTGTAGCACACTGCCTTCAAGTTAGAATTAAACTTACCCTCCTTAAACCCCTTATAGTAGCCCTTTTTAACCTCATTTATGAACTTAGGACATTCTATTCTTTGATATAGTCACTAGCATATGTTTAATATGGTTACTTGCAATATGCTATATTGTAATCTTAACAAAGATGAGGACTGTGTCTTATTTGTAATTATGTTTTCCCTAGAGCCTAGCATAGTGCTGTGCGTATAATTACTTAATAAGTACTTGTTGAATGAATAAATCAAGATCTGTCCCTTAGTGTGTACATGCTTTCAGATGGTACAGCCTTATTTGCAAAGATTGCAAAGATGATATCTTTCTGCAAGTCTTGAAATTTCAGAAATGTTTTAGATGTTTTAGATGCCTTTTTCTAATGTGGACTCATGGAATTATTTATAATTATGGTACAGTCCATTTTGCCTGAATTAAGAAGATGCCACACATTTATTCAATATGTACTTTGAATGAAGGAAAATTGCTTGTTTTCCCAAAAATATTGTTGTTGTTTGTCCTTCATTCTCAAAGAGGACCTTAACATCAGGAATATGATGCCATGACTTGCAAGTGATTTGGATTTTAAGTGAAGAGGGCTTTGCAGAGTCACCAGCCTTAATTTGTCCTCTTAAGCCATCTGGGTCCATTGGCAAGCTATAGATCAGGACAACTGGAGATGGCCCTGAATGCAGGGGGAGACCAAAAATGACAAAACTGTTTCACTTCCCATCTTCTTAATTTTCCCTGAGACTAGGAAACCATTTTAGATGTGCCTGGAATGGGGAGAGGAGGATTTTATCTTGTTGTAGGTTGCCAGAATTCTATGAATCCATGGATTTTAAGTGATGGAACTAAGTCAGATCATCCTAAAAAGTGTTTAGAGACAAAATGAAAGCAATCTGCTAGTATTTTTATAATGACATTTTCACCAGCATTGATAGTGAAACTGCCATATTTGAAGTCAACCACTGTTCCTAATATCCTTTGTGAGAAAGTAGTGAGGGCAGTTAAAAATAAGATAAAGTTAGGAAGATATACACAGACGGGATGTATGCTGAACATGATAGACTTTTGAAGTTACTCTAACATCATCATTCAAGATACTTTAGTGGTTCTCAACCTGTGGATTATGTTCAATTTGTAACAGTGAAAATACATTCTGCATATCAGATAGATTCGTAATAGCAGCAAAATTACAGTTATGAAGTAGCAAGAAAAATAATTTTATGGTTGGGGGTCACCACAACGTGAGGAACTGTATTAAAGGGTCATGGCATTAGGAAGGTTGACAACCACTGCCTTACAGAGGGAAAAATTTCAAAAAAATTTAAAAGATGATGCTGCCTGCATCCAGAAAAAGAACAGATAAATAGAAGCTGGTGTAGAATGATTTGACATATATATGCACATATGCATATATATATGTATATATACATACGCACATATATGTGTATATGTATATATACATACGCACATATATGTGTATATGTATACACACACATCTTTTCCATTCCACCCAAAACTCTCACTTCCTCCCCCAAAAGGCTAAGAAGTCTTTATCAGGTACTGGCTCATATGCTTGCATTGTCATCTCTGTAAAATCTCTGTAAGGACAATCTAGCACGTAGTAGTCACTTACAAATGTATATGCATACATTTTTCCTCATGGAGAGTTTGGTTGCTAAATATTTACCAGCAGCACACCCCTGTGTTGCTCTCCAAAATTGCTTGAGTTCTGTAGGAGTGTAGTAGAAGACTTGAGAAATTAAGTTAGCATCAGACTCCAAGGATTTCCTGTAAATGGAATAATCTTCTACTTGTTTTTATTTGTAGACAACTTAAAGCTAATAATAACAATTACAATAACAACAATAAAAACTGTCATTTATGTGTACGCAAAGTTCTGTTATCTCATTTAAGCTTCAGAACACCCCTGTGCTTCTGGACAATTCAAACTAGATGTCCTAGAAACACCTCAAGCTTAACACCTCCCAAACAAAATTAGTACTTTTATCTTGATTCATTGTCTAATCACCTCATATTTATTTTATGCACTTATCTCCATCAAAAAATATATGTTTATATATGTCATAGATGTCTATATTTATATATCTATGTAGATATAGATATATGTGTGTGTATATATACATGCTCCTTGAGAGCGGGAATTATTTCTTTTTAAGAGTAGACACTTAATACGTGTTTGTTAATCTGTTGATTAATTGATTATAGAAACCCCAAAAAAGATGGAGTCAGGTGTGTATAGTATTGTTTAATGATCCATTCATTATCAACATCAAGAGATATGAAATAAGAAGACAGTTACAAACCTCTGATATCTTCCAACATTGTAAGTGTTCTATGTAGAATCCAAGCAAAAGAAGGATTCCATCTTGATGGTGAGATTCTCAAATGCTCCTATTTGCAGATGATATTTTACTAATTGCACCAAGCCTTAAATCTCTCACTATAAGTCATACCTGTGACAATGTATAACTATCACTGAAAAAAAAACCAAAGTGAATGAAAGATGCAGATTGCCTAGACTATGCTATGCAGTTAGAATTTAAGTTAGTCCATTGACAGTATCTACAAACACTAAATACACACATCTATCTGAGTGTGTATGTGTGTGTGTGAGAGAGAGAGAGAATTAATTAGGAGTAAATCAGGATGGATTGTTTCCAGGAAACTGAAGGGTTTTCAGTGATTCCAGACTACTTGCTGCTACTACAAAAGCTCCTACTTTAGTATTCTCCTGTTGACAATATATGAATTATAGCATACCAGTCTCTTCGAAGAATCCAAATTAAAAGTAATTAAAAGGATGAATGAAAGGTACATGGTAGACACAGGCAGGTTTCATCGTTTTACCATTGCTGACTTGTACATGGAAAATGGGAGAAAACATGACAATAAACCCATCATTGAGGACATGTGTGACCCAGGAGGGCCCCTGTCCATACAGCAAGCATAAGATATAATAGATGGGTAGTGTTGATGCTATATTGGTACCACTGGGGTATTAAATGGGCCAGAGGAATACCTCTAGTATGTTGGGTGTATCTTCTCTATAGGATTTGTGGAACGAAATGGTTAAAAAAAGCATGAGATAAATAAAAGGGAATGGCTATGTAATCTATTTCAATAGAAGGGAATCCCCACACAAATGAAATAATGGATCCATCAAGATAATTAGTAACAATAGTTGACATTTTCATGATACTTCCCTCACACTTGTATTCAACTTATGTATATTTTGTACTTGTATGTTCATGTTGTTTCATCTGCCTGAATGTAAATTCCAAGAAATAGATTTGTTTATTCCTTGTCAGGATTTATCAGAGTCCCTGGCTCATAGTAACCATTTAGTGAAAACTTATTGATTGATTAAAGGGATGCAAAGCAATTTGCAAACATTATTTCACTTGGTCTTTACCATAACTCTATGAATATCAGAGTTGAGCTGTTACCAGGTCTTGTGGGAAATCTGTTTGCATAAAGTTGTGTTTTTTTCTTTAAACCAGGCTAAGGCTGACCACATCCTGGCCAAGGCAAAAATAACCCAATCAACAGATTTAGAATATAAAGGGCACACAGTTCATTTACCTCCAGCTCTGGCAATATTTCCTAGCCATATAGGCTTGGCTCTTATACTGTAAATTTACAATCCTTGGTTTGGTTACAATGTTAATCTGCTTCTTTTTATGTATACATACTATTCAAATGGAAAGAACTTTGACTTGCCTGTCCCTGGACATAGGCTCAAATCCCATCCCTGTCTAGCCTTTGGCAAGTCATTTACTCTTTCTCAGCCTCAGTTTCCTCCTCTGTAAAATTAGGGGGTTGAACTAGAGGCCTCTAGCGTCCCTCCAGCTTTGAGTTTATAATTTTGTGAACCTATACAGCTACATGAACATAACCTTTGGATGCATATAATTGGCAATTTTTCTATTCTATTTATGCTGTGAGAAATACAGTTCAATCTATTTGTATTAATCCAGAGCTTTGTCTTCTCATTTTGTGATTGGATTTTAAAGTCATATAAAAATCTCAGGTGAGGTCCATGTTCCAGAAATTCTGAGAATTATGGAATTCCTTCATGACGGTAGCAAGTGGAATTGAAATGCCAGGGGCTAATGTGTGAGCCCCAGTGGACTTAATTAAAATGTTTTCCTCTGATCCAGAACAGAAGTGATCACAAGTAAAATATGCAGGATTTAAATGTAAAGTTATATGTGTAAAGTAGACCTAAACACCTCAAAATAATTAACATTATTATGTTAATACCAGTTTGCTGATTTTTGAAAGCTGAAGAAAGATTTAAAAAACTTAAGAGTCTCTGAGTTCTTTTATTTTTTGCTTTTTGGAGGGAGGAAGGCAGGGGCAGGGCAATTGGGGTTAACTGACTTGGTTAAGGTCACATGGCTAGTAAATGTTAAGTGTCCGAGGCCAGATTTGAACTCAGGTCCTCCTGACTCCAGGGTCAGTGCTCTATTTACTGTGCCACCTAGCCACCCCATCAAAGTCTTTTTAGAACCCATTAAGAATGTCCTTCCTCAAATACTCTGCTTTTCCATCTTAGAATTTGTGCTAGAAATGGAGAGGAGAGTTGGGCAGAGTCATACATAGAACCTATATTTTTTGGACAGCACATTTCAAAGGGTTCAGAAAAAGAAAAAGTAGGACTAAAATTCTAGAATGGAAGTTAGCCATGGAGGGATGGGAAACCTTCAAAAATAAAATATAGGATATATAAAAGAAAACTTCCAACAAATAGAAAAAGGGAGAGTTGTCTAAAAACAGCCGTGTGAATGCCAAGGATATTAAAAAGATATTAAAAAAGTTGTTAAACTCCCTTTGACCCAATAAGATGATTAGAGAAAGAGGAAAAGAACCTATAGGTACTAAACTGTTTATACCAGCTTTCTTTGTGATGGCAAAGAAATGGAAATTGTGGCGATGCCTATCAGTTGGTGAATGGCTGAACAAGTTGTGGTATATAATTGTGATGGAATACTACTGTGCTATAAGAAATTATAAGCTTGATGATCTTAGAAAAACATAGACTTGTATGAAATAACAGAGTGAAATGAGCAGAACCAACAGGATATTGTGTATGGTAACAACAATATTGTTTTAAGAACAACTTTGAGCAACTATTATAAATATCCAAATTAACTACAAAGGAGCTATGAAGAAAGACACTATCTATATCCAGAGAAAGAACTGATGAAAAGAAGTATGTGTAAAATGATACTTATGTATAAATATACATACACATACACACATTTGTATCTAATGGCAGTCATCTCTAGGACTGGGGAGGAGAAAAAAGAAATTTAAATGATAACTTTATTACATATTTAAAAGGAATAGCAAGTTGTACATAAAAGATTTGTAGTTTCTTGTGCAATCATCTTTTTTTTATTATACTGTTATGGAAATGTTTGTTTTATTCCATAAATAAAAAATAAAGGGGTAGCTAGGTGGTGCATTCAATAGAGCACCTCCTCTGGAGTCAGGAGGACCTGAGTTCAAATCTGGACTCAGACACTTGACACACTTTTTAGCTGTGTGACCTTGGGCAAGTCACTTAATCCCAATTGCCTTACCTTCCCCCTTCCAAATAAAAAAATAACATAAAATAAAAATTTTCCACTAAGACGTATATAACATGGTAACAAGGGCAAGTAACTGAAACTAAGTACAAACAGATGACGTGGCAAAATCCTGCCGCAGTAGTGTTGGGAATAGGCAGCTTTGGTTCTCTCATCCATGGGAGAGTAACGATTACATCAGTGATCACGTGGGGCTGTGGTGAGGATCAAATGAGATAATATATTTAAAGTGCTTCCCAAACCTTAAGAATCTGAATAGAATGCAGAACGGCTAATACGTAGGATAACAGTCACAGTCCTAAAAGTCCTTCAGCAGATTAAACCAAATCTAGTAAGATGTATATGTGTTCCTTTCAAATTTCAAGTCTTATCCTTGGGTTAAAAAAAATCAGTCTCTCCAGTACCATTTTGGGGAGGTGTGGTCAGATTGTACCTTATCTGGAAAGGATTGGGGGGGAGGGGCATTTTGGGGCTCTAAGCTTATATGGAGTCAGCAGTATGACAGGATAACCCAAAACACTAATATAGTCTTACACTGCTATGGAAAGCAGAGTGTTCATTACTAGGGGAGGGACAGTGTTGTTATATTCTGCTCTGGTCAGACCACATCAGTCATTTAGCCAATTTACACGGTTTTTTTCATGTCTGCTAAATACAAACTATTGCTTTATAAAAACAAAATAAGCCCTGCCCTTGAGGGTCTGGCATTCTGTTGGGTAAAAGAAGTTGTATACATCTGAATATGACATCTGGTTCTGAGTACCATGTCTTAGACGAAGCATTGATAAGCCGGAAGGTGTTTGGAGGAGGGTAATAACTGAGGTAGAAAAGTGTTTTGCTATCTTACTATATCAGACTGGACTGAAGAAATGGGGTATATTTAACCCCAAAAGAACTTAGAATGGAGATGGCTAGGTGGCGCAGTGAATAGAGCACTGGCCCTGGAGTCAGAAGGACCTGAGTTCAAATCCAGCCTCAGACACTTAACACACACACACACACACACACACACACACACACACAAACCCTAGCTGTGTGACCTTGGGCAAGTCACTTAACCCAAATTGCCCTCCAAAAAAAAAAAGAACTTAGAATGGGTAGATATGAGAGTTATCTTAAGGAATTTGAAATGTCATTGTGAGGAAAACAAGAATTAGGCCTATTTTCAGAGAGCTGAACTTAGGACATTGGGCTGAAGTTGGAAAAGTACAAACTTATAAGCATTGTTTGAAGAAAAACTTACTGAGAATTAGAGCTAGCCAGAAGGGAATGGGGTTGCATTAGGAAATAGTGGGTTCCCATTTATTGGAATTATTCAGGTCTGTATGTGGGGATTTTGTACAGGGGATTTTTTGTTTGGATATGAATTGAATTAGTGGGCCTCTGAAGTCCCTTCCAGCAGTGATTATGTGACGATCCTTGGTTTTACTTTCTTATACTCCTTGTGATAGTCTCTTATGTCTCCATCTGATATTATCTGAAGTGCATTGTTGAATCTAACCATTCTTAGAAACTCCATCTTCCCATCCAGGATACGTGACCCAGGAAAACAGAACTGTTAATTTTGTCAGGTTTATAAACAGATGTCTCTGTCTTCCTTGTCCCAGAATCACCAGCCACCACATTGTTATCTTTTTCCCCTGCCCCATTGTTGGATGACCTCTAGCCTGATGGCACAGAATCATTTCTTGGAGCATAATGAACTGGTTCACCGAGAGATGATTCTAAGGGTGACCTCTGTGCTGGTGTATGAAGTGTTCAGGGAGGACTAACATCTCTGGTGTGAGGGTTTGCCGAGCCCTTTTCAGGACTGCTCATTCACCTTTGGTGTCCACTTTTCACTGAGCTCTCAACTGTGGCTCCAAAAAACCGTATGTACATGTGCAGCAGCTATGAGCCTAGTAAAACCCTCTTGGCAGACAGGCTAAACTAGATTGGGGATAACTGACAGGCCCCAAACTTATCTTATCAGTGAGTTAGGGGGATGGCTACCCCGAGCGTGTGAAGACTTTCCCCAGTGGAATGGGTGGATGAGAAGAATTTGTTCCAACGTCCATGAAGGTGGCTGAAGCTGCTGCTGTGGGAGTTTAGAACTTGGACCGGCATCGAAGATGCCAAGGTCACCCACTGCATCCCTCCGCTGGGCCATCTCCAGTCATCTTGATTTTTGTCTTGGCGTTGGACTTTGATGACTTGTAAGAGAGAGTGAGATTGACAACTTTGTGCAGCTCTGCCTCATTTAAATTCAGTCTCTTGTAAGTGACCTCATCTGTGATGTCATTGGTATGCTTTGAAAATAAGAATGAACAACAGTAACTTCCTAGTCATTATATAACTCCAAATGTTCAGTAGTCTTTCTTCCATTCCTTCTTTCTCCATCACATTTATCCCTTTTCCAATCTGACATGACTGAGAATTCCTACTTACTTCTTTATATTATCTCCTTCTTTTCTCTCTCCTCTTTAAAATATTTCTTCTGTTCTTTCAAGAAGCATTTCCCGGGGCAACTATGTGGCGCAATGAATAGAGCACCAGCCCTGGAGTCAGGAGGATGTGAGTTCAAATGTGGCCTCAGACACTTAACACTTACTAGCGGTGTGACCTTGGGCAAATCACTTACCCCATTTGCCCTGCTTTCCCCCCTCCAAAAAAGACCAAAAAAAAAAAATGATGCATTTCTTTCTCCTTGATCACCTGGAGAGTAGAAATTTATTCCCTCCCAGCCCTTATACTTTCTTATCTAGGATCGACTCACAAGTTGTACATAGTTAGGTTTTACATAGTATTGGCAGAAACACAACTCACCCTTTGCTGGTACCAGCATATTTTGACCTTTAATACTTGCTTTCAAAGTAAGTTTCCCTTTCTTTTGTCCCCTTTTGGATAGTTTTCTTGGCTAACTCTTGTGGTTTAATACACAGATTGTGTCTATATGACAGCAAACTCATGATACAAATATGAGATCACCTACCTCATTTCATCCTTCTATTTCCCTCTATTTCTGTAGATCCTGTATTGTCTGGCACCACTTTATTTAGTAGGCAGGAATACATAAGACATTGGGACACAAGACAAAATCCTATTGTCTAATGAAAGCTATAGACCTTTATTTTACTCTTGCTCCTTGTCTACTTGTATTTTGAGCCAAAGTATGCCTCCCTATGCCTCAGATACTTACTAGCTGTGACCCTGGGCAAGTCTCTTAACCTTGTTTTCCTCAGTTCCCTTATCTGTAAAATGAGAGCAAAATGGCAAACCACTGCAGTATCTTTGCCAAGAAAACCCCAAATGGGGTCACAGAGTCAGACATGATTGAAATCACCTGAGCAGTGGCAACAATAATCTTCACACTTCTTTTACATGATACCTTTAAGTGTTTGGAGGTATCATTTATGGTCTTCTTCCACATCTTTTCCTTCCCAGAGCAAGTACCTCCAGTTGCTTTAACTGATCCTTATACAGAATGGTTTCAAGACTCTTCTCATTGTTCTGTCTTGGGCCCTTTTTTCTTTTCCCTCTTCTCCCTCTATAGCAGTGGTTCTCAACCTTCCTAATGCCGGGATCCTTTAATACTCTTATGTGGGCGTATCTGCATGTGGGCAGACCCGCCTGGAGACAGATAGAGGAGCGGTGTCTCAGTTCCTAAGACCATTGGAAATATGTGTTTTCCAATGGTCTTAGGCGACCCATGTGACCCCTGTGAAAGGCTCGTTTGACCCCCAAAGGGGTTGCGACCCACAGGTTGAGAACAGCTGCTCTATAGTACTTCACTTGGTGATCTCATCAGCTCCCATGGGTTTAATTAACTTAATGATCATCTCCATGCTAACAGTTTTCAAATCTGCCTACACTAACTTCTCTACTGACCTCCAGTCTTTCATCTCAGTTGTCTTTTAAACTTCTTCAGCTGAATGTCCAGTGGATATCTGCATGGCTTAAAATCCTCATGTCCAAAATGGAACTCATTGTCTCTCCCCCTTCCCTTCACTATTATTATAGAGGGCAATGCGATCCTCCCAGCCTCTCAGGCTCACCATCTAGGTATTGTCCTTGCCTTCTCACTTTCTCTTTCCCCCATATACAATCTGTTGGAAAGGCTTGTCGATTTTGACTTTGCAACATCTCTGAAATACTTTTCCTTCTGACACTTCCACCACTGATGCAGGCTTTCTTTGTCTTATACCCGGACTATTGGAGTAGCCTGCTGATGAGTCTCTCCACCTGGAAGAAGAGAATTTGGAACTCAAAATTTTAAAAAATGAATGCTAAATTTTTTTACATGTGGTTGAGGAGAAAAATAAAAGAGGAAAAAAAGAATCAGCTTAAAAAAAGAAGCATTTTCCCACTTCAATCCATTCTCCATTCAACCACCAAAGTGATTTTCTAAAGCACAGATTTGACAGTATCACCCATCCTACTCAATAAACTCCATTGGTTCCCTGTTGCCTCCAGGATCAAATACAGAATGCTCTGTTTGACATTCAAAACCTTTTCTAACCTAGCCCTCTCCTTTAATACATTTTTCTTATATCTTACTCCCTATTGTGTATTCTTCTATCCAAAGACATTGTACTTCTTGAAATTCCACAAATTTCTTGTCTCTAGGCATTTTCTCTGGCTGTCCTCCATGTCTGGAATGTTCTTTCTACTCCTCTCCACCAACAGTTTGCTGGCTTCCTTTAAATCCCAACTAACATACCAGCTTTTTCCAACCCCTCTTAATTCTAGTGCCTTCCTTTGCATAATAATTTCCTTTTGTTCTATATATAGCTTGTTGGTACATATATGTTTGCTTATTTTCTCCCCCATTAGATTGTGAGCTCCTTGAAGGCAGGGACTGTCCGACTGTCTTTTGACTCTTTTTTGTATCCCCAATATTTAGCACAGTGCTTGGCACTTAGCCTTTGGCTTAAATGTATATTGACTATTAACTCATTGTTCTTACCTTCCTCTGAATTCATCCCAGTTTGAATTCAGCTGTAGTCCTTTCCCAGTATAGAAAAACTGACAAAAGCCTTTCCCAGTTAATGGTTATTAGGTTAAAGCCTTGTTTTCCTGCTCTTTCTACCCTCCAATGCTAAGTTTATCATAGAGAGAATTTTTGGAACACAGCTCTTGATAAACTAGAGCTTGTTTCTCCAAATGGTATTTTAAATATTTCATAAGAGTACAGAGAAAAGAAAAAAATCAAAGAACATGTGGCATTTTGAAAGCAGTGCCTCCTCACTCCTAGATTGCTTAATTAACTCCCCCATCAAGCTGCTTTACTTAGTTGTTAGGAGGGCGCTGTTGATAGAACAACTTAGTAGAAAAAATATATATCATGGTGGGAGGGGGAGGAAAGAACCAACATCCAATATATTACTCGTGGCGATGCCGATATTTATTTTCACTTAACTTTCTGAAAACTTGGCCCAGCCCTTGCAAAGGAAGAGGTATACCTTTGGAAGTGAACACATGAGTGCAGAAGCCTGTTATCTAGCATATACTTTAGGAGAAAAACAAAAAGGGCTACATCTCTCTTTGTTTTTCTGAATTGATTTTGAGCATAGGCCTAGATCCTTTATCCTACAAACTGAATTTGTGAACTAAAAATAATAATAATAATAACAATGAGTTATTATTATATAGCACTTTAAAGTTTTCGAAGTACTATAGACATTCTCATTTCTTCCTCACTGCAACCATGTGAAGTAGGTGCTATTTTTATCTCCATTTTGCAAGGGAGGAAACAGAGGCTGAGAGAGGGCAAGTGACTTGCCCAGGGTCACACAGGTAGTAAGTGTCTGAGTTAGTATTCTAACTTAGATCTGCCTGAATCCAAGTCTAGCACTCTACTCATTTTAATTCTGTCTCTCCCAGAGTCCTGTATAATCCTGTTCTGGCTCCCAGAAAGAATTGATTCTCCTCCAAAGAACAAGCATTAAAGGATCTGGCCCAACAACTCATTATTTTTCCCCCCCTGTTCTTGTGTGATGAATCAGTATCATTTACTATTCCTATTTTACAGATTAGGCTCCTTGAGGAACTGAGTCACTAGATTGCTCCAGGCCATAAGGCAAATCTGTGGCCAGATTACATGAACTTTTTTTTTTTTTTTTGGTTAACAGTCTCACTTTAATCAATCAAATATATATCATTTACCTAGTTCAGGGAGAGAAGTCAATACCCTGAACTCCAGAGAATGCAAACAAGTTACAAGCAGACAGAGAAACAGATCAGCAGAAGGGCTTCCAATAGTCTGACCATTACATCCATACCTAATTACCAGAGAGGGAAGCGCCAACATCTGGGTTTTCAAAGCCAGGGGCTCAGTGGCTGCCCAGAGTCTCATCTGGCCAAATCACACACCTCTTTGCAAAGTGAGCCCCTGACATGAACTTTTTAAAACTCAGCCTCCCAAGTATTTGTTGGCCATGTCCCTCTATCCCTTTTGTCAGTAATTTTTACAGGGAGGGCCAAAGGCTCTACCACCTAACGACCTAACTCATTTCCAGTAACTTCCAGAGGAAGAACAACTTTAGCTTCATGTGGAACTTGATTCATACCCTTTGCTATCACTGAGAAAGTGAGATTGGGGGTCAAAAGACAGTTTGTGTCAGGAACTGAAGATACCGACTTGAAGTATTTGAAAGCTGTAATAACATCCTGGAACTTCCCTGAGTAGAAATGCAGCTGGAGTTATTAATCGGCTTTGGTCCTTTTTGCACTCCAGCCCAGCACAAACTACCAAAAAGAGTGCCAATGAAGGAAGGCAGACTGTGTGGCGCTTTATAAGGCATTTATCAAGCCTAGAATTCATGTATCAGCTGGTAATTGGCACTTTGTAATCACCCGCTCATTAGCCTTTTTTCTTTCCCTTCCCCCCACATCCCTAATGCCCTGTAAAGCTTCCCAGGATTCATCAGCAGAGAGGATGAGAGACAGTGCTGCTTGGCAGTCAGGTATTCAAGTCTATTGCCTCATTTTCATTTAGTTAAGAACTATCAGAAAGGAAGAATTAAAAGATTTTTAATCTGTGAAAAAACCCATACATTGTTGAAGAGAAAAGTACATACATGTTTAAAGCCGAATTTCATTAAAATTAGATTTTTTCCGTGGAAATTGAATTCTAAAATTCAGGGAGATTAAACACAGTGGTGAATTGTAGTTATAATAAAATGTCAGCTCTCTTAGTTTTTCTGGAGAGTTAATTTTTTCCCCTAGCTAGCTGAGGATTAACCCAACACCCCTCCTCCACCATTTTAAAAATTGTTTTGGGATTAAAAGCGTTTAAAATTGAACTCCACACTTCCTTGCACTCTTAAACAGAAGACTACTGAACATAGTCCATTTTTGGATTCTTCAGACCCACATCTTTGATATCAATCTGTGTTGAAGTATGCCTATAAATCAAGAAGTATGATATGTAAGGTTGAATGGGTAGTGACCCCACCTAGAACTTGCTTTGTTAATAAATTTTCTGATGTCAACTTGATTTTTGGTCATTTATTCATTCAGTGAACCATTACATACTGAGTGTCTATTATATTTAAGGTGCTTCAGTGGATACTGAAAGGAGTCAGTTGTCTCTTTCCAGAATGATAGATTGAGGCACATGTAGGTTCATGCCCTTATGGGCCAGTGTAATGAAGCCTCCTCTCTGTAAAGGCTAAATAGGAAGTCCTGCCCTAAAGCGGCCTCCTCACAAGAGATTTCCTTTCCTTCCAAAAACTTATGTCCTACTTCAGTATTGCTTTCATTGATTTCATTTGAATTGTAAACATTGTGAAGATGCATTGTGAACATTCACTGGGGAAGTGTTTTTAGCTCATTTGAGATGTATAGTGATATGAGTAAATGACCAAAAAGGATATATGGAAATTTATCAATAAAGCAAGTTCTAGAGCCATTGATAGGGCCAGTCACCATTCAGCCTTCCATGTTACGTTATCTGCAGTTATAGGTATATTTCAATTAACCACATAGACCCATTACTTTGACAGCACTAACAGTTGATCTACAGACCATTATCATCCTTAATTCCCTTGTCTGTGAAGTGAGAGGGTCCAAGGGCATTTCTGGCTGTGATGTTCTATGAGTCTCTTTGTCAGAGTAGGAAAAGAAATATCCATCAGCAGTCGAAGGGTTGTTTTTTGCTGACATGTTTAAGGATCTACTCAAAGTCTATAAATTTTTGTTATTTCCTTTCATCCTCCTCCTACTCCTATTAATCCTCATCATTATCCTCAAAAAGTGGCACTTTTACATATAGACACCAAAACTCTATCCAGATTTCCCCTACTGCCTGAATTCAAATGAAATTCAGGGTGCAAGCAATGCTGAAAATTATATCCATAATGTTAAAACAAGGAGGGAAATCCCCTGTGGTATCCAAATGACAGTTTAAAGCATCCTTTTGAAATCTTCTTTAATATTATATATAATGCTATGTAACACTCTGGTCCACAGATTGAATCATAGTTACATGATCCTGAGTAAGGGACCTATCCTCTTAGAACTTGAGTCATCCCATCTGTATAGTAGGGATAAAACCTACGGTACCTACTTACCTCTCAAGGTTGTTATGAGTCTCAAATGGGAAAATGTATGTAAAGCATTTTGCAAACTTTAAATTGCCATATTAATACCAACTGTCAACATCATGGTCTAATGTAGGGGTGGGGAACCTGCAGCCTCCAGGCTGAAACTAGATCTGAAACTAGTTCAGGTTCAGTCAAAGGGCTGCTCTTGAGGACCTAGAGAGGGCCACATGTAGCCTTGAGGCTGGAGGTTCCCTACCCCTGATCTAATCTATATGAGAAAGTTGGGAGACAGGAATATAGTAAAAATTATTTCCAAACACTAGTCTTGCTTTCCTAGACTAATCTTCTCAGTACTGTTGTTGAGCAATAGAATAGATTTGGCATTCTCAGGTAAACTTGTCTTCCTGAGATGGACTTTCACCAAAGATAACAGAAAGGTGATGGAACTAGTCTGTTTTTTTTCTTTGCCCATCTCTTTTAGCTTTCTGGGGAAAAAAAAAAAAAGCAGGTAAATGTGTAACCCCTTTTAAAGTCCAGTCCTAGAGTGATGAAATGCTTAGAAATGCTTAGCTCTCTTGAGTTACATGTTTATAACCTGTCATTCAGGCTACTGTAGTAATATAGAATAAGAAATGAGAATAAGAATATGTTATGTAAGAATAAGAATATATTCGGACTTGGCTTAACCTAGTTGGAAGATATACCCTTTAGGGTACGTTTTGTTGAAGCATTAGATCCGTTCAGTCCCACAGACATTAGAGATGTCGTGTATTTTGTAACGTTAAACTATTGTGAAGCACGTCTCTATTTGCACACACACACATCCTATACAGCAGAGTTATTCAACTTTTTCCTTCTTTATAACCACCTTTTTTTTAAACCCTCAGAATTTAGCCCAGTTCCTGGAACATTATGAATTGTGCTTATTAACAAATGTCTGTTGAATTGAATTGAAATGGTCTTGTTGCTCACGGACCCATCACTTGATGTAACCACTGCCCCCACTGTTAGCTATATCTGCTGTTCAACTCTTGTCTCTAAATAACAACATCAATGAATGTGAGAGTTGGGATGGACCTCAGTGGCTTTATGGTCTAAATCATGCCCAAAAGGAACCCTCTCTGCAGCATATGGAAAAAGTGGTCTCGTAGCCTCTACTTGAGGACCTCCATGGAAGGAGAACTCGTGCCCCACAAGGCTGCATATTCCACTTCTGCACAACTCTGTTGAGATGTTTTTTTTTTTCCTTCCCTACATCAAACCATTACCTCTTTACAGTTTCCAACCATTTTTTGCTGATTCTATCATTTGAGGTCAGACTAGAAAAGTCCAATTCCTCCTCCTTCCTTGCATACTTGAAAAAAACTATTATGAAAATCTTAGTTTTTTCTTTCCCAGGCTAAGTAGCCCCGATTCCTTCAGCCAATCCTCACACAGCATAGATTCCAGGCCATTGAACATAGTGGTTGCCATCTCTGGATTCCAGATTATCAATATCCTTGAACGGTGACAGCCAGAAATGAGCACAATCCTCTGAGACCTCACAGAAGTAGAGTAGGGTGAGGTTATCACCTCTTTGTCTCTGGAAGCTACAAATCTCACAGTTCATTCTGAGATGGAGTTAGGTTTTTTTGAGTGATGCATGTTGATCGATTCATAATCATAATTGCAATCATAATCTGCAATCTGCAATCATAACTGCAGCCCCCCCCAACAAAATCCAACCCAACAACATGTAGATCTTATCGAGAACAGTTGTTCTCTACCCACACTTCCCCCCACTTTCTACTACTAGTCTTGATAAATTTTTTTTGCACTCTAGAGTGAGACATTATATACATATATCATTAGTGAATTTTGTCTAATATTATTAGGTTTATAGCTCTAGCTGGCCAAGATTCTTTTGTAGTTATTGTGTAGTATCTTAGCTCTCCCTCCTAGTTTTGTGTCATCTCTAAATTGACTGAATATCTATTCTTTTATCTAAATCACTGATAAAATAGTTAACCAGAACATGGTTAATGTACTGTACTGTAATCTGTACGTAGACATACAGGTGCCAAAGGCGTTTTACTAGAGACCTCCTACCCTATTGACATTTAACTTGACTTCATTTAAATCCCAACTGAAATCCTGGTTTTTACAGAACGCCTTTCCTAATTCCAGTGCCTTCCATCTGTTAATTATTTCCTATTTATTTGACGTATATCTTTTTTTCTCTGGATTTGTTTGCATGTTGTCTCCGTCATTAGAATGTAAGCTTCTTGAGCAGAACCAGGAGAAATCTGTACACAATGACAGACACAACATATGTGTGAGGACCAACTTTGATAGACTGGACTCTTCTCAGCAATGCAGGGTTATGAGACAACTCCAAAAGTCCCATGATGGAGAACAGAGTTTGAATGCAGATTGAAGCAAGCTACCTGCTCTCTTTCTTTTTCTTGTTTGGTTTTGTTTCTTCTTTCCCATTGTTCATCCCATCAGTTACAGTCCTTCTTTATAACCTGACTAATGTCTAATGTGAAAGTATTTGCAGATCCAGTACTTGATTGCATGCTGCCATGGTGGGGGTGGGGGTGAGGGGGAGGAGAGGGAAGGGAAAAAATTTGAAACTCAAAGGATTGTGGAACTGAATCTTATAAACGAAAAGTAAACAAACAAATTAATAAAGACAAAAAAAAATGAATGTAAACTTCTTGAGGGCAGAGTCTATTGTTTGCCTCTTTTAACTAGGTTTAAATTCTTAATTGTTGTCACTGGGAATTTTGAGCACATAGGATCAGGTAGGAAAATAGTACTTTTGCTTAAGGGATACTATCTTAAGGAAGTAAAATCTTGAGTTAATTTTTAAACAGTCACTTAAGATATCTTTTTTTAGTGGATAAACTGATAAATGTCATCTTAATGCCAGCTTATCAGAACATTAATATATTGCCTCTTTAGAACAGAACCATTTAAGGCATCAGAATTACTCACCTTTAGAATACTGAATTCTCCATTTTCATTTAAACATAGCATCTCTACACGTCTTGTCAGAATTGGTTCATCTTTCTTTCATTGAGACCTGGGGGCTGCTCAATTGATGACTCAGATCCAAGACTCTAAATTGCACCCACTCTAAGCCTCTCAATAAATGTCTCCCTCTGATAGTAACACTGGGACGTGAGAACAGTTAATACAATGGCTCCCCCTCATTCATCTTCTAGTTGTCATCTCTTTTATGCTTATTTCTAAGGCTTCCCACTTAATTAGAAGGATTTATCTCTAGAGTTCACTTCCTTTTACATAAAGATTCCCTGGAAGGTCACTTAGAGAACCTGCAAAAGTTGTTTCCCAAATTGTACCCATGTTCGTGGTATATCCAGAGGGATAAAGTAGCATTTATTCATATGCAGCTATATTTCACTGTTTCGGGTATGTGCCTTGGCAGGATTAAACTAGATTGTTAAATTCTTTGAGGTTAAGTCCTTTTTGATAATTGCTGTGGTAACCAACACTGTTGAGCATGGTAAAGGCATTCTAATTAAGCTTCCAAGAAATTAGCAATTGATAATTATCAGATTATAGAAGTGCTATCATGTACTCTAAACTCTTTTCCTGGAGTTTATATCGTCTTTGCAAATTGTTCAGACCTTTTCATTCTTCTTTCTTCTCCAATCCATCTTTGTTTTCTTTCTCTAAGCTCATTAAAATCTCCTACTAGTTGTGGGCAGAATCAAATAAAATAATAAATAAATAATTTTTGAAAAGGTCACTTATTGGTAGTTCTGGTAAAGCTTTTAGTTAGAAGGTGGGATTTTAGAAGAATTTCAGCTCTTTGAGATTTAACTGTCTTTCATGGTCAAAACTTCTGTATCTTCCTTGATAATTTATAATCTTATTTTATGGTCTGAAACATCTTTTAGTTGGTGCCTCCCCACTGACAAAACTAGAAATATATTTTCTCCTGGTGTGAGCTATTACCAGACACTTGATAACTGTGATGTATATAAGTTAACATCAGTGGACCACCCTCCACCATAGTGTTCTTTCCACAGAAAAAACACTAAATTTAGTATTATATTACCTCCGGTTAAAAAAAAAGTAAGACTCTTGGGGATAGGGACTATCTGCCCCTCCCCCGCCTTCCTCCCAATGTCTAGCACAGGGCCTGACACCTAATAAATGCTTGTTGAAGTTGTGATTGTTCTATCATTTCAGTCTATCTGACTCTTTGTTTTTGTTTTTGTTTTTGTTTTTTTTGGTTTTTTTTTCTCTTTATACTTTTATTTTTTTAATTAACTTTTGTTTATTTTTAGTTTATATCATTCATTTCCACGAGATTTTACAAATTTTCTCCCCATCTTTCCCCTACCTACCACTCCAAAACAGCCATCCCACTGTATACCCCTCTCCCAGTC
>CM053587.1:164601252-164626625 GCA_028646515.1 Pseudochirops corinnae | reverse complement strand
TCCCCCATCACCCCTCTGACTTTCCAGTAGGGCAAGATGGATCTCCATACCCCAGTGCCAGTATATCCTATTTCCCAGTTGCATGTAAATAATAATAATAATAATAATAATAATAATATACATATATTTTAACATTTGATTTTAGAATTTTAAATTCTAGATTCTTTCCCTTCCTCCCTCATCACCCACCCTATCTGACTCTTTGTAACCCTGTTTCTGGTTTTCTAGGCAAAGATGCTACAGTGGTTTGCCATTTCTTTCTCCAGCTCATTTTACAGATGAGGAAACTGAGGCAAACAGGATTAAGTGACTTACCCAGGGTCACCCAGTTAGTAAGTGACTGAGGCCAGATTTTAACTTGGGAAGATAAGTCTTCCTGACTTGAGGCACATCACTCTATCCACTGCACCACCTAACTGCTTATTAAAGACCTGACTTTAGATCCAGCTGTGTGACCCTAGGCAAATCACTTAACCTCTGTTTCCTTCACTTTCCTCAACTGTCAAATGAAGAGAATAATGTCACTTTGAAGGGTTTTTGTAAAGATCAACTGACATAATATTTGTAAAGTGCTTAATGCTTGGCACCATTAAATGCTTATTCCCTCTGGACTGAACTAAATTGAATTGCCTTGTCAGAGAACCTGGGGTTTTACTGTGGACTCTGCTACTTGCTGTGTGTAATCCTGGGTCAGTCACTTCTAGGAATCAGTTTCTTCATCTTTAAAATGAAGGACTTGGACAAAGTGACCTCTCATGTGTCATCCAGATCTAAATCTGTGATCGCATGATTTCAGCCATAGTTTTTGTCCCACGCTTCTTATAATTACTGATAAAATGATTTCATCAATCTACCCCACAGGTCAGCCTCTCTTAACTCTCCTCAAACATTTCTCACTTTGTTTAGAACCTAGGTGTCAGGCAGTATTTGCTGTCAAGAAAAACAAAAGATGTTCAGAAGATTAGGACATTTCAAATTGAGAAGCACTATTTCCCTGGGTGATGATTTCTTGGTCGTTTGGTGTTATTTTTCACTTAAAGATGACTGCATGGTCACATTTGTGTATAAGGCTGTCACGTGCAGACTGAATTCCTACAGAGAATTACCTTTGGACAAAGTAAAAGTTGATATATCATTATCTGTTTTGTGGCTCTTTATTGTACCATCCTAGGAATATTGGGATTTGATAAACACAATATGTTTTACATGGAATTAATCATTTAACTTTTATTATGTGGTTTAGCATGATTACAGGTATGCTGGTAAATATTTAACAACCATCTCTCTAGAAAAAAAATTTATGCACAACACACTTAATTTTAATCTGCATTATTAACTTTTTCTCTATCCTTAAGTCTAGAGAATCAACAAAACAACAAATCGAGCCTTGATTTGTAGCATTTATTGATTTAAAGATGCAAATATACTCAAACAGAAAATTTAACAATTGGCTCTCATGAAGTATTTCATTTTTAAATTAGATTATTTATTTTTACTTTTCAACATTCACTTCCATAAGTTTTAAATTTTCTCCCACTCCCTACCCCTTTCCTGCCCGAAATGGCTTGCAATCTGATATGGGCTCTACACATACCTTCCTATTAAACACATTTTCACATTAGTCATGTTGCATAGAAGAATTATAACGAATAGGAAAAACCATGAGAAAGAAAAAAAAACAAAGCAAAAAAGAAAATAATCTGCTTTGTTCTGCATTCTGACTCCATAGTTCTTTCTCTGGATGCAAGCTGGCATTTTTCATCATGTGTCCTTTGGAATTGTTTTAGGTCCTTGCATTGAGAAGGGTAAGTCTGTCAAAATCAATCCTCACACACTGTGGCTGCTACTGTGTACAGTGTTCTGGTTCTGCTCCCCTCACTCAGCATCAGTTCATATAAGTCTTTCCAGGTTTCTCTGAAGTTTGCCTATTCATCATTTCTTATAGCACAATAGTATTCCATTACATTCATATACCACAACTTGTTTAGCCATTCCTCAATTGATGGTCATTCCCCTCTATTTCCAGTTCCTGGACACCACAAAAAGAGCTGCTGTAAATATTTTTGTACATATGGGTCCTTTTCGCATTTTTGTGATCTCTTTGGGATACAGCCCTAGAAGTGGTATTGCTGGGTCAAAGGGTATGTGCATTTTTGTAGCCCTTTGGGCATAGTTCCAAAATTGCTCTCCAGAATGTCTGGATCAGCTCATAGCTCCACCAGCAATGAATTAGTGTTCCAATTTTCCCACAACTTCTCCAACATTTATCATTTTTCTGTTTTGCCATGTTAGCCAATCTGATAGGTATGATGTGGTACTTCAGAGCTGTTTTGATTTGCATTTCTCTAATCAATAGTGATTTGGAACATTTTCTCATATGATTATAGATAACTTTAATTTTGTCCTCTGAAGGCTTCCTGTTCATATCCTTTGACCATTTATCAGTTGGGGAATGACTTGTATTCTTGTAAATTCTCAATATGTTTTAGAAGTGAGGCCTTTATCAGAGATACTGGTTGTAAAAATGCTTTCCCAGTTTTCTGTTTCCCTCCTAATCTTGGTTGCATTGGCTTTGGTTGTGCAAAAACTTTTCAATTTAACATAATGAAAATGATCCATTTTGCATTTTATAATGTTCTCTATCTCTTGTTTGGTCATAAATTCTTCCATTCTCCATAAATCTGATGAATAAACTATTCCTTCCTCCCCTAATTTGTTTATAGTATCAGCCTTTATGCCTAGATCCTGTACCCATTTGGACTTTATTCTGATATATGGTGTCAGACGTTGGTGTATGCCCAGTTTCTGCCATACTATTTTCCAGTGTTCCCAGCAGTTTTTTGTCAGATAGTGAGTTCTTATCCCAGAAACTGGGGTCTTTGGGTTTATCAAACAGTAGATTGCTATAATCATTGACTACGGTGTCTTGTGTACCTAACCTATTCCACTGATCTACCCCTCTATTTCTTAGTCAGTACCAAGTGTTTTTTTGTGATGATTGCTGCTTTATGATACACTTTAAGATCTGGTATGGCTAGGCCACTTTCCCTAGCATTTCTTTTAATTAATTCCCTTGATACTCTGGATCATTTGTTCTTCCAGATGGATTTTGATATTATTTTTTCTAGCTCTAAAAAGTAATTTTTGGTGGTTTGATTGGTATGGCACTGGGTAAGTAAATTAATTTAGGTAGAACTTATTTTAAACTTATATTTGTTCAGCCTGCCCACAAGCAACTGATGTTTTTCCATCAGTTTATTTTTTTGTGTGTGAAAAGTGTTTTGTAATTGTGTTCATATAGTCCCTGGATTTGTTTTGGCAGATAGACTTGCAAATATTTTGTAACGTCTACAGTAATTTTAAATGGAATTACTCTTTCCATCTCTTGCTTTTGGACTTTGTTAGTAATATATAAAAATGCAAAACTCGTAAGGTATTTCTAATTGGCTCTGGCACATCTCTGATATACATGCTCCTCTTTTTGAGAGGAAAACAGATGAAAACTTTCTTTGAATTATTATATAACAACTCTCTCTCAAAAAAAGCTTCAGATTAAATTATTGTTTTATTAATACCAGATAACAAAATTATGTTGACCTACATAAAAAAGCCAGAGAGAAAGACTGCCTTTAACTTAAGATGGAGTGAAATTTTATACTGATCTTCAGTCTGCAGTTTGTATATTGAAAGTATTCAGAGAACTGAGACTCTTTGGTTAATTCAACAGGCTTGATTTTTATCGTTCCCCAGGAAATCTAAGTTGTGATTGATTAACTTGGTTTAGAACATGAGGCGAGTTGGGCTTAGGTTACAGGTCCACAAGAAACAGTTAGATTTGTCCTTTCCTGTGGCCATAGATATAACCCTAGCATAGGCCAATGATCCAAAATGTTTGCCTTTTGTCCCAAAGGAATCTAAATGGTAGAAAGGAGACACTATAAATCATTAACCATCACTGGAACACAAAGTATATCATACCTCTTGGCAGTGGGTCAGTGTTGTTTTTGTATGCCAGGTTAGCAAATTGCATCTATAATTATGACTTGGATAGTGAAAAGTACATAAGACTTGAAATCAGAAGCCCTAGGTTCAAATCTCAACTCTGTCACTTAGTAGCCAGCAGATCTGGGTAACTTATTTGACTTCTCTGACTTTTAATTTTCTTATCTCTGAAATGGCTATAATAATACTTTCTCTACCAAAATATCTCACAGGACTGTTTGGTGTAATTCCACAAACATTTATTAAGTGTCTAGTATGAGCCTCTCTAAATCTGAGTTCCTTCTCTGTAAAATGAGAGGCTTAGACCTTGCTAAAGGCCCTTCCACCTTTAAATCTATGTTCCTATGATTCTACCAACAATGAGGCTCGGGGAAGACATTTTGTAGGAGGTTTCAGTTAGATTTAATCATGATAATAACAACTTATATTTGCACACTGCATTAAGGTTTACATATACAACCCTGTACATTAGGTAGCATAAGTACTGAATCCCCGTTTTATTTTATTTTAATTTTTTAAAATTATTACTTGTTTTCAACATTCATTTTTTTAAAAAATTGAATTCCAAAATCTCCTTCCCTCCCACCTCCCCTCCACCCATAGAGAAGGCAAGAAATGTGATGTCGATTATACATGTGAAATCATGTAAAACATTTTCATATTAGTCATGTTACAAAAAAATCATAAAAAATAAGTAAAGTGAAAAAAATTATGCTTCAGTCTGTATGACTCCATCAGTTCTTTTTCTGGAGATGGATAACATTTTTCATCATAAGTCCTTTGGAAATTGCATTGATCAGAATAGATAGGTCACTGGCAATTGATTATTATAGAATATTACTGTTGGTATGCACAGTATTCTCTTGGTTTTACTCACTTCCCTTTGCCTGAGTTGCGTGACTCCTTATTTGCTTATTTTCGCAGATAGTTTATATAGTATAGGAATGAATTATTCTTTAAGCATTTGGTAGAATTCCCTTGTGAATCCATCCATTGCTAGGGATTTTTTCTTGGTGAACTCATTTATGGCTTGTTCAATTTCTTTGTCTGTGATAGGGTTATTTAAATATTCTATTCTTTTTCTGTTAACCGGGGCAATTTTTATGTTTGTAAATATTCATCCATTTCACTTAGATTGTCAGACTTATTGGCATATAGATGAGAAAAATCACTCCTAATAATTGCTTTAATTACTTCTTCATTGGTGGTGCATTTATTCTTTTCATTTTTGATACCGATAATTTGGTTTTCTTCTTTCTTCCTTTTTTTTGGTGAATAATTTTTTTTAGACTGCTCCCTCTCACTTTTTTTAACATGTGAAATTATGTGAAACATTTCCATGTTGGACATTTTGTACAAGAACATTCAAATAAAAGAAAAAAATGAAAGAAAGTGAAAAATAGCATGCTTCAGGCTGTATTCAATCCATATCACTTCTTTCTCTCTAGGTGCATTGTATGCTTCATCATGAGTCCTTTGGGATTATCTTAGATCATTGTATTGCTGAGAATAACTAAGTCATTCATAGTTCTTCATTGAACAATATTGCTGTTACTATGTATAACGTCCTCCTAGTTCTTCATTTCACTGTGCATTAGTGAAAGTAAATCCAGGTTTTTTTGACATCATCTTGTTTGTCATTTCGTACAACATAGTAATATTCCATTACAATCATATACCACAGCTTGTTTAGTTATTCCTCAGTTGATGGATGTGCCTTTGATTTTCAGTATCCACCACAAAAAGAACTACTATAAATATTTTTTTAAATTTTTATTTAATAACTATTTTTATTTAATTGTAGACATTGTACAAATAGCTACTTTTTCCCTTTTTGGATGTCTTTGGGATATAGACCAAGCAGTAGTATTGCTGGATCAAAGGGTATGCACAGTTTTAATGGGCATAGTTCCAAATTGCTATCCAGAACAATTGGATCAGTTCACAACTCCACCACCAACGCATTAGTGTCCCAGTTTTCCCACATAGCCTCCAAAATCCATTGTTTTCCTTGTTTGTCATATTATCCAATCTGATAGGTATTATGTGCTACTTCATAGTTGTTTTAATTTGTATTTCTCTCATCAAAAATGACTTAGAGCATTTATAGATAACTTTGAATTCTTTGAAAACTGCCTGTTCATATCCTTTGATCATTTATCAATTGGGGTATGACTTGTGATTTAATAAATTTGACTTAATTCTCTATGTAGTTGAGAAATGAGGCCTTAATCAGAAATACTTCTTAATACCCCCCCCCCCCCATTTTCTGCTTTCCTTGTAATTTTGGCTGCATTGGTTTTGTTTGTGCAAAATCTTTTTAATTTAATGCAGTCAAAATGATCTATTTTACATTCTGTAATGCTTTCTATATCTTCTTTGGTCCTTAAATTCTTCACTTATTCATACATCTGAAAGATAAACTATTCCATGCTCTCTTCATTTGCTTATGGTATCACCCTTTATGGTAAATCATATACCCATTTTGACCTTATCATGATATATGGTGTGAGATGTTGATCCATACCTAGTTTCTGCCATAGTGTTTTCCAGTTTTCCCAGCAGTTTTTGTTAAAAAAAAAAATGAGTTTTTGTTCCAAAAACTTGGATCTTTGGGTTTTTCATATACTAGATTACTATGGTCATTTACTATAATACAGTTTATACCTAATCCATTCTACTAATCCACCACTCTGTTTCTTAGCCAGTAAGAGATTATTTTGATAATTGCCACTTTATAATACTGTTTGAGATTTCATCTCCCTAGATCACCTTTGATATTTTTTTAAATTGATTCCCTAGATAATCCTTGAGCTTTTGTTCTTCCCCATGAATTTTATTTTTTCTAGCCCTATAAATAATTTTTGATAATTTGATATGGCACTGAATAAATATATTAATTTAGGTTAAATTTTCATTTTTAATACATTGGCTCAGCCTACCTGTGAGTAGTCAATATCTTTCCAGTTGTTTAGGTCTGACTTTATTTCTGTGTAAAAAGTGCTTTATAATTGTGTTTGTATAGTTCCTGGCTTTGTCTTGGCAGGTAGACTCCCAAGTATTTTATATTGTCTACAGTTATTTTATTTTATTTAATGACTTGTTTATTTACTTTTAATTTACAAGATTCAGTTCCACATTCACTTGAGTTTCAGATTTTCTCCCCTCTCTTTCCCCCTCCCCCTGCCCCCATGGTGGCGTGCAATCATGTATAGGATTGTCTACAGTTATTTTAAATGGAAATTCTCTTTCTCTGTCTTGCTGCTGGACTTTGGTGGTAATAGATGGAAATTCTGATGATTTCTGTTGGTTTATTTTGTATTCTCCAACTTTACTAAAGTTGTTAATAATTTCAAGTAGTTTTTTAGTTGATTCTCTGGGATTTTCTAAGTATAACATCATATAATTTGCAAAGAGTGATAGTTTTGTTTCCTTGTTGCCTATTCTGATTCCATTCATTTCTTTTTCTTCTCTTATTGCTATAGCTAACATTTCTAGTATAATATTAATAATAGAAGTGATAATGGGCATCCTTGCTTCACCCCAATTATACTGGGAAGACTTCTAGCTTATCCTCATTACAGATAATTCTTGCTGATTGTTTCAAATAAATATTACTTTTCATTTTAAGGTAGGCTCTATTTATTCCTTTGCTCTCTAGTGTTGTTGTTGTTGTTGTTTTAGAAGGAATGGGTGCTGTATTTTGTCAGTCTTTTTCTGCGTTTATTGAGATAGTCATATGATTTCTGTTGGTTTTGCTATTGATATAGTCATTTATACTAATAGTTTTATAAATCCCACCTGGTCATAGAGTATGATTCTTGTGATATATTGCTATTATCTCTTTACTAGTATTTTATTCAAAAATTTTGTGTCAATATTCATTAGGGAAGCTGTTCTATAATTTTTTTTCTCTGTTTTGACTCTTCCTGGTGTGGGTATCAGCACCATATTTGTATGGTAGGACTCCTTCACCTATTTTTTCAAATAGCTTAAATAGTACTGGCATTAATTGTTCTTTAAATATTTGGAGGGGTAGCTAGATGGTGCGGTAAATAGAGCACCAATCTTGGAGTAAGGAGGACCTGAGTTCAAATTTGGCCTCATACTCTTGACACACTTACTAGTTGTGTGACCTTGGGCAAGTCACTTAACCATCCTTGCCTTCCCCCCTCAAAAATTTTTTATTTGGTAGAATTTCTTTGTGAATCCATCTGGTCTTGGGAATTTTTTCTTAGAAAGTTCATTGATGGCTTGTTCAATTTATTTTTTTGAGGTTGCATTATTAAGTATTGTATTTCTTCTGTTAATCTGGGTAATTTATATTTTTTGTAGATAGTTATCCATTTCATTTAGATGGTCAAATTTATTGATATATAGTTGGGCAAAATGGCTCCTAGCACTTATCTTAATTTCTTCTGCATTGGTGTTGAATTCACCCCTTTCATTTTTGATACTAATAATTTGTTTTTTTTTTCTTTCTTACTTTTAATCAAATTACCAACAGTTTGTTTATTTTATTGGTTGTTTTCCCCCCCATAAAACCAGCTTCTAGTTTTATTTATTAATTCAATGGTTTTCTTATTTTCACTTTCATTAATTTGCCCTTTGAGTTTTAAAAGGATTTCCAATTTGGTGTTTAATTGGTGATTTTTAATTTGTTCTTGTTCTAGGTTTTTTAAAATTACCTGCTCAAGTCATTTATCTGTTCTTTCTCTTTTTTATTGATGTAAACACTGAGAAGTATACATTTTTCCTTAAGTATTGCATAGGCAGCATTTTATTCTTTTTATTGAAATTATTTATTGCTTCTATGATTTTTTTCTTTGACACACTGATTTTTTAAGATTAGATTATTTAGTTTCTAATTAATTTTTAATCTGTGTTTCCACAGCCCTTTAGTGAATGTAATTTTTATTGCATTGTGGTCTGAAAAGGATGCATTTAATATTTCTGCTTTTCTACATTTGCTTATGAAGTTTTTCTGCCTTAATAATACGTGGTCAGTTTTTGTGAAGGTGCCATGTATAGCTTAGAAAAAGGTATACTCCTTCCTATTTCCATTCAGTTTTTTCCAGAGATCTAGCATATCTAACTTTTCTAAAAATCTGTTCATCTTTTTAACTTCTTTCTTATTTATTTTATTGTTAGATTTATCTAGTTCTGAGAGGGAAAGTTCAGGTTCCCCCACTAGTATTGTTTTACTGTTTAATTTCTCCTGTAACTCATTTAACTTTTCCTTTCAGAATTTGGCTGCTGTGGTATTTGGTGCATATATATTGAGTATTGAAATTACTTCATTGTCTTCAGTACCTTTTAGCAAAATGTAGTTTCCTTGCTTATCTCTTTTAATTAGATCTGTTTTTGCTTTTACTTTGTCTGACATCACAATTAGTACCCTTGCC
Source organism: Pseudochirops corinnae (assembly GCA_028646515.1). Classification (NCBI taxonomy): domain Eukaryota; kingdom Metazoa; phylum Chordata; class Mammalia; order Diprotodontia; family Pseudocheiridae; genus Pseudochirops; species Pseudochirops corinnae. Next base: position 164,617,218 of record CM053587.1, on the reverse strand, counting down.
TGTTTTTTTTTTTTTTTTAATCACCTGAAGTGTTACAGATTCTGCACTAGTCTCTTATTTTTACTCTGTGTGTGTCTCTCTCAAGTATTTTTCTTGTAAAGAACATATTGTTGGATTCTGGTTTCTTATCCTTTCTGCTATTTGCTTCCATTTTATGGGTGAATTCATCCTTTCATAGTCACAATTATGTTTATTAACTGTGTATTTTCACCTATCCTGTTTTTTTTCCTTTGTTTATCTTTTTCTTTCTCTCTTTTTCCCATCCTGCCTCAAAAGTCTATTTTGTTTCTGACCACTGCTTCCCTTAATCTGCTCTCTCTTCTATAAGCACCTCCCCACTTCTCTACCCCCCTACCCTGTCTTTTCTTATCTCTCTCCTCTCCTACTTTCCTGTTGGGTAAGATAGATTTTTATACCCAACTGAGTGTATGTTATTCCCTCTTTGAACTAGTTCCAATGAGAATGAGATTCAAACAGTGCCTACCCTCCATTTGCCTGTCCAATGTGAACGTTCTTCCTCATTTTCCTCTTTTATGTGAGATAATTTTTCCCATTCCTCTATCCTTTCCTCCTTCTTCCATGGTATCACTCTTTCTCACCCCTTAGTTTTTGTGTTTTTTAAAAAAATCATCCCAGCACAGTGAACTCACGCTGTTCTCTCTGTCTATGTATATATATTCCTCTAACTGTCCTACTAACGATAAAGATCTTAGGAGTTTTTCCCATTTAAAAATATAAATAGTTTAACCTTATTGAGTTCCTTATGATTTCTCTTTCTTATTTATCTTTTTGTGCTTTTTCTTAAGTCACGTATTTAAAAGTCAGATTTTTTAATTCAGTTCTGGTCTTTCCATCAAGAATGCATGAAAATCCTCTGTTACATTAAATATCTATTTTCTCCTGAAGGATTATACTCAGTTTTGCTGAGTAGGTTATTCTTGATTGTAATCCTAGAATTTTGTATTCCAAACCCTCTGCTCCTTTAATATGGAAGCTGCCCAATCTTGTGTGAGCCTGAATGTGGCCATGATATTTGAATTGTTTTCTTTCTGACCATTTGCCATATTTTCCTTGGCCTAGGAGCTCTGGAGTGTGTTTGGCTGTTATGTTTCTGAGAGTTTTCTTTTGGGATCACTTTCAGGACACGTTCTTTCTATTTCTATTTTAACCTCTGTTTCTAGCATGTTAGGGCAGTTTTCCTTGATGATTTCTTGAAAGATCGATGTCTAGGCCCTATTTCTTTGTCTTGACTTTTAAGTAGTCCAATAATTCTTAAATTATCTCTCCTCAATTTATTTTCCAAGTCAGCTTTTTTCCAACAAGATATTTCACATTTTCTTTTACTTTTTCTTTCTTTTGACTTTGTTTGATTATGTCTTGATGTCTCATGGAGTCATTGACTTTCTGTTGACCAGTTCTAATTTTTAAGGAATCATTTTCTTCTGTTTCTATTTGGCCAATTCTGCTTTTTAAGGAGTTCTTTCTTCAGTGGATTTTAGGACTTCATTTTCCATGTGACTGGTTCTATTTTTTTAAGATGTTATTTTCTTCATTATTTTGTACATTTTTTACCAAGCTGTTTTACTCACTTTTTATAATTTTCTTGCATCGCTCTAGTTTTTTTCCAACTTTTTTACCCTAAGTCTTTTATTTGATTTTTAATCTCTTTTTTGAGCTCTTCTGTGAATTCTTTTTTGTTTTGTATCTGATTTACATTTTTTTCCCCTTTCAGCCTTTACTCATAGTTGTTTTGACATTGATGTCTTCATCTGAATTTGTGTCTTCATCTTTCCTATCACCATAGTAGCTTTTTATGATCGGGTTTTTGTTGTTGTTTGCTCATTTTTCCAGCCTGATTTTTAACTTTATCTTAAAGTTGGATTCTGCTCCTGGATTGGAGGGTACATTGTCCCAAGTTTTGGGGGGTTTTTTGGCTGTTATTTTCACAGCTCATTCTGGGGTCTGTAAGTTTTCTTAGCTTCCAAGATGGTATGATCTAAGGAGAGATGTGGTCATGGCTCTCCTGTGTTCTGGTGGTTACCTAGGCAAGGACCTTGATTCCCTGAAGCCATAAGCATTATCACTCCTTTTGACCTTAGAACTATGACCAAATCTCCTGTTCTCCTGTGGCTGCACACACTAGTGCTCATCTTCATCCTGGGACTGTGACCTGGAACTCTGTATAGGCATTGCAAAAGGGTCCTGCACCCAGTGCAAACAAAGGATCCCAAGTAATCCCTTTCTGACCAGTTATATGACCCCTTTACGGTCTCTGGGCTTGAGAGCTCCTTGTAATGCTGCTGCTCTGTCACAGCTACATTAAAAGCCCACTACTGGTGCTTCTGCAGCCTATGCTTGGAGCCCCAGGCACATCCCAGGCTGGCACCCGCTTCTATGTCTCAGACCTCTTCTTCCAAACTTTTAAGTTGTTTTTGGCTGGAAAAATGTCTCCTCCCACCTGTTGTTGGCTCCACTGTTCCAGAATTCAATGTGAGGCATTGTTTTAAAGTTGTTTGAGAGGGAATAGTGGGAAAATGCAACCAAATTGCTGCCTGTACTGTGCCAGCTTGACCCTGTCCTTAAATCCTCATTTTAGAGATGAGGAAACTGAGACTTTTTTAAGTAAAATGATATATGTAGTATCAAAAATAAATAATAAGTGCAGATATTAAGATTCAAACTCACGTGTTCTGATTCCAAGACCAGTGCTCTTTCCAGTATACCACACTACCTTTGTGACATTGATTCTGTTCCTAGTAAACCTGTAGTCTAAAGGGGAGAAAAAACTTGTAAAATTTGTATGTAGATAAGTAACAACAATAATAATATTCATATAGTACTTTAAGACTTGAAATGTGCTTTTTATATGGTAAGACATTTGATCCTCACAGCAACTCTATGAGGTTGGTGCAGTTATTATTCTCATCATGAGGTTAAATGACTTGCCCAAGGTCACACAGCTAGTAAGTGTCTGAGACAGTATTTGAACTTAGGTCTTCTAGACTCTGGTTCAGTCACTTAGCTTATAAATATGATGTAACAAAGAGTAAGATAAATTACAAGCATAGGTTCATGAAAAATATTATGAGACATTTGAGGGAAAAGAAATCACTTTGAGCTAGAGGAGAAGCAGAGCTAGGAAAGACTTTGTGGAAAACATGACTTCTGGATTGGGATTTGGAAGAAGGGGAAGGGCCTTCAGCAGTTGATGATTGGGAAAAGGGCATCCATTTCAAGCATGAGCATCATATGGAGAAAAGGTGCAGAGAAAAGAGAAGTCAGAACAAGGATGGAGAACAGAAAAGTCTAGTTAGATTGGAAGTATAGAGTCATTTAAGAGCATAGGATTCTCCCCTATCTACTCTGGATGTGTCTTCTACGTGCTTGTTTACTCACATGTTTTCATCTCTATTAGAAGGTAAGCTCCTTGAGGTTAGATACTATTTTATATTTTCTGTTGATGATTGATTAGGTGATTGAATAAGAATAGTGATTGAATAGCTTGGAGGCAGATTGTAGACAGCCTCTAATGCTAGGATCAAGAGCTTTATCAGATGTTACAGTAAAAGGCTTTGTAACTATGAGATATTACTGTAAGTTCATTAGACATAGATCACATTATTCATAAAATCTATTCCAATAACTGCTGTTCTTTAAATCTAATTTGGGGAATTATTTTGAGACTGGAAATGGAATTGGCTATTGTTTTAATTACTTCTAAACATCAAAGAGAAAGATTATGTTTCCACAAAATTGAATATGGTGTTATCTAGAGTTTATACTAAAACAGTATAATGCCAAAAAAAAAAAAAAAGTCTGTTTATAGCAGTATGCCAGTATTCAGAGATGATTAACTTTGGCACTCAAATGGGAGATGTGATGCAGTGAATAATGCTAAAAAAAAAAAAAGCTAGTTCAGGCTTTTTTTTTTTTCCAGTTTCTCATGTACATACAACTTTTTGTTATATTCCAACACTACTATATAATTTGGGGAGGCCTTTGAGAAAGTCAAACATTCCAGGGATTTTGTAAATTCTCTAAGTATTATTGAAAGGAATCAGCCTCAGATCCCTAAGGATTCGGCTGCAGGAAACTTTGGTTCTTTGGAAGCCAAGTTTGATACTTTTGTCAAATAATTCTCACTTCTTCTCTCCCCAGCCCTATTCCTATGCCGATATGTTTTTTGACAAGTATGAAATTTTGTACACATTTCTCCCAGAGGTAATCTTTTTGGTTTGGAATGAAAATTGATAACCGTGGGTAAAAACACATTGCAGGCAGGCCTCAGCAAGCTGTTTTGTAAAATGATTATTTAAAAATATTCCACATGCTTATAAATGTCTCCAGTTAGAGAATGTTATAACTGCCTTCTTTGTTAGCCAGCTTCTCAGTCTGTTCTAGGCTACAAAGAACTGCTCAGGAATTAAGATGAATGTACTATTTTATATTGCCCAAGGAATGATAGCACCATCTTATTGTTCCAGCTTCAAGCATGAAAAAAGAGACTTGAAACTGAACTCTGATTGGTATGGCTGGGCCTATATCATAAGATATCTCTAAAAGAACAAAGTAGAAAATAATTTATTTGTTGGACTCAGGACATTTTATTTGAGAGACATAAGATCAAAAGTTTTTCTTGAGATGAATAAAGTGGCTAAAATTATGCATCATGAATTTTTAGATGGAGGGCCATTTGAACATCTTAGGCAGTAGCAGGAAAAAATGTATGGATTTTTTTTCATCAAATTGGTGTTGGACTAAAGAAGAAAATATCACACAAGTTAGCTACTTTTAATAATATAAATGGTATTTATATAGTGCCTTGTGGTTTGCAAAGTGCTTTACATGCGTTATCTCTTTTGATTCTTATAACAACCCTACAAGATATCATTACTATTCCCATTTTACAGATGAGGAAATTGAGACCCAGAAAATTTTTAGTGATTTGCTCAGAGTTGCACAGCTAGTAATTTTCTGAGGCAGGATTTGAAACCAGATCTTCCTGACACCGACTCTAGTGCTCCATGAAATATTTGCTTACCATGATGACAGCAAGATGTTGAGAATAGAATGCTGGATATAGGACTGGGAAGACCTGCATTTACATCCTGCCTTGGATGCTTATTAGCCCAGTGACCCTGGGCAAGTCACTTAAACTTTCTGGGTCTCACTTTCCTTATCTTTGCAATAAAGGAGTTGAACTCAGTGGCTTCTAAGATCCCTTCCTGCTCCTGATCTAAGTACCATCCTATGAACCTTTACTACTGTGATTAAATTACTTATTCTGTGTGGCTACACCCTCTAAATCCTTGTACACAGAAAATGAGGGTTTTTTGTAACTTGCCTTGGCCTTTTAAAAATCATAAATTCTCTGCTATCTCTCTGCTGGTGATAAAGTTAATAATAATAATATTATTCTTTCTAATTAGAAGTTGCTTAAGAATTACTTATTTATATGTGTAAATTACTTTGCAGAAGTGCAAGGTATTATAGCCAGCTAATGTCTAGAGCACTGGATATGTAATCAAAAGAGACCTAGGTTTTCATTTCACCTCATACCTTGCCACCTATATTACCATGGGCAGGTCAGAGTGAGTGTAATAATACTTGTACTGCCTGCTTCTTAGGATTGTTCAAATGAAAGGAAATAATGTACATATACCACTTTGCAAATGTTGGAAAAAAGCTATGTAAATATCAATTATTATTGCTATTAGTTTGCTTGTGTTCCTTGGGAAAGTCCCCAGTATAGACTATTTCATTTAAAATATATTCTTAGTTAAGACTTTTATATGATTTAGTTCCTGAACTTATGCTTTGTTATTGACATGCTTTTATCAGTAGAGTCCCATAGAAAGCCCCAAAGCTATGGGGTTCCAACTGAGGAAGGCAATGAGCTTGGTACAGAAAGAGTCGGTAATGCTTGTGTTAATCTGTTTAGCCTTTGCTCTTGAGGGAGCTGTGCTTAGTTTTTATCCCTGAAGTAGTATATTCAGTTGTAGTTCATAAGCAAAATCAAAACTATTTCTAAGGACTTGTGTTCCAAAAGCCTACTTACCATATGTTGCCTTTTGGTTGACTGCCTCTCTATCTCTCATTGTCTTTACTTTAAACTCAACACGTGCAAAACCTAATTCTTGATTTCACCTCCCCTGATCTGATTTAGCTTCCAACTTCTAATTTCTGTTGATGGTCCTACTTATACCTTTATTACCTTCAGCAAATCACTCATCCTCTCTGGGCAGCAGTTTATTTTTCTGTAAATGAGAGAGTCAGGCTGGGCCACCTCTGAGGTGGTTCCACCCTTTCTGCTCTAAATTTGTCACCTTAGTTCAAATCCTGGGAGTATCTCTCCTCAAGGACAGAGCTGTGTCAGTCACACTTATTTCTACCTTGCACCTAACAAAGAGCCAATACTTTAAAAATATCTTTCAGTGACAATATATGTGTGTGTGTGTATATATATATATATATATATATATATATAAAATATATATATTTATGTACATATGCACATATACATATATATTTAATTTGATTTTTAAAATGCATTTTATTTTTAGTTTTTATTTTTAAACCTAAATTTCTCCCAGTATCCTTCTCCTCTTCTTGTAGGAGCAATCCCATTAAAAAAACTGTTTTTAAAGAAAAAGAAGAAAAAATGAGTAAGAACAGATCGGTACATCAAAAAAAAAATCAGAAAATATATGCATTCCTCCATACTCACCCACCTCTACAAAGGAGTTTGGCGGGGGGGGGCAGGTTTTCATTTCATAGCTCTTCTTTGAGGCCACACTTATCCTTTGTGATTCTATAATGTTTCCGTTGGTTTTTTGTTTGTTCTTTCCATTTACATTGATGTAATAATTATATATTGTTGTTTTCTTAGCTCTTCTTACTTTTTTCTTTATTATCAGTTGCATGCTTCTCTGTATTCATCATATTTGCCTTTTCTTACAGCACAGTAATATTCCATTAGACCCATGGTTTCTTTCAATGATAGTTTTATCATTTTAGTGTCTGCTACCTGATTCCTCTAAGTCTGTGAGCATAATAAGTACTTGGTAAATAGCATAAATAAAATTTAAGATATTTTCAAACCCTGAACTAAATGTGGGGTCTGAACTATGCTTTGAATTAAAAGAGAATGTGTCCATGGGCATAAAAGATAGATTTGTTAGATTTGAAGCACATGTTAATAGAAATAAAAGAAAACTAACATCTGGGAGAGAAACTCACCAATTCTGTCAGGCATTCATGTCTCTTTCCCCTAACTCAGAAATAAAAACAAACTCAGCAAAGTTCTAACAGAGTGAATGAAGGAAAAGTCCAAATCAGGAGGAAAGGAAGTAGCTGAGTTCAGCTATTGACATATTAGTAATATTTCACAGTTTTGTGGCATTGCAAAACCTTTATATCTTAATTATTGTTGGAAGTTGTTTGCCTTTTGGTCCTCTCCCACCAACACAACGTCAGTTTATTGAAAGCAGGGATTGTCTGTTGTTTTGTTTTTGTATCTCTGGTACAATTGCTTGACCATAGTAGGTACTTCATTCATACTTATCGGTGGTGGATAGGTGAGGTATTTGAAAGGGTTGAGTGTGCCCTAATTTAATAATCCTTCAGTAAAATGCCCTAAATACTAGATTATAACATTTGTTGCTTTGTTAAAGTTAAAAGGCTGCATTTAAAACTTTCCAGTTCTTATAAGTGAGGAAATTCCAAGCATTCCAGAGTGACAGATAGTGTTAGTGGGCAATTGGTTGGTGATGTTAAATATGAAACGGTGAATAGCTTTGTTCCTGTAAAGCAAAAATGCATGGTCCTACATAAAGTGCTCTAAGCAAGAGAGATACCAATACTATATGATTAGTTTCGTATACGCTGCATATATGTGTATATGTCCACATATGTGTATATGTATATACACATAGACACACATAAATGCAATTTTAAGTTCCAGATTTTATGTAATGAAAAGAGTCAAAACCTTGTATGGTAAAATATACTTTTTTGTAGGGGTTGGAATAGGGGTAGAGAGGAGTCCCAAATCTGTGAATTGATTGTTTTAGGTAACTCTTGGTTTGGAAAACTCTTCTATCCATGTAGTAGACAACTCATTTTTAACTTAAAATCTTAGATTGTTGCTTGAGGCCATTGAGAGGTAAGTAGGCTATTAGATAGATAGACAGACAGATAGTCAGTCAACAAACATTTGTTAAGTACTAAGGATACAAAGAAAGGCAAAAACATATTCTCTGCCCTTAAGAAGTTCACATACTAATGGGGGAGACAACATGCAAACAACTATGGAGGGGGAGGGGAGAGAGAGTGAGTGAGTGAGTGAGTTTAAATGAGAGGTAATCCCAGAGGGAAGATACTAACCATATTTGGGGGCAGAGGAGAAACATTGAGAAAGGTCTCTTAGAGAAGGTGGGAGGAAAAAAAATTCTAGGCATAAGGGACTTCCAGTGAAAAGTCCAGAGATGGTGTCTTCATTGACCATAACAATGTTCTTTTATAAAGTTGATAGGCATACATACTGATATACAAAATGCCTGTATATTCAGTTATGTTCTAAAACAGCGCAACCTGTGGGTTGCGATGCCTTTGGAGGTCAAACAACCCTTTCACAGGGATCACAGGGGTCGCCTAAGACCATTGGAAAACACATATTTCCAATGGTCTCAGGAACCGAGATACTGCTCTTCTATCCGTCTCCAGGCAGGTCCGCCCACATGCAGATATGCCCACATATGAGTATTAAAGAGTCGTAGAGTTAGGAAAGTTGAGAACCACTGTTCTAAGAGATGGAGACAGAAAGACAGGCAGACAGAGAAAGAGAAAGAAAGTAGAGAGGAGAGTTGTATACACATCTATGCAAGCTGAGTTAATGGGTTCAAATTGATAGTTCAGAAAGTGATGTGAGGGTCTTTTTCTTCCTCCTTCATGACTGTTATACCTTTAGGATATCTGAGAACAATACTTAATTTGTCTAAAGCAACTTTTGCCATAATCTGACAATAAAATAAGTACTATCCTCAAATTACATACATGTAACAATGTATTTGACATTTGAAACCTCAAGTCACTGTAAAAGCACTATTAACATGTCTCTACTAAAGCTGAAAAAAGATTAACTTTGTTTTGTATGTTATATATTACATATTTTGTATCTAGAGGAGCTAAGAGCTTTGAAAAGTTACTCAAGGACTTGGTCAAATAGGAGAAATGGATCCAGGTATTATTGTTAACTACTATATCTTCACTGTTTGTTATTGTAAGGCTTTATATCTGTGACTTCCTACCAACATCTCACACCCAAAATTTTCAAAACTGAATTCAAAATCTGATATCGTAGGTGGAGTACTTAACTTAGAATAAGAAGACCTAAGTTTGTTCCTGTCTCAGACACTTTGTAGTTACATGACTCTGGGCAAATCACTAAACTAATCTCTGCGTCTCAGTTTCCTCATCTCTAAAAATGAGGGGGTTTGATTCAGTAGCCTTTATAGTTTTAAATCTGTGGTTCTGTAATCTCTCAACTGACTGCACCTGCCAAATTCCCTATTTATGTGGGTGACTCTACTATCCTTCCAGTCAACCAAATTTGAAAACTGAATTTGGAGTCAGAGGACCTGAATTTGAATCCTAACTGTGCTCCTTTCTACCTTTGTAACCTTGTAACCTTCTCTGGTTCCCAATTTCCTCATCTCTAAAACAAAAGGATTGGACTAGATGGCCACTTTCTTAGAGCTCAAAATCATCGATCCTGTGTCCTTTGAGTCACCTTGAACATTGCCATTCCTTGATCCCCTATGTCTAATTCTGACTAATGATACCTCAACAATATCTTTGTTCATTAGAGATTAACAAATGCTTTCTGATTGATTAATATTAGATTGTAGGGTGCTTGAGGGCTAGAATTATGTGTGCGTTTTCTCCATATTCTCAGAGCCCGCCTAGTACCATGACTTGCCACATAATAGATTTTTTGAATGAATGGATAGATGGCTATTACTATATGGCTATTACACTATAGGAATTTCACACATTTTAAAGGTTCCTTTCTCTAGATGGTGTCAAGGGTATCACAAGGGTAGGTTACATGATCACAGTGCAAAGTGGCATCTACTTTTCTCTCTGCTTGATTCATGCCTTTTGGATGAATCTATCATTCTTAAATCTATTTTGTTCCATAGGCCCCTTTGGCAGTCTAGTAAAGCCTATCAAACCCTTCTTAGAATCATGATTTGTTGCCTACATTAAATAAAGGTGATGATCAATTTCATTTAGAGGTTAGTAAAAATTAAGATGTAGCTTTTTCCCATCCAAGTTCACAGACCCCTCTGAAATCTATCTACAATGGGAATGTGGATCTCAGGTTAATATTGTGCTCCCTGGAATATCTGTTCCATAATTAAACTTCCTTTTTTCTTAACCCTTCCCTTTCTTATTTCTTCCATCTAATGGCTCTAGAGTCAGAGGTTCCATATTAAATTATCTAGTTGATGTTCTTACTACATATGACCTTGTCAATTAACTTCCCTGGGCTTCACTGTCCTTATCTGTAAAAAATAAGGAGTTTGGACTAGATTGTCATTGAGGCCAGCTAAATCTGTAATCCTGTAAATGTCTGAAACAGCATTTGAAGCTACGTATCTCCAATTAAAATTGCAGTAATCTATCTATTGTGTCAGAAAATAAATAAAATAGTTGATAAAGTCTCACCCTCAAGCACCCAAGAATATAGTTTTTCTCAGACTTAATTTAGGTTTAAAATTAGAGCTGCGGTCCATACCTTGAGATTCTTTAATCATGCTTCCCCTGCTGGAATTAATTTCTTATAAGAACTGCTCTCAGCATCTACCCATTGACTGGAAAAAACCTTATCCATAACCCCCTCTCCACATTTTTGTGACTAAATTCCTTTGGACAGTTTGTAAAGTACACATAACCAACCTGGCTACCCTCAAACTATAATTTAATGACAGGTTCTTATAGAGAAACTCTTTTTCTTTATGTAATTGTTGATTGCCTTTAACCTCTTAAGTTCCAGACCCTAAATAATCAGATTGTAGGTAGGAAGGTAGAAATTGCCCTAAAGCTATTGCCATGAAGCTATTTTGAGATAGAGCTTTGGATTTCTTATTTCCTGGAAAACATTTACAAATGTCAATGAATTTTAAAAAGCAGTTGCTGATTTAAGTACAATGTTTCATTTTTAACACTTGGAGTTTAAATGGGGAAATGTTAAATATAAATGAATTTCATGTTTTAATTTGTAAAATACTCTATTCCCTTTTTCCTTTGTCCTTTGGTATTAACAAGTTATATTTACATTCCCCATGATAATCATAAGTAGACCACAAGTTGAGAATACCTGTTGGTGCAGCTATAATGCTTGTCTGTTTAATGCTGTAAGAAAAAAAAATGCATAGAAATAAATTGCTAGTACCTCAGAAATAGTTAGCATATATAGAAATAAGTTAGTCACTAGCTTTTGAAAAATCGAATTAAACAAATTTTCTTGGTGCTTTAATAGCTAAGAATTCTGGGGTTACACTTTTCTTCTCCACTATAATGGAATAATGTTGTCTTAGGTATTTGTTAAGGATGGTTTTCTTTTTGTCCAGAAGGAATTTTATAGGATTTTTTTTTTTGGACTTTAGTCTTTGAGAAGAACAGCTCATGTAACATTATTAAATAACTAGTATTTTTCCTATTTCTAGCAAGTAAATACATATTTTCATTTGGTTTTAGAATCAATATCCCAATTGTATTATGTTATATTCTATATATTAGAGGAGAAAGAAGAAAAAATGCTCCATTTTATGGGAAAAATGCTAAGAGGATTACATGCGTATATTGCATATGCACATAACTTTTACCATTATCTCATTGATAATTGCTTATCCTCCTACTATCTCTACTTTTAGAACAATTTTTCAGAAGATTTCTGTAAAGAAAGTGAGAGGAAGACAGATTGCTCACTGAAAGAGATTCCTTTTGTTATTTTCCTCTCCTTAAAAGGTTCACTTGACTGTAAAAAATTTATGATTTTACCCTGTTTATTTATCTTAAGTGTTCTTCTCCATTAACAACTCTGTCATTTAAAATCTGCCCTAGCCCTCAATACTAATTCCGTATTTTGACCTCTTAGTAGGGTCAGGGTAGTTTCTGAAGAGGCCCCATGCCTTTGTAATTTATTTTTTATTATGGGCCAATAGAAGCAGAATTCACTTATTTTTGCCTTGTTCCTGTACCCCAGTAGAAGAATAGCAAGTCCATCACTTTATTTGAACTTTTGACTGAATGTTCTGTAAGTTACTCAAACTCAATATGTTCCAAATAGAATGAATTCTTCTCTAAAACCTATAGCTTTTCCAGACTTCTATTTCTAATGAAGACACTGCCATCTTTCCATTCACTCAGGTTCACAACCTTGGAGTTGCCCTTGACCCTCTCCCTTAATCCCTTCCCTTCTAATCAATTACAAATGTTATTGGTTCAGCCTCCATGATATTTCTTACATTTGTCCACTTCCACAGCCTAGCCCAGGTCCTTGTGACCTCTTACCTGAATTATTACAATAGCTTTTTGACTGGTCTCCCTTACTCAGGTCTCTATTCCATCCTTCACAAAACTACCAAAATGATATCCCTTCAAAATAAATCTGACTACGGCATCCCTGCTCAAACATCATTGGTGTCTGCCTACTTGCTCTGGTACAAAATACAACATCCTCAGTTTGGCATTTATGTCTGTGAGATAATAAGATACATGATTTGGCTCCCATCTACCGTTTTAATTATGTTTTTTATCAGTCCTTTTCAAGCTTGATAGCTGATTCCTACATATGACATTCCTTAGAGTGTCATAGAAAAACTGGTTATCCTTTCCATGCCCCAACCCCCCTTCCACTATAGAATTCACTTTTTCCTTACCACCATCTCAGAGAATCTCTAAGAAGGTTCTACTTTTCTCATAAGGTCTTTCCTGGCCCTCAACCTCATCCCTCGTCTCTCTGTTATATTATTAATAAAATAATCACTTTATTATTAATGTTGTTCCGTCCTTTCAGTCATGTCTGACTCTTTTGTGCCCCTGTTTGGGGTTTTCTTGGCAAAGATACTGGAATAGTTTGCCATTTCCTTCTGCAGTTGATTTTACAAGTGAGGAAACTGAGGCAAACAGGGTTAAGTGACTTGCTCAGGGTTACATAGCTTGTAAATATCTGACACTGCACTTGAATTCAGGGAGATGAGTCTTCCTGGCTCCAGGCTTGACACTATCCATGGTGCCACATTGCTGCCCCTAATAATCCTCTCTTTCTTAAAATTACTTTGTGTTACTTTGTGTTTACTCTTATGTGTGAATGTTATATCCTTATTGTAGTATGTAAGCTTTTTAAGAACAGGGCTTATTTTGGTTTTGGTTTTGTATCCTAGATCTCTAGCACCATACTCATAACTCAAAAGACTCTGATTTTACCTCTGTATACGTTCTCTTCAAACCTGAAGATCCCTTCATATGCAACGCTGTCTACCCTTTGCTATTCTTAACCAGCTTCTCCCCATAAGTTTGTCATTAAGAGTCAACCCACTAAGTAAGTCTAGGGTCGTCCTCATTCCCTCTGGACTTTGAGGATACCAGCAAAGAACATGGACTATTTGTTCATTAACCCTCACTCTCATGACACGAGCAGCCAAGTTTCCTTTTTTTAAGCCGTATATTTCTTTAGTGAAACTTGTTTGCTTAGTTCTTCCAACTTATTTATTTATTAGGCATTTCAGCCTGCTGACAGTCCCTATGCTCCCTTCCACTGTGTTCTATGACATAATCTTACTAATTTTTAATTATTCGTAGACTGAATATCTCCTGAGATGATTTGCATTGGATTTAATGAGGGTTTCTAGCTTGGTCAAAATGTCCAGTTAGAGTTCTGCTTCATAACATAAGTGTTATAATCTGCCAATTAATAATAAAGGTTTAATTTTTAAAAAATCATTATTTTAACATCTAAGTATGTATGGTTGTATAGACTTAATCTTTCCTCTCGGGTTCTAACTGATGATGAATATTGAAGAAACCATTTTTCTAAGGTACTTCAATAACTTTCTACCAAATAACAGAAACAAAACATGAAGCAAATTGGCATCATTGAACTGTAGGAATGATATCCAGGGTACTTTTTCAATATAATTTCACATCATTTGAGTCGTTATGGACAATTAAGCAACTGGCCCAACAGTGTGGTCACTGTACACAGTTTATCTTAATATTCTATAGGCGAACCCCATTGGTGACTATTGTGTTATGAGACTAATATAATCCTAGGGACACATACATCCCAGAGATGCTGTTACAAAATGCAAAGTTTTGTCATTGCAAACTCTGTCATTGTTTGTGGCAATTTGCCATTGCTACAACTCTGTATTGTTAACTCTCTGCTACTGCTGATTTCATGATGCTTTCCAAGACCACTTGGATATTTCTCCTGTGCCTTGTCGACTTTTCCCTATCTGTTCCCACATTTGAGGTTAAGATGATACCACCAGAAAACTTTTTTTTTTTTTTTTATCATATAACATCCACTTTGTGCCACAGAACTGGCCATTAGATCCTTGCAGAGTTTCTAATATTGTCCATTCATGGGATGTTACCAGTCTAGCAACATTACTAATCTAGTGACACATGGAGGGTGGGGATTTTCTTTGTTCATCTTTGTATTTTCAGTGCCAGATATAATGCCTGGCTCATAGTAGGCTCTTAATAAGTGCTTGTTGGCCTGTTGATTATCTGTCCCATTGATATTATGTTTCTGTATGCTGACCTATCTAGAATCTCATTTTGCCACATATGATTATATTATTTATGTTAAATAAAACAGAGCCTATGAAACTGATCACATTGCCTTATATCATAGGAGTATGGTATACAAGCACCAAAATATGCATTACTTTTTGTGCAAAAAAGAAAATCCATTCAGCCATGCAAATATACAAAAGAAGAAACTTGCTTTGACTAAATGAGCAATTATATCACAACCTTATATTTCTAACTCAGATGGGGTCAGGTAACTTTTGGATAATTAAGAGAGAGAAAGATCTTAGAAACCTCCTACTATCTACCGTCACCTCTAGGCCCCTAAGTTAAAGTGTTTAAATAAAAAGAATTTTTCTCCTGTAATCATTGAATTAGCTGAACTAGATATATCTTATGACTTTCTTGGTCTAGATTTTAAGATCTTGTAAATTTTTATTGGTCCTACAAGTTATGAAGACTACCCTGAAGTAGGTATCAAATATGCAATGGTTTTGAGAACTATAAAAGGCTGACCGGCAGAGGGGAATTTCTTGACAAAGGGGCAGTTATGGCTTGAACAACTCCTGCATGAGACAGATCAGGAAGTCCTGATAACCACAGCCCCTATAGGGTAGCTATACTCATCCCAGTATATAAGAATAATTATGGAAAGTTCATAGCTGTCATAGAATTTAGAAAGGAAATAGTCGTTCCTTAGAGCAGTGGTTCTCAACCTCTGGGTCGCAACCCCTTTAGGAGTCAAAAGACCCTTTCACAGGGGTTGCCTAAGACCATTGGAAACACATATTTCCCATGGTCTTAAGAACGGAGACACCACTTCTCTATCTGTCTCCAGGTGGGTCTGCCCACATGCAGATACGCCCACGTACGAGTATTAAAGGGTCGTGGCATTAGGAAGGTTGAGAACCACTGCCTTAGAGAGTATCTCTTCCAACTACCTCATTCTAGAGATAGGACCCAGAGAGATTATGATTTTGTCAAATGGATAGAAAAAGTTTTGCTATTTGCTTTTTTCTTTCAAGTTTTAATGGTTTTGTTATTTTTTTTCTTTTTTTTTTTTTATAAATTTTATTGTAGTTTGCATCATTCATTTCCACAAGATTTTGAGTTACATATTTTCTCCCCCTCTTTCCCCCA